>CM042689.1:12226490-12826490 GCA_023614405.1 Avena insularis | reverse complement strand
ATTACATGCTACAAGCACTGGGCTCCCCCACCTCACGATTTCATCGATCGAGGACCAAACGTGTACACAGTAGGCGACCACGTCGACAAGCGAAAAGGACGTACGTGATCAATCAAAGCACTGCGTGCTCACAAACAAGCAAACCTTTACAACAAAGGGCACAAAACGCCCAGCCGAAATATACAAATTTTACATCTCTCTGTCTATTTTCAGGTCCTACCTATTCTGAAGAATAACCTGAGCACGCTGCTCAAACAAATCTACAATCTGTTCGGCATACTGCCTTACAGCCGCGTAATGCGGACGCATGTTCCACTCACCACCATCCGGTCGAAGAGGCGGCCCAGCCGCCACAACAGCCAAATCTACGTCAGGGCGGTGCACCCTCACAAGAGACAAGGCAGCCTTCACTCCTGTGACGAGCTGCTGCCGCACCAGCTCCTTGACATTGCTGGCACTCCGAAACTTCGACAGAAGACCTGCAAGGGTCGTCGGCACGGCATCCAGAGGAAACATGACGTGTAGCACCGAGGAAAGCGATGTCTTCACCTGGCGGAGCACCCGCGAAACTTGATGAACATGATCCTGCAGCGTCGCCAGAACCAGGGCACGATCGCGATCCATCCAGAAGAAGCCGCCAGCCTCCATGTCATGTTGAGTCAAGTAGTTGACCCGAACAGCGACACGCTCTTTCTCCTCCCTCGGAGCAAGATTCGCACCTGCAATAACCGCATAAGACAAGAATAAGGCCAATAGGCTCATCCGAATAACTGAGCTACAACCTGAAAGAAGGATCAGCTTACACTGCAACTGCTCGGACAGCCGACCGAGCTCCGCCATCAAGTATTCCTCCCTGGCCGCGCCACGATCCGCCTTGGATTTCCAAACATTGGCACGACCGCGTAATCCGAGCAATTCCCTCTCCAAGCTGCGCACGCGATCTCGAAGGAAAGCAAGCTACGAGGAATCATCCAACGATGGTCGCAAGGGCTTTGCGGATGAAGTATCAACCGGGTCAGCACCCGAAGGAACCTATAGCAGCAGAAAAAAGAAGGCACACAGACATTCAGCCAAGGATAGAGCTCAACTCGGAGGAATTCATTAAATAAGGCCACTGCATGGCACAAGGATGGTACTACAAAAGATATTTACAACAAAAGTAAACTACATACTACCCTACATCTACTATGCCTAAGGCGCAGGGCACCGAGTCGCCTCAGAACCAGACTGCCTAGCTTTGGCTCTGCTTGCCGCGGTCGCATTTTCGACAAGTCAATGAGCTTGGGTCCATATAAATGCAGCGGCGGAGTAGGCAGCGAAGGCTACCTCGATCCATCCACAGCCGTCGGCATCCGAGAGGTGATGCGGGCAAGTCCAGCTCCGCCCGGCCGCCATGGCCATCGCCAGCCCGACGGACGCCGATGCCCTTCTTCTTGCGCTTATGCGCCTTGAGCGCCGGTGAGCCTCTGCCAGGGCATCAACATCTTCAAGGGTTGCACCCTTCGGGAAGAGCTCCTGGTAGAAGCGACCAAGGACCTCCTTCGCCTTGGCAAGGGAGTTGACGACGGTGCCGCAACGGTCTTTGACCGCCACAATGGCATCATCCAGAGCACTCCCGTGCTCCAGAGCACCGCGGTCAAACTCGATGCCTGTGGCATCTGAGACAAAAATGAAGAAAAGCATGAAGAAAGGTAGCATAGAAGAAGACCCACCGAAAAAGAAACAAGTGCAAAAATCCAGCACTCACCCGAGATAGCCTTGGCAGCAGCCATGAGCTTCGACGCCACCCCTCTTTCACGAGCAGCCGCAACGGTGGCCAGCTGCTCCTCACGATCTGCGGCCTCCTGCTGCAGACGCTCCTTCGCTTTGGCTGCTTTCGACAGCTCTAGCTCAAGGCGTTCTTTCGCGCCAACGGCAGCTTCGGCCTTCTGCTCTAATTGGCCAAGACTCTTCTTAAGAGCATCGACCTCACGGAGAGAGTCATTATGCTCCTCTGCATTTAAGACAAGCAAGTGTCAAAGAACAGGACAGGATAAGCAACAGAGGTACTAAAAGGCAGACGAATACCTTGAAGCTGCCGCAGTTTCGCCTCCAGCGTCAGGCGTTCCTCCACCAGCCGCTTGGCCTCTTGGACAAAAGGCTGCAGACAAAGGCAATAGCAGTAAGAACAGGACATGGGGGTGTAGCATCCCAATTGTCTAACAATTGTAATGCTACTTGGTCTAGTAATATAATGGCGACTTCAAATATATAATTGTTGCATCATCATTATAGCATACTCATGTCATCATGCCACCTTGCATTTGAGCATCATATAAAACCCTTTTTGTTTTGGTTCTTTTCTCATGTGCATTATTAATTGTATTTGCCTCTTGATATTGTATTTGGGTCTTGATATATTGTTTAATGCCCAAGTTGAGTTGGGGGCATATCTTTTATTAACTCCACCACCTTTTCTTTCACCACCTTATAATTCCACCATCTAACTAAATATGAGCTTGGCATTTATTGGTTTACTTCTAGCTCATGTGGGTTGGGATGGATCCAATTCTTTTACCACATGCTCTCATCTTAGCATCATGTTGTTTTCACAATATTGGTTCATGAGAGCCACATGGCCACCTTTGCATGCCTTGTGAGTGGAACCTTTCTCCTAGCTTCCATATGGTTCATCATGGAATTATGCTAATGTTGGAATATTTTGGGACTATTGATCATCTAGTGGAACATACACACTAGCATGTCCCATTCTATTTCAAACATGGCTATCTCCATCTATTCCACTTGGAATTCTTTCTAGATTCTTTTGCTTGCGCCTTACTCCAATTTTGGGAATGCATAATAATAATGCCATGTAATAACATTGTTTTCACAAGAATCAACATAGCATTAAATATTTGCATGGGCCATGCAAGTACCACCTTTTGCTTGTCATTTGGGTTTTTTTTTACTTGTTTTTGGTTGGATCATGCCATCTCTCATCTATCTCTCACTCCTTTTAGCTTGATCTTAATTTGATCTAGCTCAAACCCTATCATCACATCCCTCTCTCTTTTCTTGTCTTGTTTTTGTTTGAGCTTGGTTAGTCTTGGCTTGTCCTTGTCCATAGCAAACCCTAGCTACAAATCTCTCCATCTCCTCTAATCTACCATACCCCTCTCACCTAAACCCTAAGTCCCCTCCTCTCTCTCTCTCGGCCTCCCCCTCTCTCTACCATGCAGGCCCCACCTGGCCCCTCTCCCTGACCCCACCTAGCTACCCCCAACCCTAACACCAACCCTAGCCCGAGGCTACCACCCCCCCAACCCGAGGCTACCACCTCTCCCTCCCTAGCTCTCTCTCTGCCCTAGGGGCCCCCTAGCCCGAGCCTGCCCCTGTCCTTGGCCTCGCCCTCTGGCCCCACCTGGTAGCCACACCCCTGCCCTGCCCCGAAGAGCACGTGAGGAAGGAGGGAGAAAAAGGTGGCCGAGACCACCTTTTCCATCTACCCCGCTCCCTCACGGCACCACCTCCCTCTCCCGTCCCTATCCACCCTCTCTGCCTCTCCCAGCTACCCCCAGATCCACCCTGGCGCCTACCCTCTCCCTCTGCTCCATCGCCACTGCTCACACCATCGTGCACCCTCGGCCTCCACCGCGTCCCGATCCAGCCGAGCAAAGACGTCCGTGGAGCGGCACAGGAGATCAACGGCGCTTCCCTGCTTCACCCTGAGCCCGGCGACGAGGAGGAGATGGACCGGAGCCACCCGAACCAGAGCAAGCCCGACGCAAACCCTAGATCCTCTGGCCGTCTGCCTCGACGCTGATCCTCTGCTCGCCGAACCGATCCACCGCCACCGACAGCCTCGCGGTGAGCTCCTCTCCCTCCCCGACATGGTCCGCCTCGCCTTCACCGTCTAGATCAGCCGGCCCTTCCGTCGAGCGCTCTGCTGGCCAGCAGCGTCTTCATGCCGCAGCCCGCGCCAAACCAGCCCTATCTAGGCCACGGCCACCTCCCTGTCACCAAGCCCAAGCCACCGCACTGGCTCGCACCTCCCAGGCTGCCGCGTCCCAGTTCGAACCCCGCCACGCTACTGTCACAAGACAGATCCGTCATGGCTGAAGAGAAACAGTGGGGTCAGGCGCCCTTTTTGCGCTTACCCCCCTGCAGTTTTCTTCGGCTAAACCCGCGCTCCAATCGGTCCCACTTGTCTGTCTCCGTGGCGTTTTGCAAAAAGGCTCCTGGAGTTTTTACTTCTCAACCCGCGCTCCAGCAGAAGCCCCACCTGTCAGCTCCTGGTCCGCTCGCCTCTGCCGCGTGGACCCGTGCGGTCGAAGGCCCACCTGTCATCCGCTAAGGCTAGAAGAGCTCGCGGTGACAGAAGTTTTTCCGCGCGCGTTTGGTCCAGTCAGCAGTGGCCCCACATGTCTGTGACTGTGGCTAGCTAACCCTGAGTATAAAAAGTAATTCAGTCTATCTGTGTAAATTCAAATATTTTTCAAATTATTTCAAATTCAATTTAAATTCTGTTTTCAAATAACTTTTCAAGTATTAATACAAATAATACAAATAATACATGTTTTCAAATCAGAAAAATATGAGGAATTCAAATATGGCCTCCAAAATATATTTTGAACATTTAAAATTCTAAGTTTATTTAAATTACAATAAAATGCCCTTTAACCTTTATTAATTAATAACTTTTGTTTTATAACTCCAAATTTAATAAATAATATGTCTAAAATGATTAGCTCGACGAGACCTTTCTGTTTATGCATTCCATGGTTTGTTTTGAAGCATACATCATAAAATTAAAAAGTATACAGCAACTATTATGAGGTTAAAATGAGCCCAAAACTCAATAAAACGATTATTATTGTATTCCACACCTCACCCATGCCATGCTACTTTATTGCCATGCAAATTGTGCATCATTCATCATGGCATGATTGATTGCTTGTCGCATTTTAATTCATATGCTTGTGCACTTTATTTATGTTGGCCTTGTTTGTTTGGTTCTTCTTCGAATAGACATTGGCGGGGGATATATCAAGAGAACCAGGAGCACTACCCAGATCCATCCCTTGCTTCAACTGAGCTGCCAGGCAAGCACCACCACATGCTTGCATACATATAGTACCTACTGCCTCGTTCTTATTCTTGCATCATTGAGTCGCGATTGCATTAAATTGAATCCCAAGTATTGCATAGCCTTTACTTTTAAACCCCACCGAAGCTTGTCCCCCCATCCCATGAGCCATTACTACAGGAGTTGCTTGAGCCATGCGAGTCGTAGAACAGCATGTGTAGGGTATGTGGGTGTCTGATGGATAACGAGGTACCTAAACAACTTAACCTGAGTAGTAATGGGATAACTAATGAAAGTGGCATCGGTGGGCCATATTTGCTATTTGGTTTTTCAGGCTCACTTGTGTCCCGTAGGACCCCGAGTACTTGATTCCTGTTCCTTGAATATTCGCGCTATCCACATCCGGGAGGCTTATGAACCCCCGAGCGAGCTTGATTCATTCTTATTTCTTGGGGCCACAAACTAGTTTGAGGTTTTATTTACTATCCTGTACTTATGCCATGCTTTCTTGCTTTATTTAAATTGTGCGAGGTCTTGCACCTTTGTCTTGTTAGGTCCGTGACCCGTTTGTGATATCGACAAGCCCGATCACACTTTCGGGTTCCCGATCGTTCTGACCACACAAACCTTGAGTCCGTCTCAGAGCCAGCCGTTGCGGGTAGCTTAATGGGGTGGCCTCAAATATTTGAATCCTGTAATTGCTTTGTCGTGACTGTCTCGTTGGGTTTTGATTTGGTTTTCAGGGCATATCAGTGTGTGTTGCTATTTGTGCACCCTAGGTAAATCTTCTGAAAGCCGTGTTATATGGTTATGGACGACTTGGAGCAGTTTCTCGATCATAGACAAGCATAACTAAAGTACCGCTTTTAATTTGACTAGACTAGGTACCGACTAGTAAATAGTGTAATACTCACGGAATGGATAATAAAACTGCCAGCGGATGGGGTTGTTAAATGCGCTTCCGCGTCGATGGCGAGGAGGAGGATGGATCTGTTAAGATTACCGTTATAACTGTTATTATTAATTCACGGACATCCGTCTATCTATGGTTAGGCGGATGGTTAGCGTATCTATAGAATTGCTAGGGTTTATCTTTTGCTGCAATTCGTCACCCTGGTTGTGTCCCTTTAGAGGCATAAAGACTTGCTGAGTACCCTAGGGTCTCACACGATAAATTATTGGTTCAGATGAACAGGTACACTCGCATAAGATGGATCTTGGGTGGAAGAGACGGACGATGTGGGCAACGATCATTCGGTGTAGAGATTCCGAGAACGGGGATCCGTGAGATCTGTGGGCGGGATGTGCTTAATTATGGGGCATCTTATGCCGATTTGCTTCTTATCCGTACTCGGATTTTGTCTTCGCTTCCTTGATACTCGATGTTTGATGTATGAGGAGATATCCTAAACTATTATATCTATCTAGGATATTTGGATCTTGCCGTATGGCGTTGCTATATTCCTTTCTTTTTAGATGGAATGGCTCGATGTCTTGTTGTATGGTGGCTTGCATACATACTCATTTGTGTATGTAGTTGATCCCTTCGCCTGCCGATTACGCCGCCCGTTCTTGTCCCGATGTCTGGAAATGGTTGGGACGGCCGAAAGGTCTACCTGTGAGTGGCATTTGGGCCCCACCGTACTATTTCAACCATTTCTGTTCATCCAGGCTTGAACTAGGAGCGTAATTCACCGAGGTAGTTACAATTGGTATCAGAGCCATCCAGCCCTTCAGGGTCTCAGCCAAATGGTCGTTGTCTGTCTAGCAAATATTTTGGTAGTTATGTATACTAGGGAAAAACAAAGCGCGAGAGTAGGACTGCTTCCACTTTTCTTCTTACCCACCCACCACCCCTTTTCTGGTAAGGAAGTGTAACGTTTTCAATCCTCTTCTTAAATTCAAACTAGGATTCACGTGTTCTGGGTTTCCGTAGTACCATAGGTTGTGTATCTGTGTGTGTGAGTGTGTGTGTATGTAATTCCTTGTCTACCTGTTGCATCCAAGTTGTTATCTTATCGGCCTTTTGGTTATCAACTGTTGGTACATTCCATACCGACAGGTTTTTGAAAACCGACGCGATCTATCTGATTCGTTGTATACCGACGCGATCTGTCTTACTCTTTGTTATCCGACGTTATCTTCTTTAGGGTGTTCGTTTTCGTAGTCTCTAATCTGTAGGATCATCGTGAAGAGAAAGTGTTGGGATATGTGTTTTACTTATTCATGTGCGGAGTAATGGTTCGAGTGCGGGATGGAGTCGCGACCATACCACTACTTTTATCATTGCTCTTGTATATTGAGTTGGTAGAGTCACTAATCTTGATTCATTAAGTGATTTTGCGCATCTATTGGTATTTTAATGCCGAAATTTGTGGAAAAAATTTCTTTGATATATTTGTGTACCACACTCCTTTTCAGTCGTGTGCGATATGCTTAATATCTTCTAGGTGCTTTGAACTTTGTTGATATATTAATATCATCTTAGTAAATTGTATCCTTTAATCTTGATTAATTCCATTTTGGTACTATTTTGGATTATCATTATTCTCCATCATAGTACTGACTTGTGTTTTATATCAATCACAGGATGGCACCACCACGCCGTTCTGAGGAGGACATACAACCTGAACTGGGGGCAGCGTTGTCAAGCATCGCCAATGCCTTGGCAGCAATGCAGCAGAACCAGCAGCGGTTTGAGGAAAGTGTCAGGAGGAATGAGTTTGTTCCGCTACCTCCACCTCCCAAGCGAGGAGACATCAAAAGCTTCCTGAAGTTCAACCCACGCCAGTTTGATGTTTCTGATCAACCACTTGATGCTGATGATTGGTTGCGTGAGGTGTCAAGGTTACTGGCAACTGCTGATGTTCCTGAGCAAGAATGGGTAAAGTGTGCTACTCACCTTCTGAAGGGAGATGCAGCTCTCTGGTGGGAGAATTACCTGAAGGCAAAGCTGCCTTTGGTTTTCAGCCTACTTGGGAACAGTTCACTTTGGAGCTTTCAAAAGCGATGTCATCGAAATTGTCATGGAGAGGATGAAGGAAGTGTTTCTCAACCTCAAGCAGGGCAATGATAATGTCAACACCTACATCAGGAACTTCATGAACCTGTCTCGTTATGGTGGCGATGAGATCTCTGATGACAAGAAGAAGCAAAAGAGGTTCAGGCAAGGGCTCAATGCATCGATTAAGTATGCAATCACACATGCAAGGCCGGCGTCTTTTCTGGAACTCCAGCATACAGCTCTACAGGAAGAGGCAAGTAGGCAAGTGTTTGAGGAGTCAAAGAAACACAGCCGTGATGCAGAGCTCTTCACTATGTCGGCTCCTTCTAAGCGCCGTGTATGCGGGTTCCTAACACCCCACCGTCGCTCCCGGCTCCACCAAGACCTTCAAGCTACGCGGCAAGGCCACCAAACTTCATCACTGCTGCTCCCAGGGGCTACAACCACCACTACCCTGGAGCGCCTGGAGGAGTCCCTGGCTACGTTGCTCCACGTCCACCTGGTGCTTGTTACACTTGTGGAGACTCTGGGCATCAACAATGGAACTGTCCGATGAAGAACAAGGCTCTTCCTCCACCACCTCCAAGATCTGCGGCAAGCTCTCCTTTGGTTCGTGCACCACCACCTCGGGCTCTCAACATCAACACCAGGCCCGGGTCTACTGTTGCTCGTGCCAACTGCATCAACGCTGCTCAAGTTGAGCATGCACTGGTTGTGATGGGTATGCTTCCCGTTAACTCAGTTCTGCAAGAGTTTTGTTTGATTACGGTGCTTCGCATTCTTTTGTTTCGCATAAGTTTGCGCATGAGCAGGATCTGCATATGGTTCCTTTAGCACATCGTCTGGTGGTTCTATCTCCCAGTTCAAACATGAGGGCTGCTCTTGTCAGCCATGGCAATCAAATTGAGATTGGTGGCTCTTCGTTCTCGGCTTCCTTAATTGTTCTGGGCAATTCTGACATTGATGTCATCTTGGGCATGGATTGGTTGACAGCAAATGCAGCTGTGATTGATTGTCTTTGGCCTTTCGGTTTCTCTGAAGATTCACGAAGGCCATATAGTCTATTCTCCAAGTCGACTCCTGCTATCCAGCTTTTCTCTTTGGCGGCTGAATGTTGATGCTATGGAAGCTATTTAGAGTGTTACGGTGGTCTGTGAGTTCCCGGATGTCTTTCTGAAGAGTTGCAGGTATGCCTCGGATCGTGAGGTTGAGTTTGTTATTGAGCTTGAACTGGTACGCTCCTATCTCCAAGCGGCCTTATAAGATGGGTCCTCTTGAGTTGGCTGAACTCAAGCGGCGACTTGATGAACAAGAGAAGTTGGGTTTCATTCAACAGATTTCTTCTTGGGGTAGCCCTACTCTCTTTGTGAAGAAGCGAGACTGCATCGATAGACTTTGTGTTGACTATCGGGCTCTCAATGCTAAAACCATCAAGAATAAATATCCCCTTCCGTGGATTAATGATCTCTTCGATCAGCTAGCTGGAGCTGTGGTTTTCTCTAAGCTTGACTTGAGAAGTGGTTATCACCAAATCAAGATTCGCAAGGAAGATGTTCCTAAGACAGCTTTCACCACCCGCTATGGCCTGTATGAGTACACGGTCATGTCTTTCGGTCTCACCAACGCACCTGCTACCTTCTCGAGGCTCATGAACTCGGTTTTCATGGAGTATCTTGACAAGTTCGTTGTGGTCTACCTGGATGACATCTTAGTCTATTCTAAGTCACAAGAAGAGCATGAAGAACACCTTCGGTGTGTCCTAAACAAGCTTCGTGAGAACCGCTTGTATGCAAAGTTCTCCAAGTGTGAGTTTTGGCTGCCTCAAGTAACCTATCTTGGTCACCTCATCTCTGCCAAGGGCATTGCAGTCAATCCGGAAACTGTGAAGACAATTGTTGAATGGCTTCCTCCTGTTAATGTCAAAGAAGTGCGGAGTTTCCTTGGTTTGGCTAGTTATTGCCGCTTGCTCAGAACTTTTCGAAGATAGCGAAGCCTCTTACCGATCTCCTCAAGAAAGGCAAGAAATACCTTTGGACTCCTGCATGTCAAGCAAGCTTTGAGACACTCAAAGAGAAACTCACTTCCACACCAGTCTTGGTTCCTCCGTTTCAGATCTTCTGTGACGCCTCTTTGCATGGATTGGGTGCGGTCCTTATGCAAGAAAAACAAGTTGTTGCTTATGCCTCTCGACAGTTGAAGACACATGAGATCAACTATCCTACACATGACCTCGAGCTCGCAGCAGTTGTCTTTGCTTTGAAAGTATGGAGGCACTACTTGCTTGGCAACCGTTGTGAGATCTTTTCTGATCACAAGAGTCTGAAGTATATCTTTACTCAGCCTGATCTCAACCTTCGGCAAAGGAGATGGATTGAAGCAATCAATGACTTCGATTTGACCATCAACTACACTCCGGGCAAAGCTAATGTCATGGCAGATGCTCTCAGCCGCAAAGCTTATGTCAACAACCTCATGATGCAAGAACAACAGCCTCTCTTGTGCGAGGAATTCCGTCATCTCAACCTGGAAATTGTGGAACAAGGGTATCTCCTGAACCTTCTAGCAACACCTCTCTTGGAAGAAAAGGTTCGCTCTTCTCAGCTTGGTGATCCGTACACAAGAAAGATCATCTCCAGGATTCAGCTTCCAAAGTATGAGTCCTTCCACGTCGATGATCAAGGCACGCTTTTCTTTGAACACCGGATGTTTGTTCCGAACTACCCGGGTTTGAGAGAGCAAGTTCTCAAGGAGGTGCATGATTCTGTTCTTTCTATCCACCCTGGCAGCACAAAGATGTACATGGACTTGAAAACACAATATTGGTGGCCTGGTTTGAAAAGATATTGTGCCAAGTATGTCTCGGAGTGTGATGTCTGCCGCAGAGTGAAAGCTGTTCATCAGAAACCTTCCGGTCTTCTACAACCATTGAAACCCCCGGAATGGAAATGGGAGAAAGTAGAGATGGACTTCATCACTGGTTTTCCAAGGTCGCAGAAGGGCAACAATGCAATCTTTGTTGTCATTGACAGGCTTTCGAAAGTAGCTCACTTCTTCCCCGTCAAGGAAACCATTTTTGCAATTCAGTTGGCTGAGCTTTATATCAACAGAATTGTCTGTCTGTATGGGGTTCCTCTCGAGATCAGTTCAGACCATGGAAGCATCTTCACCTCCAAGTTCTGGGAGAGTTTCCAAAATGCTTTGGGAACAAAGTTGAACTTCAGCACAGCTTACCACCCTCAGTCGCAAGGACAAGTTGAAAGGATCAATCAGATTCTGGAGGATATGCTTCGTGCTTGCGTCATCTCTTTTGGCATGAAGTGGGAAGAATGTCTTCCTTATGCTGAGTTCTCTTACAACAACAGCTTCCAGAAAAGTCTAAAGATGGCACCATTTGAGGCTCTCTATGGTTGCAAATGCAGAACTCCGATTGGTTGGTCGGGTGCAGGTGAAAGGATCTTGTTTGGCCCTGACATTGTGACTCAAGCGGAGGAGAAGGTTCACATCATTCTTGAAAATCTGAGGATTGCTCAAAGTCGCCAGAAGAGCAATTATGACAGGAAGCACACGGACATGGAGTATGTCCCTGGTGATCTCGTTTACCTTCGTGTCACTCCCATGAGAGGCACGCACCGCTTTGGTATCAAAGGAAAGCTGGCTCCTAGATACATCGGTCCCTTCAAAGTTCGTGGAAGAAGAGGAGAAGTTGCTTATGCTCTTGAGCTCCCGGAAAAACTCAAGGTCCATGATGTTTTCCACATCTCTCAGCTCAAGAAGTGCTTCAAGGATCCCGCAGACCGTGGACCATGAGCTTATCAATCTCCAAGAAGACCTGTCTTATCAAGAACACCCCACAAAAATCCTTGAAGTCGCAGAAAGAAGGACTCGCAACAAGTCCATCAAGTTCTGCAAGGTGCAGTGGTCGCACCATTCCGTTGATGAAGCCACTTGGGAACGTGAAGATGATCTCCGTGCCAAGTATCCTACCCTCTTTGTGTCTTCTTCTTCATCCTAGAATCTCGGGGCGAGATTCCTGTTTAGTGGGGGAGAGTTGTAGCATCCCAATTGTCTAACAATTGTAATGCTACTTGGTCTAGTAATATAATGGCGACTTCAAATATATAATTGTTGCATCATCATTATAGCATACTCATGTCATCATGCCACCTTGCATTTGAGCATCATATAAAACCCTTTTTGTTTTGGTTCTTTTCTCATGTGCATTATTAATTGTATTTGCCTCTTGATATTGTATTTGGGTCTTGATATATTGTTTAATGCCCAAGTTGAGTTGGGGGCATATCTTTTATTAACTCCACCACCTTTTCTTTCACCACCTTATAATTCCACCATCTAACTAAATATGAGCTTGGCATTTATTGGTTTACTTCTAGCTCATGTGGGTTGGGATGGATCCAATTCTTTTACCACATGCTCTCATCTTAGCATCATGTTGTTTTCACAATATTGGTTCATGAGAGCCACATGGCCACCTTTGCATGCCTTGTGAGTGGAACCTTTCTCCTAGCTTCCATATGGTTCATCATGGAATTATGCTAATGTTGGAATATTTTGGGACTATTGATCATCTAGTGGAACATACACACTAGCATGTCCCATTCTATTTCAAACATGGCTATCTCCATCTATTCCACTTGGAATTCTTTCTAGATTCTTTTGCTTGGGCCTTACTCCAATTTTGGGAATGCATAATAATAATGCCATGTAATAACATTGTTTTCACAAGAATCAACATAGCATTAAATATTTGCATGGGCCATGCAAGTACCACCTTTTGCTTGTCATTTGGGTTTTTTTACTTGTTTTTGGTTGGATCATGCCATCTCTCATCTATCTCTCACTCCTTTTAGCTTGATCTTAATTTGATCTAGCTCAAACCCTATCATCACATCCCTCTCTCTTTTCTTGTCTTGTTTTTGTTTGAGCTTGGTTAGTCTTGGCTTGTCCTTGTCCATAGCAAACCCTAGCTACAAATCTCTCCATCTCCTCTAATCTACCATACCCCTCTCACCTAAACCCTAAGTCCCCTCCTCTCTCTCTCTCTCGGCCTCCCCCTCTCTCTACCATGCAGGCCCCACCTGGCCCCTCTTCCTGACCCCACCTAGCTACCCCCAACCCTAACACCAACCCTAGCCCGAGGCTACCACCCCCCCAACCCGAGGCTACCACCTCTCCCTCCCTAGCTCTCTCTCTGCCCTAGGGGCCCCCTAGCCCGAGCCTGCCCCTGTCCTTGGCCTCGCCCTCTGGCCCCACCTGGTAGCCACACCTGCCACCTGCCGCTCAAGAGCACGTGAGGAAGGAGGGAGAAAAGGTGGCCGAGACCACCTTTTCCATCTACCCCGCCTCCCTCACGGCACCACCTCCTCTCCCGTCCCTATCCACCCTCTCGCCTCTCCAGCTACCCCTTAGATCCACCCAAACGCCCTACCCTCTCCCTCTTCGCTCCCATTGCCACCGCTTCACACCATCGTCTGCACCCTCGGCCTCCACCGCGTCCAGCCGATCCAGCCGAGCAGCACGTCCGTGGAGCGGCCTGGGAGATCAACGGCGCTTCCCTGCTTCACCCTGAGCCCGGCGACGAGGAGGAGACGGACCGGAGCCACCCGAACCAGCGCGAGCCCGACGCAAACCCTAGATCCTCTGGCCGTCTGCCTCGACGCTGATCCTCTGCTCGCCGAACCGATCCACCGCCACCGACAGCCTCGCGGTGAGCTCCTCTCCCTCCCCGACATGGTCCGCCTCGCCTTCACCGTCTAGATCAGCCGGCCCTTCCGTCGAGCGCTCTCTGCGCGCCGCCGCGTGCTTCTGTCTGCAGCCGCCCCGCGCCAAACCAGCCCTATCTAGGCCACGGCCACCTCCCTGTCACCAAGCCAAGCCACCGACTGCTTGCACCTCCCAGCCTTGCCACGCCCAGGTTCGAACCCCGCCAGCTGTCCAAGACAGATCCGTCATGGCGCTGAGAAGAGAAATGGTCAGCGCCTTTTTGCGCTTACCCCCCTGCAGTTTTCTTCGGCTAAACCAGGCCCAATCGGTCCCACTTGTCTCTCGTGGCGTTTTGCAAAAGGCTCTGGAGTTTTACTTCTCAACCGGCTCCAGTGAAGCCCCACTGTCGCCTCTGGTCCGCTCGCCTCTGCCGCGTGGACCCGCATGGTCGAAGGCCGACCTGTCATCCGCTAAGGCTAGAAGAGCTCGCGGTGACAGAAGTTTTTCCGCGCGCGTTTGGTCCAGTCAGCAGTGGCCCCACATGTCTGTGACTGTGGCTAGCTAACCCTGAGTATAAAAAGTAATTCAGTCTATCTGTGTAAATTCAAATATTTTTCAAATTATTTCAAATTCAATTTAAATTCTGTTTTCAAATAACTTTTCAAGTATTAATACAAATAATACATGTTTTCAAATCAGAAAAATATGAGGAATTCAAATATGGCCTCCAAAATATATTTTGAACATTTAAAATTCTAAGTTTATTTAAATTACAATAAAATGCCCTTTAACCTTTATTAATTAATAACTTTTGTTTTATAACTCCAAATTTAATAAATAATATGTCTAAAATGATTAGCTCGACGAGACCTTTCTGTTTATGCATTCCATGGTTTGTTTTGAAGCATACATCATACAATTAAAAAGTATACAGCAACTATTATGAGGTTAAAATGAGCCCAAAACTCAATAAAACGATTATTATTGTATTCCACACCTCACCCATGCCATGCTACTTTATTGCCATGCAAATTGTGCATCATTCATCATGGCATGATTGATTGCTTGTCGCATTTTAATTCATATGCTTGTGCACTTTATTTATGTTGGCCTTGTTTGTTTGGTTCTTCTTCGAATAGACGTGGGATATATCAAGAGAACCAGGAGCACTACCCAGATCCATCCCTTGCTTCAACTGAGCTGCCAGGCAAGCACCACCACATGCTTGCATACATATAGTACCTACTGCCTCGTTCTTATTCTTGCATCATTGAGTCGCGATTGCATTAAATTGAATCCCAAGTATTGCATAGCCTTTACTTTTAAACCCCACCGAAGCTTGTCCCCCCATCCCATGAGCCATTACTACAGGAGTTGCTTGAGCCATGCGAGAACAAAGATGTAGGGTATGTGGGTGTCGATGGATAACGAGGTACCTAAACAACTTAACCTGAGTAGTAATGGGATAACTAATGAAAGTGGCATCGATTGGGCCATATTTGCTATTTGGTTTTCAGGCTCACTTGTGTCCCGAGGACCCCGAGTACTTGATTCCTGTTCCTTGAATATTCGCTATCCACATCCGGAGGCTTATGAACCCCCGAGCCAGAGCTTGATTCATTCTTATTTCTTGGGGCCACAAACTAGTTTGAGGTTTTATTTACTATCCTGTACTTATGCCATGCTTTATCGCTTTATTTAAATTGCGAGTCTTGCTGCTTTATCTTGTATCGGTTAGTGACCCGTTTTGTGATGTATCGACAAGCCAGATCCACACTTCGGGTTCCCGATCGTTCTGCTTGACCACAAACCTTGAGTCCGTCTCAGAGCCGCCAGCTTCTTGGGGTAGCAATGGGGTGGCCCCCTGAAATATTTCTGAATCCTGTAATTGCTTTGTCGTGACTGTCTCGTTGGGTTTTGATTTGGTTTTTCCGAGGCATATCGAGTGTGTGTTGCTATTTGTGCACCCCTGCAGGGTAAATCTTTCTGAAAGCCGTGTCTGCGGTTATGGACGACTTGGAGCACAGTTTCTCGATCATAGACAAGCATAACTAAAGTACCGCTTTTAATCTGACTGGACTAGGTACCTGACTAGTAAATAGTGCAATACTCACGGAATGGATAATAAAACTGCCAACGGATGGGGGGTTGTTCGTCTGCTTCCGCGTCGGTAAGCGAGGAGGAGGATGGATCTGTTAATATTACCGTTATAACTGTTATTATTAATTCACGGACATCCGTCTATCTATGGTTAGGCGGATGGTTAGCGAGTATCTATAGAATTGCTAGGGTTTATCTTTTGCTGCAATTGCGTCACCCAGTGTTGTGTCCCTTTAGAGGCATAAAGACTTGCTGAGTACCCCTAGGGTCTCACACGATAAATTATTGGTTCAGATGAACAGGTACACTCGCAAGATGGATACTGGGTGGAAGAGACGGACGATGTGGGCAACGATCATTCGGTGTAGAGATTCCGGAAACGGGGATCCGTGAGATCTGTGGCCGGGATGTGCTTAATTATGGGGCATCTTATGCCGATTTTCTTCTTATCCGTACTCGGATTTTGACTTCCGCTTCCGCTTGATACTCGATGTTTGATGTATGAGGAGATATCCTAAACTATTATATCTATCTAGGATATTTGGATCTTGCCGTATATGTTGCTATATTCCTTTCTTTTTAGATGGAATGGCTCGATGTACTGTTGTATGGTGGCTTGCATACATACTCATTTGTGTATGTAGTTGATCCCTTCATTGCCGACACGCCGCCCGTTCTTGTCCCGATGTCTGGAAATGGTTGGGACGGCCGAAAGGTCTACCTGTGAGTGGCATTTGGGCCCCACCGTACTATTTCAACCATTTCTGTTCATCCAGGCTTGAACTAGGAGCTTAATTCACCGAGGTAGTTACAGGGGGCTACGCCCCAAATAAAGAAGCAAAAACAACATCAGCACACGAAGACACTCGGGGGCTCCCCCCGTGACAGGGAGCAGAAAACTTACGTGCTCCGAAGGCGAGCCCGAAGGCCCGCCTGCGAAATTCTGAGGCGCAACCACCAACCCCTCCCGCACAGGGGGAGCTGGAGCGGCGCCACCCGAAGTCGCCACAGTCTGAGGAGGAGGCGACGCAATGTTCGACTCCCCCATCATCTCCCCCACACCATCACTAGAGCCGTCGGAGGATTGCCTGCATACAAATCAATCAGCACAAGTACAAAAAAATCATGAAGGGAAAAGGACAACAGTACAACAAGAAAACTTACGAGCCCAATGCGCTCAGGTCGAAGATAGGAGAAGCCCTTCGGGCCCTCTTCTCCTCTTTCTTCTCTTCCTTCTTCTCCTCCTTCTTTTCTTCCTTCTTCCGCTTTGCTGGCGGGTGCGGAGCAACAGCTCGCACAGGAATGTCAGGAAGGGGAGAGGAAGAACCTCCATGACCATCACTATGACGCTCAAGGCCCAGAGGATTTCTGGGAGTCGGAGGAGTTGAGGCATCCGAAGACTCGCTCGAGCTCCGTGATCGCTTGCGCGTATGGTCCTCACTCGACTCGTCGGCATCATCCGCCGGAGATCGCGCCGAAGGAAGCTCGGACACGGAATCCACCACCTCATTATCCGGGGCATTCGGATATCTTTCGGGCAATGGTGGTACCATGCCCGGTACTTTGAAGCTCTACAAGATGAGAAGAAACTTTGTTAGCAAACAAAGGAAACAAAAAGCACACTCAACAAAAATAAAAGGGAAGCACTACGTGCACAAATCTACACCTTCGGCACGACCAACGTCGAAGAAAAGGGAGGAGTCAGCGACTTCCCCGGGATTTCTTCTCCGGCCTTGAACTTCAGCAGCACACGAAGATCCTTGTCAAGATTCCCCTCGGAGATCTTCTCACTCGAAACCCTCGTCGGATCACGGCGCCCAGAATAAAGAAACATCGGGTGCACCCTCGCTTGGAGAGACTGCACCCGACGCTCAAGAAACGTCTGGATGATGTCTACGCCGTTCACCTCCTTCTCAGGAATCAGTTGGAGCTCCTCCACCCGACGGTAAAGGGCCTCTATCTCCGCCACCTCACCATCTAGGATTTGGTTCTTCCAAGACCTCTTCTTCTCAATCTTTTGAGAAGGGTCAAAGGGAACAAGACCAAAATCTTGCCCAGGCAAAACGGAGTCGCGGATATAAAACCATCGCCTCCGCCAATACTGGACAGATTCGGACATGGAAAAGGAGAAGAATTGAAAATTGGGATTGAGGGAGATGATGAAACCCCCAATGGGATACACACCATCCGAACCAGATTGCCTCTTCACGGAATAAAGCTTCCGGAAGAGGACAAAGTGCGGCTCGATGCCAAGCCAACACTCGCACAATGTGATAAAACACGCAATGTGGAGAAGAGAGTTTGGAGACAGATGATGGAGTTGAACCCCATAGAAGAAGAGCAGTCCACGAAGGAAGTCGTGGACTGGAAAAGAAAACCCGCGAATCACGAAGGCAACAAACATAACCTGGTACCCAGATGGGGGACGGGGGATTACCTCATTGCCAGGGAGCCTCACGGCCGTTGTATCTTGCGGGATCAGGCCCCGCTCGCGCAGTTTGCGGAGATCGCTCTCCCGCGTCTCCGATCGCCGCCAGCCACCATCGGTGACACGAGCAGCGGTGGTGCCCTTCTTGCCCCCGGCGGCGCTGGTGCCAACCGCAGAAGAAGACTTCTTCGCTTTCCCCATAGCGCTACGACGGTGGTGGCGTTGCCAACGAAGAAAGAATGAAGGAAATGTGGAAGAAACTCTCAGCGCGCAGCAAGAATCGCTCAAGAACAAGAAGCAGTGAACAGATGAACTGATGCGGTGAAAAACAAACCACAATTTCACCAAAGATTATAACAGCGAGGACGACGCACGCTGGCCGTCCATCGAGAAGACCTAACGCCAACGGTAGATCTGACCGTACACGTGTTAGCACCACAACGAACCATTGTTACCACGCCGTCCACTACGCGCGGAAATCGAGGAGACGCCGTAATCATCTCCACGCCGCGCGTGACTAGTCAATTCAAAGTCAGGAAGTGGGACCCACGCTTCGTCCAGTCAAGTCATCTCTGGCGTAGCAGACGCTTGAGGTCATCGATCGTCAGCACTGATGTCATCAAAAGCTATACTAGCACCAACTTCGGCTGCACAGCTAAGAGTACTCACTCGAATCTACGATTCGATTAAATACTCGGGGGCTACTCCTATCAGGAGCGCTGGCCGCGCACCCGACAGACAAATGAGGATAAAATTACTTCTCTGAGTCCTACGTCGAGTCTACGACTCCACTACGGACTCGGGGGCTACTCCCATAGGGAAGATGGATTTAAGCATCCGAAAATTTTCGAGTCCTGCGGACATAACAACTGAAACAATGCTTGAAATAAAGTCTCCGTTCGAGTCTACGACTCGAACAGACACTTGGGGGCTACTCCCATAGGGAGCGCTGGTCGCGCACCCTATGAAATCTTCGACTGCGATCTTCCGGATCAGCACGCAAAAACTTTTTTGGCAACTCTGCCCCAACAAAACGCTAAGTGAGCGACAATCTCCTTGGCCACCCGAAGCACCTCCGCGGTGACAAACATTCGGATGCTGTGTCTTCGACACAAAGATAAGACCTCTGCGATATCATCGATGGCACGGACCGATGCGCTCTGCTAGTATGAAGCCGTACCAGCAGGTACGATGAAAAATCCCGACGGACGCGTTGGGTACACCAATTAAAATCACTGGAATTCCACTCCTGTAAGTCCTCCGCGGCCTGAGTCGAATTACGCCAGCATATGTTCCAGGTCCGGGTTGAGGGACCCGAACCTGAAGAAGATCATGTCGTTTCGTCCTAAGACAGTTAACTGACCCTGATCCGTCGGGTGAGTCAGGCACACGCATCAACAATCCCTACACTCATATACTATTAAAACATAGTTGCACCCGAAGAATGGAAGAGTCCTCAGCCGAATCTACGATTCGACTGATCACTCGGGGGCTACTGACATGGTTATACCCTACGGGTACATGACTTCAGCATACCTGGTCCAGCCCAAGGAAGGCCCACAGCAGATATACGCTGGCCCATGAAGATTTTCGGGTGGCCAAGGCCCATGACGCCTTCGGATCCTTGGAGAGCAAGACTAGCGGAGATAGGAAATCCAAAGGGGTAAAACCCTAGAACTTGTAACCGACTAGGACTATGTTCGGGACCTGCCTAAGTCTATATAAAGGCCAGGAGGGCACGCCCTAGATCTCTCGACTCATACTTTCGCACACGCATCCACGCCAGATCGAATCATGCACCTCAGAACCTTCGGTTCCGTCGTAATCAAGAGCAGACAAGCAGGAGTAGGGTTTTCCCTCCGGGGGCCTGAACCTGGGTAAATCTCGTGTCCCCTGGTTGCTTGTCTGTTAACCATGCCACGATCTCCAGCATCCCCATCTTCTCCAAAACCCAAGTCCATAACAATGGGCATTGACAAGATTAAACCTCGTCACGAAGCTACTTCATTTTCATAATATAGCTTACATACGGTTTTCCCTTTCGGGCAACCCCCGAAGGGCTTACAGAAGATAGATTACAACCTCTCCATGCTTATGGTACAAGTGCCTTCAGTATAGAGGCTTTTATTACAGGGAGAGTGGTTACTACTACTACTAGTGAGCGGAGGGTTTGATGGTTGAGTCGCATTGTCTCTCTGCTCTGCAGGTTGCTGGTTTACTGGTGCTGGTGTGTGGTGTCGTTCTTTGCTGCAAGTGCCCCCTTTTTATAGGCGAGAGATTAGCCTCCCAGAGCCTTCTCCTCCATTATTGTCTTTACTATTCTTTGTAGGCACATCATGCACCTATCTCATTGCTTCTCTATTATTCTTGGACACATAATGCACCTATCTTGTAGGTTTTCTATGCATTGTATAGGAATCTGATTGGAAGAGATGGAGGGTTTTGTGCAGCCTCCACCTTCCCTTGGCTGGATATAACTTTTCTTCATCCTTATCTTCATTTTTAACTATCTTCTCTTACTTTATGATTATGATCTTGGAAGCGTTGCCTTCTTTTTTGCTTCTTTGGCTTTCTTCTTGCATGCATACCATGAGTGTCACAACTCGGTACATTGGGATGCAGATGCATACTGATGATGGTTGCATATTTTACTATTATTTTTATTTGAATTGGGGTGTAGGTCCTCCACGCCCGAATAATTGATAGTAATATCAATTTAATTTTTATAATTCTTCAATTTTATGCTTGGGTCCTCCGCGCCCGAATAATTGATAGCAATATCAATTCATATTCAATATTATCTGTAGATTATATCAGTGCTTTTTTATTCAGGCTTCTTCCCATGTCCTGCTATATCCATATGATCTTCTTCTGACAGATTGAAATCATACTTTATCTCATATTCTTTCTTCATTTCTTCAAATTTTGCATTAAATTCTTCTCGTAATTCTTTTAAAATTTCTTCTTTCAACCCTTCTTTTATTAATTTTGTGACTTCTTGGAATTTTTCATCTATTTTCATATCTATATGTTCAGAATCCAAAGGATCCAAACCTTTTAAAAGGCATGATTTGTATGTTTGGTGCTTTGGGGATTCTTCTTCCTTTAAAAATAACAATTCTTCTTTTACCTTTGATGAAGTTGATGCTTCTCCTTTTGTATAATTTGGACTTGTTGGAATAGAGGTACCTACTCCTCTGGGCTTCTGGATATGTTCTTTCGCTTTTGGTTCTATATAATAATTCTCTCCTATCATCTCTCTTGCTAAACTTAAAGCTTTATTGATATCATAGTATTTTCTCCATGTTAAATCCTTATTTATTTTCCTTGCTTCAAGCTTATGCTTTATTATTTCTTCAAAGGTGAAATATATTCCTGGCTTGTTTCCATCATATAGGACATATAATTGTATTAATTCTTCTGTCTTAATATTTGCTGATTTTGGTACCTTTTTGTTCATCATATTGAAATATTCTGCGAGACTATTCAGGATAGATAGCATATAACCCGTTTCATCTCTTTTAACATTATACTGGAACCATAAATTGTCTAATATGAATTGTTGAATTTCGTCAATAGAAATATGACCTTTAGGCTTGAACTTGAATGTATTTGGGGGAAATATTTTTAATGAATTTTCTGAGCCAAAAGTGCACACTTCGGCCCCATTGGGAAGTAACCCACGCTTCATTCCTGCAATATTGATGCACGAGAAAATATATAAGGTAAACTATTATCTTTTCCTTTAATATGCTCAAAAACAACTTTATATCCATTCCCTGTTATAATATCTTCAAATAAAACCCATCTTCTAGTAGAACTTTTCTTACTATAGATTTGGTTATAATATCTACATATTGCTTCACAATCTGTTCGTAACCAGCAGAGCAGAGAGCCAGTGCGACTCAGTCATCTAACTCTCCGCTCACTAGTAGTAGTAACCACTCTCCCTATAATAAAAGCCTTTATACTGAAGGCACTTGTACCATACGCGTGGAGAGGTCGTAAAGTAATTTATTCTATATTCGTGTAAGCCCTTCGGGGGTTTCCCGAAAGGAAAAACCGTATGTAAACCATATTGTGGAAATGAAGTAGTTTCGTGTTCCCCTTGTTATTTTTAAGCATGTTTATATGGGATGGGTTCTTATGCTAGGAATCCTATAGGAGAAACCTCTGCGTGTAGTTTTCTGTTAAAGCTTTATGTGTGACGTTCGAACGAGAACCTAATAGTCGTAGAGAAGTGTTCCCTCTGGGTGGAACGGCCTGGGAAGACGTTAAGAGAATAATCCATATAAATTTGACTAAAAAACAATCTAGGGAAATAAACTTAGCTACTCCTGAAGCAATATAGTGAGAAACACTGTGAGTATCGAGTAGGACTTTTACACCACTACGCACACCCTCGCTTGTCTGTCGGCCTCGCCAGCCTGTAGAAGATCCTGCAAGCCTGTAGAAGATCCTGCAGTATATACGTACAGTTTAATATTAATTTTAATATATCAAAATCAACGCTAATAAATCTCTAAATATAAAATTTTATAATCTTGTATTTTATACTATGAGCTGATCGAGCCGTTACACGGTGAAATACGATGAGACGGGTCACACATGCACATAAATATTGTTATGTATTTAAAATAATTGGTGCACGGTGCAAAAATTTAGTCTTTCACAATATGATTTTCTAATTCAGAACTCAATTCACGAAACATGTCACCCTTATAGACGAGACAAGGCGGGGAAGAAGGAGTGCGCATGGACTCCACTTTTTACTCATTTGGTGGGAGTGGAACAACACACCTTATAAAAGCAACTCTAACATGTGTAGCAAAATGCAACACCCAAAAAGCAATTTAGTGGAAGCCGGTTGCCTGATTTGCGGCACCAAAACTATGGCCACTTTACCAGTTTTCGGAGATGCATCACGCGTTGCTCCGACGACTGCTGCAAATAGGCATTTCCATTTTGAAATTTGCAACTACGCGCCAACGGTTCATACACAAATTCACTAAAGTTCAACATTAGACATGAAATTAAACCTAATTAAACATAGATCTAGCTAAAGTTCAACACTAGACATGAAATTAAACCCTAAGTAAACATAGATTAACTAAGAACCCTAACTAAATCTACTTGTTGGAGCTGAAATCGAACTCGTCGAAGTCATCGGAGTCAGAGTCCTCCGTGACGATGATGGCGGGCGATGGTCGTGGCGGTGGGTTGGACGGGCCTGCGCCGTCGCTCTTCTTCTTTTTCTTCTTCTCCTGCGCGACGTAGAAGTTTAGATCGTAATGGACGAGATCGGGGTGGTCGTGGCGGAGCTGCGCCATCTTCACCTCGTCGATGACGCGGCGGCCCACATGCGTCGACGTTGACAAGCTCGAACGGTGTCGCGAGGAACTCGGCCAACTCGAGTGACCGCACGTCTGGAAAATTCATGTCCGCGTGGCAGCGATCAAACCTCCACACTCCACATCGTATGCCCGCGCCGCCAGGTCCGCCGTGTCAAACGTGCCCAGCCACCAATGGATGGTGTCGTGGGTGATGTCGGCGGAGAAGCAACCGGAGGGGTGCGGACGCACACCGCGGTATCCAGTGCTTCCCTGGAAGTGCGGCGGCATCTTAGCAGCGACAGGGTCGAATCGACAGCGGAAACTCAAATGCGTGGTGGCGTCAGACGCGCGACGGCCGGATCTGCGCGAATCAACGGTGGAATCGATGATGGTCAGCGACGGAGATGGCTACAGTGGCACGGGGGGTAGGTGGGGATTTTTCCCATGGCGGTTGGGGACTCGCGCGAGCGGGGAGGAAATGCGGCAGCCGCCCAGTTGCCGCATATATGCAACGCGAGGACCCCGTGCGACAAAAAATATGCGGCACCGTCCAGCGATGCGGCAGCTGCTGGAGCAGTTTTTTGGCCAAAAAGTGTTGCATATCATAGGTAATTTGGGGGGGGGGGAGTGTTGCATTTTACAACACATGTTAGAGTTGCTATAAGTTTCTCCAAGTCTATCCCAACTAGCAATGTGAGACCAAACTTTGTCTCCCACACATCCCAAGCTGCCATAGTAGATGGCCCTTAAGATTTCAGGATTTATTAGGCCACATGGGCTGTCTATAGGGGCCACATCACATATAAATCTAACAATCCTCTACCAGATCTCAGAGGCACATCATATGGCTTATTAGTTCCGATCACCGTTTAATATACCTGAAGTTTAGTAGAGACTGTTAAGTTAAACTTATATCTAGACAAGGAGATACGCTTGACTACAACTGAATAATGGACTAGGTCTTGAATTGTCAGTCTTGTGCAACAAGTTTCACGCAATGTCGTTACCGGTACTGTGTTTCCATAGGCTACCCCTCAAGCGAAGCTTATAAGTCATACTCCTCGGCCTTTCATGAGCTTCCTAGAGATTCACCAAAATCACATACATTGTGACCAACAGTGTAGCTCATATAGTTGTGTCCTTTCAAGGTCGCTATGTAGGACAGTGTGTTTTCTCCCAAAGAGACATACATAACAAATTAAGATATAATCAACATTCTAACATTAGTCTATGAGGGGGAATTTTCAGCGGTGGTTTGTTTTTCCAAGTCCTAATTCACGGGATTTCTAATCATATAGGTTGGGTTACCACCCTTGTCAACTCAAGTGGGTCTCAAACCCATATCTCTCGATGCATTTCTATTAAATTTCTTGATAGTCCTTTGCTAAAAGGATCTGCCAGATTCTTAGCCGCTTGGACACAATCTATTGTTATTACTTCGGAGTTTCTCAGCTTCCTGGTAGACTTTAGTCTTCTCTTGACATGTCATCAATTCTTCATATTATCCATATAACTATTCACTTTGACAATCACAGATTATTCATCAGGGTTCATCAGGATTGCCGGTATTGGTTCTTCAACCATGGGAAAATCTGTTAAGAGTTCACAAAGCCATTCTTCTTCCACGGTCATATTATCTAATGATGTGAGTTTTGCTTCCATTGTTGACCTCATTATGATGGTCTACTTGCAAAACTTCCATGAAACAGCGCCACCACCAAGAGTCAATAAATATCCACTTGTGGCCTTTGTCTCATTAGCATCTGATATCCATCTTGAATCAATATACCCTTCAAATACTCTTGGATACACGATATAATGAATTCCATATCTCTTTGTTCCCTTTAGATAGCTCATTACTCTCACAAGAGCATGCCAATGATCATCGCCCAATTGACCACAAACCGGCTAAGTTTGCTCAAAGAAAACGAGATGCCAGGCCCTGTCATGCAAGCTAAATACATAAGCGAGCAAATAATCTTAGAGTATCTTAACATATCTCTAGTGGCTTTCTGATTCTTTTGAATCAACACACTAGAATCATAAGGCATGGGAGAAGATTTGCGACCAGCATATCCAAATATGGTCAACACCTTTTCTACATAATGTGATTGCACAAGTGTAATCCCATTATTTTCATCTCTCAACAGCTTGATGTTGAAGATATCATCACCTTCTCCAAGATCTTTCATCTCAAAACATTGAGACAATGACATTTTGGTCTCGTCAATCACTTTTAGACTTCTCCCAAAAATTAACATGTCATCAACATACAAACATAGTACAACTCCCTTGCCCCCACTATGGCGGCAGTACACACATTTGTCAGCTTCATTTACAACAAAGCCCACATATGTAAAATTTCTTTCAAACTTTTCATGCCATTATTTGCTTGGTACCTTGTTTGAGGACATACGAACATTTTATGCAATCTACACACTTTTATTGCTTGACCTTCTAGTACAAAACCAACAGGCAGTTCCATATAAATTTCCTCGCCCAACTCTCCATTTAGGGAAGTTGTCTTAACGTTCATTTGATGAATGAGAAGACTATGTGAGGCAGCCAGTGACAATGGTACTCTAATTGCGGTAAATATATCCACGAGTGAGTAAGTAATAAAAAATCACCGTCTTCCTTTTGGGTATAGCCTTTAGCCACAAACCGAGATTTATACTTTTCAATATTACCATCAACTTTAAGGTTCTTTTTAAATAAAAATTTATATCCTATAGGTTTATAAACATACACATGTGTAGTTATCTCCCACGTTCCATTAGCCAAGATGGATTCCATCTCGCTTTGAACCACTTCCTTCCACTAGTCTCCATGCAGAGATGCAAAAGCTTCTAAAATGGTAGTGGGAGTATTATCCACTAGTTACACAAATTAAAACATTACCAAAAGACGTTACGGTCATTTGTATCTTGCCCCTTGTAGGAGGTTCATTGTCATCCTCATTCCAATCTGAACTCTAATCATCTGATTGTTTATCAGTCTTCATAGGAGTGACAGGTTAAGGAATTGAATAATATTGCTTATCAGATATGTAGGCATATATCTCATAATGAATATATCCTCAAAGAATGTAGCATCTCTAGATTTAAAGAGTGTATTCACATTCATGTCATCCACTCCGGATTTCACCACAAGAAATCTATAAGAAATGCTATGTGAAGCATAGCCAAGAAAGACACAACCCATGTTTTTGTGTCTATATACCACCTCATAAAATATACAATCCATAAAAGGTTTTAGGACCTAGCTACAACCATGTGTGCTTAGTAAGCATAATCATCGACACCATAACTATCACCATCATGCCCACCACCTCCAGGACTGAAGCAATTGAATCTCTAGTCGTAGTACTTGGCCAACAAGGTCCTAAGCCATAGGATCCTATGCATCTCATGCATCTCGAGGAAGTTGGTGCCCTAGGCCTTGTTGTTGACTAGGTGGCGAAGAGCCACCATGAGATGTTCCTTCATGAAGCCAATAATGTCCATGACAACCTTGTACAAGTCAGGGAGCATATCAGTCAGCATGTTGTCCCTAATGGTCGGTGCAACATCATCCACGACATCGTTCATGCTGATGAAGGCCTGGATCTCGTCGTCGGCTAGGACGCCTCTCTTCCTCTTGCCATTAGCAGTAGGTGTCAGATCATCATAAGGCTTTTAGGGGTCATCGAGGATCATGGTGTCTGACTTTTGGGTGTCAGTACATGAGTACAAAGGGGCTTGCCTGGCCCCATCGCAAACCTGTCGGTTACAATACCATAGGATAAGATGGTCTACATCTATACATTGTTCTGGATGGTTTTTTTCAGGAATTAAGCATCCTTGGAATGATTCTACGATTGCAAGATAGTGTGTTAGATGTGAATGGCAATGATCATATGAGATAATTCATGAAAACAATGTGTTAGTTGTGAACGTCAGCGATCATGTGAGCCAAATTGTGGAAACAGTGTGTTAACCTGCACATGCCCTTGGCAGTGCTCTGTCGACAGAAAAATCTTGTATGTGTCATCACACCAATGCGCATCGCTTAGTTCTCTCAGCTTGCTTATCTAGATACAACCTATCATCCACTTCCTTAGGTGGTTGTAAACCTAAGTTCCTGACACCTCAACGGGATGGTGCTCAGGCAATTCTTGTTGAGAATAAGGTGGACATGTACGTGGAGCCATTTCTTGGCCCCTTCATTTGTGCCTTGTTCTACGCATTCGCGAGCTTTGCTCCCACTTTTGCAGCAACGAAAGCGACAAAGATTTGCACATTAGGGTCCATGGCAACAATAACACTCACATGAGGAGTGATTTAAGTCACCACTAGATTCAGGGGCAAGAGATGACTCTCATCCACATACAAAGGGATCTAGAAGTCCTCAATAGGGATCATATCCTGGCTAAATTTGTCGCACAATAAGTTCTACATTCATCATGCAAGGAAGATACATGCAAACATATCTAACAAAACAAAGATGTTCTACAACATGCTTGAGCTACACAATATACACAATGGGCCATTACCGATAATGATCTGTAGGATATACTTATAAATAAGTCATGTTCAAGACAAAATATACCATAGGAAGATTGCAGAACAAGTTCAAACTACACATCAAGGCCCTGAATCAAGCTAAAAACTACACATGACATGCTCACGTTGAAGCCTGCCTATATCTACCATAGCAACCTTGTAGATCTAAGGAACCTAGTTGGAGTTGGACGACCAAACTTACAACTTGAGGAAGAGGACGCAGTAGTCTTGGCGCCGTCACTCACGACCGAAGATGAGGGAGATGCTTACGTGGTATGGACCGGCTGGGGAAGAGAGCTTGATGGGGGTGGGTGGCGGTTTTGGTTTTGGCAGTGAGTGTGGAGGGTAAAAATAGGTGAGGGTTTTGCCTGTTGGTGACCGAATATCTTCCGTCCCCTATTTTTGCTGCAGCGCAAAAGCTCCCGCTTGCACCATGGTCGAACACACTCATGTGGAGAGCGGCGCTTTTTGGCATCAGGTCGGCACACAACAAGGATGGCTTTTTGAAAACGCCAAAATCGAGTGATGTCGTTGGGATTAGAGGCTGAAAGGGACCCGTTCGCTCTCTCTGCTCCCGCGAGTGAAGGGGCGAACCCTAGTTTCTCGCCACCGCCGCCCCTCCCCAATTCTTCCCTCCCCCACCGCAGCCGGAGGGCTAACCCGGACAAAGCCCCCGGGGGCGTCGGCGGCGGCGGGGCCTCTCCTTTCCCTCGTGCGTTCGTGGCGGCGCCGGTGGATGCGGGCGGCGAGGGCGCGGCGGAGCGGCCTTCCTCTGGCGGTGTAGTGCCTCGGCGGGGATGGCGTGAGGGCGGCTACCGAGGCCTGGCGGTGGTGGCGGCTTGCGGCGCGAGCGACAGCTCGATTGACAGTTGGCAGAGTGCTGGGGCGCTGGCGCGTGGCGTACCTGGCCACAGCCTCGACGGTGGCATGCGGCCCCATCTCGGCTCCTGGAGGGGATGGGCGACTCGGCGGTTGGGGCTTCCCCTATCGGGTTGCAATGACCCGGCCCCTAGAACTCGTTCCCCACCCCATATCCCATGGCGACGGCGGCCAGGGAGGCTCCGTTTGTCGATCTGGAAATTGGACCCATCTTTGGCGGCTATGCGGTCTTCGTGGTCCTCGTGTCAGTGTTTCGTGGCGACCTCCTCCTTCTCTCTCGGTTGGGCGCGACTTGGTTCCCAGGGCGGCGGCCCCGGTCGTTGGTGAGCCTTGTGGTTGGCGGGCGTCCTAGGGGCTCTGGTGTTGGTCGGTCTCCATGATCGTAGGGACGACGTGGTGCCGGCGAGCCGCGTGGCGCGATTTGAGCTCGGGTAAAAACCCAGCATCCTCGGTTCGGGCGGTAGCAGCGCCTCTGCGTCGTGATCTTCTTGAAGATGCCGTCTTGGAGGTCTAGTAGACGGTGATTCTGCCAAGGGGAAACCCTTGCCCCTTTGGGCCATGGAGGCGACGTCTGTGGACGCCGTCCCCTTCCTGAAGGCGTTGTGCGGCTAATCTCCTTTCATATGCTTCCTTCGGGTGAAAACCCAAGCACCTTGGATCGGGCAGTGGCGGCATTCTGATGTCGTCCTCTTCTTGAAGACACCATCTAGGAGCTCACGGCGCACGGCTCTCCGATGGTCCTGTGGCGGAGGGGTCTCTCCGTCTGGCGTCCTTCGGCAAGGCTTGCCCCTTACCCCTTCCCGTGTGGTGCTACCTTGGGGCTTCTGTTCGGTCTTTGGGCATCGTAGGTTGGTTCCCGGGGGTGGTCAGCTTCCGGTGGCGTTTCTGGGACGGAGGGGTGCCGTCGTCAGCGTGCGTGTTCGTTTGCTCGCTCTTGGGGGAGCTCCGGCCCGACACTGTTGTTGTCCAGCTATGCTTCGAGTCATCATAGTCTTAGTAACGGGTGAGCTTGTTGTTTGCACTGCCGGTGGTAGCTCCTTTGGTAGTGTGCGTGGATGTGTGATTTGTGTTGTAAGCTGGGTTCAACGTTTTATATCATTTCATCGTTGTTGGCTTTGTTAATTTAAAGCCAGGCAAAAACTTGTTGCGACGAAACCCAACCTCATATGTGGACATCCAAATAACATGTTTACTTATTCCAGGGGCAGGCTAGGCTACCAGCAAGCTACAAAACGCGCCCTAAGAGACTGTTTGGACTGCACATACCTTGCTCAAAGAGAACAATCCAACTACCAAGCTCTGTTGCAAGTACATACGCTTGTACAGAAGAAAACAAGCATTCGAATATTCCAGTCTGTGTACATTAACTCGACCGTTGCGCCTGATAGCGGCTCTGCGCCCGCCCATTTTATCCAGATCCTCGTGCCACGGCACAAAGGGCCATATCCCACCGCCATTTTGGCAATTTGCGCGCTGCTCGCCCACCAACTGCATGATTGCGCTCGCCCAACCTTCCCTCATTCCGTTTTTGTCACCAAGAACCACTGGCACTAACTGAGCACCGTACGGTTCCAGTCTGTCCAGAGCCGCTGCATCGCCGAATCGGCGAGCCAAGTGCGCGGCTACATATCGCAGCCACTAAAGAGCCGAGCGTCAGGAGTCTCCCATTATCTCGCCGCTTTGCTTCTTCATAACAATCATTTTCTCTCGCGAACCTTCCTGCAAACTAGTAGTACAGTGCAAGGCACTGCGTGCGTGCGTGGTGCAAATATGTCGATCATACCGGCGGCGATGGCCACCGCCGCGGAAGTCGTCGGCGTCGCGGTGTTCCTGATCAGCGCGTGCCACGGATGGGCACTGGAGCTCGCCGCGATCTCCCTGGCCGTCTTCCTCCTCCGGTACGCCGTGGTGCCCTACGCCAACCACATGGCCGCCAGCCTGACCAGCCTTCAGGCGATGGTGGCGAGCGACGCGGTCATCGCGAGCTACCGCCGTCCCTCTCCGGGCCTCGACGGCGCCACCATTGCCCGGCTGCCATGCTTCGTGGCCGTGCGCCGCACGGACGAGGGCGAGGGCGACGACGCCGCAGCGACGGAGTGTCCGGTGTGCCTCGGCGCCGTGGAGGAGGGGGAGACGGTCCGGGCGCTCCCGTTCTGCCGGCACGCCTTCCACGCCCGGTGCGTCGACGCCTGGCTGCGCCTGCGGGCGACGTGCCCCGTGTGCCGGGCGACTTGCAGGTCACAGCTATAGAGACCGATCGACGACGTGCGTACAGGACCAGTGTCGTTGGCTGGCTGCGTGTGCTCGTAATTTGAGCTCAGGTGGTGGAATAATGGCCACCGATGACGATTTCGTTCGTTGGATCCAACATCCCAACCTGGTTGGTGAGATATCTCATCGAGTTATATGGAAACTTGGAGACATGCCTTGTGTTTCTATTTCCGTCCGTTTGGACATGATAGCTTTCTCTGTTCTTCATGTTTGTTTTGAACGAACGAACTATTACGATGTACTACTAACGCTATGTCAGCGTTTTCGCGGAGGTCATTAATCGGGTAGAAGTACAGAGAAGAGTGGGAGGGTAAACGTGCACAACGTTTTTCCTTTCAGAAATGAAGTTCTCTCTTTTCTTCTTTCTCAAGGAAGAGAAGCAAATCACAAGTAGGTATTCATGTTTCACTCGTTCCACTTGTACACCGGCTTTGTATCCATACAGTATGGGGGGAGTTTGGTAGGCTGCCTCCCCTTCGGACAGGCCCGCAGGAAGCCAGAATCGGGTGATTAGATGGTTGACCTCGGTACGTGTTGGCGTCCGCACGGGTTTTAAAGCACCTTCGGACCAGATCCCATGTGGGGCCGTGGCGATGCGAAAAGCAAAGACTCTGCACGCGGGAGCTCAGCGTTGAATGGCGGGAGACCGCGAAATCCAGTCGTCGTTTGGTTGCATAGTTGGGTGTCACCTTCCTCATTCGGTGACCTCTCGACATTTCGGCCTCGTAGAAAAATCCTCATTTCCCCTTCGACGACAACGGTGGCGGCGGCGGTGACGCTGATCTACACGAGGGCGTTGTCTTTTGCAGGATGAGCTCGTCTGGAACAGGGGCTCTTCTCCTTCTTCTTCGATGCAGACTCCTATCCCTCGCATGCAATGGCAGAGGTAAACTTTGATCCTGCTGTTCTTTAAGCCCCACCGTGATTTAGCGAGTATGTAGGATAAATTTAGAGAGTGCCCACCGTAGATCAGTTTTATTAGGTCAACCTAATGGATCTTATCCATCAAGAAGCAGCACTCATAGCTGTAATTTAGGCATGCATCCTGCTACTCTACAAGAGAGTAGGTAGACGTGTTGCCCTCCCTAGGCGCACACACGATTCTATGTTGGTCCGAGATCAGGAGAGGATGGCAAATCTCAACTACATCTACAACTCCAATGATGTAGAGACTCTCCAAATGCATCAGATGGCAAGAGACGATTTCTATGAATTGGTCAAAAGGTTCAGGGAATGAGGATTGCTGGAAGATAGTATCCACATCTCCGTTGAAGAACAAGTTGTTATGTTTCTTCATGGTGTGGGTCATAACCAGAGGTTTAGAGTGATCCACAACACATTTTGGATATCTACAAAGACTATTGCTCGCTATTTCAAACAAGTCTTATGTTCAATTGGAGAGCTCGGAGGAGAGATGGTCAAACCGCTAAGTGGTCGCACACCAAGCAAGATACGAACCAGCCGTCGATGGTTCCATATTTCAGGGTGAGTGGTTCCATATTTCAGGGTGAGTAATAGTTCTCTTGTTTCTTTTCATGAAATGTCTATATTGCTAAAAACATGATGTTTTTTCTCTTGTATTGACAGGATTATATCAACACGATTGATGGTACTCATGTGACTGCTAGAGTGGCGAAATCATAGTCAGCGGCTTACAGAGGTACGAAGCATTACACTAGCCAGAATGTACTGAGTGACGTTGATTTTGATTTGAAATTCACCTATGTGCTAGCTGGTTGTGAAGGATCTGCTCATGATGCAAGCATTCTTGCTGACAACTTGTCTAGAGCTGATGGGTTAAACACCATTGATGGTAAATTCTATCTTGAAGATGTTGGATATGCTTGTCGGTATGGGATTCTGCCACCCTTTAGGAAAACAAGGTACCATCTAAACGAGTTCTCTCCAAGAAACATATCACAAAATCCTATAGAATAGTTTAGTCTGCGACATATCCTTAGAGTCACCATTGAGAGGTCATTTGCCACATTGAAAAATAGATTCAAAATCCTTGACTAGAAACGTTTTCACAATTTCGAGACTCAAGTGAAGGTGGTGCTTTGTTGTTGCATTCTTCAAAATTGGATCCTGGGTTGGGGTATTGATGACTTTTTCCTATACAAGGCAACTATCCACCCTGATAAAGTTGAAACTGGACATGGCGTGGAGCAACATGACAATGAAGCTTGGAAGAACAAGAGGCTAGAGTGGACGCACGTCTGGATGCCAAAGGGGACTCGATACCCGCTAACCCGACAGGGCCCCGCTCTAAATGGGGCGGGTCTGGTGATACCTTCGATCCGGATTATGGATGTAGTATAGCTCTTTTTTCCTAGTAGACCTAGGTTTATCGAATCCTCGGGAAGCAGAAAGCAAAGTGGGATTACTTAAACGGGCCTTCGAGAGTTTTAGAATTCCTTTTGCGTTTTCACTGGACCAAGATTTTGCGATGTTGTTGTTGTTGAAGATAGAGAGAGAGGGCCCAGGGTCTTCGGTTTTCACCAGTAGCTATGCAAAAACATCTGATAGGCATAATAGATAATAATAAAGTACTCATGTAATTGTTAGAGCAAGATAATTATATGTGGGCAATGCATCCATAAATGTTATCACCTCCGCAACCGCTTATGGAAATAACCTACTAGTCTCATCCATAGAAGAAATAGAACTAATGATATGCATAGTGATGTCACCGTTAATCCCAAGTAAGTTCCTCACATACAGCCGTACTACCCTTTCTGTCAGTGGGGTTCCTATCATGCAGATCAGTCGTTACTCACACTCCCTTTACTTGGATTAATCCTCAGGGTCTTGGGTACCTGACAAGTCCTTAGATTGAGGCAAGAGAGGGTACTACAATCATCAAGTCATACAAACTAATACATGATCCCATCTATGATAAATAACATGCACAAAGCTACATGGCTAGGCCGAAGCCCTTAGCCCAAGGAGAATTACCACACATAGAGATGATATCGACAATCATAAACATTGTAATAGAGATCATAGAGTTGATAACAAATAGTCTTATAATGTCGCCAATTGGAGATGAGATCTACTATTACAAGTGGGAGAAGATGGCTATGGTGGTGCAGAAGGGTTTAGAAATTTAGATCTAGATCTTGATATATTCCTTCGGCGTGGCGACATGGAGAGTTGAGGATGAAAAAAGTGATGTTATGGAGTCGGGGGCTATTTCTCGTCGCCCGAAGCCTCTTTATATAGGGGTCCCTTCACGAAAGTTGTTATGTTTGACCTAAGGAGGTCGGTACAAACTATATGGCGGAAACTATACGGTGGCGGGTCGTATAGTTGGTCGTTAAACTTGCAGTTGCCTCCCCACGACTCCTGGTTTCTTTGGCGTGTTGGAAATCTCGTATCTTTGGCATTTATGTAGTGATTCCCTTCATAATACGTCATTATTTGCGCCGGCAAAAATAGCAAGAAAGGATTGCATACCCCTTTGATCATTAGGCATTAGTGGCAGGAAATAGAGAGATATTTCATCAAATATATGAATACTATCTAGTTTAAATGCGGACGTGGATGGCTATATTTCACAGCCATCAACCTCCCCAAGCTTAAACTTGATCGTCCTCGAGCAAGAAAACCAAAATCAAAAGGGAACTCAGCATTTAAACTGAAATAATGAGATGATGATCTTACTCATGATTAGACTCATCTTTCCTCCACTTTATTTATCTAAAAAACATTAGCATAGATAGAGTAATGGAAAGCATATCATATGGTTTCATGAATCCTTATAGCGCAGCAAAATTATTGTAAGCATGGATGATTCAAGAGAGTAAACTTTATTCCATGTCTTGTAATTAACTCATAGGCTTGCCTTTGAACAATAAAGTGTAATCATGTAGAATTAAGAGTGTGAGAATTTGTCATGAAAAACATATATACTAGAGTATCTCAATCCTCCCACATCAATGAATCAAGACTTTTCAAGCACTACTTTTCTATTCATTGTCCTTGATGTCTACACACTTCTATTCTTGTAGACAGTTGTTGGGCCTCCAACTGTATAGGTTTGTAGAACAGCAGCAAGTTTCCCTTAAGTGGATTACCCAAGGTTTATCGAACTCAGGAGGTAAGTGGTCAAAGGTATCCCCTCTCAAGCAACTCTGCAATCAAGATACAAGAAGTCTCTTGTGTCCCCAACACACCCAATATAGGTGCACTAGTTCGGCGAAGAGATAGTGAAATACAAGTGGTAACGGTTCCAGAAAATAGCTTCTGACAGTGAGGTAAAGACTAAAGGCAACAAGAAGGAAGCAAGCAAACATGCAAAAAATCTAGTAGAAAATGGTGTTTCAATGCTTATAAACAAGGCCTAGGGATCATACTTTCACTAGTGAACACTCTCTCATATAAATATCCTCTCTTCATGATACTACTCTGAACTACTCTCCGGTTGGACACTCTAATCCATGGTAGGGCTATAACAGCACTCCTCAAAGTTCGCCTTTTCCAATCTAGATAACCCCACACTATCACCTTGAGCGCTGAATGGTTCCAACAAACACCACAATTTTAAAGAGACATCCAACTCCAAATATAACTCATAACAAATATTCAATCTAGACAAAGTGCCACACATAGTATGCCCGCTGTCACTTTCACACACGTGGGGAAAAGCATAGATCTATTAAAGCACAAAGAGTATTTATGTAGACTCAAGCCTAAGTTCCACCATGACATGCACGCTGTCACTTTCACACACATGGGGAGAGCAGAGATCTAATGAAGCACTTGAGTAGCAAGGTAGATCTACTTGATTACAAAGCTCATGACCACAAGATCATGCATAGAGAGAGATAAACACATAGCTACCGGTAGAGCCCTTAGCCTCGAAGGAGAACTACTCCCTCCTCATCATAGGAATCAACAACGGTGATGGAGATGGTGGTGGAGATCGATGGAGATGGCTTCAGGGGCACTTCCCCGTCCCGGCAGGGTGCCAGAACAGAGACTTTCTGTCCCCCGAATCTCCCCTTCGGTGGCGGTGGCACAGCGGAACTTTTTCTGGAAGTATGATGGAATTATTTATGGTTTTCTCCCCGGGGGCTTCTTATAGGCGAAGGAGGCAAGGTCGGTGGGGATCTAGGGGGCCCACACCCTGAGGCGCCACTGTGGCTTGCCCAGCGCTGGGTCTGACACCTGGTGCCCTACTCCGTCTCTGCCTCGTGGTTCCGTGTTGGTCTGGGAAAAATAATGACTTTGGCTTTTGTCTCGTCCAATTCTGAGAATATTGATTTTTTGCCTTTCTGGAACCAAAAACAGAAAAAACGGGCAACCAGCACTGTGGCATCTTGTCAATAGGTTAGTACCAGTGTATAAAGATACCTCAAAGTAAAGATAAAACAAAGCAAAGTAGATACTAAACAAGAAGGGAGCATCAAAAATTATAGATACGTTTCTGACGTATCAAGCATCCCCAAGCTTAACTCCTTCTCGTCCTCAAGTAGGTAAGTGATAAAAAGAATAATTTTTGAGGTGACATGCACCATTAAAACCAAGATCAAACCATTTACAAGCATTGAAAGCTGGGATCAAAGAACTCTAAACAAGTGCATGAATGATGGAGTTCTAACAATAAGACAAAGTAACTATGCATGCAACATGAAAGGCTACAAACAAAGATCATGAATAACATGCATTGAAAAACGTTTGTTTGTTTCACATACATACACCATATCATAGTGGAAATCAGCTTGTCCCTCATAGAGTAGCAAATAGATGCATAGGACACCTTCAAAGTTCATAAGAGTGACTAGATACAAATAGCACAAGAACAAGCAATATCACAATATGCATCAATCAATAAGTTTTGGGACACTGCACATAGAACTAAGAATGGCAACTATTCTCTCTTAATGGTGCCTAAAGGTAGAAGGTGGAGACTCAATAGTAGTGGAAGAAAGGCCCTTCATAAGGGAAGCAGGGATTTCAAGTTTCAAAAAGAGCTTCCAAAAATTATCGTACTTGTTAGCTTCATTGCCCCTATCATAAGCATTTTGAAGCGGTTAATGTTAAAGTGAACAAACTATGGAGTATATGCTTGACAAAGTATAAGTTGGCAATTTCAAGTCCCTTAAATACGAGGGCCACACCTCATGCTATTGTGACACCCTCAGAATCGTCCCTATGCAAGTTTCAGCGATTCCTGCCAAACCCGCATAGAAACGATTCAAAGGTGCCCACCAGGCACTTTCGTGCGGGTGGAAACGAAGTAATACCTTACACAATATTCCATGATGGAACCCACAGAACAGATATATACAACAATGACTCAAAGAGTCAAGAATATAGATATACAATACAAAGATCCAAATCACCTTTAAAGCGATCCGAAATGCGGACAAGATGCAAATTGAGCTAAGAGCCCTGAAAAATAACCAATGGCGTCCATAACCCTGCCCAGGCCAAGCCAGAAGGGTAACCCTGCTAACGACGTCGATCTCAAAACCTGCTTAAACAAAAGGGGTGCCGACAAAGGGCAAAGCAAAAGAGAGCGGTCAGTACTGAGGCCAATACACGGCGAGACTAGAATTCGGCGGTCCTCGCCTACATAGGTATGGTGGACTGAAGCGGCAGTGCAGCATGCACTAAACAACCTATAGAGACTCAATACATCTGGCGGCTATCAGATAGGGATAAGAAAGACCTATTCGGATCCAACCTGATTCTAACACCAAACATACCCATCCTGGTATTCCCCCTCGATACCAACCGAGAAAGTCAACCGAGGAACTCACACAGTTGGCAGTTTTATTCATTTCATTATAGTTGCGGCAATTACTAGTCAGATATAGATAGCATCAGTCATCCTAATATAATAAGCAGTGGGCAGTTTTAGTTAACCATTTCGTTGTAGTTGTAGTACTTACTAGTCAGTTACACATAGCATGAGGCATCCCAAAACCCAGCAGTTGTTGGTAATTTTATTTAGCCATTCCGTTGTAGTTGTAATACTTACTAGTCAGATACAATGGTAACAGGTGACAACCCAAACCAACAATTGTTGGCACTTTTATTTAGCCATTCCATTAAACTAAAGATAATTACTAGTCATTATAAAGTCAAATTTATAGCACTACTTTAGTTATAGTTGTCTATAATCGAGATACTGTGCTCCAAGTCGTCCATAACCGCGGACACGGCTTTCAGAAAGTTTTACCCTACAGGGGGCACAAATAGCAACACACGCACGATCAACCTTGAAAAAAACCAATAAAAACCCAACGAGGCATCACGACAGAGCAATTGCAAGATTAATATAAATTTCAGGGGGCCACCCCACCAAGCTACCCGCTACGAAGTTGGCCGGCTCCGAGACGGATCAGAGGTTTGTGACGACGGCTGTAAATGACTGGGAACCCAAAAATGTGACTGGGCTTGTCGATACCGCGAAAACGTGGCACGGGGTTCCAAAACAGTACTGGCGCTCCACGCGAAATTATAATAAAGCAGTAAAGCATGGCATAACTACATGAAAGTAATAAAGCCCCAAACTACTTTGTGGCCCCAAGAAATAAATATGACTCAAGCTCTGGCTAGGGGGATTCATGGTCCCACATGCGGATAGTGCGAATATTCAAAGAACAGGTATCAAGTACTCGGGGTCCTACGGGACACAAGTGGACGGTTAAAAACCAAATAACATCTATTGCCCACCTATGCCTCTGCATTATTTACCTATTCCAATTTTAGTTATTAAACGGTAATTAAAGCCATGATCATCTCCAACATAAAGCATATGGCAGTCTTCCAACAACTGTGGTACTTGACGACACGCAACATCACTTGAGCAAGCGACTATGACACGCAAGTCCAACTATCTACCAAACAACAGGTAATAGGAGGTGTCCATGGCAATATAGTGGCTGCAAGGGATATCACGGGTATGAAAACTAGAGCATCGCAACACAGATAGCAATAGATCATCAGGAGGAAATAAAGACTATAAAAGTAAGATAGGTAGAAAGGGGGAGAATGCTCGCCTGAAAATATTGCCGAAGGTTCATCCGAAGATCGGGTCGACACTCGCATCAACTCATCGGTCTAATCCGTGAAGAAGCAAAGCACTAGAAGAAACACCGGATGCACTATTTAATACTACGGCAGAAGATCGGGCATGACGCATGTATGATGTATGACATGACAAAGATGCGATGCAATTAGGCCATATTAAGCGGAACCGGGGTCCCGACAATTATTTAGACGGTTCATGTTGTTTAGATAACCTGCAATTTAAATGTTGTATTAATAAGGCAAAATATGACACCGGTTCGCTATACAAATTTAAATAGAGCCAAAATAGGACTAAAACTGCCCGCATATGGACTCCATATTTAATTATGAAGTGAATCGGCATAATGCCCCCAATCCACACAAAGATGTATGCAATTATGACAATTTAGACGCAACATATATGTATTAAATATTATAGAAATATTGGTCTCGGGAAAGGGGTCACACATGGAGGTTTGGCGATCTTGTGGCTCAGAGGGGTTCGAGGCAGCGAGAAGACAGAGAGATAGCCGAGACCAACACATGAATCAGATTCCCAGTCAAAGCAGCTCCACCGAGGTCCTTGTCCGATTTCTGGTTCTAGTCCATATGGAGATCTTGAGAGAATACGCAACATCACTACGCTACCTCGACCGTGTACTCTATCAGCAGCAACCTTTCATCTCTCCAAGATGCAACTCAGCATCGAGAGAACCCTCCTGCACGAAACACATGGACACTAAGCCAAACACGTTACAAGCATGGTATGGTGCTGGCTGGATGCCTACGCGTAGAGCAGGAAGGAGACGGAGCACCAGTGCCTGGCAAAGAGGAGGGTCTCGGGCGAGCTTGGGGAGGATGCAGGCGAGGGAAGGCCGGTGACGGCGAACGCGGCCAGAGAGGAGTGTGACAGCGACGGCCTTGGGGCGAAGGGAGGGCGGCCAGTGAGGCCGTCGGGGAGGCAGGAGAGTTTGTAGGTGGCGGCTAGGGGGACCCTGGCGGCAGCGGCGTCGTGGAGACCCTGCAGCGGAGGTGCGGCGTGAGGTGGATTGCAGGGCCGACGCAGGGGGAAGGGCCGGAGGGGAGGGACGCCGAGGCGGTGGCGCCATGGCTGAGGCGAGCTCGGGCGGTGAGGCGCAGAGGCGGAGTCGGGGCACCCCTGGCGGCGCCTGGCGATGGTGTTCGGAGAACGCGGGGTGGGCGCACAGGGGGGATGCGACGGGCGTCCGGCGGCTGGGCCGATGCCAGGGAGGTGAGGAAGGGGAGGCCCGCAGCCAGTCAGGAGGGAGCCGGCAGCAAGGCAAGCTTGAGAGAGGAGGCGAGCGGGAGGGCGGCGGCGGTTGCGGGGAGATTGAGCGAGGGTTGTGGGGAGCCTGCGGGTGGGATCGAGGAAAAAAATCGAGGAGGGGAGAGCGGGGACGTTCTAGGGGATCGTGTCGGGATGGGTCCCGCGGGGCCGCTGGCTGGTGGGGACGTTGGGTCGACCAGATCGGGAAGAGGTGAGTGGGGAATCGAACGGGGTGGGGGCTCGTGATGGAGGCCTGCAAGGTGGAGCCAAGGGGCGTCCGGGGTGGGATCGATCATGAACATGCAGCGCTCGCGAGCGGCAGGTGGGACGGGAGCGTGCGACTGTGTGGGGTGGAGAGTGGTGTGGCGGCGGCAGATAGGGAGCAGTGGGATTAGGGTTAGGCTGGGGGTTGGGTTAGGGTTTTAGCCGGTTGGGCCTGGCCGGTTTAGGGCTAGGTTTTAGGTTTATTGTTTTAATAAAATATTATTTTTTTGTTTTGTAATATTTTAGCTAATAGTTTTTAGGCAAATAGTTTAGCAGATAAATGTAAGATTTTGTTTTGAAACAAGAGAAGAGGTATTGCAGTAAATAAAAATAGCTTTTGTTGAAACATTTTGAGAGGCAAAATAAATGCATGATGAAATGATGGTGCACAAAATATATGACAACATGCGATATTATAATTAGGGTTTACCCAGGGTGCTACAATTCGACACCACTAACAATGGATCTCGCCCTCGAGATCCGCCTCATGGTACGGGGAAGAAGGCCAACAATCTGATCCTTCACGCTTTGTGTAGATCCTTGCGACACCACTAACAAGGGTTCTTTCTTCAGCTTGAAAATGGCGACACCACCAACAAGGATTGTTTCTCACATTCATCGAGAGAACACTCCGGAGAAACAAAGACGAAGGTAAAGGTCTCAAAAGGGTAAGGCCACCTCTAACTTCCGCGGAAGGAGTCAAATTGCTTGATCCACCGATTCAATGTGCAAGAGCGAATGATAAGAGTAGTCGGATGGTGATCAGTCCATCGCGCACCCAAAGCATTACTCTGCACATGAATAGGAGATTTATGCACCCACTCTCAGAATTCAGACTGAAGATCTCGACAAGTGAGGTTTGGAAACAAAGGAGGGATGGAGATTCTCATCAGGCCTGATGTAGATGACTTCGTCGTATCGGAAAACACAGGAGGACAAAAAGAAAAAATTTAGTGAATTTTTTGTCCACTGAAAGGTACAACAGATGAAAGATTCATCAGATAGCATGAATGTCGGATGTTGAAGCACCGTTACAAGAGGATGGAAGCGAAACCGTGAAGGTACGACAGAAACCCAACCACGAGAAATCCTGGACTCGAAGAAAAGATAAGAGAGCAGATTCAAAATACGTCGAGATAAGAGGAGAATAGCAGAGGGGTAAGAAGTAAAAGCAGACCTAATCAGATCTATCCAACCGATTTTTCAAAATAATTTTGACACTCTACAACGTCCGTTAGCTAGGTTATCCTACAGGCTGGACTAGTGGGGTATCGTAACTGCTGAGCTCTGATACCACTCTGTAACACCCTCAGAATCGCCCTATGCAAGTTTCAGCGATTCCTGCCAAACCCGCATAGAAACGATTCAAAGGTGCCCACCAGGCACTTTCATGCGGGTGGAAAACGAAGTAATACCTTACACAATATTCCACGATGGAACCCACAGAACAGATATATACAACAATGACTCAAAGAGTCAAGAATATAGATATACAATACAAAGATCCAAATCGCCTTTAAAACGATACAGCGTCTGAGTACGGACAAGATGCAAATTGAGCTAAGAGCCCTGAAAAATAACCAATGGCGTCCATAACCCTGCCCAGGCCAAGCCGGAAGGGTAACCCTGCTAACGACGTCGATCTCAAAACCTGCTTAAACAAAAGGGGTGCCGACAAAGGGCAAAGCAAAAGAGAGCGGTCAGTACTGAGGCCAGTACACGGCGAGACTAGAATTCGGAGGTCCTCGCCTACATAGGTATGGTGGACTGAAGCGGCAGCGCATCATGCACTAAACAACCTATAGAGACTCAATACATCTGGCGGCTATCAGATAGGGATAAGAAATACCTATTCGGATCCAACCTGATTCTAACACCAAACATACCCATCCTGGTATTCCCCCTCGATACCAACCGAGAAAGTCAACCGAGGAACTCACACGGTTGGCAGTTTTATACATTTCATTATAGTTGCGGCAATTACTAGTCAGATATAGATAGCATGAGTCATCCTGATATAATAAGCAGTGGACAGTTTTAGTTAACCATTCCGTTGTAGTTGTAGTACTTACTAGTCAGTTACACATAGCATGAGGCATCCCAAAACCCAGCAGTTGTTGGTAATTTTATTTAGCCATTCCGTTGTAGTTGTAATACTTACTAGTCAGATACAAAGGTAACAGGTGACATCCCAAACCAGCAATTGTTGGCACTTTTATTTAGCCATTCCATTATAGTAAAGCTGATTACTAGTCATTATAAAGTCAAATTTATAGCACTACTTTAGTTATAGTTGTCTATGATCAGGATACTGTGCTCCAAGTCGTCCATAACCGCGGACACGGCTTTCAGAAAGTTTTACCCTGCAGGGGGGCACAAATAGCAACACACGCACGATCAACCTCGAGAAAAACCAATAAAAACCCAACGAGGTATCACGATAGAGCAATTGCAAGATTCATATAAATTTCAGGGGGCCACCCCACCAAGCTACCACTGAAGTTGGCAGGCTCGAGACGGACCCGAGGTTTGTGACGACGGTCAGAACGATCGGGAACCCAAAATGTGGACTGGCTTGTCGATACCGCGAAAACGTGGCACGGGTTCCAAAAGCATCGAGCGCCACGCCAAGCAATCATAATAAAGCAGTAAAGCATGGCATAAGTACAGGATAGTAATAAATCCCCAAACTACTTTGTGGCCCCAAGAAATAAATATGACTCAAGCTCTGGCTAGGGGGATTCATGGTCCCATATGCGGATAGTGCGAATATTCAAAGAACAGGTATCAAGTACTCGGGGTCCTACGGGACACAAGTGGACGGTTAAAAACCAAATAACATCTATTGCCCACCTGTGCCTCTGCATTATTTACCTATTCCAATTTTAGTTATTAAACGGTAATTAAAGCCATGATCATCTCCAACATAAAGCATATGGCAGTCTTCCAACAACCGTGGTACTTGACGACACGCAACAACACTTGAGCAAGCGACTACGACACGCAAGTCCAACTATCTACCAAACAACAGGTAATAGGAGGTGTCCATGGAAATATAGTGGCTGCAAGGGATATCACGGGTACGAAAACTAGAGCATCGCAACACAGATAGCAATAGATCATCAGGAGGAAATAAAGACTATAAAAGTAAGATAGGTAGAAAGGGGGAGAATGCTCGCCTGAAAACATTGCCGAAGGTTCATCCGAAGATCGGGTCGACACTCGCATCAACTCATCGGCCTAATCCGTGAAGAAGCAAAGCACTAGAAGAAACACCGGATGCACTATTTAATACTACGGCAGAAGATCGGGCATGATGCATGTATGATGTATGACATGACAAAGATGCGATGCAATTAGGCCATATTAAGCGGAACCGGGGTCCCGAGAATTATTTAGACGGTTCATGTTGTTTAGATAACCCGCAATTTAAATGTTGTATTAATAAGGCAAAATATGACACCGGTTCGCTATACAAATTTAAATGGAGCCAAAATAGGACTAAAACCGCCCGCATATGGACTCCATATTTAATTATGAAGTGAATCGGCATAATGCCCCCAACCCACACAAAGATGTATGCAATCATGACAATTTAGATGCAACATATATGTATTAAATATTATAGAAATATTGGTATCGGGAAAGGGGTCACACATGGAGGTTTGGCGATCTTGTGGCTCAGAGGGGTTCGAGGCAGCGAGAAGACAGAGAGATAGCCGAGACCAACACATGAATCAAATTCCTAGTCAAAGCAGCTCCACCGAGGTCCTTGTCCGATTTATGGTTCTAGTCCATATGGAGATCTTGAGAGAATACGCCACATCACTACGCTACCTCGACCGTGTACTCTATCAGCAGCAACCTGTCATCTCTCCAATACACAACTTAGCATCGAGAGAACCCTCCTGCCCGAAACACACGGACACTAAGCCAAACTCGTTACAAGCATGGTATGGTGCTGGATGGATGCCTACACGCAGAGCAGGAAGGAGACGGAGCACCGGTGCCTGGCGAAGAGGAGGGTCTCGGGCGAGCTTGGGGAGGATGCAGGCGAGGGAAGGCCGGTGATGGCGAACGCGGCTAGAGAGGAGCGTGACAGCGACGGCCTTGGGAAAAAGGGAGGGCGACCAGTGAGGCCGTCGGGGAGGCAGGGGAGTTTGTAGGTGGCGGCCAGGGGGACCCTGGCGGCAGCGGCGTCACGGAGACTCCGCAGCGGAGATGCGGCGTGAGGTGGATTGCAGGGCTGACGCAAGGGGAAGGGCCGGAGGGGAGGTACGCCGAGGAGGTGGCGCCATGGCCGGGGCGAGCTCGGGCGGTGAGGCGCAGAGGCGGAGTCGGGGCACCCCTGGTGGCGCCTGGCGATGGGGTTCGGAGAACGCGGGGTGGGCGCATAGAGGGGATGCGACGGGCGTCCGTCAGCTGGGGCGATGCCAGGGAGGTGAGGAAGGAGAGGCCCGCAGCCAGTCAGGAGGGAGCCGGCAGCAAGGCAAGCCTGCGAGAGGAGGCGAGCGGAGGGCGGCGGTGGTTGCGGTGAGATTGAGCGACGGTTGTGGGGAGCCTGCGGGTGGGATCGAGGAAAAAAATCGAGGAGGGGAGAGCGGGGACGTTCCAGGGGATCGTGTCAGGATGGGGCCCGCGGGGCCGCTGGCTGGTGGGTGCGCTGGGTCGACCAGATCAGGAAGAGGTGAGTGGGGAATCGAATGGGGTGGGGGCTCGTGATGGAGTCCTGCAAGGTGGGGCCAAGGGGCGTTCGGGGTGGGATCGAGCATGAACATGCAGTGCTCGCGAGCGGCAGGTGGGACGGGAGCGTGCGACTGTGTGGGGTGGAGAGTGGTGTGGCGGCGGCAGATGGGGAGCAGTGGGATTAGGGTTAGGCTGGGGGTTGGGTTAGGGTTTCAGCCGGTTGGGCCTTTTGGGCCTGGCCGGTTTAGGGCTAGGTTTTAGGTTTATTATTTTAATAAAATATTACTTTTTTGTTTTGTAATATTTTAGCTAATAGTTTTTAGGCAAATAGTTTAGCAGATAAATGTAAGATTTTGTTTTGAAACAAGAGGAGAGGTATTGCAGTAAATAAAAATAGCTTTTGTTGAAACATTTTGAGAGTCAAAATAAATGCATGATGCAATGATGGTGCACAAAATATATGACAACATGCGATATTATAATTAGGGTTTACCCAGGGTGCTACAGCTACTCAACTTCAGTCACATGTAAGTTCTTGTCATTGTAAGTACATGCGTATCATAGAGAACCGCCAATGGGGTACCCCTTGCACATGGTACAGGAGCTATCCCATAACCAAAATGATAAGGCAAGCAGGCAATGAGCATCTCAGCGATCTTTTTATTTACTATATGCATAGCTTTTTATTGAGGATGCTTTATAGATATCTCACTATGGTGATGCTGCAAGTTTCCACCATGATTAGGCATGGCTTAGGCTAGCGGCCCAGACGTTTCTCTAACAAAAAATTCATACTCCATGGACTTACAAGTTCCCTCTTTATTTCACACTGGTGACATCTATAGATAAAAGAGCATGATATCAACTAAGTACAAAGTACAAGTGCAATGCTGAAAACGTTCCTCATGACAGCATGGTTCTGCTAATTCTAACGTATAAATGCAAGCATATACAACATAGACGATACAATGGTTCAAGTTTATTAGGGGCAAAGAATATAAAGTGTGCCATCAAGTTCGTGAGAGCTTTAATAACTAAGTTTTCACATAACAAAATAGTTTTAAATTGGAAGATAGCTGAAAACAAGAATATACTTGGAATGGTGTAACACACCATTCGTAGGAATTTGTAGTGGATACTTTGGAATAACTTGGTTTCTTGGGAGTTGGAAGCATGAATAGAACTTACTCATATAAGTGGAGGCTAGCAAAAGACCGGGAGCAACCAACTAAGAGAGCAATAATGGCCATAATCATGCAGAGCGACAAAACATTACTAATCAAAGCATAGATTGGTACCACAAGTTAAGGACTAAATGATCATAGAGGCTATGGTGACTTATTCATAGTCATAACATGGTGTGATCATGTGCCAAGTCAACCCAAACAAAGCATCAAAGGAGAATACCATAATACTATGCTTTTGTATGCTAAAACAACGCACGATTCCTTCAAGGCACATTAAGCAATACTATTTTTTTGGAACAATTCATGATACAGAAATAATTACTAAGCATAAGGTCAAAACAACATCTACCATGACATGATAAAGTCTAAGCCACAGTCAAAGCAAGCTCACTTTTGTACCACTAAAGCATGAAAGTTTCTACTCCTTTACAACACCAAGCAACTTAGTTGAAACAACTCACAAGGATAATAATCAATAAAGATCAGTGAGCTTGTCTCACAAATCCACAAATAAGAACTAAAAAGTTCTAAGCTTAAAGCACAAGAAAACTAAGGCTAAACATAGTGCTAGCAAAAGAGAACACTCCCAAACAATAAAAATGAAAACTAGAGTGTTCTAGGCAATGAAAACAGAGTGTGTCTCTCTCCAAAAGAAGTGTGTTGTGATCAACGAACTTTACTCAAGCAAAATTAAGCAAACGAAAACCAAAATGAAAACTAAGACGCTCCAAGAATAACACAACTGTGCATGAAACAATAAAAACGAAGTGTCTAAAAAAGACCTGAGCTTTTTATTGATGAAGAAGGGGATGCCTTGGGCATCCCCAAGATTTGACTCTTGTACCTCTTGAATCTTGGGGCGAAACGGGGTGGCATCCCCAAGCTTGAGGTTTTGTCCATTCTTCATCTCATTACATCATTCTCTCTCTACACCTGATTTTTTTTCCTTCATTCAAAACTTCATACAATCTTCATTAGCAACATTAGTGTATTCAAAAGATATTAGACCTTAGGCAAAGCTTTGGAACAACAAAACTTTTCACTAAAAACACAAGCTACTTTAGCAAATCCTTCAAAAAGCTCAATTCCCCAAAAGAGAACTCAAAGAGGAATCAATAAGAAGCAAATGCAAATAATGGCAGAAATCTGTCAAAACAGACCAATAGGTAGAAACCGATTTTTTCGAACATCTTATGCTGCTCAAATAAAAAAGTGTTGAACTAACTAAAGTTAGTTAACATATTGGGGGATTTATTCGTAAATTTTGAGCTCAATCTGAGTTACAGAGCCTCCTCACGAATTTTTTGGTGGAGGACAGAAATCTGTTTCGGGACAGCAACTACCCAAATATTACTTTCCTCTCATTAGAGGTCATTCTTGGCACAAAAAGCAAAAAAAGGATAAGGAGAGGTCATTACTGAAGTAATAACTTCTAAGACTCAAGAAAACTCTTGGGTTATCTCTCAACAAGTACTTTTCTTTAACGCCTTCAAGTTAGGCATGATAGTTTGAGAAGATGCTCACATAAGAAATATGATTTGAAGTAAAAGAGAGCATCAAGAAGAAAATTCAAAACACATTTAATTCTAACCCACTTCCTATGCATAGGAACTTGTAAATAAACAAGTCATGAAAGCACAAAGCAACAAGCATAGGAAAGCAAAACAAGTGCAACTTCAAGATTTTCAACATAAAGAGGGGAAACTTAATATTTTTGATATACATAATACCATGTTTCCCTCTCTCATAATAACTTTCAGTAGAATCATGAATGAAATTAACAATATAACTATCACATAAAGCATTCTTATCATGATCCACATGTATATAATAGTTATTACTCTCCACATAAGCATAGTCATTCTTATTAATTATAGTGGGAGCAAATTCAACAAAATAGTTATCATTACTATTCTCCTCACCATAATCATCAAATATAGGAGGCATATTGTAATCACAATTAATTTCCTCCTCAATAGTAGGTGGACTAAAAATATCATATTCATCATTGTAATCATCATATATTGGAGGTAAACTATCATCAAAGAAAATTTTCTCCTCTATGCTTGGGGGACTAAAAATATCATGCTCATCAAAATTAGCTTACCCAAGCTTAGACTTTTTTATAGCATTAGAAACAATGGTGTCCAAAGAATTCATACTAATATCATTGCTATTTGCATGCAAATAAAGTTCCATAGGTTTTTTAATTTTATCTTCAAACACTTCGTGTCCTAGCTCAAGATAAATACTATAAAGCTCTCTAATTTTGTTGTTGTTTTCCATTAAGCCTAACTAGTGAAAACAAGAAACAAAAAGACAAAATTGCAGAATCTAAAGGAAATAACTTCGAGCACTCACACACCAGGATGTGAGTACCTTTTACCTTACCTCCCCGGCAACAGCGCCGGAAAATAGCTTTCTGGCTTGCTGTTGCCGTGGGGTAACGTGTCTGAGTGCCTTTAACTTTCCTCCCCGGCAACGGCGCCAGAAAATATCTTGATGTCTACGCACTTCTATTCTTATAGACAGTTGTTGGGCCTCCAAGTGCAGAGGTTTGTAGAACAGCATGAAGTTTCTCTTAAGTGGATTACCCTAGGTTTATCGAACTCAGGGAGGAAGTGGTCAAAGGTATTCCCTCTCAAGCAAACCTGCAATAAAGATACAAGAACTCTATTGTGTCCCCAACACACCCAATATAGGTGCACTAGTTTGGCGAAGAGATAGTGAAATACAAGTGGTAACGGTGCCAAAAATATGTTCTGACAGTGAGGTAAAGACTAAAGGTAACAAGAAGGAAGAAAGCAAACATGCAAAAAATCTAGTAGCAAACGATGTTTCAATGCTTATAAACAAGGCCTAGGTATCATACTTTAACTAGCGAACACTCTCTCATATAAATATCCTCTCTTCATGATACTACTCTTAACTAATCTCCGATTGGACACTCTAATACATGGTAGGGCTATAACAGCACTCCTCAAAGCCTGTCTTTCCCAATCTAGATAATCCCACACTGTCACCTTGAGTGCTAGATGGTTCCAACAAACACCACAATTTCAAAGAGACATTCAACTCCAAATGTAACTCATAAAAAATATTCAATCTAGCCAAAGTGCCACACACGGTATGGCCGTTATCACTTTCACACACGTGGGGAAAGCATAGATCTATTAAAGCACAAATAGTATTTATGTATGTTGGAATTATGCCCTAGAGGCAATAATAAAGATGTTATTATTATAATTCTTGTTCATGATAAAGTTTATATTCCATGCTAGAATTGTATTAAACGGAAACTGTGATACTTGTGTGGTTTATGAACAACACCGTGTCCCTAGTACGCCTCTATGGACTAGATCATTGATTAATGATGGTTAGGTTTCCTAACCATAGACATGAGTTGTCAATTAATAATGAGATCATGTCATTGGGAGGAGGATATGATGGACAGACCCAAATCAAGCAGAGCAATTAGATCGTGTCATCGTGTTCATATTTGCGAAGCTTTTTCTTATGTCAAATATTGTATTCCTTAGACCATGAGATAATGCAACTCCCTGGTATCGGAAGAGAGCTTTTTCTTATGGGTTTCCAGACCCCGCTGTTGATTATTGATAGAAGATCATGTTATCATATTCTCGAACCCGTAGGGTCACACACTTAACGTGTCTCGACGCTAGGATAGAATGGATAATTGGTTTATGAGTTTTTTTTCGGAGTCTCGGATAAGATCCAGGACATCACGAGAGGTTCCGGAATGGTCCGGAGAATAACATTCATATAAGGGAAAGCAGTTTTTGGATTTCGGAATTGTTTCGGAATGTTCGGTATTATACTGGAAGCTTCTAGAACTTTACGGAGTGGGACCAACGTGGCCCCACTTGTCGGGAGGGGGCGTGGGCCTATGAGGGAGTGTGCTGGCCGCATTGGGCTAGGGGCACAAGTCCCCATAGGCCCAGCCGGCCAAGCCCTAGGGGAAACCCTAGGGAGAGCTTCTAGAAGGGGGGAACTTGCCCCCCACTCCACCCCATGTGGCCGCCGACCCTAGGGTTTGGAGGAGGGGCAAGGGCAGTCGGCTAGCCCTCTATATAAAGAGGGCAGGGGCGCACCCTGCCCCCCACACCTCCTAAAATCCTAGACGCCTAGTTGTTGCCCTCCTCTCTCTCTCTCTCCCGACTACGCGTAGGCGAAGCCCTGCCGCAGAAACTCTCCACCTTTGCACCACGACGTCGTCTTGTAGATCCAATATATCTCTCCACCCCACTTGCTGGACCGAGGAAGGAGGAGACGTCGCGGTGCCATACGTGTGCATCTCTCGGAGGCGTCGCCACTTGCGGCGTTGGATCGGATCGGATCGCGAGGAGGAGAAGGCTAGTACAACTACATCAACCATGTTCATTGAACGCGTTCATTGTGCGATTTCTTCAAGGGTATGAAGATCTCATCTATCCCTCTCGTTGTTTGCATCTCCTAGATTAGATCTTGGCTTTTTCCGTTCGCATCTGTAGAAAATTTTGATTTACTATGCTGCAAAACCCTTCAGTGGTATCAGATCTAGATCTATGCGTAGATGTGTTTCACGAGTATAACGCAACATGCTTGTTGCGGGCGTTGATGTTTTCTGTTGGAAGCCTCTTGTTGTGTACTTCTTATGACGCGGGATAGTGAGATCGAAGCGGTCCAGACCAACTTTACGCGACCTCGTTCACGAGACCGGCTCCGCACTTGACGTGTGGCTTGTTCCACACATGCGGCTAGTGGATGCCAGTTTCTCTCACTATAGTTGTCATGGGATTTACACTGGATGTTGGCAACCATAATATCACCGTTGTGCCTTCACATGGGTAAGAATCGTTCTTAGCTTGTTACTCCCATAAGCTACGTAAAACATGCAACAACAAAGTAGAGGCGTCTAACTTGTTTTTGCAGGGAGTGTTTCTGTGATATGGTATGGCCCAAGATGTGATGTGATGTGTATGTTGTATGCAATGATCATGTTTTTGTAATATTTCACGACTTGCATGTCGATGAGTACACAACCGGCAGGAGCCATATGGTTGTCTTTATAATTGTGTATGACCTGTGTGTCAACTTCTTATACGCCATGTAATAGCTTTACTTCATCGCTAAGTAGTTAGCAATAGTTGTAGTTGCTATTCGTGGTGGAGGCAATCATGGTGGAGTGATGGAGATCATGCTGGCATGATCATTGCGCGGAGATTGGCTATACCATGTCACATACAATTATATGCATGTGATGTTTATCCTTTTATGTATCTTATTATGCTTAGATCGCGACGGTAGCATTATAAGATGATTCCTCACTTAAAGATCAAGATAAAACTGTGTTCTCCCCATGTATGCACCATTGCAAAAGTTCGTCGTGTTCAAGCACCACGTGATGATCGGGTGCTATAAACTCTACGTTCACATACAACGGGTGCAAGCCAGTTTTGCACACGTGGAAATACTTGGGTTTGACTTGACGAGCCTAGCATGTACAGACATGGCCTCGGAACACACGAACCGAAAGGTTAAGCATGAGTCATATGAATGATATGACCGACACTTTGTTGTCCACCATTGAAACCACATCTCTTCTCGTGAAGATCGGATTAGGTGTGGTGAATTTGGATCATGTTCACTAAACAACTTGAGGGATGTTGAATTTAGTGGGAGTTCATCTAGTAATTTGATTAAGTTGAACTAGTTATCATGAACATAGTCTAAATTGTACTTGCAAATTTTGTAGATCAAATGGCTAAGTCCAACTTCAACTTCAACGTTTTTGCTGAGAAACAAAAGCTTAAGAACAATGGGTCTAACTTCACCAACTGGTTCCGCAATCTGAGAATCATTCTCGCTGGCGGACAAAAGGACTATGTCCTTGAGAAAGCGCTAGGTGACGCCTCTATAGATGCGCCGCTGATGAAAAAGCTTTTATCGAACAAGAAAGATGATTATGGTGTGATTAAGAGCACCATGTTGTTTGCTATGGAATCGTACCTTCAAAATCGTTTTGAGGAGTTCGCCAGGCCCTTTGAGATTCTTGAGGAACTTAAAACCATGTTTCAGACTCAGGCCCGTTCTGAGAGATATGAGATCTCTGAGAAATTCTTTAACGGCAAGATGGAGGAAGGGAGTTCCGTTAGTGAGCACACCATTAAGATGTCGGGCTACACTCAACGCCTTGAGCAACTGGACTGCAAGATTCCAGCGGAGCTTAAAATTGACAGAGTTCTGCAATCACTCCCTCCTAGCTACAAAGGTTTTGTAGTTACTCATAATCAGATTGGTTCCACTGATACGATCACTGAGCTCTTCGCTAAGCTGAAAGCTGGGGAGGTGGACATCAAGAAAGATAATCATGTGTTGATGGTTAACAAGCCCCCCAGCTTTAAGAAAGGTAAGGGTGCAAAGAAGTCCTTCAAGAAAGGCAGCGACAAGCGCGTTGCCCCTGCTGAGAAGAAGCTCAAGTCTGGACCTAAGCCGGACACTGAGTGCTTCTATTGCAAGGAAAAGGGTCACTGGAAGCACAACTGTCCAAAGTACTTAGCGGACAAGAAGGCTGGCACCATCAAAGGTATATTTGATATAGATGTTATTGATGTTTACCTTACTAGCGCTTGTTGTAGTGCCTGGGTATTTGATACCGGTTCAGTTGCTAATATTTGTAACTCGAAACAGGAACTACGGAATAGATGGCGGCTAGCGAGGGATGAGGTGAAGATGCACGTTGGCAACGGATCAAGAGTTGGTGTGATGGCCATCGGCACGCTCTCCTTAGTTTTACCTTCGGGATTAGTTTTAAACCTTAATAAATGTTATTATGTGCCTGCGTTGAGCATGAACATCATATCTGGATCGTGTTTATTGCAAGATGGTTATTCATTTAAATCGGAGAATAATGGTTGTTCTATTTATATGAGTAACATCTTTTATGATCATGCACCTGCTATGAATGGTTTATTTCTTCTGAATCTCGAAAGCAATGAAACACACATCCATAACATTGAGGCTAAGAGATGCAACGTAGATAGTGATAATACGACTTATTTGTGGCACTGCCGTATAGGTCATATTGGTGTAAAACGCATGAATAAACTCCATTCTGATGGACTTTTGGAGTCTCTTGATTTTGAATCATTTTACATGTGCGAGCCATGCCTCATGGGCAAGATGATCAAAACCCTGTTCTTCGGAATAATGGAGCGAGCAACGGACTTGTTGGAAATCATACATACCGATGTATGTGGACAATGAGTGTTTCGACACGCGGTGGTTATCGCTATTTTCTCACTTTTACTGATGACTTAAGTAGATATGGGTATATCTATTTAATGAAACATAAATCTGAAACATTTGAAAAGTTCAAAGAATTTCAGAACGAAGTGGAAAACCATCGTAACAGGAAAATTAAATTTCTACGATCCGATCGTGGAGGTGAGTATTTGAGTTATGATTTTCTCACGCATATTAAAGCAAGCGGAATCGTTTCGCAACGCACGCCACCCGGAACACCATAGCGCAATTGTGTGTATGAACGCCCGAATCGAACTCTATTAGATATGGTGCGATCAATGATGTCTCTTACAGATTTGCCATTATCATTTTGGGGTTATGCATTAGAAACCGCTGCATTCACTTTAAATAGGGCACCATCTAAATCCGTTGAGACGACACCGTATGAACTGTGGTTTGGTGCTAAACCTAAGTTGTCGTTTCTTAAAGTTTGGGGATGTGAAGCTTACGTCAAGAAGTTGATGCCGGACAAGCTCGAACCCAAAGCGGAGAAATGCGTCTTCATAGGATACCCTAAGGAAATGATTGGGTATACCTTCTACCACAGATCCGAAGGAAAAGTGTTTGTCGCAAAGAACGGTTCCTTTCTTGAGAAGGAGTTTCTCTCGAAAGAAGTGAGTTGGAGGAAAGTAGAGCTAGACGAGGTTATTGAACCTTCTCTTGAGTTGGAGAGTAGCGCAGCACCTGAAATTGTTCTAGTGCCGTCTGCACCAACAATAGAGGAAGCTAATGACAAGGATCATGAAGCTTCGGACGATGCTACTACTGAACGTCGCAGGTCGACAAGGTCACGTGCCCCTCCTGAGTGGTACGGCAACCCTGTCTTAATTGTCTTGTTAGTAGACAACAATGAACCTGCGAACTATGAGGAAGCAATGATGAGCCCAGACTCTGAGAAATGGCTAGAGGCCATGAAATCCGAATTAGGATCCATGAGCGAAAACCAAGTATGGACTTTGGTGGACCCTCCTAGCAACCGAAAGGCCGTTGAGTGCAAATGGATTTTCAAGAAGAAAACGGACGCGGATGGTAATGTTACTCTCTATAAAGCACGGCTTGTCACGAAAGGTTTTCGACAAGTTCAAGGTGTTGACTACGATGAGACTTTCTCTCCCGTAGCGATGTTTAAGTCCATTCGGATTTTATTAGCAATTGCTGCATTTCATGATTATGAAATATGGCAGATGGATGTCAAGACTGCGTTCCTCAATGGCAACATTGATGAAGAGTTGTATATGATGCAACCCGAAGGTTTTGTCGATCCTAAGGATGTTGATAAGGTATGCAAACTTCAGCGTTCCATTTATGGACTGAAGCAAGCATCTCGGAGTTGGAACCTTTGTTTTGATCAAGTGATCAAGAGCTTTGGATTTGTTCCAAATTGCTACGAAGCTTGTATCTACAAGAAAGTGAGTGGGAGATCAGTGACATTTTTGGTACTATATGTGGATGACATATTGATTATTGGAAATGACATTGACATGCTTAACGATGTGAAGAGTTATTTGAACAAATGTTTTTCAATGAAAGACCTAGGGGAAGCTGCTTATATATATTAGGCATCAAAATCTATAGAGATAGACAAAGACGCCTAATAGCTTTAAGCCAAATTACATACCTAGACCAAGTTCTGAAAAGGTTCAGAATGGATAAGGCAAAGAAAGGTTCAGTGCCTATGTTGTCAGGTAAGATATTGAGCAAGGCTCAGTGTCCAGGTACGGTAAACGATAGAGAAGCTATGAGCAAAGTGCCTTATGCCTCGGCCATAGGTTCTATCATGTATGCCATGCTGTGTACTAGACCGGATGTGTCCAATGCTCTTAATTTGACGAGCAGATACCAAAGTGATCCAGGAGTGGAACACTGGACAGCCGTGAAGAACATCCTAAAGTATTTAAATAGGACTAAAGAAATGTTCTTAGTCTATGGAGGTGATGAACAACTCGTCGTAAAAGGTTACGTCGACGCTAGTTTCGACACCGACAAGGATGATTCTAAATCTCGCATGTGATACGCTTTATATTTTGAATGGAGGAGCTGTGAGCTAGAGAAGCTGCAAGCAAAGCGTGATCGCGGATCTACTGAGAAGCGGAATACATGGCTGCCGCAGCGTGCCAAGTGAAGGAGTTTGGATCAGAACTTCATCATCGAAGCTTGGTGTGGTTCCAAGTGCCTTGGACCCACTGGAGATATTGTGTGACAACACTGGAGCCATAGCACTGGCTAAGGAACCAAGATATCATCCAAAGACCAAGCACATCAACCGCAAGTTTCATATAATTTGAGATTATATAACAGATGGAGATCTGAAGATTAGCAAAGTACATACGGATCTGAATGTCGCAGATCCATTGACTAAACCTCTTCCATGAGCAAAACATGATCAGCACCTTAGTTCCATGGGTGTTAGATTGTTGCCAGATGTAAACTAGATTATTGACTCTAGTGCAAGTGGGAGACTGTTGGAATTATGCCCTAGAGGCAATAATAAAGATGTTATTATTATAATTATTGTTCATGATAAAGTTTATATTCCATGCTAGAATTGTATTAAATGGAAACTTTGATACTTGTGTGGTTTATGAACAACACCGTGTCCCTAGTACGCCTCTATGGACTAGATCATTGATTAATGATGGTTAAGGTTTCCTAACCATAGACATGAGTTGTCAATTAATAATGAGATCATGTCATTGGGAGAATGATATGATGGACAGACCCAAATCAAGCAGAGCAATTAGATCGTGTCATCGTGTTCATCTTTGCGAAGCTTTTTCTTATGTCAAATATTGTATTCCTTAGACCATGAGATAATGCAACTCCCTGGTATCGGAAGAGAGCTTTGAGGTCATCAAACGTCATCCTATGAGAGGGTGATCATAAAGGTGTCTCTCAGGTGATCGGAAAGTACCTTTTGGGTTGTATGTATCGAGATGGGATTTGTCCCTCCCAAGTCGGAGAGATATACTTCGGGCCCACTCGGTAATCGATATCAACACTGCTTGCAAGCACGTGGTTAAGGAGTTCATCACAAAGTGATATCGAATTATGGAACGAGTAAATTACTTGCTGTGAACGAGATCGAACTAGGTATGCCGATACCGACGATCGAATCTCGGGCAAGTAAAATATCGCGCGATGAAGGGAATATATATATATGGGATTAATTGAATCATGGCATCGTGGTTCATCCGATATGATCATTGATGAATATGTGGGAGTCAATATGGGTTTCCAGACCCCGCTGTTGATTATTGATAGAAGATCATGTCTGCATATTCTCGAACCCGTAGGGTCACACAGTTAACGTGTCTCGACGCTAGGATAGAATGGATAATTGGTTTATGAGTTTTTGTTCGGAGTCTCGGATGAGATCCAGGACATCACGAGAGGTTCTGGAATGGTCCGAAGAATAAGATTCATATAAGGGAAAGCAGTTTTTGGATTTCAGAATTGTTTTGGAATGTTCGGTATTGTACCGGAAGCTTCTAGAACTTTCCGGAGTGGGACCAACGTGGCCCCACTTGTCGGGAGGGGGCGTGGGCCTACGAGGGAGTGCCCTGGCCGCATTGGTCCAGGGGCACAAGGCCCCATAGGCCCAGTGTCACATCCCAGGATTTTCCAAATCTTGTAATGTGAAAAATAAATGAATAAAATAAAACTTTGTTGATTTTCAGGGTGAGAAGAAACTTTTGAATCCAATTTGAATCTTTCAAAACCTATTTTGATCAAGATAAATCCTAAAGGGATTTAAAAAGTTAAACATTTAATAAAGGAAAATAAAAATATTTGGTTTTACTATTTTTGGATCTTTTAATAGATTTTGTTTTCAAATGAAAAGGTGGATTTATAAATAAAGATTATTCTATAAAGCCAAATTAAACCTTGGCCAAACTTTTGGAAATAAAACATTTTGTTTTGATTAAAAGAATAAAGGTTTATTTAAACAAAATAATGAGGATTTATTAATATCCAGTTTTATTAAAAATAAAGGTTTTCCCCATTCTAAATAAACACTAAAACTTATTTATTTATTTTAAATAAGTTTTCCAAGTATTTTATATTCCCAATTAAAACCTACTGAAGTGTTTTTGGTTGATTTTAGATTTCAAAATTAAAGAATTTAATAAAACCAATCCTATTTGATTTAATAACTAGTGTCCATTTTATTTAATTATAAATGGACTCTAAAATAAAAATATTATTTTATTTTGGGAATTGGTTTATGTTGTTAAACAGAACCAAACTTAATATAAAGTTTAGTGGAAGTTGTTTGAATTGAATTGAATGTTTGGTTTGTTTGTTTGAATTTCAAAACAGAAAAAGAAATAGAAAAAGAAAAAGAAAAAAGATTCAGAACTGGAAAAAAATATGAACCTGGTCGACCCAACCCAACCTGGCCCATTAAGCCCAGCCAGCCCATCTCCTCTTTCCCCCCGAAGCGTTTTCTTTCACTCGAACTCACACCCTCTAACTCGCTGATGACTGGACCCCACACTCGCGCTCTCTCACCGACCAGGACCTACACATCGCTCATCGCTCCACCATCGCGACCCTTTCTTCCCGCTCCCGCTGATTCCTCCGGTTTAATTCGTCTTAACGCGGCCACCATTACTCGCTTTGATCACGCAAGCTTAAACGCCCATGCCTCCTCTCCATTTCCCCTCTGTCACCCCACATTAGCACGCCCCCAGGCCGCCCTGATTCCTCTCCGAACCTCACTGCCACCGGCGAACTTTTCCCTCGATTCCGACCGTGTCCTGCCACCCCTCGCCTCCTTGACCACACTCGCATACTCCCCAAGCCCTGGCGCACTTTCCGTGACGCTACTCACCCGTCGAAGCTCTGCAAGCTCGACAAAGATCACCCCGAGCCGCCATTGCTCTTTCAATCAAGCGCGACGCCTCCTGTGTAAACCAGACCTCCCCTCTCTTCCCCGTGGACACGAGAATGATCGCCATGCTCTTGCGAACCTAACGGAGCCTCCCGTTTGTCCTAGGGTTCCCTCCATCCTCGCCCTCGACGATCTCTAGAGCACGCCCGCCGCCGTGTAGACTCCGGTGAGCAATCCACGTCGGACCAGAGCGCCCCTCGACAAACGAACCACACGTTGAGAATCAGCACGACGCCACGAACACTGTGAGTATCTCCCCAGCCACCCTTGCTTCCTCAGACGCCGCCGCCGCCACGCTTCTGCCGCCGCCGCCAAGAGCCACCGCAATACCATCTATGGTCGCACGCTGTACACCATTAGATGATGATCCAAGCGCCACGATAGATCCTTAGCCGAAGGGGTACGAGTGATCCTGTGCCGCACGATCTAACTTGATCCAATGCACCAGGGTAGTCGATCCGAACGAAACGTTTTTGACCAATAGGATTGCACCACGTGGCCTGTAGTTGATTTAAAAGACAGATTTGATCTATTAGATTTCCAATTTTGTAAATTGCACAACTTTTGATCCACACGTCCAAAAATTACAAATTTTATATCAATGGAATCAGTGGAACAAGCCCTAGCCAACTATGCCATTTGTTTAATAAAAAGCTTCTGGAAAAATGTTTGTTTTTGCAGAAACATTTGTATGCTTGTTTAGATTATAAAAATTGTTCCAAAATGTTTTGGGGGATAAAATCTTTGGAAATTGGATGGATTTGAACCTAATGACCATAGGAAACACTTTGTGGTTTCAAAAATGTATTTGGTGAAACAAAAGAATGATTCTTTGATTTAAAACTATTTCTAGTCAAATAAAAATATAGTTTATTTACTAAAAATGGTTTTGGAAGAAAACTTTTGGGAAATGTTTTGTTTTAAACTCTTCGACCCTAAACACCAAGTTTTATGGTTTGAAAACATATTTGATGAATCCTATAGATTAATGCCTTAGTAAAAGTATTTTTACACCACATAAAATGATACCTTGTTTTGAAAATGGTTTATAAAGTGAAACCTTTTGCAAATGACTTTTCCACTTTACAAAATGACCATTAGGTGTTTTCTAATGTTCATGACCCATTAGGAACCACTTTTTCAAACAAAACAAAGCTTGGCATGCTTGCATGCATTACTTTGACTTTGTCATTTTATGTGATGTTTTGCTTGATTGGTAGATTGAGTTTGTGCCTTGCTTGATTGATTTGTAGTGACTTGAAGAGTGTGATTGTTGCAAGGACATGGAGTGAACTTATACCCTCTACCAAAAAGGCAAGTGATGCTTCATACTTTTTGTCCCAATACTTTCACTATGCATTAGTGATTTTTCTAAGTAAAACTTGCATGAAATTTTGCTAAGTATAAACCTTGCTATAGAAAACCTAGTAGATGAAACCTTAGTGGAATATTTCCTAAGTTAAGACTCCTACTACTATCATGCTTAGCTTAGCTAATAGAAAACAAGGGTGGAATATATGTTCACACTATGGAAAATTTCTAAGTCTGAGGACTTGTGTTTTTGTTTAATAAAACAACTAAGTTAATGAATCACCTGGGTGGAATGGTAATTGCTTGGTGGATTTTGGTTGAGTGGTTCACAAGGCCCATGTCTATGGTTTACCTTGTGTATCTCACTTGTGGATGGCCACCCAGGAACAAAGAGATTTGAGATGTCAAATGTTGAGAAGCTTCAAGTGCAACCACTTGGCATTATGGGCTCTGCCTGGATCATATAGGTTGCAAGAACTTAGCCATATGGACAGTGGGTGGTAGAGTTTGATAGGTTGGAGCGCGTCCATTTTGGTCTAAGGGAAGGCTTCTGAAAGATCTTGTCTTGGGAAACCAAGTCTTGTGGGGAAAGTGCACCACCTCTGCAGAGTGTAAAATCTAAGTACTTAGCCATGTCCCTGGTAAAGGACAATTTGAGCATCAAGACATGGAAGCAATCAAGAATCTCATCATTCAAATTTCTAAGTTAAAAACATGTGGTTGAACAAGTGTTAAAGGATCTTCAATCTTTGATTGAGAAAAATGATTTTGTCAAGCAAAAACTTAGTGTTTTCAAATGTTAAGGAAAAATCTATTTTGAGCAATGCAAGCCTCAACTCCACTTAGCCAAATGCATATAGATGATAGACTCCACTATACTACCATAGTATCACTTGCCAATACAATTCAAATGTATTGACCCTTGTGGCTGTAACTTGTTATGTTGCAGGTTTGATTGATTTAGTGAAGTGTGTTGATTAGGATTACAAAGTCTACAACCAACATGTCTGCCTGTGGCACTTTGAAGATGAAGGACCCCATGCTTATAGATATTCTGCTGCAATGTAATGTAATAGCCAAATGTGCTATGTAAGATGTAATAAAATTATGTTATTCCTGGTTATAAAGTTGTATTATGACCTTTGTTTCTTGATATTACATCTTAACTGTGGATGCTAGCTATTGATCCAGGGACTAGCATTGTAAACACAGGGGACTCTACCTTATTTAAAGGTTGGGACCCTTACAGATGGTATCAAAGCATTGTGTTGCCTGTAGGATTTGTAAACCTAGGATTGGACAAAAACCCTTAGAAAAATAGGAGTTGTATTTGTTCCAAAACTTATTTACAAACAATCTTGTAAACTCTTTCCTCAACCATTTTGGTTTCAACTCTACATCTCTTCTATTTCAACTTGATGGAAAAACCTACCCCATGACCAAAGACTTCACCATGTGCAAAGAACCTCTTCAACTCTAATGACTTCAACTTCTGCAACTCTAATGACTTCAACTTCTTCAACTCTAATGACTTCAACATCTTCAGCATATTCACCAATTACTTCCAACTTGGATACCACTAAGGACTACAAGAGAGACAAGGAGATCTTGCTCAAGATATGGAGACTAAGGGAATGCAAAAATTAGAAGAAGATCATTTCACTAGAAGTTATTGTAACCAAGAGTTTTTCTCAAGGAAACCATGATCTCATGCAAGAAGAATCAACCAAGAAAGATGGAAAGATCACAAGTGAACCATATAGATGGACCACCATATTTAGTTAAGTCAAACACACCAACTTATGTGGTGTAACAAAAATATTTTTGGTTGCCTAAAATGTGCTTGAACTTTGTTGTTTGAGTGAAAAGTTGTTTGTGATTGCTTGCACATTGCTTGTGTGAATTGTGATGTGTGTGATTAGAATTATTCCCTTGGAAATATTTTTGCCTATTCTAATCCCAATCCAACCCACACAGATGACTTCTCCAAGAGACACCAACATCAAGGTTGATGACAACAACAACAACCAAGAGGACAACATGAGGGAACTCATAGCAAACCAAAACCAGTTGAGCCAAGAGACAACTCAGCTTTTAGCCAACAATAATGGACTAGACCCAGCCATACAAAGGATTTTGAAACTTCAATCCCAATTGTTGCAAGGATTGGTTACTCAAATGATCAACATGGGAGAAAACTTTTCCCAAAGAGCTAATGACAACAAGGATGACAAAGATGTTATTATAGAAGGAACCCAAGCATGCAATATTTGTGGAGACAAGAATCATGCATCCAAGGAGCATGAAGATCAATTCCCTAATTGTGAAGAAGAAGGTCATATCTTTAGTAACTGCCCCAAGAAGAGAGAAAGATTTCCCACCTTTGAGGAGCATGAACTAAAAGAACTCCTAGCTTTGGAGAGACCCAGAAAAGAAGAAGAACCAAAGAAACAAATAAGAGGCAATGATACCAAAGGAAAAGAAAGATATTAGCCAAGTGTGGTGCAACAACTGCAAAGAGCTAGGACACTATGCAAACTTCTGTCTAGAAAAGATGAAGCACAAAATAAACCAACCTATAAAAGATCTCAGCCTTGTCACATGTTTCAAGTGTGAAAACAAAGGACACTATGCAGATGTTTGCCCAGAGAAGTTTCCCCAGGACCCCAAGAAGGCCAATATGTAATTTAGTTGGAAATTTTTTAAGGGTGGTAGTACCCTAGTTTTTTTGAGCCTACTTGTAACCCCTAGCCTCCCAAATATCGGGACGAGATTTATTTTAAGGGTGGTAGCCTGTCACAGCCCAAGATTTTCCAAATCTTGTAATGTGAAAAATAAATGAATAAAATAAAACTTTGTTGATTTTCAGGGTGAGAAGAAACTTTTGAATCCAATTTGAAACTTTCAAAACCTATTTTGATCAAGATAAATCCTAAAGGGATTTAAAAAGTTAAACATTTAATAAAGGAAAATAAAAATATTTGGTTTTACTATTTTTGGATCTTTTAGTAAAAGATTTTGTTTTCAAATGAAAAGGTGGATTTATAAATAAAGATTATTCTATAAAGCCAAATTAAACCTTGGCCAATCTTTTGGAAATAAAACATTTTGTTTTGATTAAAAGAATAAAGGTTTATTTAAACAAAATAATGAGGATTTATTAATATCCAGTTTTATTAAAAATAAAGGTTTTCCCCATTCTAAATAAACACTAAAACTTATTTATTTATTTTAAATAAGTTTTCCAAGTATTTTATATTCCCAATTAAAACCTACTGAAGTGTTTTTGGTTGATTTTAGATTTCAAAATTAAAGAATTTAATAAAACCAATCCTATTTGATTTAATAACTAGTGTCCATTTTATTTAATTATAAATGGACTCTAAAATAAAAATATTATTTTATTTTGGGAATTGGTTTATGTTGTTAAACAGAACCAAACTTAATATAAAGTTTAGTGGAAGTTGTTTGAATTGAATTGAATGTTTGGTTTGTTTGTTTGAATTTCAAAACAGAAAAAGAAATAGAAAAAGAAAAAAGATTCAGAACTGGAAAAAAATATGAACCTGGTCGACCCAACCCAACCTGGCCCATTAAGCCCAGCCAGCCCATCTCCTCTTTCCCCCCGAAGCGTTTTCTTTCACTCGAACTCACACCCGCTAAGTCGCTGACGACTGGACCCCACACTCGCGCTCTCTCTCACGCTGACAGCCAGGACCCACACACTGTTCATCGTCTCCACCACTGCGACCTGTTCTTCCCCGCTCCTGCCGTTGATTCCTCCGGTTTAATTCGTCTTAACGCGGCCACCATTACTCGCTTTGATCACGCAAGCTTAAACGCCCATGCCTCCTCTCCATTTCCCCGCTGTCACCCCACATTAGCACGCCCCCAGGCCGGCCTGATTCCTCTCCGAACCTCACTGCCACCGGCGAACTTTTCCCTCGATATTCCGGCCGTGTCCTGCCACCCCTCGCCTCCTTGACCACACTCGCATACTCCCCAAACCCTGGCGCACCTTTCCGATCGCTACTCACCCATGTGAGCTCGCAAGCTCGACACGTCACCCCGAGCCATTGCGTTTCAATCTCCAAGCTGGCGACGTCTCCCAGGTAAACCAGACCTCCCCTCTCTTCCCCGTGGACACGAGAATGATCGCCATGCTCTTGCGAACCTAACGGTGTCTCCCGTTTGTCCTAGGGTTCCCTCCATCCTCGCCCTCGACGATCTCCAGAGCACGCCCACCGCCGTGTAGACTCCGGTGAGCAATCCACGTCGGACCAGAGCGCCCCTCGACAAACGAACCACACGTTGAGAATCAGCACGACGCCACGAACACTGTGAGTATCTCCCCAGCCACCCTTGCTTCCTGTATCGCCGGCGCCGCCACCGTATGGCCACTCCGCCACTAGTAGCCACCGCAGCGCCGCCCATCTATGGCTGGCACGATGTACACCGTTAGATGATGATCCAAACGCCACGATAGATCCTTAGCCAAAGGGGTACGAGTGATCCTGTGCCGCACGATCTGACTTGATCCAATGCACCAGGGTAGTCGATCCGAACAAAACGTTTTTGACCAATAGGATTGCACCACGTGGCCTGTAGTTGATTTAAAAGACAGATTTGATCTATTAGATTTCCAATTTTGTAAATTGCACAACTTTTGATCCACACATCCAAAAATTACAAATTTTATATCAATGGAATCAGTGGAACAAGCCCTAGCCAACCATGCCATTTGTTTAATAAAAAGCTTCTGGAAAAATGTTTGTTTTTGCAGAAACATTTGTATGCTTGTTTAGATTATAAAAATTGTTCCAAAATGTTTTTGGGGATAAAATCTTTGGCAATTGGATGGATTTGAACCTACTGACCATAGGAAACACTTTGTGGTTTCAAAAATGTATTTGGTGAAACAAAAGAATGATTCTTTGATTTAAAACTATTTCTAGTCAAATAAAAATATAGTTTATTTACTAAAAATGGTTTTGGAAGAAAACTTTTGGGAAATGTTTTGTTTTAAACTCTCCGACCCTAAACACCAAGTTTTATGGTTTGAAAACATATTTGATGAATCCTATAGATTAATGCCTTAGTAAAAGTATTTTTACACCACATAAAATGATACCTTGTTTTGAAAATGGTTTATAAAGTGAAACCTTTTGCAAATGACTTTTCCACTTTACAAAATGACCATTAGGTGTTTTCTAATGTTCATGACCCATTAGGAACCACTTTTTCAAACAAAACAAAGCTTGGCATGCTTGCATGCATTACTTTGACTTTGTCATTTTATGTGATGTTTTGCTTGATTGGTAGATTGAGTTTGTGCCTTGCTTGATTGATTTGTAGTGACTTGAAGAGTGTGATTGTTGCAAGGACATGGAGTGAACTTATACCCTCTACCAAAAAGGCAAGTGATGCTTCATACTTTTTGTCCCAATACTTTCACTATGCATTAGTGATTTTTCTAAGTAAAACTTGCATGAAATTTTGCTAAGTATAAACCTTGCTATAGGAAACCTAGTAGATGAAACCTTAGTGGAATATTTCCTAAGTTAAGACTCCTACTACTATCATGCTTAGCTTAGCTAATAGAAAACAAGGGTGGAATATATGTTCACACTATGGAAAATTTCTAAGTCTGAGGACTTGTGTTTTTGTTTAATAAAACAACTAAGTTAATGAATCACCTGGGTGGAATGGTAATTGCTTGGTGGATTTTGGTTGAGTGGTTCACAAGGCCCATGTCTATGGTTTACCTTGTGTATCTCACTTGTGGATGGCCACCCAGGAACAAAGAGATTTGAGATGTCAAATGTTGAGAAGCTTCAAGTGCAACCACTTGGCATTATGGGCTCTGCCTGGATCATATAGGTTGCAAGAACTTAGCCATATGGACAAGGGTGGTAGAGTTTGATAGGTTGGAGCGTCCCATTTTGGTCTAAGGGAAGGCTTCTGAAAGATCTTGTCTTGGGAAACCAAGTCTTGTGGGGAAAGTGCACCACCTCTGCAGAGTGTAAAATCTAAGTACTTAGCCATGTCCCTGGTAAAGGACAATTTGAGCATCAAGACATGGAAGCAATCAAGAATCTCATCATTCAAATTTCTAAGTTAAAAACATGTGGTTGAACAAGTGTTAAAGGATCTTCAATCTTTGATTGAGAAAAATGATTTTGTCAAGCAAAAACTTAGTGTTTTCAAATGTTAAGGAAAAATCTATTTTGAGCAATGCAAGCCTCAACTCCACTTAGCCAAATGCATATAGATGACAGACTCCACTATACTACCATAGTATCACTTGCCAATACAATTCAAATGTATTGACCCTTGTGGCTGTAACTTGTTATGTTGCAGGTTTGATTGATTTAGTGAAGTGTGTTGATTAGGATTACAAAGTCTACAACCAATATGTTCACTGTGGCACTTTGAAGATGAAGGACCCCATGCTTATAGATATTCTGCTGCAATGTAATGTAATAGCCAAATGTGCTATGTAAGATGTAATAAAATTATGTTATTCCTGGTTATAAAGTTGTATTATGACCTTTGTTTCTTGATATTACATCTTAACTGTGGATGCTAGCTATTGATCCAGGGACTAGCATTGTAAACACAGGGGACTCTACCTTATTTAAAGGTTGGGACCCTTACACCCAGCCGGCCAAGCCCTAGGGGAAACCCTAGGGAGAGCTTCTAGAAGGGGTGGAAACTTGCCCCCCACTCCACCCCATGTGGTCGCCGGCCCTAGGGTTTGGAGGAGGGGAAAGGGCAGCCGGCCAGCCCTCTATATAAAGAGGTCAGGGGCGCACCCTCCCCCCACACCTCCTAAAACCCTAGCCGCCTAGTTGCTGCCCTCCTCTCTCTCTCCCGATCACAGAGGCGGGCTGCGGAGAAACTCTCCACCTTTGCACCACACCGTCGTGTTGTAGATCCAATCTATCTCTCCACCCCACTTTCTGGACCGAGGAAGGAGGAGACGTCGAGGTGTCGTACGTGTGCATCTCTCGGAGGCGTCGCCACTTGCGGCGTTGGATCAGATCGGATCGCGAGGAGAAGGCTAGTACGACTACATCAACCTCGTTTCGTTGTGCGATTTCTTCAAGGGTATGAAGATCTCATCTATCCCTCTCGTTGTTTGCATCTCCTAGATTAGATCTTGGCTTTTCCCGTTCGCATCCGCAGAAAATTTTGATTTACTATGCTGCGAAACCCTTCAATGTAGACTCAAGTCTAAGTGCCACCATGGCGTGCACGCTGTCACTTTGACACACATGGGAAGAGCAGAGATCTAATGAAGCACTTGAGTAGCAAGGTAGATCTACTTGATTACAAAGCTCATGACCACAAGATCATGCATAGAGAGAGAGATGAACACATAGCTACTGGTAGAGCCCTTAGCCTCGAAGAACAACTACTCCCTCCTCATCATGGGAATCAGCAACGGTGATGGAGATGGTGGTGGACATCGACGGAGATGGCTCTGGGGGCACTTCCCCGTCCCGACAGGGTGCCATAACAGAGACCTTCGGTGGCGGCGGCACAACGGAACTTTTTCTAGAAGTATGATGGATTATTTAGGGTTTTATCCCCAGGGGCTTCTTATAGAAGAAGGAGGCAAGGTTGGTGGGGAGCCAGGGGCCCACACCCCCTGTAGGCACCATCAAGGCTTGCCTGCGCCTGGGGGGGTGCGGCCACCCTGGTGCCCTCCGTCTATGCTTCGTGGTTCCGTGTTGGTTTGGGAAAAATAATGACTTTGGATTTTGTCCCGTCCAATTCCGAGAATATTGATTTTCTGCCTTTCTCGAACCAAAAACAGAAGAAAACAGGCAACTGGCACTGTGGCATCTTGTCAATAGGTTAGTACCAGAAAGTGTATAAAAATACCTCAAAGTGAAGACAAAACAAAGCAAAGTAGATACTAAACAAGAAGGGATCATCAAAAATTATAGATACGTTTCCGACGTATCAGTCCTTCAAGAATTTCAGTTTTTAAGTAATTGGGAGCATGCCAAAAAAAATCATTAGTTTATCAGGCTGAGATGGACACTCATGGCATCACTAAGGTTTTTTTCCTTTTGCATAATGATTACTCATACCAGTCAGAGGAGTGATTCCACCATGTTACACTACCCGGGAGTGCCAAGAATCTTACCCCTTATAGCATTACTGCTACATATGTTTAATCAACTCATAGCCGAAATCTAGGAGTTTCCTTCATGAAGATCGTTAGTAGGCTAGCGTAGTTGTTGGCATCCCATAAAGTTTGACATGCATAAATCTATATCATTCTTATGATTTAGAAGTCAAACTTTGGCATGCTCACAAAAACCGCTAAACATTAATTCAATTGAAAAAATCTTTTCAAAGAGAGATATCAAGTCAATCATTATTTTCTATGGTGTTGAATGTCTCAAGGAATAAGCTTTCAAGACTAAACACTACAACACCCAAGTATTCGATTTTTGAGACTTTTTCTTATTTCAATTGTTTAGCAAATTTTTAGGCAAGACTTGGTTAACTACAAGAGATGGAACAAAATGTACCCAATTAAATACCTATGCAAACAAAATTTTACTACAATATAGAGACTCACTCCACCGATATAACATCTCAACATTACTACTAACTAGCATGGGTTTCTCAAACTTCAAAAGTGGGGAGTTATAAGGCATACCTCTCATGTTTGGTTCCACTTCTCTCTTCACTTTTTATTTGTTTCTTGGAAACTCGAAGTCAATCACTCTCCTGCAAATCAACGAGAACTTCGAGGCAGAAAGAAAAAGAGAGAGGGAAAATAAAGATAAACGGAGAAATCTTTTTGTAGTTTTTGAGAAGGGGAATTAAAGAATAGAAAATTGGCGGCAAAGCTTGGCTTAAAAATCTCAAACAAAATAAAATAACTAAGATAAAGTGTTGGGGAAACCAACACTAGTGCTTATAAACTCAAATAAAAGCATAACCTCGAAAATTAGATAAAGCAAATGAAAACCAAAATATAAAATAGATAGAAAAACCTCCCCAAACTTAGGCTTTTGCAAGCCCTTCAAATCACTGTGGTGGGGGAAAAAGTTGTAACTCCAGTCCGCAAATTGAGTTGAAAGGTTACTTGTTATTTCTCGGAGGTTCAGGGAGAGATTGTGCATTCCCTCCAAGTTCTTGGAAATCTTGATATGTAGCGAACCGGTTTGGTGGCTGCTGCTCCTGATGAGGGACTTCTTGCTCCTCCTCTTGGTCCTCCTCCTCCTCCAGAATCTCCTCCTCGGGTTGGTGTTGCTCAACCTGCAAGTCATGAAGCACACGTCCTTCCTTGATAGAGAAAAGATAATTAGGAAAAGGAGCAGGGTAGATACTCCTAGCTCCAGCAATATGCAGATAATAAACACCACCTCTCCTAGTAAGCATTCCACAAGCCATCAAAGTAGAGTAACCAACACGTCGCTCACCTAGAACCGACTGTAACTCACCTAAGTCGATGCCCAATGCATTGGCAAACATAGTGATGACGCCTCGACAAGTGGTTGGTCCTTGGCTTTGGTTGGATTGGTACTCCAAGTAGCGCACAAGAATTGCGCCCAAGTGAAGTGATAAGTTGTCATAGTTGAAAGCAGCTTTTGCAAGGACTAAGATGTCCTCCTCATTGAGTCTTGTGAACTCGTTGCGCTCCGAGTTGGTTCAGAGTGACGGGGCAAGCCCACTTGGTTGCCTTGACTTCTCGGTTTTTGATCCTGTCGAAACGATCACGGTCGGCTTTGTTCTTGAATCGAATCCCCATGCGTTCCTGAGCTGCAGCCCGAGAAGAACTAGTTGCGGAAAAAGCACGTGTCTGGCTCCTCGTGTTCATCTTCTAAAAATAGAAGAGACAAATATAATTTTTTATCCAACAGTGATAGTCATAGCATAATCCTCATCATAGCACACAAAAGAATCTCCTCAACAAATCAATCTAGGTAAGATAATCATGGCAATAGTTCAAATATAAGTCTCACCTTAGATTGGTAATGGCAATAAATTAGAGATGAATTTGCAAAAAGTAATTGGAGGATTAGAGGAGAAACATACCGTAGATCACTTGTGTGCGAGGAATTCGAACGAAATTGAGAAGGGGTAAAGATCCCTTGAGGTTTTGAGAGAGTTTGGAGGTAGAAGAGAGAAAAAGGTTTATGTTTTTGATTAAGTGGTCAGACGCAACTATACGTCGGCAACAGGGTGTTCCGGCCGTATAGTTGGTCTGACGGCAAAATTTTAGGGTTTTCTATGGTTTCTGTCTGGCGGCTGTAACTATACGGCGACAACTATACGACCGAAACTTTTGTTCCCGCTGTATAGTTGGTCGTCAAACCTTCTGTACTCTAGGATGAAAAATTGTCGATGGGTAACATAATTATACGGTGACAACTATACGGCGGGAATTACCTCTGTATAGTTGGTCGTTAACCTTTCTTTACTCATCAAAAAATTTCTATTTCTTCGAGAATTACTTTTTAAACTGAAACTTAGCGAAACACCTTGTTTTGACAGAAAAATGACAGACTAAAATTTTGACCAACTATGGCATATATAAAACAGGAATTTTTAGTAATAAATCTCTTCCTCTCACTGGAGTTTTCTAGCACTCTTTATTTATAAAATTTAAACTAAAACTTAAAAACTTAACTCAAACATTTATCTCACATGGGTTGCCTCCCATGCAGTGCTCTTTTATGATCAATAGCTTGACCTTGACATTGCTCACTTAGTCCATATGAGTGGAACACCCACTCTGGACTAATTAGACTTCAAAGTGATGGCCTCCTTATCATCTTGCTTGGCTTTATTTTTCCTGGGGAAATGAATAACAAAAGGATCCCACGATGGTAATTGAAGCTTCATGTTCCCTTCATGCAAATTGATTAAAGCCTTAATAGTTCTTAAGAAAGGATGGACTAATATGATAGGGGCAGTAGCCTCTTCAGGCATGTCAACAATAACAAAATCAGTAAGAGCAGTACAGCCTTTAATGTAAACTAAAGTATTTTCTTTTATGCCTACTGCTTGTTTATAAGTAGAATCTGCTAGATGTAATTTTAGTTCAGTAATTTCAAAAAAGCCAAGATTTAACTTGTTAAAAATACTCTTTGAAATTGTTGAAACACTTGCACCTAGATCACACAGTGCAGCTATTTCATTAGTCCTAATTTTAATCTTAATGGTAGGCTCAAATATATCATCTAGCTTAACAGGCAATTTTTCAACAATTTTCTTATATTCTTCTTCAAGCTCACGTACCTTTACTGCTACCTAATTAACGAAGTGTTGATACATGGCTTCTTCATTTCCTTCACTTACCGGAATCTTGATATTGATCCTTTTTACAAGATCTTCAACAGTGTAGTTTGGTGAAGGAGCATTGCTATAATCAAGTTCTTCGGGCTTCTCCCTGATACGTCGGAAACGTATCTATAATTTTTTATGTTCCATGCTTGTTTAGTATCTACTTTGCTTTGCTTTGTCTACACCTTGAGGTGTTTTTATATCTTTTCTGGAACTAACCTATTAACAAGTTGCCACAGTGCTAGTTGCCTGTTTTCTTCTGTTTTTGGTTCGAGAAAGGCAGAAAATCAATATTCTCGGAATTGGACGGGACAAAAGCCAAAGTCAATATTTTACCGTGGACGACACGAAGTCCAGAGGAGAGACAGAGAGGCAAGCCAGGGCGGCCAAACCCCCTAGGCGCGGCCAGGAGTGGGCCCGCACCTAGGCAGGGTGTGGCCTCCCTGGTCGCCTCTCTGCCTCGCCTCCTCGCCTATAAGAAGCCCCTGATGCAGAAACCCTAGGCACCCGATCAAAACTCCACGAAACTGTTTGTAGCCGCCGCCACCATCGTCCCTAGATCGAGGGGATCTGAAGTTCTTCCCGGCACCCTGCCGAAGGGGAAATCATCCTGGAGGCCTTCTTCTCCGGTATGATGCGTGAGTAGTTCCACCTTGGACTATGGGTCCATGTAGTAGCTAGATGATTGTATATCCTCCTTGTGCTTTCATGTATAGATCTTGTGACCTCCGTTCATGATCAAGATCTAATCTATTTGTAATCATGCATGTTGTGTTTACGGGGATCCAATGGATATTGAGATTACTATGTCAGATTGATTAATGGTTTTGTCTTATTGATTCTATCATGTCTGTGTTGTTTGTGATCTTGCATGCTCTCCGTTGTTAGTAGGTATCTTGTCCAAGTAGTTGCTAGTGACTCCAAGAGGGGGTATTTATGCTCGATAGTGGGTTCATGCCTCTAGTTTCCAAGGGAAAGTGACAAAAATCTCTTCGTTTGTAGATGTGTTGTTGCTACTAGGGAGAAGACAACGGTCTCTTGTTCATAGAACAAGTGGATTGTTTACCTTACACACTTTGCTTAAAGCAGTTGTCTGTTGCTTGCAACTTAATACTAGAGGGGGTTCGGATGATAACCCAAAGGTGGACTTCTAGTAATAGATGCAGTTGGATGGCGGTCTATGCATATTGTTGTATTACCCAATCGAATCTCATTGGATCTTTTTGTCTCGTATTGCATTGTTATGCCTTGATCAGTTCCTGTCAATTGCCCTGCTGTAATTTGTTTATCCTTCATGTCATGTTGTTTATCTAAGGAGAGCACCTCTAGTGAACTATGGACCCCAGTCCAATCTTTACCATTGATACATCTTCGGTTGTTACCTGTTTACTTGCTGCAAACCACCATTACCTTCCACACCATACATTTAATCCTTTGTTACAGCAAACCGGTGAGCTTGACAACCTCACTGATTCGTTGGGGGCAAAGTCTTGAGTTTGTGTTGTGCAGGTCTTCGCGTTGCTTGCAACACCTGTGTGGCGTTTCCTTCCTCCTACTGGTTCGATAACCTCGGTTTCTTACTGAGGGAAAAAATGCTGCTATGCTGCATCACACCTTGCTCTTGGGGTTTCCTGACGAAGCGCTCCATGTTGATGCAGCGCCATCAAGCCTTTTCTGGCACCGTTGCCAGGGAGGCTAAGGACGTCTTCACAAGGGGAGTCCTCCACTTCCTTTCTCTTTACTTTATTTTAATTTGCTTAGTTTCTTTTGCTTGGTTTTGTTTGCCTCTTGCTTTCAAAAACTCAAAAAAATTAGTCTTTCCCTATTCAAAAACACAAAAAATTAGCTTCCGCTCTAGTTGCCACCTTGCTCTATGTAACACCCTCAGAATCGGCCCTATGCAAGTTTCAGCGCTTCCCGCCAAACCCGCATAGAAACGATTCAAAGGTGCCCACCAGGCACTTGCGTGCGGGTGGAAAACGAAGTAATATCATTACACAATAGTCCTCGATGGAACCCACAAAACAGATATATACAACACGACTCCATGAGTCAAGAATACAGATATACAGTACAAAGATCCAAATCACCCTGAAAGCGATACAATATCCGACTACGGACAAGATGCAAATGGGGCTAAGAGCCCTGAAGAATAACCAATGGCGTCCATAACCCTGCCCAGGCCAAGCCGGAAGGGTAACCCTGCTAACGACGTCGATCTCAAAACCTGCTAAAAACAAAAGGGGTGCCGGCAAAGGAAAAAAGAGCGGTGATCGAGGCCAAGACAGCGAGACTAGAATTCGGCGGTCCTCGCCTACATAGGTATGGTGGACTGAGCGGCAGCGCAGCATGCACTAAACAACCTATAGAGACTCGAGATAACTATCGGTTATCGGAGAGGGATAAGAAAGACCTATTCGGAACCAACCTAATACTACCACCAAACATACCCATCCTGGTATTTCCCCCTCGAGACCAAACGAGGAAGTCAACCGAGGAACTAAAACAGTTGGCAGTTTTATTTATTCGGTTATCGTTGCAGCAATTACTAGTCAGGTATCGATAGTCATCCTGATATAATAAGCAGTGGGCACTTTTAGTTAACCATTCCGTTGTAGTTGCAACACTTAATAGTCAGATACAATTAGCATGAAATATCCCAAACCCAGCAGTTGTTGGTACTTTTAGTTAGCCATTCCGTTGTAGTGAAACTGATTACTAGTCATATCGGATACAAGTCAAGTGATAACAGTAAACTTTAGTTATAGTTGTCTATGATCGAGAACTATGCTCCAAGTCGTCCATAACCGCGGACACGGCTTCTCGAAAAGATTTAACCCTGCAGGGGTGCACCAAAGTTCCCACACGCACCTACACCCTTGTTGTCAGATCAGGTAGGTACAAGATCACAAAACATACACCCAACGGTATGTCGACGGGGTTTCGGACACGACGTTTCCTAGACCCAAAGCAAGCACATGGGGCCACCCCACTAAGCTACCCGTAACGAAGTCGGCCGGTCTCCGAGACGGACCCAGAGGTTTGTGACAATGGCTATAAACGACTGGGAACCCGAAAGTGTGACTGGGCTTGTCGATACCACGAAAACATTCCACATTGGTTCCAAAACAGTACAGGCGCTCCACGCGTAATCGTAAATAAAGCAGTAAAGCATAGCATAAGTACAGGATAGTAATAAAGCCCCAAACTACTTTGTGGCCCCCGGTACAGTACTTTGAAATCAGGTACTAATCGATGGGGGTGCCCACACACCCCACCTGTGGTTAGCGCGCTCGATCTCGGAACAGGTGTCAAGAACTCGGGGTCCTACGGGACACAAGTGGACGGTTAAAAACCAAATAACATCTATTGTCCACCTGTGCCTCTGCATTATTTACCTACTTAAATTTTAGTTATTAAACAATAATTAAAGCCATTATCATCTCCAACATAAAGCATATGGCAGCCTTTCAACAACTGTGGTACAGGACAACACGCAACAGCACTTGAGCAAGCGACTACAACACGCAAGTCCAACTATCTACCAAACAACAGGTAATAGGATGTGTCCAAGGCAATATAAGGCTGCAAGGGATATCACGGGTACGAAAACTAGAGCATCGCAACACAGATAGCAATAGATCAACAGGAGGAAATAAAGACTATAAAAGTAAGATAGGTAGAAAGAGGGAGAATGCTCGCCTGAAAACATTGTCGAAGGTTCATCCGAAGATCGGGTCAACACTCGCATCCACTCATCGGCCTAATCCGTGAAGAAGCAAAGCACTAGAAGAAACATCGGACGCACTATTTAATGCTACGTCCAAAGATTGAGCATGATGCATGTATGATGTATGACATGGCAAAGATGCGATGCAATAAGGCATTATTAAGCGGAACCGGGGTCCCGACAATTAAATAGATGGTTCATGTTGTGTATATACCCGCTATTTTAAATGTTGTCTTAACAAGGCAAATTATATCACCGGTCCGCTACACAAATTTAAATGGAGCCAATATGAGACTAGATTTGCCCGCATATGGCCTCCATATTTAGTTTAGGTGAATCATCTAGATACCCCCAAACACCCACAATATGTATGCAAACATGTTCATTTATTATGCAACAAGATCAATATTATATATTATAAAAATATGAGGGGTCTCGGATAGGGATCACACATCGAATGGAGATCTTGGGGTTCCAAGGTTTGGGTTACGTGAAGGAGAACATGGCGTCCGAGAAGTAGATCTTGGCATCCGAGATGGAGATATTCAGGTTCCGACTTTATCCTCCATGGCAAACTTGAGCCAACACCGGGGCGACCTTCAGGCAGTGCCACGATTGTTTGCAAACAAAGGTTAAATTACAAGACCAGAAGTAGTCCACCATAGACAGAGCAAAATTCAGGCAGCGAGAATAAACATAGCGTCGGCCAAAAACAAGGGTGTCTATGCAGAAATGCACATCGAGGTTGATCAAAAGGAGCAGTCACGCTGTAGTCCCACCAGAACAGGAATATGGATGAGGTTTCAGACACGCACGACCACAGCGAGTGGGCGGCCTTGGTGAGCTTGTCTCCAGGCGTGAGGGGGACAGGGCATGCAGCGACCTTGGCCGGAGGAGGGAGTTCGGGGAGGTTGCGGTCGAGCTCGAGGAGGCACAGAGACAGGGACACGCTCGGGGAGGAAGAGGAGTGTCGGCGAGGTCGAGGGAGGTGGCCTCCTGACGGCGGTGCGGACCGGAGCGGTGAGGGCCCGGATGGCGGCGGTGACCTGCGCTGGCGGCGGAGGCGCGGCCGGAACCAGGGCTTGGTGACGCCACAAGCAGGTAGGCCAGGCGGAGGGAGGGTCGTGGGGACGGCGGATGACGACGAGGAGACGGGCCTAGGCGGCGACCGGTCGACACAGAGACGACTCATGATGTGCGGCCCGGAGAGGCGTCGGCGGGGAGGGGGTCGCGTGGTGGTTGAGGTGAGGCAGACGGCAGCGTCAGATCGCGGGGAAGGGAGGTAGGGGAAACAGGATGTGGCGGCGGTGGTTCACGAGCAGAGGAGGAAGGAAGGAGGGGATCGCGTGTGGCCTGGGGAGCAGGGTGCTGCGCTGGTGGGTCCCGCGGGGAAGCGTTACCAGAGAGAGAGGGCGGTGATCGTGTGTGTGGTGTGAGTGGCTCGGGTCGGTAGGGTGCAAACAACTGGGTGGCGGCGACTGCTGGGGAAGTGGGGAGGGTAGGTTAGGGTTTGGGTTTTGGGTAGATGGTTAGGGTTTTTGGATAGATCTAGGTTTGATCAAGGGCCAGGATTCGATGGGGTAGTAGGCTGCTGCCAGTTGGGCCTTTTGGGCCTGGCCGGTGGCGGCCTCCCCCAGTAAAAATTGTTTTATTATTTTTATAAAACAAAACATTTAAAATATAGTTTTAGATAAATACAAGATCCAGAAAAGACCGAGGTTTCGCATTTGAATAAAGAGGGGGATATTTGTAGAAAATGAAAAATGGCTTTTAGTAAAATAGTTTTAGATAGATCGATGCATGCTAATGTCATGATGATGCACATAATACAAAACAACAGCGATTTCTAGTACCGGATTTAACCGGGGTGCTACAATTCGACACCACTAACAATGGATCTCGCCCTCGAGATCCGCCTCATGGTACGAGGAAGAAGGCCGACGGTCTGGATCTCCTTGCTTCGTGTAGATCTTCGCGACACCACTAACAAGGATTCTTACTCCATGTTGAAATCAGCGACACCACCAACAAGGGTCGTTGTTGACGTCCGTCGAGAGAGCACTCCGGAGAAACAAATATGAAGGTCGAGATCTCAAAAGATAAGGCCACCTCTAACTTCCATGGAATGAGTATAATTGCATCAATCCACCGACAATGTACAAGAGCGAATGATAAGAGTAGTCGGATGGTGATCAGTCCATCGCGCACCCAAAGCATTACTCTGCACATGAATTAGGAAATTATGCAACCAACTCTTGGAATTCAGATTGTAGATCTCGACAAGCGAGGTTCGGAAAACAAAGGGGAATGCAGGTACTCATCAGATCTGATGTAGATGATCGTGTCGGAGAACACCGGAAGATACAAAGAAAATTTTAGTGGATTTTGGGTACATTGGAAGGTTTAACAAATGAAACATTCCTCAGATAGCATGAAGGTCGGATGTCGAAGCACCATTACAATAGGAGGAAGCGAAACCCTGAAGGTACGACAAAAACCCAACCACGAGAATTCCTGGACTCGTAGAAAAGATAAGGGGGTAGATTCAAAACACGTCGAGGTAAGAGGAGAATAGCAGAGGGGTAAGGAGTAAAATCAGACCTAGTTAGATCTATCCAACCGATTTTCCAAAATAGTTTTGACACTCTACAACGTCTGTTAGCTAGGTTATCCTACAGGCTGGACCAGTGGGGTATCGTAACTGCTGAGCTCTGATACCACTCTGTAACACCCTCAGAATCGGCCCTATGCAAGTTTCAACGCTTCCCGCCAAACCCGCATAGAAACGATTCAAAGGTGCCCACCAGGCACTTGCGTGCGGGTGGAAAACGAAGTAATATCATTACACAATAGTCCTCGATGGAACCCACAAAACAGATATATACAACACGACTCCATGAGTCAAGAATACAGATATACAGTACAAAGATCCAAATCACCCTGAAAGCGATACAATATCCGACTACGGACAAGATGCAAATGGGGCTAAGAGCCCTGAAGAATAACCAATGGCGTCCATAACCCTGCCCAGGCCAAGCCGGAAGGGTAACCCTGCTAACGACGTCGATCTCAAAACCTGCTAAAAACAAAAGGGGTGCCGGCAAAGGGCAAAGGAAAAAGAGGTCAAGATCGAGGCGACACGCGAGACTAGAATTCGGCGGTCCTCGCCTACATAGGTATGATGGACTGAGCGGCAGCGCAGCATGCACTAAACAACCTATAGAGACTCAAGATAACTATCGGTTATCGGAGAGGGATAAGAAAGACCTATTCGGAACCAACCTGATACTACCACCAAACATACCCATCCTGGTATTTCCCCCTCGAGACCAAACGAGGAAGTCAACCGAGGAACTCACACAGTTGGCAGTTTTATTTATTCGGTTATCGTTGCAGCAATTACTAGTCAGGTATCGATAGTCATCCTGATATAATAAGCAGTGGGCACTTTTAGTTAACCATTCTGTTGTAGTTGCAACACTTACTAGTCAGATACAATTAGCATGAAATATCCCAAACCCAGCAGTTGTTGGTACTTTTAGTTAGCCATTTCGTTGTAGTGAAACTGATTACTAGTCATATCGGATACAAGTCAAGTTATAACAGTAAACTTTAGTTATAGTTGTCTATGATCGAGAACTGTGCTCCAAGTCGTCCATAACCGCGGACACGGCTTCTCGAAAAGATTTAACCCTGCAGGGGTGCACCAAAGTTCCCACACGCACCTACACCCTTGTTGTCAGATCAGGTAGGTACAATATCACAAAACATACACCCAACGGTATGTCGACGGGGTTTCGGACACGACATTTCCCAGACCCAAAGCAAGCACATGGGGGCCACCCCACTAAGCTACCCGTAACGAAGTCGGCCGGTCTCCGAGACGGACCCAGAGGTTTGTGACAATGGCTATAAACTACTGGGAACCCGAAAGTGTGACTGGGCTTGTCGATACCACGAAAACATTCCACATTGGTTCCAAAACAGTACAGGCGCTCCACGCGTAATCGTAAATAAAGCAGTAAAGCATAGCATAAGTACAGGATAGTAATAAAGCCCCAAACTACTTTGTGGCCCCATGCGATACTTTGAAATCAGGTACTAATCGATGGGGGTGCCCACACACCCCACCTGTGGTTAGCGCGCTCGATCCCGGAACAGGTGTCAAGAACTCGGGGTCCTACGGGACACAAGTGGACGGTTAAAAACCAAATAACATCTATTGTCCACCTGTGCCTCTTCATTATTTACCTACTTCAATTTTAGTTATTAAACAATAATTAAAGCCATGATCATCTCCAACATAAAGCATATGGCAGCCTTTCAACAATCAGGGTGATTTACACGCAACAGCACTTGAGCAAGCGACTACGACGCATAAGTCCAACTATCTACCAAACAATGTAATAGGATGTGTCCAAGGCAATATAAGGCTGCAAGGGATATCACGGGTACGAAAACTAGAGCATCGCAACACAGATAGCAATAGATCAACAGGAGGAAATAAAGACTATAAAAGTAAGATAGGTAGAAAGGGGGAGAATTCTCGCCTGAAAACATTGTCGAAGGTTCATCCGAAGATCAGGTCAACACTCGCATCGACTCATCGGCCTAATCCGTGAAGAAGCAAAGCACTAGAAGAAACATCGGATGCACTATTTAATGCTACGTCAAAAGATCGAGCATGATGCATGTATGATGTATGACATGGCAAAGATGCGATGCAATAAGGCATTATTAAGCGGAACCGGGGTCCCGACAATTAAATAGATGGTTCATGTTGTGTATATACCCGCCATTTTAAATGTTGTCTTAACAAGGCAAAATTATATCACCGGTCCGCTATACAAATTTAAATGGAGCCAATATGAGACTAGATTTGCCCGCATATGGCCTCCATATTTAGTTTAGGTGAATCATCTAGATACCCCCAAACACCCACAATATGTATGCAAACATGTTCATTTATTATGCAACAAGATCAATATTATATATTATAAAAATATGAGGGGTCTCGGATAGGGATCACACATCGAATGGAGATCTTGGGGTTCCAAGGTTTGGGTTACGTGAAGGAGAACATGGCGTCCGAGAAGTAGATCTTGGCATCCGAGATGGAGATATTCAGGTTCCGACTTTATCCTCCATGGCGAACTTGAGCCAACACCGGGGCGACCTTCAGGCAGTGCCACGATTGTTTGCAAACAAAGGTTAAATTACAAGACCAGAAGTAGTCCACCATAGACAGAGCAAAATTCAGGCAGCGAGAATAAACATAGCGTCGGCCAAAAGCAAGGGTGTCTATGCAGAAACGCACATCGAGGTTGATCAAAAGGAGCAGTCACGCTGTAGTCCCACCAGAACAGGAATATGGATGCGGTTTCAGACACGCACGGCCACAGCGAGTGGGCAGCCTTGGCGAGCTTGTCTCCAGGCGTGAGGGGGGACAGGGCCTGCAGCGACCTTGGCCGGAGGAGGGAGTTCAGGGAGGTTGCGGTCGAGCTCGAGGAGGCGCAGAGACAGGGACGTGCTCGGGGAGGAAGAGGAGTGTCGGCGAGGTCGAGGGAGGTGGCCTCCTGGAGGCAGTGCGGACCGGAGCGGTGAGGGCCCGGATGGCGGTGGTGACCTACGCTGGCGGCGAAGGTCGCGGCCAGAACCAGGGCTTGGTGACGCCGCGCGTAGAGCAGAGGCCGATGGCCAGAGGGAGGGTCGTGGGGACGGCGGACGACGACAAGGAGACGGGCCTAGGCGGCGACCGGTCGACACAGACACGACTCATGCTGGGCGGCCCGCAGAGGCGTCGGCGGGGAGGGGGTCGCGTGGTGGTTGAGGTGAGGCAGACGGCAGCGTCAGATCGCGGGGAAGGGAGGTAGGGGAAACGGGAGGTGGCGGCGGTGGTTCACAAGCAGAGGAGGAAGGAAGGAGGGGATCGCGTGCGGCCTGGGGAGCGGTCTTGGCGCTGGTGGAATCCCAGGGGAAGCGTTGCAGAGAGAGGGCGGTGATCGTGTGTGTGTGGTGTGAGTGGCTCGGGTCGGTAGGGTGCAAACAACTGGGTGGCGGCGACTGCTGGGGAAGTGGGGAGGGTAGGTTAGGGTTTGGGTTTTGGGTAGATGGTTAGGGTTTTTGGATAGATCTAGGTTTGATCAAGGGCCAGGATTCGATGGGGTAGTAGGCTGCTGCCAGTTGGGCCTTTTGGGCCTGGCTGGCATGGCCTCCCAAAAAAATTGTTTTATTATTTTTATAAAACAAAACATTTAAAATATAGTTTTAGATAAATACAATATCCAGAAAAGACCGAGGTTTCGCATTTGAATAAAGAGAGGGATATTTGTAGAAAATGAAAAATGGCTTTTAGTAAAATAGTTTTAGACAGATCGATGCATGCTAATGTCATGATGATGCACATAATACAAAACAACAGCGATTTCTAGTACCGGATTTAACCGGGGTGCTACACTCTAGCTCACCATGTTGTTCCCCAAGTTCGCCCTAAAAGATCTTGCAATAGGTAGTGGCTCCATAATTGGGAAAGGTAATATTGAAGAATTCTTTAATCATGTTAGCAAGCATGAGGATATTGAGGATAAATCTATAGCAGAGCTTGCTCCTAATTATGAAATTGCTGCATCTTCTTTAGTTCATATGTTGGAGGCTAGGTTTGTTAGCCTTAACCCCATGATACAATTTTTGTTCCTAAAACTAAAAGAATAGAAGAATGCTAAAAAGAGAGAATTCATTCTTAAAACTTTACTAAAAGAGTTCCATGATGTTGCTAGGGAAGCAAAGAAGGTCTTTGAGCGTTTCAATATTCTAAGCTCATGTGTAGATGTTGTGGGTACTTCAGATAAAACCAAACCTAGAGAATAATTCAAGATACCCATACCCTTTAAGCTTGTAGGAATACATGAGGCCTTTGTAAAGAATTTTGATTGGATTGCTCCTGAAAATCTTTTTGATGAAAGCAGTAAACCAAAGAGAGATGAGAAGGAATCCTCCAAAACCCATTTGGATGAGATACCTTTCATAGTTGAAGACTTTGCAAGTATTGATATTAATGCCTCATTTGAAAATACTTGATTCTTCTTGCTTCTTGTGCCTAACTTAAAGGCATTAAAGAAAAGTACTTGTTGGGAGATAACCCAAGAGTTTCCTTGAGTCTTGAAGTTATTACTTCAGTAATGACCTCTCCTTATCCTTTTTGTTTGCTTTTTGTGGCAAGAATGACCTCTAATGAGAGGGAAATAAGATTTGGGGAGTTGTTGTCCCGAAACAGATTTCTGTCCTCCACCATAAAAATTGAGGAGTCTCTGTAAGTCGTATTGAGCTGATAATTTACGAATAAATCCCCCAGTATGTTAACTAATTTTCGTTAGTTCAACACTTTTTGATTTGAGCAACAGAAGATTTTCAAAAAAATCAGTTTCTACCTGCTGGTCTGTTTTGACAGATTTCTGCCATTATTTGCATTTGCTTCTTATTCATTCCTTTTTGAGTTCTCTTTTGGGGAATTGAGCTTTTTGAAGGAGTTTATACAGTAGCTTGTGTTTTTAGTGAAAAGTTTTGCTGTTCCAAAGCTTTGCCTAAAGGTCTATTATCTCTTGAATACACTAATGTTGAAGATTGTGTGAAGTTTTGTATGAAAGAAAAAAAATTAGGTGTAGAGAGAGAATGATGTAATAAGATGAAGAATGGACAAAAGATCAAGCTTGGGGATTCCACCCCGGTGTCACCCCAAGAAATATCCAAGAGGTACAAGCGTCAAAGCTTGGAGATGCCCAAGGCATCCCCTTCTTTATCAATAAAAAGCTCAGGTCTGTCTAGACACTTCGTTTGTATTGTTTCATGCACAATTGTGTTGTTCTTGGGGCATCTTAGTTTTCGTTTGCTTTGCTTAGTTTGTTTAGTTTGCTTGAATAAAGTAGTTTGGACTCCCGTTCTCGCTGTGTTGTTTCAAATAAGTCAATTGGTGTTGGAAAGGAGTAGGAAATTCCTTCTTGAAAGTGCAAGAGGAGCTTGCATTGACCGTGACTTAGACTTTACCATGACATGTTAGGTGTAGTTTTGACCATATGCTTAGCGATTATTGTTTTAGCATGTTTTGTTCCAAACAATTGGTATTGCTTAGTGTGTCTTGAAGAAATTATGCGTTGTTTTAGCATGCAAAAACTTAGTATTGTGGTATTCTCCTTTGATGCTTTGTTTGGGTTGACTTGGCACATGCTCACACCATGTTATGACTATGACAAGTCACCATATCATCTATGATCATTTAGTCCTTGACTTGTAGTACCACTCTATGCTTTGATTAGTAATGTTTTGTCGCTCTGCATGATTATGGCCATTATTGCTCTCCTAGTTGGTTGCTCTCAGTCTTTTGCTAGCCTCCACTTATATGAGTAAGCTCTACTCATGCTTCCAACTCCCAAGAAACCAAGTTATTCCAAAGTGTCCACTATAAACTCCTATGCATGGTGTGTTACACCATTCCAAGTATATTCTTGTTTTTAGCTATCTTCCAATTAAAAAACTATTTTGTTATGTGAAAACTTAGTGATTAAAGCACTCACAAAATTGATGGCATACTTTATATTCTTTGCCCATAATAAACTTGAACCATTGTGTCATCTATGTTGTATATGCTTCCACTTATACGTTGGAATTAGCAGGACCATGCTGTCATGGGGAACGTTTTCAACATTGCACTTGTACTTTGTACTCAGTTGATATCATGCTCTTTTGTCTATGGATGTCATCGATGTGAAATAAAGAGGGAACTTGTGAGTCCAGGGAGTATGTATTTTGTGTTAGAGAAACGCCTGGGCCGCTAGCCTAAGCCATGCCTAATCATGGTGGAAACTTGCAGCATCACCATAGTGAGCTATCTATGAAGCATCCTCAATAAAAATCTATGCACATAGTAAATAAAAATATCGCTGAGATGCTCATTGTATGCTTGCCTTATCATTTTGGTTATGGGATATCTCCTGTACCATGTGCAAGGGGTACCCCGTTGGCGATTCTCTATGATACGCATGTACTTACAATGACAAGAACTTACAGGTGACTGAAGTTGAGTAGCATGAGGTGTGGCCCTCATATTCAAGGGACTTGAGATTGCCAACTTATACTTTGTCAAGCATATACTCCATAGTTTGTTCACTTTAACCTTAATCACTTCAAGATGCTTATGATAGGGGAAATGTGGGATGAAAGCTAACAAGTACCATAATTTTTGGAAGCTCTTTTTGAAACTTGAAATCCCTTCTCCCCTTATGAAGGGCCTTTCTTCCATCGTTATATTGAGTCTCCACCTTCTACCTTTAGTCACCATTAAGAGAGCATAGTTGCCATTCTTAGTTCTATGTGCAGTGTCCCAAGACTTATTGATTGATGCATATTGTGATATTACTTGTTCTTGTGCTATTTATTTCTAGTCACCCTTGTGAACTTTGAAGGTGTCCTATGCATATATTTGCTACTCTATGAGGGATAAGCTGATTGCCACTATGCCATGTTTTCTGCATGTGAAACAAACAAATATTTTTCAATGCATGTTATTCATGATCTTTTTGTAGCCTTTCATGTTGCATGCATAGTTACTTTGTCTTATTGTTAGAACTCCATCTTTCATGCACATGTTTAGAGTTCTTTGATCCCATCTTTCAATGATTGCAAATGGTTTGATCTTGGTTTTGATGGTGCATGTCACCTCAAAAATTATTCTTTTATCACTTACCTACTCGAGGACGAGAAGGAGTTAACCTTGGGGATTGATATGTTGGAAACGTATCTATAATTTTTGATGTCCCATGCTTGTTTAGTATCTACTTTGCTTTGCTTTGTCTACACTTTGAGGTGTTTTTATATCTTTTCTGGAACTAACCTATTAACAAGTTGTCAAAGTGCCAGTTGCATGTTTTCTTCTTTTTTTGGTTCTAGAAAGGCAGAAAATCAATATTCTCGGAATTGGATGGGACAAAAGCCAAAGTCCATATTTTACCGTGGGCGACACGAAGTCTAGAGGAGAGACGGAGAGGAAAGCCAGGGCGGTGTTAGTATCTATCTTGGCCAAGTAGTTGCTAGTGACTCCAAGAGGGGGTATTTATGCTCGATAGTGGGTTCATGCCTCTACTTAATCAAGGGAAGTGGTAGAAATCTCTTTGGTTGTAGATGTGTTGTTTCCACTAGGGAGAAAACAACGGTCTCTTGTTCATGGAACAAGTGGATTGTTTAGCTTACACACTTTGCTTAAAGCAGTTGTCTGTTGCTTCCAACTTAATACTGGAGGGGGCTCGGATGATAACCTAAAGGTGGACTTCTAGTTATAGATGCAGTTGGATGGCGGTCTATGTATATTGTTGTATTTCCCAATCGAATCTCATAGGATCTTTTTGTCTGGTATTGCATTGTTATGCCTTGCTCAGTTCCTGTCAATTGCCCTGTTGTAATTTGTTTACCCTTCATGTCATGTTGTTTATCTAAGGAGAGCACCTCTAGTGAACTATGGACCCCGGTCCAATATTTACCATTGATACATCTTCCGTTGTTACCTGTTTACTTGCTGCAAACCACCATTACCTTCCACAACATACGTTTGATCTTTTGTTACAGCAAACCGGTGAGCTTGACAACCTCACTGATTCGTTGGGGCAAAGTCTTGAGTTTGTGTTGTGCAGGTCTCCACGTTGCTTGCAACACCTGTGTGACGTTTCCTTCCTCCTACTGGTTCAATAACCTCGGTTTCTTACTGAGGGAAAACTTGCTGCTGTGCTGCATCATACCTTGCTCTTGGGGTTTCCCGACGAAGCGCTCCACATTGACGCAACACCATCACTCCCTTTGGATTCTTATCATATTGATCTCTTCAACTTGATTGGTCTCAACTTTACTTGCAAATTTTGCTAGAATGAGAGTTTGACTCTCGGTTATCTTACCTAGTTGTGCCTCAACGATCCTTGTTCTTTCTTGGAGGGCCTGCAAATCATTTCTCAAACTAACAACTTGGTTAGATAATTTACCAAGCATAGCATCATGATTCTCTGTAATTTTGACTAGAATATTGTTTTGCTCATTTTGTGAGTTCATAAAAGCTTTATGAGTTTCTTGGAGACTAGTATTGCTTGATGACATATTATTATTAGAGCTACCTACTAGACTAGAATAATGTTTTTGAAAATTTGGGTTATAATTCTTCTTCCAAGTAGGGCTATAATCATTACGAGATATGAAGTCTACTTCTTCAATAGTTGGTTCAGGAGTAGTTCTTATCGAGGTTTCCTTACCTTTAATGGCTAATATAAGCTCATCCAACTTAGCATTGAGTTCTTCATTCTCTTGAGATGTGACGAAGTTCACCTTCTTTGTGTTTCATCTTTCCACATGCCATTGGGCATGGTTGTCTTCCATATTGTCTAGCAGCTGTTTTGCTTCGGTAATTTGTTTACCCATAAATGTTCCTCCAGCTGTAGTATCTAGCATAGACTTAGAAACAGGGTTAAGAACATTAAAAAATAAATGGAGAATTAACCAATCTTCCATCCCATGGCTGGGACAATTTATCATGCATCCTTTCATTCTCTCCCATGCAAGCGCTAGTGGCTCACGCTCTTCCTGTCTAAAACCAGTAATATTAGATCTGAGTTGCATAGTATTTGCATGTGGAAAGAATTTATTCATAGATAAAGAAGTACATTCCACCCATGATGCAATAGTATTTCTAGGAAAAGATAGCAACCATTCTTTTGCTCTTATTCTAAGAAAGAAAGGAAATAAGTGCAACTTGACCGCATCGGGGTCAACATATTTAATGCGCATCATATCACATATTTCAGTGAGAGTATTTAAATGCATACCTGCATCTTCTACAGCAGAGCCTCCAAATTGATTATGTTGAACCAAACTGAAATAGTGGGGCTTAATTTCATAATCTTCATCAACAATTGATGGCTGAGTAATAGAAGTACGCAAATAATCATTGTTAGGAGTTGCAAACTCCCCAAGCTTCTTTTCAGCCATACTTCCTATGTTTTTGTATTTTCTTAAACAAGTACTAATGATGATAAAGCAAGAATTAAAAAGACTAACTATTTTTTTGGTTTTTAAAAAATAAACCGAAACCAAACTAACAAAATTAAAAATGAGAATTAGAACTAGCAAGGTTCCTACTAACCTCACCAGGGTAGCTATTGCTTCCCCGGCAACGGCGCCAGAAAAAGGGTTGATACCTTCGATCCGGATTACGGTGTAGTATAGCTCTTTTTCCCTAGTAGACCTAGGTTTATCGAATCTTCAGGAAGCAGAAAGTAAAGTGAGATTACTTAAATGGACCTTTGAGAGTTTTAGAATTCCTATTGCGTTTTCACCGGACTAAGAGTTTGCGATCTTCTTGTTGTTGTTGTTGTTGTTGTTGTTGTTGTTGTTGACGATGGATAGAGAGAGAGGGCCTAGGGTCTTCGGTTTTCACCAGTAGCTGTGCAAAAACATCTAATGGGAATAATAGAAAATAATAAAGTACTCATGTAATTGTTAGAGCAAGATAATTATATGTGGACAGTGCATCCATATCACCTCCACAACCGCTTATAGCAATAACCTACAAGTCTCATCCATAGAATAAAGAGAACTAATGATATGTATAGAGATGTCACCGTTAATCCCAAGTAAGTTCCTCACATACAGTCGTACTGCCCTTTCTGTCACTAGGTTTCCTATCCTGCAGATCAGTCGTTACTCACACTCCCTTTACCTAGATCAATCCTCGGGGTCTTGGGTACCTGACAAGTCCTTAGATTGAGGTAAGAGAGGGTACTACAATCATCAATTCATACAAACTAATACATGATCTCATCTATGATAAATAACATGCACAAATCTACATGGCTAGGCTAAAGCCCTTAGCCCAAGGATAATTACTCACACATAGAGATGAAATCGACAATTATAAATATTGTCATAGAGATCATAGAGTTAATAACAAATAGTCTTAAATTGTCTCATATTGGAGATGAGATCTACTACTACAAGTGGTGGAATATGGCTATGGTGGTAGAGAAGGGTTTAGAGGCTTAGATCTAGATCTATTCCTCCAGCGTGGCGGCAGGGAGAGTTGAGGATGAAAGAAGTGATGTTATGGAGTCAGGGCTGTTTCTCGTCACCTGAAGCCTCTTTATATAGGGGTCCCTTCATGAAAGTTGTTCTGTTTTACCTAAGGAGGTCGGTGCAAACTATACGGCGGCAACTATACGGCGACGGGCCGCATAGTTGGTCGTTAAACTTGCAGTTGCCTCCTCATGGCTCCTGGTTTCTTTGGCGTGTTGGAAATCTCGTATCTTTGGCATTTATGTAGTGATTCCCTTCATAATACGTCAGTATCTACGCAGGCAAAAATAGCAAGAAAGGATTGCATACTCCTTTGATCATTAGGCATTAGTGGCAGGAAATAGAGATATATTTCATCAAATATATAAATAATATCTAGTTTAAATGCGGACGTGGATGGCTATATTTCACAGCCATCATGTGGTAAATAATTAGACCCACGGGTATGGTTATTGGTAAGAAGTTATACCCATAGGGTCTAGCGGAGGCGGGTATGGAGGTGTCTTACCCGAACCCGTATACCCGCAGACCCGTGTATTACATTTGCCCCAACATGTAAGTGGCAGGGAAACCCTAGACCACCCAAAATCCCACTTCCCACCACATGAGCTCGTCTCTGGCCTGAACCCAACCCCTAGCCTCCAGCGGTCCAGCCGCCACACGACCCTCGCTCTCTGCCTCTCTCGCAGTCTCTTTCTCTCTCGTACTCCCGTTGTTCGCTCTCGTACAGCCGCCAACGGCCAGGCCTCGCGTATCTCCCCCACCCCTGTCGCCCTGCGTAGCTCCGGCGGCTGCCATGGATACTGAGCCACTCGACGTGGGAGAGCAGAGCGACTTCGGCGACATGGGTGAGCAAAGCGGCTTCGATCCCACCCACTATCGGGAGCGGAGATGGCCACGCCCCAGATCCCACCGCACGAAAGCGGTGCACGACTAGGGTTTCTCCTCGGCATGACTCCATCGGCATCTGGCAACAAGGGAGAAAGAGGAGGCAGCCATGTCACATCTTTGCCGTCGGTGGATGGCACCGGAAGTAGCCGGAAGCAGGGTCGTGCGCCGCCCGTAGCGCCCTCCGATGGCTGCAGACATGACCTCTAGGACCAGGAGAAGGGGAAGCACACCGCGAAGAAGACGAAGCACGCCGTCATCGACAAACGTCCGCAGAAATATCCAAGTCCCATGTAAGTCATCCTCCTCCTCTAATATTGTAGTTAGATTGTCTAGGAATTAGTTTTGTAGTCAGATTATAGATGAGAATTTGTAGTCAGATTATAGTTTTGTAGTTATGTAGATTGTAGTTTTGTAGTTAGATTGTTAGGGATTATATTTATGCGATGTATATTAAGCTAGTGTTAGTTGTAGAATGCTGATATATGTGATTTTTTTATGTAGTGCTACAAGTTGTAGTAGCCAAGTCCCTTCTGAATCCGTGAACTATATTTCCGATGACGAAGAAGATGAAGTGGTAGAGGTGGAACGTGTAAGGACATGCAAGCTCACTTCCGATGTGTGGAACAAGATGACGAAGAAGAAGGTGAATGGACAATGGAAGGGCATTTGCAACTACTGTAACAAGGCTCTTAGTGCAGAATCCAAGAGTGGCACACCACATTTGCATGACCATCTAAAAACATGTACTCAAAGGATGATTAAGTTGAATAGCTAGGGGGGCAAATCATTGAGTCAAGCTTCATTGAGGATGATTGCACAACCTGATGGGAAGGTAAATGTAGAGAATTATACATTTGACCATGAGACCGCTAGAGAAGAGCTAGGTAACATGATAGTTTTGCATGATTACCCATTGAGCATGGTGGATCATGTTGTATTTAGGATATTTGTCCATGCGGTGCAGCCACTTTTCACTCTTCATACAAGGAACACTTATAGGTTTGTTCATGCACTAGTAACTACTTATTTCGGCCATGTTCCTTTGTGAATGAATGATGAGCTAACCTTTGTCTTTTGTTTTGTAGGAAGGAAATCATATGAAGATATGACAAGGAGAAAAAGGTTGATGTTGAGTACATGATTATGTTGCAGTCAAGGGTAGCTGTCACCACTGATATGTGGACAACTGACAACCAAATGGGACTTTGCTGCTGAGGTTGTACCGAGGCTTAGGGTGTTCTATGATATAACTACATTGTTCTCTGGCACTGATTATGTCACCGCCAATGTGTACTTTCCTAAGATATGTGAAATCAAGATGAAAATTAGGCAGTGGGGAACCTCTACTGATTTGGTTATCCAAGAAATGTCCAATGCTATGACAGAAAAATTTGATAAGTATTGGAAAGATATCCAAGGGATGATGGGCATAGCTACACTACTTGACCCTAGATATAAGAAGCAAATGCTGATTGCATGTTTTGCAATGCTCCATGGCATTGAGCCAACCTCTTATGAATGCATAGAAAAGGTTGATGAAGTATTTACTAATCTCCATAAGTTAACCGAGGAGTATGAAGTGGAAGGAGATGGATATAAGGAGTCGCAGAGTGTTCCTTGTCTTCAATGCCTGCTCCTGCCATTATGACGTTCTTCCATGATATTGTAGCACAACAAAGGCCTACAGCAGCTAGACTTCAAGGTGAGATGGACCATTACTTGTCTGATGACTTAGTGCCATACACCGAGCAGTTCAATGTGTTGGATTGGTGGAAAGTGGCCGGCACAAGGTACCCAACACTAAGAAAGGTTGTAAGAGATGTATTTTCTATTCCAGTCACAACAGTTGCTTCAGAATCTGCATTTAGTACTAGTGTCAAAATAGTGAATGAACATAGGAGCCGCCTCACTTCTAACATTCTTGAGGTATTGATGTGCTATCAAGATTGGCTTAGAAATAAGTACAAAGGTGGGCAAATCATGCATTTCATTAACATTCATTTATTAAGTCTTCTCGTACTTATGCTTGTGATCTTATACTCTTGAATGTGAAAAATTCCATGTGTAGATGCTCATATTAGTGAAGGCAGCTTTTGGACTTGTCTTCAAGACAAACAAGAAGAGAATGATGTAAGTATGATTGTTCATTTGTGCTTAATTCTACAATGTGATCAAGACAACCAAGCTTTCCCTTTTTGTTATGCTCATATATTGTTACTACTTACTAGGATGCAATCACTAATATGTAAGTATCATCATCTTGCTGCAAATGGAGTTTGGAGCCTTGGATGTATGGAGAATTGGAGATGGACAGATTGTGTGATTAGTGTCCACTTTTCTTCTGGATTATGTGTTGCTCGTGTAGTCGTGTGTATCATTTGTATTGGACTATTTGTTGTAATATGTTCTCGAAAACCTGAACTATTTGTTGTAATATGGTTTGGACTATTTGCTACCAGTTGTTGACTTGTTGGACTACTTGTTGTTGTCAAAGACGCCTGATTGCGCATATATATATATATATATATATATATATTGCTACTGAATGTATTATTTGCTGATGTGTACATGTTTGGTAACGAATATTGTAACTACTTGGTGTGGAAATTTGCTCTGGAAAAATATTGTAAAAAATTGGTGAATGCTGTTATTTTTTCGCGGGTATTCTATACCCGTCGGGCCCCATTTACCCGGTGGGTGACGGGTCTGGTGGGGATTTGAACCCGCCGATGTAAACGGAGGCGGGTCGCGGGGCGGGGGCGGGTATGGGGGGCTAGGACCCGTCCCCGAACCCGGCGGGTGCCATGCGGAGACGCACGCAATGTGGCAAGACAGATCTAATATTGCTTGTGAGAAGAAGTAGACGAAGATGAAGACAAGCAATAAGAATAAGATCGAGATGCATTTTCCATTTAATCAGGCATGTCTATAATTGTAAACTGCTATTTCATTCGTTGATGAACTGTCATGTGTAGTACATACGTATGTAAGAACTGATGAACTGTTACTTTATTTGTTGACGTGTTAGATAGAGGTGTTCTATGATAATGTCACAAACATAGAGAAAAGGTGACCGCAATTACTATCAAACATGGGTTGTTGCATTGGAACAACCATTAGCGCTTGTATGCAGACAACCAATCACCGAGTCAATATTGAATTAGGGATGCAATGCATGTCAACCAAATGGACACGCCTTTATGTCCCGAAGGTTGTTTCTTCATGCGGCATAACAAACACACCCTATACGACTCTTTTGTGCTCTTCGACGTGTGTATCGTGTTTATCCAGTCGTTTATCTCCTTTGTGTGCAGCTAGGCACCAGAGGTCTCTACTATATTCTACGGAATCAGCCTTGTAATGAATGTTTTATAAGTGGAGAACTGCTACACCTGGGCATCAACGTTTCCTTTGTTTTGAAAAATTAAAGATGGTACTTTTAAGTTAAAAAATAGAAAAATATCGGGAAGTAATCTACATGGTCCATGTATTTGTGCAAAATTTTAATAAAAAATAATTTATTTTAGGCTATAGAAGAAACAAATATATGACAAAAAATAAGACTACAAATTAAATACATATGGTTTGTCAGAAATTATCTTTTTGTGTAGGCTAAAATACAATATATATATATATATTTAAAAAAATTGGTCACGTTCTAGATGTATGTATCTAATTATATATTTATTTTCAGAATTTTTGAAGTATTAAATGTACAAGTACAAGTTTAATATTTAAAAAAAAACAAGACAACTGGTGTCCAGGCGAGATACTTTCCAGTTTTGTAATATCTTGTTAAATCTAACGACAGCTGTTTATTGTTTTACTTTTTTGAGATTTTGAAAATAAACCGGTCAAAATCTATATGCCGCACATGCACATACAACTAAATACAGTATATGGGCAAACAGGCCCAATATGTTATTTCTGGCTCAAAGGCACAACAACATTCATAAAATGGGAGCCCAGTTGGAAATGGCGATTTCTAGTAAAGTGGCAACGTCCACAGACTACTGAGCCGTGGGCTGGCCTAACAGGGTAAGTTTTCTTTCTTTCCCTTTATTTTTATGTTTTTCTCTTTTCTTCTCCTTCTTTTTTCTTCTTATTATGATTCTTTAAAAAAAATTATTTCTGTCTTTACTAGAAAATGTGTTAGTTGCAACGGAATAGAAAAATCAACTTAATCGATAGAAAATGTTGATTGACCTTAGCCTTAGTTTTTTTTTGCGAAATAGGACTTGCATTACTCAGAGAGAAACATGAAATACAATGTTCTGGCAAGTATCAGTTAGGCCATCTGGACCAGATGCTAACCATATTGCCGTTTGACTATTTGTTCTAGCATTATTTTCCATAAAATGGCTACTAATATTTTGATCTCTCCTAATATGTGCAATGCTAGTCTGTCGATCTTCATTAGAGACTTAATTTCCTCAATCAGGGACATATGGACAAAACGGTCCATATATTCTTTCTTCAACAGCTTGATTTGACGATCTTTAGGCTATTGACCTTCAGTAGAAGTGGCGAAGTACTCCAGTGCAAGGACAAGGATAGTCCCTCCTTCAATGCAATTAGCTCGGCTTCCAATGCATCATTAGATGAAAAATCTGTCTACATAATGAGACCTTAGCCTCAATTTTTATGCCATGTTTATCTATATTTTTTATTATATATTTTCTTGTTTAATTTAAATTTTGGTTAAATATGTACACTATATTTTGCTCATGGCATGAGTTATGTGCGTTATATGTTTGATATATTTTTATTATTATTTTTGTTTAATTTAATTTTTAGTTGAATATGCACATTGTCTTTTGCTCTCCCGTGGAATCCACGTTAGCTTGAAATAATGTGGCGTCGGATTTGTTTATATTTCTAACGCGTGAACCTGAAATACTAGGTTACCGGGTCCACCGGTTTTCCTGCTCTCCATTTTTATTCCTAATCCATCCTCTCTCTGCACACATCTTTTTCCCCAAAATAATTTTGAGCAAAAGTGGCGCCCCATGGCCATGTATTTTTCACTCGCTCGAGATCGACTGGTAGCGGCCGGATGGGGATTAGAAGACCCTGTCGAGCTTTTTTCCCCTTGTTTGGAGAAGAAATGTTCAGTCAAGGTGGCAGTGGTCTGTTGTCCATAGGAGCAACTCAGCGGTGGCAATCCTCCATGTAATATCAATTTAGAAAGAGGGGTAAATCAAAAAAGAAAGATGAATGACAAGAAACCTTTTGCTTTTATTGTTATTAGGTATAGATCTTCTAAGTAAATACATAAGTTGGTGGCATTATGTTAAAACCATTCAATCCTCGAAGCAGCGCACACTCTGTTTTCCGAGTTTATAGCATAAAACCACCACTTTTCTACCTAAATTCTAAAAACCACCGGTTTAGGTTTGAATTGTAAAAAAATCATCACCCTACTGTTGATTTTTTACAATGTGCGCTAACCAATTGATTGAGGCGAATTGACGCTCAGCTTGGGATTAACGTGGTAGATGAGCGATACGGACGTTAACGACATATAGTATAAAATCACCATTCCTCTGCTACGATTTTGAAAAACCACCACCTTTCATAGAAATCGTAAAAAACCACCACTCTAAGATAATTTTTTTGTAATATGCACTAAACAACGATTTCAGACGAATTTAAGTTGGGTCTAACAAGGCGACCCACCAACTTTGATGACGTCGCACTGCGAGACGACACACCGTCTCTCTTTTTCATGCAGGCCCTCTAGTTTTGATAGAAAGTTATATAGGGATTCCTAGCACAGTACGGTTTTTTAGAAAACCTTCTGTTTATTTGTGAACGTCAAGTTTTGAATAAAAATCTAAATGAAAAAACTTTTAATACGAAACATCCTTAGAAATATTTGAATATTTTGAATACAAACTTGGTTCACTATTTTGGATAATTAAAATATGCAAATAATTAAAATTGCTTTTCTTAGTAATGAAAACTTTGAAAATTCATAACTTCAATTATACGACTCCAGATAATATAAATAATATGTCTAAATTTATTAGAAAAACCAAGGAATCCCTTTCTGACATCCATCATGCATGAATAACTTATATTCCAATCGTATATTTTGATTATATAAGCAAACGTAATAATAAATGTGTGCATTTTATTTATTCCTGCATGTTAATGTATTGTATGGTCATTGGAGCCGCATAAATTGGATGAATAAAAATTTAGAAACGTAGCCTTGCTAGGTCGATCGCTGGATTTGTTTTCGTCGCCGTACATATGTGTATGTACACGTACGTGTGTTTCTCTCTTTGTTTTAAGATAGAAAAAAGATGTGTTCAAAAAAAGATAGAAAAATGAGGAAGGGAAGAAAGATAGCAGCTGCAAGGCGTGTGTTGGTTCACGTGCTACGAGTGGACGACCAATTAATATAACGTTCCAATTTTGGGTTAATATATGCATGCACTACCCACGACAGAAAAAAAAAGTTGATCGATCACACTCAACTCCTTGTAGGCGAGCTGCACGTGTTTCTGATTTGAGGGTGCTGATGTCCTTCACCACAAACCTGTTGAGCAATGTGACACACTGGGGATAACATACGTGGATTGTCATCGTCAGAATTGCATAATAAACATATAAAAGAGGAAAATATGTGATTCACATATGATGGATGGTAGAAATGGATTTCTTTTATTTTTCTAATAAATCTAGACATATTATTATATTGTTTAGAGTTATACAATTAAAGTTATGCATTTTCAAAGTTTGCATTACTAATAGAAGCAATTTTAATTATTTTCATATTTTAATTATCTAAAATAGTGAACCAAGTTTAAAAATAATCAAACATTTCTAAGAAATTTTTATATTAAAAGTTTTTCTATTTGAATTTGTATTCAAAAGATATAAACTTCTAAAAATAAACAGGAGGTTTACTAAAAAAATGTGGGTGCCAGGCACCCCTCCAATCTGCTTTCAAAACTTGAGGATATGCATGCATTCAAATCGGGCGGCGCCGTCCCGTGCGGTGCCACATCATGGAGTCGTCTTGTGAGGCCTAACGTTAATTTGTGTGAAATCGATGTTTAGCGTGTATTGCAAAAAAAATGTCGTAGAGTCAAGGTTTATTGCGATTTCAGCTAAAGATGGTGATTTCTCAAAATTTCAGCAGAAGAACGGTGGTTTTATGCTATATGCCGTTAACGCCGCCGTGTCGCCCATCTCCCACGTAATCTCAAGATGGTAGGCCGTTCTGTCAGATCTAGCGTCAATTCGTCTCAATCGATTGATTAGCGCATATTGCATAAAAAAATCAGCAGTAGGGTGGTGGTCTTTTTACTATTCAAACGTAAACCGATGGTCTTTTATGATTCAAACGTAAATTGGTGGTTTTTTAAAATTTATAAAAAATTGCTATAAACTTCTGTTTCCCTGACAGGAACGCTCACTTTTGAACTGCTTTTAGCCACAGGCCCCGAACTGCACAATCCTATTCCCTCGGAAAGAAAAGACTGCGCGATCCTATCCTGTGCCGTCAATTCCAGTACGTGCTAAGTGCTATGCCACTTGGATCCAACACACACCCACAAGAATCAAAGATCTGCATGTGCATATCCGTAACCCTCCAACTCTCCCAACAGCCCATAGGAAACCGCGGGCCGGGAGGCGCAGAATCCGTTGTTTCTCTCTGAGAGGAAAGCCCTTTCCGCTCGAAAACAGAGACGAGAAGAAAGCCTTTTGACCTTGGAAAAGAAAAGGTAAACCTCGATGAGACATCTTTGGGGTCAAGTCTTAATTCACACCTTTCATGTCCTAATCACCGCAGCTTGCACAAGATACCCGATAGACATGGCATATCATTGGCACTAATCCCTGTTCGGCCGAACGGGTGTTCAGGAAAAGATCGGGTGGTGGTGGGAATGCTGCTTGATGCAACATTGGAATCTTTGAGAACAAGCGGATGGTGCCCCTTCACTGTTTATTTCCCGCTTACAATGTCCTTACTGTCTCCTTTACAAAACAGGATGTATATGATTTTTGGTTAAAGTCAAAATTTATAAAGTTTGATCAATGATATAGAAAAAATCATGAACATTTACAATCTCAAATCAATATTGTATGAACCATCATAAAATATATTTTTATATTGTGCATGTTTGGTATTGTAGATATTCATATTCCTTTCAATATAGTTGGTCAAATTTTAAAAAGCTTGACTTTGACCAAATCTATATTCATCCTATTTTAGAAAGGAAGAAGCATAAATAAAGAGTGCCTAGAGCTCATTCGATGAAACTAAATCTCAGTCAGCTGAAGTCATCTTAGTATGTGTGATACATGAACAATTTTTTTAACCTTATGAACAAAAAATCTATACTACATGAAAATACTGTGTACCGTCTGACTAAAAAAATTTTAGTTGCAACCTATATGCAACTCTCAGATTGCAGGAATTGCGCGGGAAATCCAATGTTAAGGGGTGACTAACATTTAGCAACTTCTCTTGGAAAATTACATATCACAACTCAAAAAGTTTCTGGGTAAGTGTTGGAGACGGCTGCACATTCTGACGGTTCGAGATAATTTACGAGAATTTTGTAGATATTATGTACACTTAGCGAATAAGCAGGATGGGGCGCGAGCGCCAGGCAGCTCGCTATCTGTGCCATTCATCTCCACTTTTGGCGATTTTTGCCTTTTTTAAAAAAAGCTTAAAATGCGAAAAAATATCTGTATGTAGCCAATGTCTCACACCACACGGCTGAAAAGTTTTAATCTCAAATTTCTTATATTTCAAGCGTAGAAAAAAAAAGACAATTTTTTGATGCATTTCGTATACTGTTCATGCCACATATCTGAAAATTTCTCTTTTTGGCTGAGCCCAAAATACAACGTATTTTCACACAATTTTTGGCATGCGTGTAGTGTATATCATGATCTACATGCGCATGTTGTTTTCGTATTTTTTCTAATCTTCCGAAAAATTTCAAAGTTTCAAAGAAAAAATAAAAGGCTCAGTGTCGACCGGGTCCCATTACGCCGCTCTCCTTAGCGAATAAGGCCGTAGTAAGGTGCTGGAATCCACCTGCGCACAACAGAGAAGCTTCTGAACCCGGAATTTCGACACGACTAAGCAGACGACACGGACCTGACCACCATAATGCCAAGCTTGAACTAATGCAAAGAAGCTATCATGAAAACCTGAAGACCGAGAGCGCCATCATTCGAACACTAGCTGGCGCCTGGCGAGCCCGACGTGCTCGTCTGCGTCCTGTCAACTCTGCGTGCTCGCCTTCGCCTCCCGCCGTCCGTCCGTGTCGTCTGCTAACATACGATTCGGTCTGCGCTTTTCTTTCCAGTCAGTAGTACCGTCGAAGTCGTTTGAGAGAAAACTGCGTGTCACCGGTGCTTTGCCTAACAGCTAAGCAACAGATCAATTATGATGAACGGCTCTCCTGTTCTTCTGCAGTATCATCGTTGTATCGTATCAGCAACAAGGTACTGATGACAGTCAGACGCTTCACTAGCACAGCACTATATGGAAAGGGCGATGCCGCGCACCCAGGCCAGGTGTGGCCTTTCTTGTCGAGACGTATTTGTCCCCAGATTTTAGCTGAAATCGGCACGAGCCCCTTCACGTTGGGCAATGGGCATTGCCATATTCTTGACCCTCTCACTAACTCTGTGCTAAAAGCGTCGCTGAAAGTCGTGTGTTGCAGCCAGCCGGAGCCAGGATTAGTGACGCAACGAGCTTTCCCATCATGACACGATACATAGGATGCACCTAATTATTACAGCTGAGTAGTCTATGTCCACCAGGTGGTAAATTACTACAGTAGAAGAAAGTACAGCTTGTCACGGTCGCTTGTTGGCCTGGAATTCCGACCATGCTGGCTTGCAGTGTCCAATTCCAACGTGCAAACCTGTGAACCAGCTCCAGCTAGCCAGCAGCGAAACCGATCGATCGAGTCAAGACATCAATGACGACGAAACGCGTACTGCGTTCACGCACGCAGGCAGGACGCCCGACCACGTACGCAAGGGATTCATGGGGATGCATGAAACGGAGCAACGAACGAACGCTCTCGTCGCCGCGTACGTCGACGTCCACACCGCAGGCATGAAAAATATCCGTTTGGGTCGTACTCCAGCAAATAATAACCGAACCTATAAATGGTCGTAAATCTGAGTTGGCTGAACGTTCCAAAAACGGGTCGCGATGGCAACAATGACCACGTCAGGTCAGGTCCCTCTTGCTTTCGGAAAGGAGGAAAAATAATGCGTGCAAAGCTATTTTTGAAGTGAAGTTGAGACTACCGGCCTCGTGCGTGAGAGCAACACGGGTAAATACAGTGGTGCAGGTAGCCGTGGCCACAACATAAATATCCGGGGATCTCATCTCGTGCATGGACCATGGCTAGCACGTAGTACAGTAACACATCTGGTACATAGACCCGATCGACCACAGAGTGATGATTGATGAGTGGTTCGCCGGGATATATATCGGGTAGAATGATGAACTTCCGGGCTGTGATTGATTCTTGTGACCTAGTTGAGATTCCTTGCAAAACTGCAAGTTTAGGTGGCCAGTGCGCGCGATCAACCGACCTTGAGCAAGATTGACGGTGTTTTTTGGGCAACTATGATTCGGACACACGCCAAGTCGAGTATATTCTCCCAGCGCTCTCCTCTTCTCTTCCCAACCATTGCCCCCTTCTCATTGCTAGCTGCGAGGGTCTGAAGAGGCCGCCATCCTTTAGGAGAGAGGGGTGACCTCGGTAATGCCTATTGTTATGGACTTAGGGTTTCGTGAAAAATATGTTGAATAAAAGAGCAATTTACCAAGTGAATTATCCATAATAAACGTTAGGTAAAACATGATTAGAATAATAGACAATATACTAATCATGTAAAATAGCGAATACATATTAAGGCATATAACCAAACAGACTGCAAGACGTAAAACTTTAGATGCGATCAAAACAAGATTGAGAAAGAAAATATACACGGCAGTAGCAGCAGAGAAACCGCCGGTGTTGAAACCGTCGTTAGCCATGTCATCGAGGAAGAGAGTGCTGATGTCGGGGAAGAAGTCCTCGTCGAGGAAGACGTCGCCGCAGTCGCTATCCGTGAGGGAGTCTGTGATAAAGCCAGTAGTCGCGCCGATAGCGCTCCCCAAAAACCTTATCGCCCTTCTCCCGTACAGGACTCGAAGTAGCGGGGTCTCGGAGGCCTACTGTCCCGGCTCACGGTGCACGCCACAAGACGGGATGGGAAAGATCTAAGTAGCGCAGTGCTCTGGAACTGGAGGCGCAAATGATGTATGGCAGTGTATCCGAGAAGTGGTGCGACCTCTCTCTTATATAGGCACAGAGGGGAAGGCAGACAGGCTGCGCAGAAGATGAAACGAACGGACATAAGTTGAAGCGAACAGGCGGTAGCCCACCGGACAGCCTTCACTCAGTTCGTGTTTATTTAGCTCGTATTAAAAGTCCACTCGAGCAAAACGTTTCAGCTTCTGTACGACTTTTTATATACCATTCATGCGTGGCAAAATAAAGCTCGGCTCGGCAAGATTCCCTCAACCCGAACCCGCAACCCGCGACGCGCGCGCGTCGTGACGTGACGTGTCGAGGCGAGCGAGGAGGAGGAGGAGCACGCGTGTATATGTCTTCTCTTCTGAAACTCGTACAAGTGGGGGAAGAGCTCACCTTATAAGCTGGTCCAACTTCCACTCAACTAGCAATGTGAAACTAAATATTTGTCCCAGCTCTTGCCTTGCATGAATGGGCCTCTAGGATTTCAGAAATTTATTGGCATATAATAAATGAGCTGGCCTATTTAGGCAAAATTCCAACAATCCCCCACCAGATTCCAGAGGCATATGAAATTTGCCTTTGATTCCAAAACATTGTTTATATGCCGGTACTACAGTGGAGACTGTTAAGTTGAACTTCCACCTAAAGCTTTATGTTATACTATGCTGCAACTTGTATAGTGGACTATGCCTTGAACTGCAAGTTTGCTGCGAACCTAACTTCACAAAAAGTCTTGACCGATACTAGGCTACCGTGGGACTTCCCTGCGGGTGGAGCTTATACGTCATACTCCATGACCTTTCATGAGTTTATTAGAGAGCACTCTACTCTCATAGACTGTGATGTTTTAACAGTCAGACTCATATAGGTGTGTTCTTTAAAAGATGTCCTGCAGGACAACATCTTTGCTTAGGATAAGCCACTTAGAATATATTAAGTTAATAAATCAACCTGCCGTGCAGAATAGGAAAGTATTGCATCTTTATGGAGCGGTGTTTATTCAAGTAGGGATACTTTTCTCTCAGCTAACCAACAACTTGTCTCTCAATTCTAATTCATGGGATCTCCGATCATATAGAGTGGTTTACCATTGTGGAAAGCTCAATTTGTGGGTCTCATACCCATCTCCTTCGATGCATTTTCTATCACGTTGCGTGATAGACCCTTTGTGAAGGGATCTGCCAAGTTTTTAGATGTTTGGATATAATCCAATGCAATAACTCCAGAGTTTCTCATTTTCCTGACAGATTTCAGTCTCCTCTTCACATGTCTTGATGACTTCATATTATCCTTAGAACTATTTACCTTGAAAATCACAGTTTGATTATCACAGTTTATAAGGATTGCGGGTATTGGTTTTTCAACCACAGGCAAGTTCATCAAGAGTTTACGAAGCCACTCTGCTTCAACAGTGGATATGTCTAATGTTGTGAGTTCTGCTTTCATAGTTGACCTCGTTAAGATGGTCTGCTTGCAAGACTTCCAAGAAATAGCGCCATCAGCAAGTGTGAATACATATCGACTCGTGGCCTTTATCTCATCAGCATAAGATATCCAATTTGAATCACTATAACCCTCTAGTACCCTCGAATACCCGGTATAGTGTATGCCATAGCTTGCAGTGTCTTTTAAATATCGCATAACAATATCCTGTCACCAGGTGCTGCGCCTAACAGCTAAGCAACCGACCAATGATATGATGAACGACTCTCCTGTTCTTCTGCAGTATCATCGTTGTATTGTATCAGCAACAAGGTACTGATCACAATCACACGCTTCACTAGCTAGCACTATATGGTAGTAATTGGTGTTGGAATTTTTGCCTAAAATAGGCCCAGCCCATTTATTATATGCCAATAAATTTCTGAAATCCTAGAGGCCCATTTGGCCTATTCATGCAAGGCAAGAGCTGAGACAAATGTTTAGTCCCACATTGCTAGTTGAGTGAAAATTGGACCAACTTATAAGGTGAGCTCTCCTACCACTTGGTAAAAGGATGAGAAGGAGAAGAAGAGAGTTCCACACGTGCGCTCCTCCTCGCTCGCTCGCCTCGCCACGCCACGCCTCGCCTCGTCACGACGCGCGTGCGTGCCACGGATTGCGGGAATCTCGCCGAGCCGAGCTTTATTTTTCCACGCATGAATGGTATATGAACAGATGTACAGAAGCTGAAACGTTTGCTTTGAGTGGACTTTTAATACGAGTTAAATGAATACGAATTGAGTGGAGGCTGTCCGGTGGGCTGCCGCCTGTTCGCTTCATCTTTCGTCCATTCATTTCATTTTCTGCGCAGTCTATCTACCTTCCCCTCTGTGCCTATAAGAGAGAGAGGTCGCGCCTCCTCTCAGTGACATCTGCCACACATCCTTTGTGCCTCCAGTGCCAGAGCACTGTGCTACCTACATCTTCCTCATCCCGTCTTGCGGCGTGCACTGCGAGCCGGGACAGTAGGCCTCCGAGACCCCGCTGCTTCGAGTCCTGTATGGGAGAAGGGCGATAAGGTTTTTGGGGAGCGCTATCAGCGCGACTACTGGCTTCGTCACGGACTCCCTCACAGATAGCGACTGCGGCGACGTCTTCCCTGACGAGGACTTCTTCCCCGACATCAGCACCCTCTTCCTCGACGACATGGCCAACGACGATTCCAACGCCATGTTCCTCTTCTGCCATCGCCGTATATCTTCTGTCTCAATCTTGTTCTGATCATATCCAAAGTTTTATGACTTGCAGTTTGTTTGGTTATATGCCTTAATATGTATTCGCTATTTCACATGATTAGTATATTGCCTATTATTCTAATCATGTTTTATCTAGCGTTTATTATGGATAATTCGCTTAGTAAATTGCTCTATTATTCAACACTCCAAAAACCTTATTTCAGGCAATTTTCCCCAAGTGGTTTTGTTGCTTCTATGAAGCCACCTGTGTTTGAAGGTGTGAATTACAAACGATGGCGTGCGAGAGCAGTGCTCTGGTTTAAGACCATGAGCTGCTATAACGTCATCTATGGCGCACCTGAGGGGGAACTTAATCCCGCTCAGGAAGAGGCGTTCCAAAAACTTGATACCACTTTCAAGGCTGCCTTGATCAGCATCCTTGGCGACAATATTGTCGATTCATATCTGTCATTTAGCAATGACAAAGATATGTGGGATGCGCTCGAGAGAAAATTTGGAGTCTCCGATGCTGGCAGTGAACTGTATGTCATGGAACAATTCTATGACTATAAGATGGTTGATGACCGCTCCATCGTGGAGCAGGCTCATGAGATACAGTCACTTGCCAGAGAGCTTGAGCACTTCACTTGTGTGTTACCGGACAAGTTTGTTGCCGGAGGCATCATTGCCAAACTTCCTCAGTCATGGAGGAATTTTGCTACTTCTCTGAAGCACAAGAGACAAGAGTTCTCCGTGACGGATCTCATTGGGACTCTTGATGTGGAAGAGAAGGCGAGAGCAAAAGACACACGTGCTCGAGGTACCGAGGGAGGTTCTAATGCCAACCTGGTACAGAAAAGGAACTTCCAGCCTCACAAGTTCAAGAACAAAGGCAAGTTTGATGACAAAGGAAAGGTCGATGGAAAGAACAAGGCCTCACAGTCCACCAGCTTCAAGAAGAAGACTGATAAGAGGAAAGGTGCTTGTCATGTGTGCGGTGATCCTAATCATTGGGCTCCTGCTTGTCCCAACCGCTTTGACAAGCGCCAGCATGGGAAGAGCAGCAAGACTGCTAATGTTGTCATGAGCGACGTTGAGATGAAAGATGTTGGGTATGGTATATTACCTACTGTTCTTTCATTATGTCATTCTCCTGATTGGTGGATTGACACGGGCGCTAATGTACATGTCTCGATATTTCCATGTTTTCTTCATATCAGGTCGAGGGACTCAAACGTCTGATGAGGAACGGCTTGCATGCTTCGCTCATGGTGTTGGTACGGTCGATCTGAAGTTCACTTCGAAAGACCGTATACCAAGAACGTGCATCATGTTCCCTCAATAAATGAAAATCTTGTTAGCGGATCTGTTACGTCGAGATGGCTACAAGATTGTATTCGAGTCCAATAAATTTGTAATTTCGAAGTATGGAAGCATTGTTGGTAAAGGCTATGAGTGTGGAGGCTTGTTCCGCTTATCTCTAGCAGACATTTGTAATAAAGTTGTTAATCATATTTACACGAATTTTGAATCAAATGTCTGGCACTCTCTTCTTTGTCATATTAATTTTGGTTGTATGACGCGGCTAGCCAAAATGAATTTAATCCCTGATTTCTCAATTGTTAAGGGATCTAAGTGCCAAGTCTGCGTGCAAGCTAAATAACCTCGCAAGTCACATACGACTGCAGAAATGAGAAATTTAACACCACTAGAGCTCATACATTCTGATCTTTGTGAGATGAATGGTGTGTTGACAAAAGGTGGAAAGAAATATTTCATGACTTTGATCGATGACTCTACGAGATATTGTCATGTGTATCTTCTGAAATCAAAAGATGAGGCTTTGAGTTTCTTCAAAATCTATAAAGCTGAGGCAGAAAATCAACTTGATCGAAAGATTAAGAGGCTTAGGTCTGATCGTGGTGGAGAGTATTTTTCCAACGAGTTTGATTCCTTTTGTGCGGAACATGGCATAATTCATAAGAGGACGCCTCCCTACTCACCCCGGTCAAATGGAGTAGCCGAAAGAAAGAACCGTACTCTAACAGATTTGGTTAACGCCATGTTAGACACATCGGTTCTTTCTAAGGAATGGTGGGGGGAGGCACTATTGACCGCGTGTCATGTCCTAAACCGAGTTCCCACAAAGAACAAAGAAATTACTCCATTCGAAAAATGGGAGAAGAAAAGATTAAAACTCTCTTACTTACGTACTTGGTTTTTTTTGGCAAAGGTTAATGTACCAATCCCCAAGAAGCACAAGCTTGGACCAAAAACCATTGATTGTGTTTTTCTGGGCTATGCTTTTCATAGCATTGGTTATAGATTCTTGATAGTAAAATCTGAAGTGCCTGACATTCATGTCGGTACAATCATGAAGTCGACTGATGCGACTTTCTTTGAGAATATCTTTCCAATAAAGGATAAACCTAACTCATCAAATCCGGAGATACCTAGTTCATCTAATCAGGAATTTGCTATATTCTCTGAACCTACCATTCCAATTGAACACTCTGAAAGTCCTAAGGAGGATGATAATGAAATTCCTAAAAGGAGCAAGAGACAAAGGACTGCAAAGTCTTTTGGTGATGATTTCATTGTGTACCTTGTCGATGACACTCCCACTTCCATTTCAGAAGCTTATGCATCTCCTGATGCTGACTACTGGAAGGAAGTTGTTCATAGTGAGATGAATTCCATCTTAGCTAATGAAACATGGAAGATCACTGATCGTCCTTATGGGTGCAAACCTGTAGGATGTAAATGGGTGTTTAAGAACAAACTAAGGCCCGATGGTACTATTGAGAAGTACAAGGCAAGGCTTGTGGCCAAGGGTTGCGGGAATCTCGCCGAGCCGAGCTTTATTTTGCCACGCATGAATGATATATGAACAGATGTACAGAAGCTGAAACGTTTGCTTTGAGTGGACTTTTAATACGAGTTAAATGAATACGAATCGAGTGGAGGCTGTCTGGTGGGCTGCCGCCTGTTCGCTTCATCTTCCGTCCATTCATTTCATCTTCTGCGCAGTCTGTCTACCTTCCCATATGTGCCTATAAGAGAGAGAGGTCGCGCCTCCTCTCAGTGACACTGCCACACATCCTTTGCGCCTCCAGTTCCAGAGCACTGTGCTACCTAGATCTTCCTCATCCCGTCTTGCGGCGTGCACCGCGAGCCGGGACAGTAGGCCTCCGAGACCCCGCTGCTTCGAGTCCTGTACGGGTGAAGGGCGATAAGGTTTTTGGGAGCGCTATCAGCGCGACTACTGGCTTCGTCACGGACTCCCTCACAGATAGCGACTGCGGCGACGTCTTCTCTGACGAGGACTTCTTCCCCGACATCAGCACCCTCTTTCTCGACGACATGGCCAACGACGGTTCCAACGCCGGCGGTTCCTCTTCTGCTACTGCCGTGTATATCTTCTGTCTCAATCTTCTTCTGATCATATCCAAAGTTTTATGCCTTGCAGTTTGTTTGGTTATATGTCTTAATATGTATTCGCTATTTCACATTATTAGCATATTTCCTATTATTCTGATCATGTTTTATCTAGCGTTTATTATGGATAATTCGGTTAGTAAATTGATCTATTATTCAACCATTGGTAAGGAAAGGGCGATGGCGCGCACCATGGTCTGACCTTTGTGGCCGAGAGGTATTTGTCCGGCCGAGATTTTAGCTGAAATCGGCACATGCCCCTTCGCATTGGGCACACTGCCATATTCTTGACCCTCTCATTAACTCTGTGCTAAAAGCGTACGTCGCTGAAAGTCGTGTGTTGCAGCCAGCCGGAGCCAGGAGATTAGTGACGCAGCGAGCTTTCCCATCATGACACGATACAATAACATGCACCTAATTATTACAGCTGAGTAGTCTATGTCCACCAGGTGGTAAATTACTACAGTAGAAGACTTAACAGAACGTACCAGCTTGTTGGTCGTGCAAATATATACGTACTTATCAGCTTGTCACGGTCGCTTGTTGGCCTGGAATTCGGACCATGCTGGCTTGCAGTGTCCAATTCCAACGTGCAAACCTCTGAACCAGCTCCAGCTCCAGCTAGCCGCGAAACCGATCGATCGAGTCAAAACATCTAGTATGACGAAACACGTACCACGTTCACGCATGACAGGATCGGACGCCCGACCACGCAAGGGAGGGATTCATGGGGACGAAACGGAGCGAACGCTCGCTCTCGTCGCCGCGTACGTAAATATCCGTTTGGTTCGTACTCCAGCAAATATCCGAACCTATAAATGGTCGTAAATCTAAGTTCGCGGATTGCTCCAAAAACGGGTCATTGCGATGGCAATGACCACGTCAGGTAAGGTCCCTCTTGCTTTCGGAAAGGAGGAAAAATAATGGCGAGCAAAGCTGTTTTGCAGTGAAGTTGAGACTACCGGCCGCGTGCGTGAGAGCTACCACCGAGAGAATACTACAGTGGTGCAGGTAGTCGTGGCCACAACATAAATATCCAGAGATCGGATCAGATTTTTTTCATTACCATATCGATCGGGTAGAATGATGAATTCTGGATTGCGCTTAATTCTTGCGAGCTACTTGAGATCCCCTTGCGAAACCGCAGGTTTACATGGTCCACTCAGCGCGAGCAACCGAAATTGAGCAAGATTGGCGTCTTTTTTGCGATGATGATGTATTGGAACACTAGCCACGGCGACTATATCCTCCAAGCGCTATCCTCTTCTCTTTCCGACCATTGCCCCTTCTTCTTGCTAGCTGTCAGGGTCCGAAGAGGCCACCATCCTTTAGGTTCGGAGAATTTTGGACTCAAATGCCGAGTTTTACAGAGGTTGTTCAAAAGGCTTGGGCCGAGCCTATCCCTCACTTCGACCCCTATTGTATTTTTCACCACAAGGTTCTCAACACCGGAAGATACCTCGAGAGGTGGAGTAAATACCTTTTCTCCAACTACAAGGTCCAACATTATATGGCGCTCATGGTTACTTTTCATCTTGACTTGGCAATAGAAACTAGAGCTCTATCCCGGGATGAGAGGGACATTCAGGCTAGGTTTAAGTGGCGTGCCATCGGCCTTGCCGACCTTAACAGATCCCAAAAATGACAATCGACGTGAATCAACAACTTAAAGCATGGGGATGCAAACACTAATTTTTTTTCCAACGGGGGGCAAATCCTAGAAGGAGGAAAAACTTCATATTCAAGTTGAAGCATAATAATGGGTCGATCTCCTCTCACTCAAAATGAGAAGCAATATGTGGCTCAACACCACTTCAAGGACATGATCGACAAAGGTGGCTCTACTCCTTGGAAGCAGGCTCTCAACCTCCCCACCGCAAACTTGGAAGGCTTGGATAACCACTTCTCCGATGAGGAGATTAAATTGGCAATCTCGTACATGACAACTTCCAAGGAGCTAGGGCCGGATAGGTTCAATGGGATTATTTTGTCTCTCGTTGGGAAATCATCAGGGCCAAATTGTCTTTGGGTTGGCACCGATATACCTTGCAATAAGGAGGATATGGACTTCTTTTATGCCATGACGATTGTTACCATTGGAGATGGTAAGAAGGCCTCCTTTTGGGACGCCCCTTGGATCAACGGAATCAGCCCCAAGATGATTGTTCCGTCCATTTTCAAGCTCTCCAAGAAGAATAAGTGGACGGTTAGCGCCGCTCTTCATGAAAACGTCTGGGTAACCAAATTGACCATTTCAATGGCCTCTCGGTTCAACACCTTGAGTTTTTCGTGCGTCTTTGGCAATTGGCCTCGCAAGTTCACTTCATCGATGACACGAGTGATTATATTCGTTGGAAGCCCACCTCTTCGGGGCTCTACTCTTCAGCATCTTCCTATGATGCTAAATTTGCGGGGGCTAACACGTTCGTACATGAATGGCATTGTGTGGAAGAACTGGGCCCCCCCTAAAATGTAGTTTTCCTCGTGTCTTATCATTTAAAATCGGGTTTGGATGGCTGGTGTAGCTCAAAGCTACTATTATGGCCCGATATTCATAGATTCGAGGGGAATTTGGGGGGATGGGAGACTAAGAACGCGATGAACACGCAAGAGGAAATAGAAGATACTAATGCATATCACCCAAATCATTTTGCTTCCATTGTCTCGAACCACCAACCCGATAGAATCCTTTTGGAAGAGACACAAATGTAGACATTCAAGTTAGAAAGATTGTCAAGCAAGAGGTTAGAATCCTATTGTGAAGAGATTGCAAATGATAGAGACCCGAAAGGAGTGATCAACGCAACAGAGTGCACAATAGGAAAGATCCAAATACTTTAGAAGCACCTTGTTCATCTCATAGATTAAATCTAGAGGTCTTGTTACCCACACGGGTCTTCTCCACAATGGGAGGGGAAGGAGCGTCAACTCTATGTCATATTATCATATCTTATCTAGTTTGCTTAGGAAGGGGTAGGTGCCTATTTATAGTATAGCCTCAAAATGGATAGGTAGGGGGGAAGATACATGGTCAAAGGACCAACCATGCACATATGCATGCGCACGGGAGGAGACGAAGAACACGATGACACAAGAGTGGAAATTGAAGATACAAACACACACCACATCCAAATCGGTTTGCTTCCGTTATCCCAAACCACCAACCCAGTAGAATCCACTTGGAAGAGACACAAAGGTAGAGATCCAAGTTAGAAAGTTTGGCAATCAAGAGGATATAATACTATTGTGAGGAGATTGAAATTGACCCAAAGGTAGAGATCAACACAACAGAGTGCACAATAGCAAAGACCCAAGTACGTTGTGCATTCCATAAATTAAATCTAGAGAATTTTTTACCCGCATTGGTCTTCTCCATAGGGGACGGAAGGGAGCCTCAAATCTGTCTCATATATTCATATCTTAACTAGTTTGCTTAGGAGAGGATAGGTGCCGCTTTATAGTCTAGCCTCAAAAGGGGTAGGTAGGAGAAAGATACATGGTCAAAGGACCATTCAAGCACACAAGCATGCACACGAGCAGCAGTACCGATCCTCCGGTGGTAGTATCGGCCCGACTCTCTTCAACAGATCTTTGGCGAGTGGTGGTAGTGCCAGCGTCGGGGCGGAAGTACCGGTCTTGACCTGCTAGTAGTTCTGACCAAGTTTTGGTCCAGTTCCGGTGAAGGGATCCCATATTTATAGACATGCTCTAGCGGGTGCCACGCTGTTTCCAGAACTGGGGCAGTAGTCCAGTGGTAGTTTCAGTGCTTCATTTGGAACAACGGTAGTATCGGTGTTCGAGTGGTAGTACCAGCCAGGGGCGACTTGGCTCGTTTCTTTCGTCTCCTTTTCCACGCTTCCATGATGTCGGCTTTCAGTCCACATGTGCTAGTGTATTCCTCCCATGCTCTCATACTCCTCATCAGCAACCCAACACATTCAAATGGGTAGTAAGTCGACATGCATAGATGAAGGAATTCACCTTTAAGGTCCATGACGACTTGACATATGTTGGCGAGCTTGACAGGTACATCAACGGCCGACCGCCTTCAAAAGGTGGGGTGGCCAAATTGCGGCAATTGTACCCTTGCAATAGAGCACCCGAATCGACGGCTCACATCCTTTTACAATATCGCCATGCCATGAGAATTTCGCTAATGCTAAAATACTGGCTAGGTCTCCACTCCTTTGGGCCTCCCGAAGTGGTTCTTTTTGTGGACGTTAAATCTTGGTGGCTTCATGTCGTATATTCCCACCATGGGAGGAAGAAAGCAATGACCTCCCTCTTGATGCTAGTGTCTTGGGAGCTTAATAATGAGCGAAATGTAAGGGTGTTATAGAACAAAAGCACCATGGCTTAGGTTGTCTTTGCACACATAAAAATGGAAGCTAGATCATGGAACTTCGCCAGGACGAAGCATTTTGGGTCACCTTTTGCCAGGAGATTAGACTTTTATTTTAGTTTTATAGCCTTAAGGACAGACTTTGTTGTGTTATTATATTTTTCTTTTTCAATGAATTAAGGAAAATATTTTTTCCTTTCTTTCAAAAAAACCATGTACCATATTTTTTGACGGATTAGGACATGATCGGATAATGAACTGACGAGGTTCGATCTCGTCAATGCCCATTGTTATGGACTTGGATTTTGGAGAATATGGGGATGCTGAAAGTCGTGAAACGGTTAACGGACAAGCAACATAGGGACACGAGATTTACCTAGGTTCAGGCCCCCGGAGGAAAAACCCTACTCCTGCTTGTCTGCTCTTGATTACGGTAGACTGAAAGTTATAGGGGTGCGCAGATACAATCTGGCGTGGAGGTGTGTATGCGGTGTTGAGAGATCCTTCTAGCCGTATCCTCCTGGCCTTTATATAGATAAGCAGGTCCCGGGATAGGTCGAGTCGGTTAAAAATTAGGGTTGATATCCTTTGAAATTCTATCTAATCTAGACTTGTCCTCCAAGGAGTCGAAACCGCCACGGGCTTGGGCCACCCGAAGTCTTCATGGGCTACGTGTCCTTGCGTGGGCCTTTCTTGGGTTGGACTAGGTATACCAATGTCGTGTACCCGTGGGGTATATCCATGTAAGTAGCCCCCGAGTGTTCAGTCGAATCGTAGATTTGGCTGGAGACTCTTCAATCTTTCGGGTGCAATTGAGCCTGCTATTTCAAGGAGAAATGCTTTCGTGTGCCTGACTCACCCAACGGACCAGGGCCAGTTAACTGTCATAGGAAAAAACAACACAATCTTCATCAAACTCGAGTCCCCGGACTCGAATTTGGAACGATTGCTGATGTGATTTGACTCAGGACGTTGTGGTCTTATAGGAGTCGAATCCCAGTGATTTTCAAGTGATGTACCCACCGTGTCCGTCGGGATTTTTATCGTGCCTATTGCCATGGGGATTTACTAGCAGAGCGCAGTCAGGTACGTTACCAGGCCATCAGATGATATATGTAGGGCTTATCTTTGCGTCGTAGAGACAACATCCGAAGTTTTATCATCGTGGAGGTGTTTCGGGTGGCCAAGGAGACTGCTTCTCACTTAGCGTTGGTTTGGGCAAAGTTGCCAAAAATATTTTGCCATATTTGATCGGAAGGATCGCAATCGACGGATCATAGGGTGCACGGCCAGCTCTCCCTGTAGAAGTAGCCCCCGAGTGTCTGTTCGAGTCGTAGACTCGAGCAGAGACTTCTGTTCAGTCATTTTCCCTGTAATTCCGAAGGACACAATTTTTGCGGATGCTCAACCAACGTTCTCTATGTGAGTAGCCCCCCGAGTCCGTAGTGGAGTCGCAGACTCGATGTAGGACTCAAAGATAATTTCAAGGTGAAGTTACCTTAGCCATTTCACATGTGCGCTGCCGGCGCTCCTGATAGGAGTAGCCCCCGAGTAGTTTCTCGAATCGTAGATTCGAGTAGTACTTGTATGATCATCCGAAATCTTCGAGCCGTTGCTGGCCTTGACTTGATGATGTTGGTGCTGACGATTGGTTATCTCAACCATCTGTGGCAGTAGAGATGATGCGACGAGATGATTGTGGGTCCCACCGCCTGACTTGATGTTGACTAGTTACGCGTACACATGGAGAAAATTACGACGTCTCCTCGGTTTCCGTGTGTAGTGTACGGCATGCTGGCGACGGTTCGGTGCAGTTCTGACACGTGTATGGTGACATTTGAGTGGCACGCTAGGGCTTCTCGATTGACGGCTCATGTGCATCGTCTTCGTCCTTTTATACCGCAGGAAAACAATGATTTCTTTTTACCCCTCTCTATTTTCTCATCTCCCTTTCCTCCATTTTCGCGAGCTTTGCTGCCCTCCATTGCGCACTAGACATTCTCCACACTTTTCCTTCCTCGTTCCTACGCTCACATCGCCGCACTCGCCGCTGCAAGATGGTCAAGTTGAAGAAGACATCTTCTGGAGCTGGTTCAAGCGCCACCGGCGGTGGCAAGAAGGTCGCCGCTACGGCCCGCGCCACTGATGGCGGATGGAAGCGCATGGATATGCGCGAGACGAATCTACGCAAGCTGCGCAATGCGGGGTTGATCTCCAAGGACAAGGACGACTCCATTCTCCCCGACGATGAGGTAATCCCGCGCCCACCCGAAGGGTTTCAGGTGATGTTCTATGCCTTCGTTGTTCGAGGTCTTTCTCTTCCTGTCCACGAATTCCTTCATGGGCTTATTTTTTTCTACGGGATTCAATTGCATCATCTTTCTCCCAATTCTCTTCTCCACATTGCTTGTTTCATCACTCTTTGTGAGTGCTGGCTCGGTATCGAGCGACACTTCGGAAGCTCTATTCTGTGAAGAGGCAGTCCGGCACTGGTGGTGTTTATCCGCTCGACGGCTGCAACATCTCCATTCGTTCTTATGTCCAATTCTTCTCTTTTTCTATGTGCGAGTCCGTCTAATACTGGCGGAAAAAGTGGTTCTATATCCGCGACGCCAAGTTGGACAGCCAGCATTCTGGTCTTGCCCCTTTTAATTCTGCCCAAAATATCACCCCGAAGAGGTCGTGGAAAAACGACATCCTAGAGGGTGAAACGGCGGAGGTGGAGGAGCCCTACCAGCGCATGGAGGCACTCTAGCTGGTGGTCGATAAGAAGGTCAATGGTGTTGATATCATCCGCACCTTCCTCAAGCATCGGGTACAGCCGCTCCAAGCGAGGGTGCACCCGATGTTCCTGTATGCTGGCCGTAGCGATCCGACAAGGGTTTCACCTGAGGAGTTGTCTTTGGGTGACCTTGATAGAGTGCTTCGGCCCTAGCTGAAGTACAAGGCCGACGAGGACCTCCTGGGGAAATCCTTGACCTCCCCGTTCAGCGCCAAAAATACGGTTCCACAGGTGGAAACTTGTAGCTTGCGCGTTGTGCTTTTTTCGAGTACTTTGTTGCTTGTTAATGTCACTTATCTTGTCTGCTTTTGTCTTTTGTTTACAGGACCTCAAGGTAGCTGGGATGACGCCCCCTCTACCTGAGAAATTCCCGGTTGCGCCGGATAATGAAGTTGTGGAATCCGAATCCGAGCTTCCTCCGACGCAATCTCCAACCTCGGAAGCCCCCGAGCAGAGCGAAGGGCAAACCCGAAAGCGCTCCCAGAGTGAATCTTCGGATGGGGAAACACCGCCAAATCCAAGGGGTCCGTCCTTCCTCGAGCAGCATGGTAAGGACGAAGGTGCGTCCTCCGTTCCTTTTCCTTCTGTTCCCATCCGGGCGGTGGATCCGCAGCCACCGGCCAAGAAGAAGAAAGAGAAGGCAGCTCCTGTCTTCAATTTATCGGACATCGAGTCGTAAGTCATTCTGCTTGAGTCTTGTTTCCATGTTCATCTGCGTAGTTTTAGTTTGTTGCTGATCTGATGGTTGTTTGTAGCAACCTTTCGGAGGATTCCCTCAATGGGGACACCGAAGAAGTCATTACAGAGTCGAAGTCGACAACCTCTCTTCACCAGGTGGTGGCCAACTCCGAGAACGATGACTCGAGCTCCGCTAGGCGATAAGCTCGTGCACTCGTAACTCGGAAGGAAGCATGCAAACCTTCGGAGTCCACAACTGAGCATGTAAGTGTTGCCCTTTTACTCTGTGGGGGTAGTCCCCGAGTCCTTTTTATCTGACCTGTTGGTCTTGTACTTTGAGAGGGGAGCCACCGAGCCCTTTATTCATTTGGTTTGTTGTTTGCTTCTTTCTATAGCCTTTTGTGCACAACGCCAACCTCCTCATCCAGCAGCACCTGGCGCTGGAGGGTGAGCTGAAGCAGCTCCAAGGTGCGTAGCTATCCTCTTGGTTATTTTTTGAGTCCGCCGAATTTATTGCTTGTGTTTACTCGATATTTCTTCATGCTGCAGATGATAACAATGCTGCACTCCAAAGGCTAAACACTCTCAAAAAGAGTCCCGGCCAAGCGGAGAAGGCAGCGGATGCTACGGAAGCCAATGAGAGCTTGCAAAAGTAGGCCGAAGATCGCGAGTAGCAGCTCGCGGCCGTGGCAGCCACTCGGGAGAAGGCCATGGCCAACAAGCTCATGGCTACTGCCAAGGCTATCTCTAGTAAGTTGCTCTTGTATCCTTTGGGTACTCTAATTTTTGAGTGTGTTTCATCCTTTCTAATTTGAGTGTTCTTTTCTTTTTCTTGTCAGATGCTTCTGGCATCACGTCTGACCATGGTGCTCTAGATCACGAAGATGTCTTGGTTGATGATGCCGCTGTGATCGAAGATTGCTGCTCCGTGGCTGTTGGCTCCTTGGAGATGGCCAAGAAAGTGCTCACGCGCTTCTACAAGGAGGTCGTCCCCAAGGGCGTTACCCTTGACGACATCGACTCCCTTGCGGATGCTCTATCGAAGGAAGCTCCGGCGGAGTACAAACGCAAGTAGAAGGGCATCGGTGCTTCCATGGGGCTGGCCATGGCGATGGCGTCCGGAGCCGAGTTGGACCTGCCTCAAGTCACGTCTAGGATGCCGACGGCATCATACGGCTCCGAGGTAGCTTTCGCCCTATTTGCTTCTTGCTGTAAGCATTACATGCCTAAGCTCATCGACCTCCTGGCCGATTATGCGGCGAAGCAGCAGCAGGAGGCCAAGAGCAGGCAGTCTGGCTCCAAGGCTGCTCCGGATGCGGGTGCTTAGGCCCTTGTACTGTAGCTAGTGTAGCTTTTTGCTTTTGCTGTTTTTCTGTAACATCTGGCGGATGAACAAGTCCCACTTTGCCACAATGTGGCATTATTTATGTATATAAGTCTACCCCTTTACTGCTGCCAAAAGTATTTGTGATGTTTATACTTTCTTATTTGCCCCTAGGGTCCTTCAGGTGAGGATCCAATGATTACTCCTCCTGTGCCTGATCCTCGCCCATCATTGGATGGGGCGTCACAGTTGGTCTTACTGCGTGACCGCATCCGTAGTTTGGAAAAGGACGTCTTCAGCATCCGTGGTCATGCGGATGTGTGGAAGTCGAAAGCTGAGCGAGATGCTACTAGGGAAGAGTTCTTGCTTGGAGATTTTCGGCAGGTGGGCGACCAACTTCAATGTGAGTCCTTGTGAGCTGATGCTTTTTTGAGTGCGCCGTATTTTATGTTTGGCTCATCCGTTGTTTGTGCAGTTGTGAATCTCATTCCGAAGGAAGATAAGGAGCGCGTCGCAATTTGGATGAATTGTCTGACGCAGCAAGAGCTGGAGGCTAGTGGCTTCTTCTGGATGGACCACGATCGAGGAATCGTCCTTGTGACGGTGCAAGACTGTGTACACCAGGTTCTTCGGGTGCTGAAGTAGGCGAGGTCCTCTCTTGCGGCCGTTTGGTCCGTCATGTTTCCTCTAGATGCTGCACCTTCCAGTTTTTTGGGTCTTCTTAGGAAGTTTCGTAATGTGGGCCACGTTAAGGAGTTGGTGCGCCATTAGCTGGTTGCTGGGGTGAAGGCAGCCTTGTCTCTTGTTCGGCTGCATCGTCGCGATGTCAATATCGTGGAGATTGCGGCTAGACCACCTCCTCTTTCAGGTGGAAATGTATGGGATATGCGCCCTCACTACGTGGCTGTGGCGCAGTACGCCGAAGAAATTGTAGATTTGTTCGAGGAGCGGACGAATGTTTTTCTTTAGAAAAATTAGGTCATGTAAAGAAAACAAGATAATGTAAAATTTGTATTGATTTGAGTGGGATTTTTGTGATGCGCTTTGTAAAGTTTATATGTATTGGCACGTGGTGCGATTGTAATGTGCATGTCCTTTTCGTTAGCCTGACGTGGTCAACTACTCAGGTTGTATGCATTGTTTTCAGTCGACGGAGTCGTAAGGTGAGGCACAACCCCCGAGCGTATTTAGCAAGAAGTAATGCAAGGAGAAAAGGATATTTGGGCCAAGAAACTTAGCTTTTATTCATAGAAAACGAGGAGGTACATTGTTCGGCTGAGTAGCCTTGGCTGAATAGCCTTATTGAAAGTAAAAGGTAACTTCCAGGGGTTGGAATATTCGACTCCTGATGCAACGTACATGAGGCGGTAGGCACCACCTAGGATGACTTCGGTGACGATGTAGGGTCTTTCCCAGGGTGACTCGAGCTTTTTGTGCCCTTCTTGTTTGATTCGTGGGACGAGGTCTCCTTCGATGAAGGACCTTGGGCACAGCCGGCGGCTGTGGTAGTTGCGGAGGCTCTGCTTGTAGACCGCTGAGCGAACCGCGGTGATGTCGTGTGCCTCGTCGAGTGTATCGACGACGTCTTCAAGTGCTGCCGATGATTTGGCTTCACTGTAAGCGACGACCCGTGGGGCCTTGTGGCGTACCTCGGAGGGTAGCACGGCTTCGGCTCCGTGCACCATGAAGAAGGGCGTGTAGCCAGTTGAGCTGTTTGGAGTTGTGCAAAGGCTCTATAGAACCGAAGGTAGCTCGTCCGCCCAGGCTCCTGCAAGCCTTTCGAGTGGGCATATCAGGCGCTTCTTGATGTTGTTTCCTATGAGGCCGTTGGCCTTTTCGACCTGTCCGTTGGTCAGCGGGTGCGCCACGAAGGCGTATGATATGTTCATGCTGAGGTTCCCGTAGAAGGCTCGAAATTCCTTCGAGATGAAGTTTGAGCCGTTGTCTGTTATGATGCTATGAGGCATGCTGAACCTGTAGACAATGGACTCGAAAAACTTCACAGCAGTTTTGCTGCTTTGGGTGGTGACGGACATGGCCTCAATCACTTAGTGAATTTGTCGACTGCTACTAGGAGGAAGACATGGCCTCCTGGCGAGGACTTTGGTATCTTGCCGATCATGTCGAGGCCCCATTGGGCAAAGGGCTAGGCCAGCGGTATGGGCCTCAGCTCGGATCCTGACGCATGTGGCTTGTCTACATATCTCTGATAGGCGTTGCACCTCTAGACGATGTCCTTGGCGTCATTCATGGCGGTTGGCCAATAGAACCCAACTCATAGAGCTTTGGCGACTAGGGCGCGGCTGCCTGCATGATGGCCGCAGATACCCTCATGGATGTCTTGGAGGATGCTTTTGCCATCACCGATGGTGACGCATCGTTGTAGCACACCCGAAATGTTGCGCTTGTACAACTTGCCATTGATGATGGTGAAGGCTTTTGACCGGCGAGATATGCACCGGGCATCTGTCGAGTCCTCGGGAAGTTGGTTGTTTATCAGGTACCGAAGGTACGGGTGCGTCCATGTCTCTTCAACTGCCATGACCTGCATCAGGCTGACTAGCTCGGCCTCTATGTCCAGCTTTTTGGGTCCTTCCTGACCTTCGGGTAGCGCAGCCCCCGAGTGTTCTGCTTCTTCGGCTGAGACTTTTGTGAATTTTCTATTGATAGAGGGTACGTAGATTTGTTCGAGGAACACTCCTGGTGGCACCCGCGCGCAGGTGGAGCCAATGTTGGCAAGCCTGTCAGCTTCTTTGTTGCTTTCCCTGCCGACGTGCCGAAGCTCGCAGCCATCAAAGTCCCCTTCGAGTGAGTTGTAGAGCGTGGTACACGATCATGTTGGCGCTGTGAGCGTCGCACTCGTTCATCGTCTACTGGACGACAAGGTTCGAATCGCTGTAGATGACGAGGTGTGTTGCTCCGCAGACCTTGGCCATCCTCATGCCGTGGATGAGGGCCTCGTATTCCGCCTCGTTGTTGGAGGCACGAAATTTCATCTGCAAGACGTACTTCATCTTGTCGCCTTGAGGGGACGTCAGTATGATGCCGGCCCTTGCTCCAGCCTCAAGCTTGGAGCCATCAAAGTGCATCGTCCAGGACCGCGACATGTCCAGAGTATCCGGTAGCTGGAGTTCCATCCAGTGGATGAGGAAGTCAGGGAGGACCTTAGACTTGATGGTGGTGCGCTGCTCGTAGACTATGTCTAGAGGGGACAATTCGATGCCCCATAAGGCTACGCGCCCCGTGGCTTTGGGTTGTTCAGGATGTTTGACAACAGAGTGTCGTTGACGACCATTATCTGATGCTCCTGGAAGTAGTGGCTTAGCCAACGCGCCGTCATGAATACGCCATAGGCGAGCTTCTGGTAGTGAGGGTACCTCTGCTTTGTCGGGGTAAGTACCTTGCTGAGGTATTAGATTGGGCGTTGGACCGCGTGGGTCTTGCCATCTTCGGGTCTCTCGGCCACGAGTACGGTGCTTACCACCTGATGTGTAGCTGCAATGTATAGCAGCAGAGGCTCCCATTCCTTCGACGTGTGTTGGGGATATACTTTCCGGGTATACCCATAGGACTCGCTGACCAGGGTGGCCTACCAATGGGTTAGAGATTTGCTTCATGGGCGGCCCAGTCAAAGAAAGAGGAGGATCTAGTTCCAGCTACGACAAGGCCCAAAAGAGTTACCAACTTAGGCCTATAGTATTACTTGTACTCCAAGCTGTACATAGTTACCGACTCTGTAACGTAGCCGGGTATGTCTCTCCCTGTAACCCCAGGCCCCGGTGACTATATAAACCGGCCCTATGGGAGCCTTTAGGGCAACAAAACTTGATAGACAACCACAACACAACTCGATAGAAAACCACAACCAACTCGCACAGGGGAACCTCTCTTGTAATCCGTTGTAACATACGGCTTACGCCGATATATTACTAGGTTGCTAGCAGGAGTAGGATCCGACCACCACAGTCGGATCTGAACCTGGGTAAAATTGTGCTCACCGCTCCTGGAACATCCGACGTCTCACACCCCATCCTTCCAACACCACTAGGACCCCCTATGGCATACTTGTCGACAATCCGATGATAGCGTGACCAAGACAGGCGAGGTGTGGAGCAGCCGCTTGAGGTCCTCGAACGCATCGTTTGCTTCGGGTGTCCACTCAAACTTGTCCGCCTTGCGCATCAGTTGAAAAAAGGGTAGGGCCTTCTCGCCCATTCGGCTGATGAATCTGCTCAGCGCCGCGATCCACCCAGCTAGCTGCTGAACTCCTTTGAGGTTCTTCGGCTTCTCCATGGTCAGCATGGCCCTGATTTTCTTCGGATTCACCTAGATCCCCCGTTGGGAGATGAAGTAGCTGAGTAACTGACCAGATGGGACACCGAAGGCACACTTTTCTGGGTTTATCTTGATCTTGTAGCGATCAAGGTTATCAAACATCTCGCGGAGATCGTCGATGAGCGTGTTGGCCTCCCTGGTCTTGATGATTATGTCATTGACATAGACTTGGATGTTGCGACCGATCTGGTTCTTCAGACATGCTTGCATGCATCTCTGGTATGTGGCACTTGTGTTCTTGATCCTGAAAGGCATGGTGTTGTACCAGAATACCCCGAACGACATGATGAACATTGTTTTCTCCTGGTCTTTGACCTTCAGGCGAATCTGGTTGTAGCCTGAGTAGGCTTCGAGGAAGGATAGTTTCTCGCATCCTGCAGTCGAATTGATGATTTGATTGATCCACGGTAGAGGGAAGTGGTCCTTTGTAAAATCCCAGCATTAGAGCTTAAAATTAAGCTGAACCCAGATGTGTGCATTGCATTCATGCATAGAAAATTCGAATAATTTTCGCGCTTTTGAACAAAACTTGTCAAAGTGATTGAAGCTTCTCTTAACTTGATGGAATTGAAGTAGATCATCAAGTTGACTGCGATAAGTTTTAGTATGACCTTTGTTAAACCTTATTTTGTGTAATGGTAATCTGATCTAAGGGTAGATCAAATATAATGAAACTAAACCATTACACATTGATTAATGATTATAATTTGATCCTTAAGTGATCATATCATAGTATTCATTACAATCACTCATGAATACCAAGTTAAGAATATAACTCAAGTAACAAGTAATTAATAACTAAATCTTGACCCATCTCAATTTTATGCATTCCTACCATGAGCATCATGCATGGTAGTTCTTAAACACTAATTACTTATCACTTATTGAGTAGGGAGGAAACCCAGTCAAGATCATTCACCATATATCTTTCTTTCCATAACAATTCTTAGCCTATCAATTCTTGATCTATCAACTCTTGTCCTTATGATAGCATTCACTTAAGACCTATAAAGAAAGAAGTAAGAAGAGGTAGGTGGTAATGCTAGATTTAAATATCATCTATAGGATGGGAGTGTTGGAAGAGAATAAGATCAATATGATAATTGATGGAGTTAACTTACTTCTGAAATGATAGAACAGTTATCTAGAATATCTATTTGTATGGTAACAAGGAAGTTTACAAGGATGAATTCTGAAGATAGTTACCAGGAGTAATCCTCTTGGATTAAGCATATATAGTCAATAAGTAATATCTTCCATTTAGTTAGAGGTACTGAGCAGATAATTATAATACAACTGAAATGTTGTATTGATGAGACCTTGATTAGCCAACTGGAAACCTAAGCCATAAATGATCAAAGGATTATAATGATGATGTGTAACATCCCAAAAATATAACACAAGGATCATCAAACTATAATCACTAAAATTAGGGTTAACAAAAACTTTGATTAATTTAAAATCATATGAATGCATGTGGGAATGAGATGATTTGATAAATGCATGAATGAACTTGTGTGATTAATCTAAATAGAAAGAAATGGTTTAATGATGAAAATAACATCATATAAAACATTTCCATGCAGAAACAAAACAAGAGAAATTCAAAAACAAATAAAATAAAGCAAATGGTCTTTTTTTGCCAATCTTGCTCACTAGGTCACTTTGAGTGCTTCTAGTCCAAGATTTCAAACAGAAACTTTCCCAATTCTTTTCACCCCTTGATAGAACTAGTAAAAGTGAATCAAGGACCACCTTTCAAACTTGGAGAAACATTTGGCAACCTCATTCAAATCACAACTCAAAATTGAATGTTATTCATATGTGAAGATCATCCATTTTCAAAACCCAACCATACCAATGCCCCTTGACTAATCCAAGTAACTAGATACTCCTTAGCATGCGCCTAGCAAACCCACAAAGTCTAAATCCAAAATTCAAATTTAAAGTTCTTGCGGCTATTTCATCAAACACCTTGCAGATTCAAATCAAACAAACATCTAACACTATTTTGCAGCAGTAAAATTGTCCTAACTTGTTCCCTCTCTGGTTGCAACAAATATTTATTAGATCATCTAACCTAGTTAGTAACCACTAGCACCACTGTGAGCTTGCCATTGCCATCAATGGTGAGCAGGTCGAGCCTCACCATGCCACCCCATTATCGACAGCAAGCTACGAGCAACATTAGGCCTAGCCAGCATGTCTAGCAAGCACCCCACCGTCCATCGCCACTCTCTGTCCCATCCCCGAGCAATGCCAGCCCCTGGACCACATGACATGCCCATGCCAAACCTCTCTGCGCGCGAGCCGAGAGCGCGCCAGTGCGCCATGCTCGACCAGCACCCACAGACCATGTGCCGCCCTTGTCGCTTGCAGGCAGGGGCGGATCTAGGCCCAGGGCAACCTGGGCCATGGCCCGGGGCGCAGCGAAAATTCCCTTCTACCATATAATAATTTTTTTTTGGCCCGGGTAGCCCAATACTGGCCCATATTATTTGCTTGCTCGACCCTGAGTTCGTGCCTCAAGCCTCATCGCTCATGTGCCCCACTCGGTCCGTCGGTTTGCGTCCAGCACGCCCCCTCTTTCGCTAAAGGAAACACGCCGCCAAGGCCAAGGCCGTGTCGCCAGTCTGTTTTCCGCCGTCCCCCGCCCTGCTGTGCTCCATAGACTCTCCCGATGCCCCCTGAGGCCCTGACCCCCTACGCTGTGAGGCTACGAGCCTACCAGACTGCGACTCTACGGCCCTGCCTGTTCACCGCCGTGGCCAGGCGCCGCCAATCTACCGGCCGCCTTTGTTGCTGCCGCCTCCGATAGTCCGGTACTCCGGTTCCTTTTCTGCTGCTCTTGCCTGCCCTCCTCCATACATTTTGCTTCCTAAGCTCGGCTCCTACTAGCTAAATTTCATTAGACAGGAAAACTTCAGTACCAATTGAAGTGGTAAATTGTTGATGCACTGGTAACTGATTGGAGTCCGCGGTCCTGGAAAATTTGGATAGTTGGATTTATTTGTTTCTAATCGATTTAATGTTACAGGAACACACGATGAAGAAATTTGGAATATCTTTTGTATTTCATACTACTATTTCTAGTTTTTTCCATCTCTTATGTACGTTCTTCCATTGTTAACGATGGGTTGAACATATGTTCTTGTTCTATCATATAAAAAAAATTATGCTATTATACAGTTTTTTAGTTGTTGTTTTTTCTATGCTAAGTTTTTGGCCCTGGGCTTGCTTCAATCCTGGCTCCGCCACTGCTTGCAGGGATGATCACCAGCACCCCAGCAACCCCGCAGACATGCCCGTTTGCCGCCGTGCGGACCACTCACGTTGTGCGACCTTAAACCCGCCGTCGGACCCGCTCAGAGAACCGCGATGTTCCGACCGATCAGCACCGCCCCACAGCTTGCCACCACGCCGTTGAGCTTCGCCAGGGAGCACATCACCGCCCCCTACCATCGCCCATGCCAGTAACTTCCTGTACTGTCTCCTCCGACGACCTCATCCCACGCCGTGCTGCCCCTCTCACTTTCCTATAAAAGGAGCCCTCCCCAGCACGAATTCGCCACACCAGTTCACTGCCCTCTCACCCAGAACCACCCCACCTCACTCCCGGAGCAAGGCGAGCAGCGCATCACCGGAATTTGTCCGTAGCCCGCCTCTTCTGTAGAAGAAGGGAGCCGTCGATTGGAGCCGCCCCAAGAGGAGCTGCCGTATCAGGAGAACCGCCGTCGTCGACTTCATCGTTCTCCCCTGTCGCCGAACCTCGCCTGAACCCCGGTGAGCCTCCCAAGACCCCCACCTGCCGCGTTAGGGTTCTGCCTCGCCGGCGCTGCCCGACATAGACGCGTAGTCATTCGATTAGAGTTAGATCATGCGGTTCACACTGCCCCGTACCGCTTCGCCCCTCCCCGTCTCACTGACGCGTGGGGACAGGCACTTAACCAGCCCGTGTATGCGCTGTGTGTAGTGGCCCGGCCCAGTTAAACATCCCGCGCGACCCAACATTTCAAATTAAGCTTTATTCATTTAATTTCAAACACAGTTCTGTACCTATATTCAAAAATCAACCCAGCTCGATTCACTAAACCAAAATGCATGAAACTAATTTTGTTAGAAAGGTACTGGAATGCTTAACCCAAGCCTGTTGGATTCAAACCATTTGGAGTTGTAGATCAACCATGGTAAAAATAATAAGGCATAAGCTTTTCTGCATTCAAACATTTTTCAAAATTCAACCATAAGAGCTTTTGAGTTGATTCCAACTCTGAAAAATCATATTTGATCATACCTTTCAGAATATATAAAAATATATAGGTGTACTTACATAAATAATGTTCAAGTAATAAAAGAATGCCACCTAAGCATTTCTAGTCACTTTAGTTAATTAAAATAAAAGGTTAAACCTTATTAAATTGTCACACCACTTTAAATCACATTCTCATGTACTGAAATATGTGGTGATGACATGTGTCAACAAGATCCCATGTTTGAGTTGGAGGATATTAAATCCTAAGTAGTTTTTCAATGAGTAGAAATTACTTTTCTCAAATAAAAGAAATAAGACAAGTGCTTTAATCCATGTGCTAATAGGGATGATGCTAGATCATCTAATATGAATTTTTGGGTGATGATTAAAAATAGTTAAGTATTGTTTGGTGATTGTGTACCTCGTATTTATTTATAGACGCTAGTATCGACCAAGGATATGAGGAGGAAGGAGGATACTACGAGGAAGAAGCCGAGGAGAACTTCAACCACTGCTCTGCACAAGGCAAGCTAACACTTGCAACTTAGCAAGTTTATAATGATATTTTAGCAAGCCAATACTTGCAAGCCACTACTTGCTTGTTACTATGCCAACTATATGCCTTAAGCATATGTGATTATACCCACTGGATACACCATCCTAGTTTTACTTGCAAGCTTAATACTTTAGTTTTTTTATCAAGCTTGCTCTTAAAGTTTACTTAAGTGAATTGTAGATTCTAGAAAGATAATTGAAGGTAGCATAAAAAGCATAAAATTTGTCCTAAGTTAGATAATCTTGATGTCATCCTAAGGCATGAGATTGAACTTAGCTAATCCCCACTTGTTTGCCACCCCTCATGAGTCTTTACCATCACTTGTAGATGCTAGTGCTAAGCATAAAACTTGATCAACTTTAGATGGGAATACTTGGTTAAAATGATTATGAAAACCTTAGAATGATGAGTCATTCTACTGAAATGTTTTGACATGTGTTCTTGAACACCAGATGATTTTTGATGATGAAAATGTTGAGGCATGAGCCTTAGCTCTTTATAAAACTGACGGTTGTCTGGATGCGCTACCATTCCAATTTTACCGTACAACCACAATACCCAAAAATTGGGTAGGGCATGACTGGAAATTTATATGCCTTAGTATGGGTTCCCTCGCGGCCAAGGTCTGAGCTGAGGCTACCTTGTGAAGACTGTCCACCTGTGCAATACCCAAGATGACAGTTGGTCATGGTTGGGAGGACAAACTCACAGGAGAGGTGCCTATACTAGGGCGTGTAATTGAAAGGGTAGGATTGATTATCCGCATACAGAGTATGGTGAATTCAGGATTGTTCCTGACAGATTTATCAAATGTTGTGGTGAAAGTGTACAATCTCTGCAGAGTGTCAAACTATTCGAATATCCGCGTCCGTGGTTATGGACAGTTGGAGTGGCCATACTGTTCCCCCGTCAGATGTTTTCAAAATGACTTATGAAATGATTTATGATTTTGACTTGACCCCAACAGAGTTGTGATATGAAATTCAAGTTCCCACTTAGGTGTTTAAATATGTCAACTAGTTTTCTTTGCTTCTGAACTTAGTAGAGGTAAATCTGGCTTTTTGCAAAACCACCCTAGAGCTTAGTGTCCCACTACAAAAAAAACCCTAACTTGTTAGTATTAGTTTGCAAGTACTTAAGGAGTACTCATGGCTTTGTCCCTGGCTATTCCCGTGGCCAGACTATGAAGAGGAGTATCAGGATGAAGGACCGCATGAAGGTTATGACAACTAGAATCATCTCCGATCGTCAGCATTGCCTGTGACCCTAAAGATGGAGCTTCGCCTACGCTATCGTTATCTTTATGTTATTCCGCTGTTTGAGTTGTATTAAGAACTGGATCATGAGATCCTTATTTGTGTAAGACCTTATGTATGGTTTGTAATGGATGATGTACTGTGATATCCAAATCTGTTATGTCTCGCAAAAATGGTAATCCTGGGATTGCGATGTATGGCATAACAGGCATCTGGGATTAAAAATCCTGGTGTTGACAAGTTGGTATCAGAGCCATCCTGACCATAGGAGACCCTAGTTAGAATGGACGTTTGAATCAAAAACATAGTTTCAAAACCAAAATAAGTGAGTATTTACAAAAACTTATTCTCATTCTTATCACTTGGATTCTTTCATGAAAATACATGTCCTAAAAAATTCTTGCAAACTTACATAAAATTTGACACACTTGATCACTCTACTAACTTAATCATCCTATATTCTTATAGATGGACGTGAAGTACAACAAGTTTTATCAGTTGGGAAATGGAGGAGAACTTATCTTTGAGCGTGACTTGGACCAGCTGGCAGAAATGCTGGAGCGTCCACACCCTGAGTTCTTCGGAGCTCAGCTCAATGATCAGGAAGGAGAGGATCTGTAGTGGTTAGTTGTTGCAATTCTTCGAGGAAAGATTGAACCTCCCACTGCAGAGGGAATTCAGTTCACCTTAAGAGAGAACAACTGGCTCGATGGACTGTCCAGGGCAATGCAGGAAGCTCTTGCACGTCTATGTGGGTAGAGTATCAATCAGATCAAGGGTACCTGCTTTGAGTTCTACCCAAGGCGTGATGTTATGGGACAGCCACTGGAGGCCCCATACCACCCCGAGCTGAAGAGTCAATTGGACCACCTCAGCTTCATGATGTACGACCGTCAGAAGGAGTTGGACAATGCCCGTTCCTACGCCAACCACAAGTACGCCATCGCCAAGAAGAAGGATCAGACCCTCGCCATGCTAGTGAAGGATCGCAAGTCTCGTCGTCGTCAGCTCGACAAGAAGGGGCGCATCATTGCCAGTCTTTGCCACCGGATCACGGATTTGGAGGAGACCATCCACGAGATACATGCACTTGGAGGAAAGGGAGAATGCAGGGGAAGACCTTCGTGGAGACCCCTACTCCTGTCTCAGCGATGATGATGACTTTCTGGAGGATCAGGCCATGGACTTCTTCACCGATGAGGATGTCTTCGCCTTCATCGATGACGATGATGAGGATGATGAGGACACTAACTCCGAGGAGTAGTAGCACTTGAGCACTAGCGTTAGTGAGTTGTATTCGGTCCCACTGTATCGTAGTTTCCCCATAATGGTTCTTAAAACCATCAGTTTTCCTTTATTGTGGTGTGTGTTAGTATTGTGTGATATGAATGAATGAAAAGTAAGTTTCTAGAAAAATCGGAGTCAAACTTTAAAAACTTTTCAACCACCTTGAACCTTAGAAATTTCCCTCTTTTCTCATGATCTATCTCAATTTTCAGATGCCTCGTGGAGGAAGCGGTTCATCCCCGGACCCGATGTTGCAGATCTTGCAAATGTTGGTTTCTGACCGCGAAGCTGAAAGAGCCGAATGTCAAGCCAACTTAGCCACCCTTCAATAGATAGCTCAGATGGCCAACAACAATCAAGGCCATGGAAATCAGGACAACCATGGATCTAAGCTCAAGAATTTCCAGAACACCAATCCACTTGTTTTCACTAAGTCAGAAGAGCCCCTAGATGCAGATGATTGGCTGCAAACAATGGAGAACAATCTGGAAGTCGCAGGAGTGGAAGCTAACGAGAAATTTCTGTTCTCCACCCACTATCTAGCCGGAGATGCAAGAGCATGGTGGAACATCGTTCGCGCGATGACAAGAGGTCAGATGATGACTTGGGAAGAATTCAAAGTCAAGTTCAGCAGAACCCATGTGCCACCGGGTTTGATCAAGAGGATGAGAGATGAATTCAGGGAACTGAAGCAAGGAAGTATGACAGTAGTGGAATACCGTGACAAATTCTTGTCATTAGCTAGGTATGCACCGGATGAGATCGACACTGAAGCTAAGAAGAAAGAGAGATTCCTGAATGGTCTGCACGATGAGATGCAGACGGTGTTGGTCAATATCCCCTTTGCTGATATTGAAGCCCTAGTCGACTCTGCCATTCAGATGGAAAGAAATATCAACCAAGCCAATGAGAACCGCAAGCGCCGCATGATGCATCAACCAGGAACCTACCAGACACCAAAGTATCGCCCCAACCCATCTCCAGGATTTGCCCCAAGAACCAATAGACCCCCGATGAACCGTTCTACCTATCCCAACCGTGGAAACCTAAGGCCCGGAGGAGACCACAACAACCCCGGCAACTCTAGCAATTTCAACCGTGCACCACCCAAGTTCAACAACAACAATGCCGCCACCAACACCAACACTGCCCCAAGGACCGGAAGCAATGTTGTGCCTGTTGCAGCGAAGGACAAGTCGCAAGTGACTTGTTATGAATGTGGAACCAAGGGTCACTACTCCAATGAGTGCCCCAAGAAGAATGTCGCAGCCCCCAATGCAAATTCCCATTTCAGCGAAGGCCGTGTTCAGCCCGGAAGAAGGTTTGCCCCAGGGAACTCGCTCAACCGCAATGGCCGTCTTTTTCTCATGCATGCTGAAGAAGCCCAGGAAGCGCCAGATGTCGTGCTGGGTATGTTTTCTGTTAAATCAGTACTTGCAAGAGTGTTGTTTGATTCTGGAGCATCGCACTCATTTTTTACTGAAGAATTTGCATGCACTAGTAAGATTCAACCAACCAAATTGAAGTATGTTATGATTGTGCAAATACCTGGTTCGACCACCAAAGCTAGGAAAATTTGCAAAGCCATCCCTATCCGAATCCATGGCATAGATTTTTATGCTAATCTAATAGTACTCGGAACTAAAGGTTTGGAAGTAGTACTAGGAATGGATTGGATGTTCAAACACAAAGGATTAATTGACTGTGCCAAGAAAGCCATAACCATGACCAGTATAGCCGGAATATCAGTCGAGTATGTATCTGAAAACCTGCCCCGTCAATTCAAGTGCAACAAGAGCATAGCCCAACCAACCATTGATCAAGTTCGGATAGTCTGTGAATACCCCGATGTATTTCCAGATGTTTTGCCCAGTATGCCCCCAGATCGGGATATCGAGTTTATCATTGAACTAATACCTGGAACCAGACCCATAGCCTAGAGACCATATAGTATGAACCCGTATGAACTAGCGGAACTGAAGAAGCAACTCGATGCCATGTTGGAAATTGGACTGATTCAACCAAGTGCGTCACCTTGGAGATCACCTGTTTTGTTCGTGGACAAGAAGGATGGAGGTAACCATCTGTGTACGGATTATCGGAAGTTGAATGATGTCACTATAAAAAACAGTACCCGTTGCCAAAGATAGAAGACTTGTTTGACCAGTTGACTGGTGCCAAAGTATTTTCTAAGATTGATCTTAGAATCGGCTATCATCAACTCAAGATTCACGTATATTCCAAAGACTGCCTTCACCACCAGATATGGATTATACGAGTATACTGTCATGTCTTTTGGATTAACCAATGCCCCCGCTTATTTCATGAACCTCATGAATAAGATTTTTATGGACTTCCTGGATAAATTTGTCGTTGTTTTCATCTACGACATTCTGATTTATTCCAAATCAGAAGAGGAACATGAGCTACACCTAAGGACCATTCTTGGAACCCTTAGAGATCATAAGCTATATGCCAAGTTTAGCAAATGTGAATTCTGGTTACAGGAGGTAGGATTCCTCAGACATATCGTATCAGCCGGAGGAATTGCCGTTGACCCTGCAAAGGTGAAAGATGTCGAAGATTGGCAAGCCCCAACCACTCAAACCCAAGTTCGTGCATTTCTCGGATTAGCAGGATAATACCGCAAGTTCGTAGAAGGATTCTCAAGTATCGCCAGACCCATGACCCAATTGCTGAAGAAGGACAAGAAGTTTGAATGGACTAACAAATGTGCAGTGAGTTTTCAGGAACTCAAGAGGAGATTGATTTCATCCCCCATCTTGATCATGCCGGATATCACGAAGCCCTTTGACGTGTATTGTGACACATCCAAGATCGGCCTAGGATGTGTGCTAATGCAAGAAGGCAAATTTATATCTTATCTATCCCGACAACTGAAGCAGCATGAACAGAACTACCCAACCCATGACCTTGAACTCGCAACCGTAGTTCTAGCCCTGAATACATGGAGGCATTACCTGATGGGAAACCGTTGTGAGATTTATTCGGATCACAAGAGCCTGAAGTATATATTCACTCAGAAGGAGCTGAACATGAGGTAGAGAAGATAGATTGAGCTAATCAAGGATTATGATCTGGACATTTACAATCACCCCGGTAAAGCCAATGTGGTAGCAGATGCCCTTAGCAGATTGTCGTGCCGCTTGAACTCCATGATTTTGAAGGAGCAACCAAGTTTGCACAAAGAGATGGAAGATTTCTGAATGGAATTAGTGAGTGAAGGATTTTTGGCTAGCATAGAACTTCAATCCACTTTGATCAGCCAGATCAAAGAGGCGTAGAAAGGAAATGCTAGTATCTACGAAATCAAGCATCGTATTGGTATAGGCAAAGTACCCGGATTCACGGAAGATGAAGAAGGAGTTCTGTGGTACAAAGGACGCCTTTGTGTACCAGCAGATTCGGAATTGAAAGAAGTGATTTTGAAAGAGGCCCATGATACTCTTTATTCTATCCACCCCGGAGGAACGAAGATGTATCAGGATTTGAAGGAACAATTTTGGTGGCATAATATGAAGAGAGAAATCGGAAGCTATATCGCCAACTGTGATATATGTCAGAGAGTTAAGGCGGGACATCTAAGACCTGCTGGACTGTTGCAACCTCTACAGATTCCGGAATGGAAATGGGATTCAGTTGGAATGGACTTTATCACCGGATTGCCCACTTCTAGTAGGGGAAATGACTCTATCTGGGTCATAGTTGACAGACTGTCCAAAGTAGCCCATTTCTTACCCGTCAAGACCACATACCAGAGTTTGAAGCTAGCGGAGTTATACATCGCTAGAATCTCAGTTTGCACGGAGTCCCCAAGAACATTATATCAGATCGAGGAACTCAGTTTACCTCAAGATTCTGGAAGAAAGTCCAAGAAGGTTTAGGAACCCGATTAGATTTCAGCACCGCATATCACCCTCAGACCGATGGACAAACGGAGCAAGTAAATCAAATACTCAAAGATATGTTGAGAGCATGTGTGCTAGAGTATGGATCTAAATGGGAAGACTGTCCACCTTTCGCAAACTTTTCATACAACAACAGTTATCAAGCTAGTCTGCAAATGGCCCCATTTGAATTCATGTATGGCAGGAAGTGTCGAACCCCTTTGAATTGGTCGGAAGTAGGAGAGAGTCAGATTTTCGGACCCGATATCCTACGAGATGCCGAAGAGAAAGTTCACAAGATTCATGAGCAGCTCAAGACTGCCCAGTCAAGACAAAAGAATTACGCCGACAAGAGATGTCGAGACCTTGCTTTCAATATCAGAGATTTCGTGTATCTTAAAGTGTCGCCTTTGAAAGGAATGCAACATTTCCAACTGAAAGGAAAGTTAGCCCCCAGATATATCGGACCCTTCAAAATTCTGAATCATCGAGGAGAAGTATCATATCAACTAGAACTGCCAGAAGAAATGTTAGCGGTGCACAATGTGTTCCATATATCATTACTTCGCAAATGCCTTGAAGTTCCGGAGAAGACTGAAGTTTTCAAGAACATTGATCATCGGACCATGGAGATCAACGATGACCTGACCTATCCAGAAGTACCCATTCGTATTTTGGAAGAAGCTTTCAGAACCACCAGGACCCGAAGCATCAAGTTCCTCAAGATTCAGTGGAGCAACCACACTGAAGAAGAAGCTACCTGGGAGCGCGAGGATCACATCAGGACGGAGTTTCCCGATCTCTTTAAATCCTAGGTAATATTTTTCTTCCTTTTTCAAATCTCGGGACGAGATTTTTTTAAGGGGGGAAGGTTTGTAACATCCCAAAAATATAACAAAAGGATCATCAAACTATAATCACTAAAATTAGGGTGAACAAAAACTTTGATTAATTTAAAATCATATGAATGCATGTGGGAATGAGATGTTTTGATCAATGCATGAATGAACTTGTGTGATTAATCTAAATAGCAAAAATGGTTTAAAGATGAAAATAACATCATATAAAACATTTGCATGCAGAAACAAAACAAGAGAAATTCAAAAACAACTAAAATAAAGCAAATGGTCTTTTTTGCCAATCTTGCTCACTAGGTCACTTTGAGTGCTTCTAGTCCAAGATTTCAAACAGAAACTTTCCCAATTCTTTTCACCCCTTGATAGAACTAGTAAAAGTGAATCAAGGCCCACCTTTCAAACTTGCAGAAACATTTGGCAACCTCATTCAAATCACAATTTAAAATTGAATGTTATTCATATGTGAAGATCATCCATTTTCATAACCCAACCAAACCAATGCCCCTTGACTAATCCAACTAACCAGACACTCCCTAGCATGTGCCTAGAAAACCCACAAAGTCTGAATCCAAAATTCAAATTTAAAGTTCTTGCGACCATTTCATCAAACACCTTGCAGATTCAAATCAAACAAACATCTAACACTATTTTGCAGCAGTAAAATTGGCCTAACTTGTTCCCTCTCTGGTTGCAACAAACATTTAGTAGATCATCTAACCTAGTTAGTAACCACTAGCACCACTGTGACCTTGCCATTGCCATCAATGGTGAGCAGGCCGAGCCTCACCATGCCACCCCATTATCGACAGCAAGCTACGAGCAACACTATGCCTAGCCAGCATGTCTAGCAAGCACCCCACCGTCCACCGCCACTCTCTATCCCAGCCCCGAGCAATGCCAGCCCCTTGACCACACGACACGCCCATGCCAAACCTCTCTGCGCCCGAGCTGAGAGCGCACCAGTGCGCCATGTTCGACCAGCACCCACAGACCGCGCGCCGCCCTCGCCGCTTGCAGGGATGATCACTAGCACCCCAGCAACCCCGCAGATATGCCCGTTCGCCGCCGCACGGACCACTCATGTTGTGCGACCTTAAAACCGCCGTCGGACCCTCTTAGAGCACCGCAATGTTTCGACCGACCAGCACTGCCCCACGCCTCGCCACCACGCCATTGAGCTTCGCCAGGGAGCACAGCACCGCCCCTACCGTCGCCCATGCTAGTAGTTGCCTGTACCGTCGCCTCTGACGACCTCAGCCAACGCCGTGCTGCCCCTCTCCCTCGCCTATAAAAGGAGCCCTCCCCAGCAAGAATTCGCCACACCAGTTCACTCCCCTCTCACCCAGAACCACCCCACCTCACTCCTGGAGCAAGGAGAGCAGTGCATCGCCGGAATTTGGCTGGAGCCCGTCGCTGCTAGAGAAGAAGGGAGCCGTCGATTGGAGCCGCCCCAGGAGGAGCTGCCGGTACCAGGAGAACCGCCGTCGTCGACTTCGTCGTTCGCCCCCGTCGCCGACCCTCGCCTGAGCCCCGGTGAGCCTCCCACGACCCCCACCTGCCGCGTTAGGGTTCTGCCTCGCCTGCGCTGCCCGACGTGGACGATGAACCTTAGCCGTTTGATTAGAGTTAGATCGTGCGGTTCACACTGCCCTATACCACTTCGCCCCTCCCCGTCTCACTGACGCGTGGGGACAGCCACTTAACCAGCCCGCGTATGCGCTGTGCGTAGTGGGCCGGCCCAGTTAAACATCCCGCGCGACCCAACATTTCAAATTAAGCTTTATTCATTTAATTTCAAACACAGTTTTGTACCTATATTCAAAAATCAACCCAGCCCAATTCACTGAACCAAAATGCATGAAACTAATTTTGCTAGAAATGTACTGGAATGCTTAACCCAAGCCCGTTGGATTCAAACCATTTGGAGTTGTAGATCAACCATGGTAAAAATAACATGGCAGAAGCTTTTATGCATTCAAACATTTTTAAAAATTCAACCATACGAGCTTTTGAGTTGATTCCAACTCTTAAAAATCACATTTGGTCATACCTTTCAGAATATATAAAAATATATAGGTGTACTTACAGAAATAATGTTCAAGTAATAAAAGAATGCCACCTAGGCATTTCTAGTCACTTTAGTTAATTAAAATAAAAAGGTTAAACCTTATTAAATTGTCACACCACTTTAAATCACATTCTCATGTACTGAAATATGTGGTGATGACATGTGTCAACATGATACCATGTTTGAGTTGGTGGATATTAAATCTTAATTAGTTTTTCAATGAGTAGAAATTACTTTTATCAAATAAAAGAAATAAGACAAGTGCTTTAATCCATGTGCTAATAGGGATGATGCTAGATCATCTAATATGACTTTTTGGGTGATGATTAAAAATAGTTAAGTATTGTTTGGTGATTGTGTACCTCATATTTATTTATAGACGCTAGTACCGACCAAGGATACAAGGAGGAAGGCGGATACTACGAGGAAGAATCCGAGGAGAATTTCAACCACTACTCTGCACAAGGCAATCTAACACTTGCAACTTAGCAAGTTTATAATGATATCTTAGCAAGCCAATACTTGCAAGCCACTACTTGCTTGTTACTATGCCAACTATATGCCTTAAGCATTTGTGATTATACCCACTGGATACACCATCTTAGTTTTACTTGCAAGCTTAATACTTAAGTTTTTCTTTATCAAGCTTGCTCTTAAAGTTTACTTAAGTGAATTGTAGATTCTAGAAAGATAATTGAAGGTAGCATAAAGAGCATAAAATTTGTCCTAAGTTAGATAATCTTGATGTCATCCTAAGGCATGAGATTGAACTTAGCTAATCCCCACTTGTTTACCACCCCTCATGAGTCTTTACCCTCACTTGTAGATGCTAGTGCTAAGCATAAAACTTGATCAACTTTAGATGGGAATACTTGGTGAAAATGATTATGAAAACCTTAGAATGAGGAGTCATTCTACTGAAATGTTTTGACATGTGTTCTTGAACACCAGATGATTTTTGATGATGAAAATGTTGAGGCATGAGCCTTAGCTCTTTATAAAACTGATGGTTGTCTGGATGCGATACCATTCCAATTTTACCGTACAACCACAATACCCGAAAATTGGGTAGGTCTTGACTGGAAATGTATATACCTTAGTATGGGTTCCCTCGCGGCCAAGGTCTGAGCTGAAGCTACATTGTGAAGATTGTACACCTGTGCAATACCCAAGATGACAGTTGGTCATGGTTGGGAGGCCAAACTCACAGGAGAGGTGCCTATACTAGGGCGTGTAATTGAAAGGTTAGGATTGATTATCCGCATACTGAGTATGGTGAATTCAGGATTGTTCCTGACGGATTTATCAAATGTTGTGGTGAAAGTGTACAATCTCTGTAGAGTGTCAAACTATTCGAATATCCGTGTCCGCGGTTATGGACAGTTGGAGTGGCCATATTGTTCCCCCGTCAGATGTTTTCAAAATGACTTATGAAATGATTTATGATTTTGACTTGACCACAACAAAGTTGTGATATGAAATTCAAGTTCCCACTTAGGTGTTTAAATCTGTCAACTAGTTTTCTGTGCTTCTGAACTTAGTAGAGGTAAATCTGGCTTTTTGCAAAACCACCCTAGAGCTTAGTGTCCCGCTACAAAAAAAACCTAACTTGTTAGTATTAGTTTGCAAGTACTTAAGGAGTACTCATGGCTTTGTCCCTGGCTATTCCCGTGGCCAGACTATGAAGAGGAGTATCAGGATGAAGGACCGCATGAAGGTTATGACAACTAGAATCATCTCCGATCGTCAGCATTGCCTGTGACCCTAAAGATGGAGCTTCGCCTACGCTATCGTTATCTTTACGTTATTCCGCTGTTTGAGTTGTATTAAGAACTGGATCATGAGATCCTTATTTGTGTAAGACCTTATGCATGGTTTGTAATGGATGATGTACTGTGATATCCAAATCTGTTATGTCTCGCAAAAATGGTAATCCTGGGATTGCGATGTATGGCATAACATGCATCTGGGATTAAAAATCCGGGTGTTGACATGATGCTTTAGCCACCAAGATTGAATTATTATATCAAGTAGAAGTGACATTGGTGGGTAGAACATGATTGAACCCTAGTATAGATATATGATCCTAGGTTAGCCATGATAAGTCACCCTGATATAATGTAAATCTAGAAATAAGATACTGGAGTAAAGTAAATATAAGATAGTATGATTAAGCTAAAGCTACTGTAGTATGGAGTTATTGAAGTAGTGTTATTCCTCTTAAAACATAATAAGGTTTTGAGAAGAGTAGTTTGGTATATACATCTATTGAAGTGATATTAGTGAAGGATGATTAAGGAAGAATATGAATGTAGTTAGAAGTAACTACTTAGTAGATTGGAGGTTATCAGCAGTAGAGTAGTTGATATAACCAAGTACAGATATAAAAAGATTATGAAAGCTTTAGTGTCAAGCTAATTGGATTTATAAATGGATTTAGACTAATTAAAGGTGAATAAGAAGATTATTGTGAAGTAAAGATCATCATCTTAACACATGATGATGGATATGAAGAAGTATTATATCTAGGAAAGGAATGCCTTAATTAGAAGTCCAGAATTATTGAAGTATGGAAAATAGGAATTCTGAATAAAACCTAAACCCTAATTCTTTGACCAAACATAATACCCATTTCATATGATTGATCTATCATCTTATTTTCACAATGCTTTATAGGAATATTTTCCTAGAACAAATCACTTAATAACATCTTTGTCATTTCCAATTATCATAACCATATGTGCTTAGGAGTTATATTTATGAATTCTTTTCCATAAGACCTTCCAGAAAATAACTTTATATTTTAAAGAGTAATATCATTCATGATCACAAACATAAAGAGAATATATTTTAACCATTAATCTTTATTCATAACGATAAAAAGATATAAGTACATTAAATTATATAAAACTCATGGATAATACTTATAATTCAAAACCCTAAATTTATTAATAAGTTTTCTCATCAACATCTCATAAATATTCTATCTATGTTAATGAGGCCAATTCTTTGATCCATTTCCCTAACCACTCATCTCATATGAGCATGGAATAAGTGGGGATACCATAATTATAAATCACCTATGTATTACCACATGATAAAATTTATATAAATAAAACCTATAGCTATCCTATAAAATTTTAGAACTACATTACTCTAAATAAAGTGAAAACAATGTTATAGTGAAGTTTTCACATCTTAAACAAAATTATAAAACCTTAAACCCTAGTTCTTAAGTATCCTACTTAATAAATAATTTCTAATGTAATTATGAGTGTTGAAAATACCAACATCATTAGGGAAAATAACTAGTATAGTTACTTTTGGAATATTTAATATACTGTACAGAATTTCTAATATTTAAATCATTGAGGAAATTTGAATTCAAAACAAATTGTTAAAACAGAAAACAGAAATGAATAAATAAAAAGAAAGGGCTCAGTCTAGAAACTGGCCCGAGGCCCATTTCCCTCTCTACCTATCCACCGCTCAGCGGCATCACCCTTCCTCTTCCGCTCCCTTGGCTGCAGCCCACTTCGGCCCAATACCGGCCCTCATACCTTTTCGTTTGTTTTCGTTCTTCTTCCTCTCGCCAGAAGGCAACGCCGGTGAAGCAGCTGCCTGGCACTCCGACCGCCGTCGATTCCCACCGCGCCGCGAAGCTCGCCATCACCAGGAGCAAGGATAAGACCAGCCGAGCACGTTTCTCTCGTCCTTATCTCTTCATTCCCTCTCACTCGTGCCAGAAACCTCTATTTCCCCATTTCTGCCTCTGCCTGAGAATCTAGCTCGCCAGAGTTGTTTGCCGCTGCCGTTAACGACCACCCCACAACTATCCGAGCATACCACAAGCTTCGTCATGGTGTGTAGCATCTCCAGCAAGAAGGAATCGATCAGACGAGCTCTTAATCGGCCACATCGACCCTATCCCTGTCATCATCAATAATCGTCGATTCTGACCACCTCCGGCTTCGCCAAGCCTTTCCTCGCACTCCTGGTGATCTCCTCGTGCGAATGCCCTTCGTAGATTTTTTCCTTGCGTGTTAAATCGCGATCCCTGCGACCACTTACCACCGCCGCCACTGGCCGTCGTCGTGCTACCGTCTCCGGCGACCGTTTTCTGGCGGCGCAGCCACTAGTTGACTCCGCATGGTGCACTGAATCGAATGACACCACTCTCGTGCGCGCGCGTGCAATCGATCAACAGATCGACCCTCGATCTGTAGGATCATTCGTGGATGATGTCAGCATGACAACATGCTGATGTCACCCTAGCCCAGTAAACGAATTTGACTTGGTATGTGCCCACGTGGAAGGTGATGTGTACTCGACCCCACTGGACAGAAACTATGGGTAGATCTAGTCTGGGTGTGAAATGAATTTTCTTATTTAGAAGATAATTTAGAAAATTATTAAATCTTAAAAATTCAATAACTTTTGTTTTAGAGTTCAGAAAAATATGTATGATATATGAAAATTTCCAGAAAAACAAAATCTACAACATTAAAATATTATCAAACATTATTAAGTCAACAATTTAAATAATTATTATTTAATAAAGATCTTATAAGTAATAAAACTTAGATAATTCATATTTTAATATTGGTAAATATTAAAAATATAAATAAAATACCAAAAAAATTAGAAAAATAAAAACAATACTTTAAAACTATAATCATACATTATTATTTCACTTAAATAAGTATTTATTATTTATTAAGTATTTATAAAGTGATAAACCTTATAAAAATCATATCCTATTATTTATAAATCACAAAAATAAATATAATATACGAAAATGGTCACAAAAATAATACCTACATGTTAAAAATATGATATTCCACTTTTGAGGTAAATAAAAATTTAAAACACTTTAACAACTTGAATTTAAACCTATCTCCTTAATTAATAATTCATATAAGGGTAAATAAAATTTGTTAATATTTCTAAAATTAGCCAATTCAGTCTAATAAATAGTATTATTCTTAAATATTGATAATATTAAGTCAAAATGGTTCAATACACTTTAAATACAATTCTATTTGATTCATCATTCAACATTAAGTGTATAATATTTTCCAAATGAAGTTATTAAATATTAAATTCTCAAGATTATTATTTTGACTTGATAAAATCTATTACAACTGTTCTAATCACAAATGTATAAACATACCAAAACCCTATGGGAAATTCTTAAGTAGTTAAGTAATATTGTTTCCTCTATTACAAATCATAACCACACCTTTATAAAGAGATAAAAGTTTCTATTCTGTTATAAAATTAAGAAACCACTACTCAAATAGAAGTAATGCCATTCTTAAGTAACTTTAAGGAAACATTATGAAGTGAACAAAGTACAAATATAATAAGCATTACACCTTAATCCATCTATGTCTTTAAAGTTAAATTTAGTCTACAAGACTTTAAATATAAGGATAAAGTATTTGTTATGTGTTTTATAGTTAACTTTGGTTTGTTATAATTAAGTTATAAAGCATCTCAAGTCCAGACTATTCAAGCAAGCATAAACAACATCAATCACATTCTATCAACCATATTCTAAAAACTATCAGAATTGTTTTAACCTTAATAAAGAAATATTTTCTTCAAAAGTTATTCATTTTGCCACTTCAGTCAACAGATAACAATTAATCAAAATAACATTACTTTATACTTTACTTGTATACTTAAGATTGATAACACTTAAGTTCTTTATAAGTGACATTACTTGTAAAGTAAAATTTGAGGATAAACAATCTTGAGTAGCATTTCACATTTGTGTGTATCTTATTGTTTTATGATATTATAATTACATGTTGTTTCACACACACTCACAAGCTTGAATAAGAAGCACAAGTATGAAACTTATCTAAAAGGACAACACATTCTAAAGTAACCATTTCCAGTATCCAAACCCTAGAACAACGCTATCCCCAGGATCCGAGTTCACAAAATTGCATTACATTATTTATGCATAATAGCATCTTGCTTCTTTAAACATTAGTCCTTATCGAACCAATGATGCTGATTTCAGATATTGGATCTTTTACATTGTCTTGAAGACCGTGAGTGCATAATCTTGCAATCACACAAGGCAAGCTCACACTTGCTCGTGTCCTTTAATTATTTTCTGTAAAGTATTTTGCAAATCCAGTGTTGTCATCACCTGAATCTCAAAAAGGTCAGAAAACACTATTTTCGTAATAATATGATTATAGGTTATTTACCATGACGTAATAACCTACTATGAATGTTCCGGTGGTAAAGGAACATATTATCTAGGACTTAACAACCAATGTCGCCAGTGATTATTGCGCCGTATATAACACGTTAACCATGATATTTGGAATGGGACGGAGAAGTCAGTTGTATCCTTTTCCTCTCATATGGAGGCAAGACGACCTTAACGTGACGTTGTGATTCCTTGTGCGGATCCAACATATGGGTGGGCACCCTTACGCCCCACACTTTTGGTGTCTAGATTATCTATGAATGGTGTTTAGGGATATAGTCCATTTAATGGTACTCGTCCAGGCATCACCAGGTCATAGAGTCTTCGGGAACTCATCAGGGTTTTAGCCTACCTGAAAGGGGGCTTAACGGAGGTGAGCCGGCCCCGAAGGATCGTGCAGACATATGAGGTCGCGGAGAGGGCAGTGATTGTCTTGGATCTTAGACTGGGCCCCATACCAAGGAAGTATGGACATGGTCATGACTTGGTTGTGCAACAAGGCTAAGGTCTCTCATGGGTAAAGTAATGCACCTCTGCAGAGTGTAAGAACTGTAACTTGTTACTCCCTGTTCCGGGAAGGAGCTGCGAACACGGCGGGAAAGGAACTCCATGAAAGTTCTGGTAAACCCGTGAAGGCTGACGGACATAGCTTTTCAGAATAAAAGCAACCTTTGAAGAAATGTTTATAAAAACTTGCATTGCCTACGACCTACGGTCTAGGGATGTAGATATAGTGCATCAAACACTCCTTTTCTAGTGAACTTGCTGAGTACGCTCGTACTCAACGTATCTTCTTAACCCTTGCTAGATTCTGAAGCCATTAAGACGACATATACATCAAGTCATGCTCTAGGAATCTTCATCAAAAGCCCAAGCTCTTCAATGAAGTCAAGAAAGTCAACATATAGATCAACTCAAGTGAAGACGAAGTTATTGATTAGATAGGAATATAATCTGTAGCCATAGAACCCATTTCTGTAGCGTATTGAAATAGCAGCAATGCCAGACCATTAGTTAAAATACTAGTCATAATAGTATGATAGTTTTTGAGTTTTTTATTTCTGATTCTTCTTTGTAAGAAGTTTATTTCTCTCTCTTTAATCTAGAGTGTCCTCTGGATCTTGTGTAAAGAGTTGAGTTGTAACCTATAGTCATGTCTTGGACCTGCTGTGTTTCTGTTGTACCACTCTAAGGGATATAATACTAGTGAACGATGTTTCATTGGTGTTATGTCAACGACTATAGTGTACTACATCATGCAGTGGTATGTTGGGTCACCGCATCCTTGGGACAATGCTTGTTGAGCGATGTGAAGTCCACGCACATCTGCAGGATGTCCGTGTCCTTTTTGGGGACTAGCACTGTGTTGGCCAGCCACTCGCTCTCCTTGATTTCCCTGATAAAGTTGGCATCGAGCAGTCTGTTGACTTTGATTCCAATGGCTTCGGCTCTTGGTTCGGACAGTCGTCGGATCGACTGCTTGACCGGCTTCACATCCGGAAATACATTGAGTGCATGATCAGCGAATTCCTTGTTAACTCCTGGCATGTCCGCAGGACACCAGGCGAAAATTTCCTAGCGCTCACGGAGGAATTCGACGAGCGCGCTTTCCTATGCGGGACTGAGGTTGTTGGCGATCAATGCCGTCTTGAGGCGTCCATCGGGTGGACATGTACCTTCTTTGTATTGACTGTGGAGTCGAATGACATATCGGGTGCGTTTTTCCTGGTGACTGGGGGTGCCCCGTTGTCCGTCACCTCTCCGAGCCTCGTGAGATCCTCCTGCATGCCGAACGACTGGGAGATTCTGTTGAAGTCTATGTCGCAGTGGTCGGACCTGGTGAAGCTTCGTTGGACGGTGATGACTCCCCTAGGTCCTGGCATCTTCAATAGCAGGTATGCATAGTGTGGTACTGCCAAGAATCTTGCGAATGCCACGCGCCCGAGGATGGCGTGGTACTGTGATGGCCAGTCCACCACTTCAAACTCTAGACGCTCGTGTCTGAAGTTTTCGGGCTGGCCGAAGATGATGTCGAGCCATATCTTGCCCAGGGGGTATATGCCCTTCCCTAGGACTATGCCATGGAACGTCGTGTCTGACTGCTCCAGGCTGCACAGCGGGATCCGCATTGTTGCGAGTGTGCTGGCAAATACCAGGTTGATGCTGCTGCCATCGTCCATGAAGACACGACTCACTCAAATCCCTCGATCTGGGCCTCGAGCACCAGGGCAGCATGACCTGGGCGAGGGATCTGGCGTGGGTGATCCGAACGACCGAATGTGATGCAAGACTCCGAGCCGCTGAGGTACTCAGGTATGACTGGTGGAGAGGTCACGGCCAGGCTGACTTGGCGGGTGATTTTCTTCTGCACCCTGTTGGTTGGGCGCCCCTTCTGGATCATCAGGGACCCTTTCGACAGAGGGTACCTGTCTGCGCCATTGTTTGGAGCTGGTGTGACCGGCGGCTGTGATGGTCCGCCAGGTGGTGGAGGAGGTGCTCCGTGGGCGATGGTACTTGGTGCAGGTCCGAATCCAGGGTTCACGGTTTGTCGCCGCATTTGGTTGAAGCCCTCACAGAGCTTCTGGAACTCTCGACAGTCCTTGAGCATGTGGCTGGCCTTCTTCTTACCATCTTGTTTGTCGATGTAGAAGTGGATGGTGCAGGTACCAGACAGCTTGTCATATGCCGAAGGCTCATCGTCGCGGTTGTGATGTTGCCACGTTTGCGTGGGTCGCACGCCGTCGTGGTAGTTGCTGCCGCGGTATCCCCTGTTGCGGTTGCCATCATCGCGTCGATCGGCGTATCCATTCACAACCATGTCGACTCCGTCACGATCGTCGTAGACACGCGATCTTCTCTAATTCCGGCAGCACGACGGCGTGGTGTCGGAAGTAGAGGGAAGATCCCGCAGGGCTTCGCCTAATCCGGATGCGAGTTATGGTGGATTAGGGTTTCCCGGAAATCTAGGGTTTAGAAATGCGGGAGGAGGAGGAGGTGTCGGTGGCAGCAGCGGCGCTGGCGACGGTGCGGCGGCTGGTCGGCGGTGGCGCCGGCTCGTGGAGAGGGGCTAGGCTTGTGTTGTGTTGGGGCAGCCCTCCCCCTCTATTTATGAGAGGGGGGCATCCTTGGGAGGGGTGGGTTTGAATCCAAACCCAAACCCAAGTTGGATTGATAGAAGGACTTGTTTCTTCTCCCACTAGGAAACCATTGTTCCAGTTTGACTTTTCAAACTTCCCATTTGACTTTCAATTTAGAGCTTTATTTCTCTCTTGCATATGCCAACACCAAGTGACCTTGGATATGATCCAATCATTCCACATACCCATGACACATTCATGGACCATTCTCCATCCGGACTGGTGAACCTTCTAGACCCTTCTAGAACCTCTCCAATGAAATCATCAGAAACTTTCCCGAACTCCGAAATAGGACTTTCCTTATATGAATCTTATTCTCCGGACCATTCCGGATCTCCTCGTGATATCCCGGATCCCATCCGAGACTCCGAACAACATTCGGTATGCCAACTAACATTCCATATCTACTAAACAACATTGAATCCTTAAGTGTGTCTCCCTACGGTTCGTGAATTACGCGGACATGACCGAGACACTTCTCCGATCAATAACCAATAGAGGAATCTGGAAATTCATATGGCTCCCACATATTTCTACGATTACTTTGTGATCGAATGAACCACTTACATACGATACCAATTTCACTTTGTCTCACGATAGTTTACTTATCCGAGGTTTTGATCGTCGGTATCTCTGCATACCTAGTTCAACCTCGTTACCGATAAGTACTCTTTTCTCATTCCCGTGATATGTGATCCCTTGTGAGCCAGTCACATGCTTGCAAGCTAATTGGATGAAATTCCACCGAGAGGGCCCAGAGTATATCTATCCGTCATATGGATGGACAAATCCCACTCTTGATCCATGCGCCTCAACCCATACTTTCCGAACACTAAATGCCACCTTTATAGCCACCCAGTTACGGTGTGGTGTTTGATGTCATCAAAGCATCCTTCCAGTAATGGTGATTAACATGATCTCATGGTCGAAGGAATTAGGTTACTATGTATCGGAAAACTTATAGCAAACGAACTATTGAAATGACTTGATCTTAATGCTAAACTTATCTATAGGAGTATGTCCATAATACCATTCTCATAATGATATGATCTTGTTATTAACAACATCTCAATGTTCATGATCGAGAAACCACGATCATCTATTATTCAACAATCTAGTATTATAAATAGGCTTTACCAGGGACTCTAATTTAGTTTACAAATCACACAAGTATTAATGTTTCCGGTTAATACTATTATAGCATGAATGTAAACATTTATCATAAACACAAAGATATAATAATAAATGCTTTTATTATTGCCTCTAGGTCATATCTCCAACAGTCTCCCACTTGCACTAGAGTCAACTAATCTACATTACATGGTAATATATCAAACACCCATAGCGGTTTGGTGTTGGTCATGTTTTTCCCTCGGGAGAGGTTTAGTCAACGGATCCGCCACATTCAGATCTGTGTGTACTTTGCAAATCTTTATGTCACCATCTTGGACATGCTCTCGAATAGCGTGAAAATGTAGCTTGAAGTGCTTCAGCTTCTTGTGTGACCTTGGTTCTTGCGCATTGTCTATGGCGCCCATGTTATCATAGTAGATAGACATTGGGTCCAGCGCACTTGGAACCACACCGAGCTCTGTAATGAACTCCTTCATCCATATCGCCTCTTGTGAAGCCTCCGAAGCAGCTATGTATTCCAATTCAGTTGAAGATCTCACCACAGCTCTTTGCTTTGCACTCCTCCAGCTAACTGCTGCACCATTCAAAGTAAATACGTATCCAGATTGAGATTTAGAATCATCCGGATCGGTGTTCCAACTAGCGTTGGTGTAACCATTAACAACGAGCTGTTCATCAACTCCATAAGAAAGAACCATATCCTTAGTTCTTCTCAAGTACTTAAGGATGTTTTTGACCGCTGTCCAATGATCCACTCCTGGATCACTTTGATATCTGCTAGTCAAACTAACAACATATGCAATGTCGGGTCTAGTACATAGCATGGCATACATTAGAGATCCTATGGCTGAGGCATAGGGAGTCTTACTCATCCTTTCTCTATCTTCTGCCATTGCTGGACTTTGAGTTTTACTCAAGGTCGTATTGGGCAACATGGGCAAGAACACTTTCTTGCTATCTTCCATTCCAAACCTCTTTAGAACTTTGTCCAAATATGTACTCTGTGACAATGATATTAGGCGCCTTGATCTATCTCTATAAATCTTTATGCCTAATATATAAGCTGCTTCGCCAAGATCTTTCATTGAAAAACTATCATTCAAATAATCCTTGACACTATTAAGAAGGTCTACATCATTCCCAATCAACAATATGTCATCTACATATAGTATTAAGAATGCTACAAAGCTCCCACTCACTTTCTTGTAAATACAAGCTTCTCCATAAGTTTGTATAAAACCAAAGTTTTTGATTACCTTATCAAAACGTTGATTCCAACTTCGGGATGCTTGCTTCAATCCATATATGGACCGTTGAAGTTTGCATACCTTGTTAGCATCTTTAAGATCGAAAAAACCTTTGGGTTGCATCATATACAACTCTTCATCAATGTCTCCATTGAGGAAAGCTATTTTGACATCCATCTGCCATATCTCATGATCATAATATGCAGAGATTGCTAACATAATCCTTACAAACTTTAGCTTCGCTACTGGTGAGAAAGTCTCATTGTAGTCAACTCTTGAATTTGTCGAAACCCTTTTGCGAAAAGTCGAGCTTTATAGACAGTAACATTACCATCAGCATCTATTTTCTTCTTGCAAATCCATTTGTTCTCGACAGCCTTCCAGCCATCCGGTAAGTCCACCAAAGTCCATACTTGGTTTTCGTACATGGATCCAATCTCGGATTTCATGACTTCTTGCCATTTATTGGAATCTGGGTTCATCATCGCTTCTTCATATGTCGCAGGGTCATCGGTGTTGTCCACCAACATGACACTCATAACGGGATCATACCAATCGGGAGTGGTACGAGTTCTTGTTGACCTGCGAGGTTCCGTAGTAACTTCAACCGAATTTTCATGATCAACATCATTAGCTTCCTATCTTATTGGTGTAGGCGCCACAGGAACTACTTTCGGTGTTGCACTACTCGCAAGTTTGAGAGAAGGTTCATCAATGTAACACCCTCAGAATCGACCCTATGCAAGTTTTAGTGAAAACCCGCCAAACCCGCATAGAAACGATTCAAAGGTGCCCACCAGGCACTTTCGTGCGGGTGGAAAACGAAGTAATAACATTACACAACAGTCCTCGATGGGACCCACAGAACAGATATATATATAACAGCGACTCAAAGAGTCAAGAATACAGATATTATATACAAAGATCCAAATCACCTTGAAAATGATAGAGCGTCCGACTACGGACAAGATGCAAATGGGGCTAAGAGCCCTGAAGAATAACCAATGGCGTCCATAACCCTGCCCAGGCCAAGCCGGAAGGGTAACCCTGCTAACGGCGTCGATCTCAAACCTGCTAAAACAAAAGGGGTGCCGACAAAGGGCAAAGGAAAAAGAGGAGCGTCAGTACTGAGGCCAGTACACGGCGAGGCTAGAATTCGGCGGTCCTCGCCTACATAGGTATGGTGGACTGAAGCGGCAGCGGCAGCATGCGCTAAACACCTATAGAGACTCGATACAACTGGCGGCTATCAGAGAGGGATAAGAAAGACCTATCCGGATCCAACCTGATACTAACACCAAACAAAACCCATCCTGGTGTTTCCCCCTCGAGACCAATCGAGGAAGTCAACCGAGGAACTCACACCGTTGGCAGTTTTATTTATTCAGTTCTCGTTGCAGCAATTACTAGTCAAGTATAGATAATCATCCTGATAAATTAAGCAGTGGGCACTTTTAGTTAACCATTCCGTTGTAGTTGCAACACTTACTAGTCAGATACGATTAGCATGAGATAACCCAAAACCCAACAGTGTTGGTACTTTTATTTAGCCATTCCGTTATAGTTGCAATACTTACTAGTCATATCGGATACAAGTCAATTTATGACAGTAAACTTTAGTTATAGTTGTCTATGATCAAGCACTGTGCTCCAAGTCGTCCATAACCGCGGACACGGCTTCTCGAAAAGATTTAACCCTGCAGGGGTGCACCAAAGTATCCACAAGCACTTCGACCCTTTTGCGGATCGGTTAACATACACCCATCGGTATGTCGTAGGGCCTAAGTCATGACGTTCCCAGACCAAAAGCAAGCACGGGGCCACCCACTAAGTACACCCATAGCGAAGTCGGTCGGTCTCCGAGACGGACTTAGGGTTTGGGTAAACGGCGTGACAGAACGACAAATCCCAAAAGCTGGGACATCGACACCGCAACGTGTCCCGATCCTAAAAGATGCAGTGCTATCCATCGCACAATTTAAATAAAGCAGTAAAGCATGGCATAAGTACAGGATAGTAAATAAAACCTCAAACTAGTTTGTGGCCCCCAGTACAATACTTTGAAATCAGGTAATAATCAATGGGGGGCCCATATCTCCCCACCTGTGGTTAGCGCGCTCGATCTCGGAACAGGTGTCAAGAACTCGGGGTCCTACGGGACACAAGTGGGCGGTCGGAAACCAAATATTATCTATCACCCACCGGTGCCTCTGCTTACCTACTTCAATTTTAGTTGTTAAACAGTAATTAAAGTGAACGAAAAGTAAAGCCATGATCATCTCCAACATCAACATGCGGCAATTACTCCAACACTGTGGTTCTTGGCGACACGCAGCTTGAGCAAGCGACTTCACGACCGCAGGTCCAACGATCTACCAAACAACAGGTAATAGGATGTGTCCAAGGCAATATGAGGCTGCAAGGGATATCACGAATACGAAAACTAGAGCAACGCATAACACGATAGCAATAGATCAACAGAGGAATAAATACTATAAAAGTAAGATAGGTAGAAAGGGAGATGCTACTTGAAAACATTGCGAAGGTTCATCCAAGATCGGCGAAGCTCACATCAACTCAACGGCCTTATCCGAAGAAGCAAAACACTAGAATAAACACGGATGCACTATTTAATACTATAAAAGATCGGCATGATGCATGTATGATGTATGACATGGCAAAGGTGCTATGATTAGGTCATATTAAGCGGAACCAGGGTCCCGACAATTATTCCGATGGTTCAAGTTATTTAGAACCCCCGCAATTTAAATGTTGTTAAACAAGGCAGAATATATCACCGGTTCGCTACACAAATTTAAATGAGGCCAATATACGACCGGATTCGCCCGCATATGGGCCCCATATTTAATTATAAGGTGAATCGGCATAAGGCCCCCAAACCACAGGCAATATGCATGCATGAACAATTAATATGCGACAAGTTGTTACTTTTATAAAATAGGGCTCGAGAAAAAGGGGCACGTTAGGGTTCGATGATCTTGGGGTTCCGGGGTTCGGGGTTCGGTCTCGGCGGGATCGTTCTCGGATAATAGAGGTAGATCTTGTCGCATCCGGGTTCTCGGCGAGCTCGGCGTCCGGGAGGAGAACTTGTCGTCCAGGGTCTCGGTGTCCGGGGTGAAGTATTCGGCGTCCTCGAGGGAGTACTTGTCGTATCCGTGAGGGCGATCATGTCGGTCCACGGGGGTCGGGCTTCGAAGCCAGGAAGGAGCACTCGTCGTTCCGAGGAGAAGACCTTGGCGTCATATGTTGAGGTTGTCGGTTGTCGGTGCCGGACTCGGTTGCGGTGGATCTTGGCCATGTCGAAGATCTTGCCGAAGGTTCGTCGAGTGTCATCGGTTCGGTACGGTCTTCGCTTTCTATGATAAAGTTCTTGCGGGTTCGCGGCCTCGAACAAATGTTCCGTGTAGTAGATCTTGACGGGGGGTTTTGTCGGTCTCCGGGTCGGCCTTGCATTTGCATCAGCACCCGTACACGCTGGAGAACACGCGCAAGCACATAGACATACACGCATACAGACAGCAAGGTAGTCTGCCGGAGGAAGGAGGCCGGGACGCGGCTCGGTGGCGGGGCCGACGCCGGGGTTGGTGGCAGGCGCTGGCGGCCGGCCAGTGAGGCGAGGCGTTGAGGCCGGGTCGGAGAACAGTTGAGGCGGGCGGCTCAGGCGAGGTCGGGCGCTTCGAGGCCGAGGAGGACGGCAAGCTGCCGGAAGGGAGGCGGCGGCGGGAGGGGGAGAGGCCAGGCGGGACGGCCGGAGGCGGGTGGAGACGACGGGCAGGCGGCAGGGTCGAGGCAGGCCACCGGAGAGGAAGGCGGGCTTGCGGTGGGAGGAGGCGACGAGCCTCTCAGCCTGATCTTGACATGGAGGAGGCGGCCGGAGGAGTGAGGCCGACGGCAGGGAGGCGGGGAACTCGACGAGGAGGCGCCGGTGGCGGAGCCGAGGAGAGGCGCGGAAGGTGCTCGGGTCGGGGACGAACGGAGGAGGCCGGCGACGGTGAGAGGAGGGAGGAGAGAGAGGGTCGAGTGCGTCTGTGGCGAGGAAGGTGGGGAGCGGGGTGAGGGAGGAGTGCGGCAGGGGTGGGTCACGTGGGGTGTGGGAAGAGAGAGAGGGTTGGGGAGTGGCGTGTGGCTGGTTGAGTGGGGAGTGGGGGAGAGAGGGTGGCCAGGTGGCGGTCTAGGAATGGAGGGAGAGAAAGGAGAGGGTGAGGTGGCAGAGATTGGTGGGGTGATGTGGAGGAGGGTGGGCAGAATAGGACTGGGTAGAAAAACTTTGGGGGACCGTTTTTGTACTGGGGGTGGTCGTCTGGGTCGAGTCGGCCCGTTCGCCCACAAAATAATTAAATAATTTTATTTGTTTTAAACGGACCGTTTGCAAACCGATAGCAGACAAAACGAAATAATCCGGAGACCCGGGTTTGCGTGTTGAACAAAGACGGGGCGTTTAGAAAACAAAAATAGGTTTTTCGAAATAGTTTTATGCAAGCAAATGCAAGACGATGACGATGCTCAAATGCAATGCGGCATGATGACATGAGCATGCGGTCAGGATGATGCAATGCACAAAAACAACGCGATTTTCTAGTAGTGGTTTTTGCGGGATGCCACAATTCGACACCACTAACAATGGATCTCGCCCTCGAGATCCGCCTCATGGTACCGGAAGGAAGGTCGGCGATCTGCGTCTTCTCGCTTCGTGTAGATCTTCGCGACACCACTAACAAGGATGCTTTCTTCGTCTTGAAATCGGCGACACCACCAACAAGACGTTGTTGATCTCGTTCGACAAGAGAACACTCCGGATAAACAACGGACGAAGTTAAAGGTAAGGCCACCTCTAACTTTCATGGACGGAGTAAGAATTGCATCGATCCACCATTCAATATACAAAGCAAATGATAAGAGTAGTGGTATGGTCGCGACTCCATCCCGCACTCGAAGCATTACTCTGTACACGAACAGATAGATTATGCAACCAACCCTCAGGATTCAGACTGAAGATCTCGACAAGCGAGGTTCGGAAACAAAGGAGTGATGCAGACTCTGCATCGGATCTGGCGTAGATGATGTCGTCGCGTCGGAAAACACTGGGAGGCCCAAACAAGAACAAAGAATGGTACCACAGATAAAGGATCACTCAGGCAGCATGAACACCGGATGGTAGAACACCGTTATCAAAGAAGGAAGCGAAACCCTGAAGGTACGACGGAACCCAACCACGAGAAATCCTGGACTCGAAGGAAAAGACGAGAGCGGATTCAAAATACGCAGAGGTGAGAGGAGAGCAGCAGAGGGGTAAGGAGTAAAATCAGACCTAATCAGAACTATCCAACCGATTTTGCAAAAATAGTTTTCACACTCTACTTCGGCCGTTAGCTAGGTTATCCTACAGGCTGGACCTGTGGGGTATCGCAACTGCTGAGCTCTGATACCACTCTGTAACACCCTCAGAATCGACCCTATGCAAGTTTTAGCGAAAACCCGCCAAACCCGCATAGAAACGATTCAAAGGTGCCCACCAGGCACTTTCGTGCGGGTGGAAAACGAAGTAATAACATTACACAACAGTCCTCGATGGGACCCACAGAACAGATATATATAACAGCGACTCAAAGAGTCAAGAATACAGATATTATATACAAAGATCCAAATCACCTTAAAAATGATAGAGCGTCCGACTACGGACAAGATGCAAATGGGGCTAAGAGCCCTGAAGAATAACCAATGGCGTCCATAACCCTGCCTGTGCCAAGCGGAAGGGTAACCACGCTAACGGCGTCGATCTCAAACCTGCTAAAACAAAGGGTGCCGACAAAGGGCAAAGGAAAAGAGGAGCGTCGATCGAGGCCAGTACACGGCGAGGCTAGAATTCGGCGGTCCTCGCCTACATAGGTATGGTGGACTGAAGCGGCAGCGGCAGCATGCGCTAAACACCTATAGAGACTCGATACAACTGGCGGCTATCAGAGAGGGATAAGAAAGACCTATCCGGATCCAACATGATACTAACACCAAACAAAACCCATCCTGGTGTTTCCCCCTCGAGACCAATCGAGGAAGTCAACCGAGGAACTCACACGTTGGCGGTTTATTTATTCAGTTCTCGTTACAGCAATTACTAGTCAAGTATAGATAATCATCCTGATAAATTAAGCAGTGGGCACTTTTAGTTAACCATTCCGTTGTAGTTGCAACACTTACTAGTCAGATACGATTAGCATGAGATAACCCAAAACCCAACAGTGTTGGTACTTTTATTTAGCCATTCCGTTATAGTTGCAATACTTACTAGTCATATCGGATACAAGTCAATTTATGACAGTAAACTTTAGTTATAGTTGTCTATGATCAAGCACTGTGCTCCAAGTCGTCCATAACCGCGGACACGGCTTCGAAAAGATTTAACCTGCAGGGTGCACCAAAGTATCCACAAGCACTTGACCCTTTTTGCGGATCGTTAACATACACCCATCGGTATGTCGGAGGCCTAAGTCATGACGTTCCCAGACCCAAAGCAAGCACGGGGCCACCCACTAAGTACACCCATAGCGAAAGTCGGCCGGTCTCGAAGACGGACTTAGGGTTTGGGTAGACGGCTCAGAACGACAAATCCCAAAATCGGACATCGACACCGCAAACGTGTCCCGATCCTAACATGCAGGTGCTATCCATCGCACAATTTAAATAAAGCGATAAAGCATGGCATAAGTACAGGATAGTAAATAAAACCTCAAACTAGTTTGTGGCCCCAGACAATACTTTGAAATCAGGTAATAATCAATGGGGGCCCATATCTCCCCACACGTGGTTAGCGCTCGATCTGGAACAGTGTCAAGAACTCGAGGGTCCCACGGGACACAAGTGGGCGATCGGAAACCAAATATTATCTATCACCCACCGGTGCCTCTGCTTACCTACTTCAATTTTAGTTGTTAAACAGTAATTAAAGTGAACGAAAAGTAAAGCCATGATCATCTCCAACATCAACATGCGGCAATTACTCCAACACTGTGGTTCTTGGCGACACGCAACAGCGCTTGAGCAAGCGACTTCTGACGCGCAGTCCAACGATCTACCAAACAGGTAATAGGATGTGTCCAAGGCAATATGAGGCTGCAAGGGATATCACGGGTACGAAAACTAGAGCAACGCAACACGGATAGCAATAGATCAACAGGAATAAATACTATAAAAGTAAGATAGGTAGAAAGGGAGATGCTGCTTTGAAAACATTGCGAAGGTTCATCCAAGATCGGTGAGCTCACATCAACTCAACGGCCTTATCCATGAAGAAGCAAAACACTAGAATAAACACGGATGCACTATTTAATACTACAAAAAGATCGGCATGATGCATGTATGATGTATGACATGGCAAAGGTGCGCTGCGATTAGGTCATATTAAGCGGAACCAGGGTCCCGACAATTATTCCGATGGTTCAAGTTATTTAGAACCCCCGCAATTTAAATGTTGTTAAACAAGGCAGAATATATCACCGGTTCGCTACACAAATTTAAATGAGGCCAATATACGACTGGATTCGCCCGCATATGGGCCCCATATTTAATTATAAGGTGAATCGGCATAAGGCCCCCAAACCACAGGCAATATGCATGCATGAACAATTAATATGCGACAAGTTGTTATTACTTTTATAAAATAGGGCTCGAGAAAAAAGGGCACACGTTAGGGTTCGGCAGATCTTGGGGTTCCGGGGTTCGGGGTTCGGTCTCGGCGGGATCGTTCTCGGATAACAGAGGTAGATCTTGTCGCATCCGGGTTCTCGGCGAGCTCGGCGTCCGGGAGGAGAACTTGTCGTCCAGGGTCTCGGTGTCCGGGGTGAAGTATTCGGCGTCCTCGAGGGAGTACTTGTCGTATCCGTGAGGGCGATCATGTCGGTCCACGGGGGTCGGGCTTCGAAGCTTGAAGGAGCACTCGTCGTTCCGAGGAGAAGACCTTGGCGTCATATGTTGAGGTTGTCGGTTGTCGGTGCCGGACTCGGTTGCGGTGGATCTTGGCCATGTCGAAGATCTTGCCGAAGGTTCGTCGAGTGTCATCGGTTCGGTACGGTCTTCGCTTTCTATGATAAAGTTCTTGCGGGTTCGCGGCCTCGAACAAATGTTCCGTGTAGTAGATCTTGACGGGGGGGTTTTGTCGGTCTCCGGGTCGGCCTTGCATTTGCATCAGCACCCGTACACGCTGGAGAACACGCGCAAGCACATAGACATACACGCATACAGACAGCAAGGTAGTCTGCCGGAGGAAGGAGGCCGGGACGCGGCTCGGTGGCGGGGCCGACGCCGGGGTTGGTGGCAGGCGCTGGCGGCGGGGCAGCAGGCGAGGCGGCGAGGCGGTTGAGGCAGTCGGAGAACAGCGGGGCGGAGGCGGGCTCGGGCGGCGGCGAGGTCGGGCCAGAGGCCGAGGAGGATGAAGCGGACGGCTGGCCGGAAGGGAGGCGACGCGGCCGAGCGGGAGGGGGGAGGCGCCGGCGGCGAGGCGGGGACGGCCGGAGGCGGGGTGGAGCACGACGGGGCCGGCGGCGGCAGGGTCGAGGCAGGGCCGCGACCGGAGAGAGGAAGGCGGGGCTTGCGGTAGGAGGAGCCGGCGACGAGGCTCTGGCCTGATGCGGCCGCGCGGAGGGAGGCGGCCGGAGCAGAGGGTGAGGCCGACGGCAGGGAGGCGGGGAACTCGACGGGGAGGCGCCGGTGGCGGAGCCGAGGAGAGGCGCGGGAGGTGCTCGGGTCGGGGACGAACGGAGGAGGCCGGCGACGGTGAGAGGAGGGAGGAGAGAGAGAGACGGGTCGGGTCTGCGGCGGCGAGGAAGGTGGGGAGCGGGGTGAGGGAGGAGTGCGGCAGGTGGGGCCGGGGTGGGTCACGCGGGACGCGCCAGGGGAAGAGAGAGAGGGAGTGGCTGCGGGGTGGGGCCGGCTGGGTCGGTGGGACCGGGTGGCAGAGAGAGAGGGTTGGGGGAGTGGCGTGTGGCTGGTTGAGTGGGGAGTGGGGGGAGAGAGGGTGGCCAGGTGGCGGGCTAGGAATGGAGGGAGAGAAAGGAGAGGGTGAGGTGGCAGCCAGAGATTGGTGGGGGTGATGTGGAGGAGGGGTGGGTAGAATAGGACTGGGTAGAAAAACTTTGGGGGACCGTTTTTGTACTGGGGGTGGTCGTCTGGGTCGAGTCGGCCCGTTCGACTGCCCCCACAAAAATAATTAAATAATTTTATTTGTTTTAAACGGACCGTTTGCAAACCGATAGCAGACAAAACGAAATAATCCGGAGACCCGGGTTTGCGTGTTGAACAAAGACGGGGCGTTTAGAAAACAAAAATAGGTTTTTCGAAATAGTTTTATGCAAGCAAATGCAAGACGATGACGATGCTCAAATGCAATGCGGCATGATGACATGAGCATGCGGTCAGGATGATGCAATGCACAAAAACAACGCGATTTTCTAGTAGTGGTTTTTGCGGGATGCCACAATCAACCTCGTCGAGTTCTACTTTCCTTCCAGTCACTTCTTTCGAGAGAAACTCCTTCTCTAGAAAGGATCCATTCTTGGCAACAAAGATTTTGCCCTCGGATCTATGATAGAAGGTATACCGAATAGTTTCCTTCGGGTATCCTATGAAGACGCATTTTTCCGCTCTGGGTTCAAGCTTGTTTGGCTGTAACTTCTTTACATAAGCTTCGCAACCCCAAACTTTAAGGAACAACAATTTAGGTTTCTTCCCTAACCATAATACATACGGTGTCGTTTCAACGGATTTAGATGGTTCCCTATTTAAAGTGAATGCGGTTGTTTCTAATGCATAACCCCAAAACGATAGCGGTAAATCTGTAAGTGACATCATAGAACGAACCATATCTAAGAGAGTTCGATTACGATGTTCGGACACACCATTACGTTGTGGTGTTCCTGACAGTGTCAATTGTGAAAGTATTCCGCATTTATTCAAATGCTCGTCAAACTCGTAACTTAGATATTCGCCTCCACGATCAAATCGTAGAAATTTAATCTTCTTGTTACGTTGATTCTCTACCTCACTTTGAAATTCCTTAAACTTCTCAAAAGTTTTGGACTTATGTTTCATGAAATAGATATACCTATATCTACTCAAGTCATCCGTGAAGGTGAGAACATAACGATAATCACTGCGTGATGCTACACTCATTGGGCCACACACATCTGTATGTATGATTTCCAATAAGTCCATAGCTCGCTCCATCATACCAGAAAATGGAGTCTTAGTCATTTTACCCATCAGACAGGCTTCGCATCTCTCAAGTGATTCAAAATCAAGTGATTCAAGAAGTCCATCAGAATGGAGTTTCTTCATACGCTTCACTCCAATATGACCAAGACGACAATGCCACATATATGTTGAGTTATCACTCAATTTCAAACATTTAGCTTCAATGTTATTAATGTGTGTATTACTACAATCGAGATTCAATAAGAATAGACCATCTATCAAAGGTGCATGTGCATAAAACATATTACTCATATAAATCGAACAACCATTATTCTTGGACTTAAACAAGTAACCGTCTCGCAGTAAACAAGATCCAGATATAATGTTCATGCTTAACGCAGGCACCAAATAACAATTATTTAAGTATAAAACTAATCTCGATGGTAGATGAATAGGTAGCGTGCCGACCGCGATCACATCAACCTTTGATCCATTTCCAACGCGCATCGTCACCTTGTTCTTCGCTAGCTTCCGTTTATTCTGCAGTACCTGTTTCGATCTACAAATATGAGCAACCGAACCAGTATCAAATACCTAGGCACTACTACGAGTACTAGTGAGATACACATCAATAACATGTATATCGGATATACCTTTCTTCTTGATGTTGCCATTCTTCAAATCCGCCAAGTACTTTGGGCAATTCCGCTTCCAGTGACCTTCTCCCTTGCAGTAAAAGCACTCAGTATCAGGCTTAGGCCCAGCCTTGGTCTTCTTCACGCCGGTAACTTTCTTACCGCCCTTCTTGAAGTTTCCCTTTTTCTTAGACTTGCCTTGCTTCTTGAATTTGGTGGTCTTATTGACCAACAACACTTGGTGCTCTTTCTTGATCTCCACTTCTGCAGATTTCAACATGGAGAAGAGTTCTGGCAACGACTTGTCCATGTTTTGCATATTGTAGTTCATCACAAAGTTCTTGTAACTTGGTGGCAGTGATTGGAGGACACGGTGAATCCCCAAAGAATTAGGAATCACTATACCCAAGCTTTGGAGTTTACTTGCGTGCCCAGACATCTTAAGCACGTGCTCACTGACGGAGCTGCCCTCTTCCATCTTGCAGTTAAAGAACTTTTTAGAAGCCTCATAACTCTCAACTGCCGCGTGAGCCTCAAATATCATTTTGAGTTCACGAACAATATCATGTGGGTCATGGTTCTCAAACCTTTTCTGAAGCTCCGATTCCAAACCATACAAGATAGCACACTGAACTGTGGAGTACTAATTCTTTCGAGTGAGGTAAACATTCTTTACTTCATCGGTAGCAGTAGTTGCAGGTGGGTTACCCAGCGGTGCATCCAGCACATAGGTCAAATTACCAGCATTGAGGACAATCCTCAAATTGCGGAACCAATCCGCGAAGTTGCTTCCATTGTTTTTCAACTTTTCTTTCTCTAGGAACGCATTAAAACTGATGGTAGGGGCCGCCATTGATCTACAACATATTTGCAATAGTTTAGACTAAGTTTATGACAAATTAAGTTCTAATTAATAGTTAAATTAATCTAGCTGAACTCCCACTCAAAACAATATCCCTCAAATTGTTTTAGTGATCACATGAACCAAATCCACCACATCAAAACCGATCATCACGAGAGTTGATGTAGCTTCAATGGCGAACAATCAACATGTTCATCATATCTACTATATGACTCATGCTTTACCTTTCGGTGATCCGTGTTCCGAGACCATGTCTGTACATGCTAGGCTCGTCAAGATCAAACCTTAGCTTCCGCATGAGGAAATATGGCTTGCTCACGTTGTATACACTCGCAGAATCTAGCACACCCGATCATCATGTGGTGCTTCAAAACAACGAGCTTTACCAACAGTGCTTACTAAGGATGAACACTTTAAAACTTGAAATTGTGTGCTTGAGGGATCATCTTATAATTCTACCGTCGTGAACTAAGCAATACAAGATGCATAAAAGGATTAACATCACATGCAATTCTTAATATGTGATATGATATGACCTTTCTTCTTGTGCTTCCGATCTCCATCTTCAAGCACGAACATGATCTCCATCATCACCAGTATGGCGTCAAGGTCAATGGCGCCGTTTCATGGTTGTCGTCCACCAGCTTCAACTATTACAACTACTTTGAATAGACACGCAGGTCTTAACGGAATTAAAATACAACCATATGGCTCCTGCCGGTTGCCAACTTACAATAAGGAACATTGCATACATCATATATAATCACAATCATGGCCATATCACATCACAGCACACCCCTGCAAAACAAAGTTAGACGCCTCTAATTTTCTTTGCATATTTTACGTGGTTTGGGGCTTTCAATAAGTGTCATTCTAACTTATGAACAAGAACCACAATGTTGATGCTTGAACTATCAAGTGCCCGTTGTAAATTGAATCTATACTATGATGGGAGAGACAGACACCCGCAAAGCCAATTATGCAATACAAGTTGCATGTTAAGCGTGGAGCAAGTCTCATGAACGATGTCATGTAAGGTTAGCCCGGGCCGCTTCATCCCATCATACCGCAAGATGCAAAGTACACAAGAAAGCAATTGATAATAAAAGCACCACCGCCCACAATGACCATTGTGTTCTACTCATGCAACAGATCTACATATAGACACGGCTCTAATACCACTGTAGGGGTTCGTAGCATGGAAAACAAAAAAATTCTACCACATGCACACAAACAAGCCAAGATCTATCTACTAGATTGTAGCAACGAGTCGATAGAAGTACTCACCCTCGAAGATTCCAAAGCGGTTAACAAGAGCAGATTCTCGTGGGTGATGTAGTCGTACACTTGCCGATCTCAAGATCGCGTAGAAGATCCTTCCGGCGCTGCGTTCCGGCAGCGCTTCCGCAGTCGGTCACACGTTCGGTACTCGACAAAGACCTTCCTCTCCCTTGTTCTAGCAGGCAGCGGAGGTTGTAGTTCTCCCTTCGTGATTCCGGCAGCACGACGGCGTGGTGTCGGAAGTAGAGAGAAGATCTCGCAGGGCTTCGCCTAATCCGGATGCGAGTTATGGTGGATTAGGGTTTCTCGGAAATCTAGGGTTTAGAAATCCGGGAGGAGGAGGAGGTGTCGGCAGCGGCGACGGACCGGTGGCGGCGCTAGGCGGTGGCAAGGCGGCTGGCGGCGGCGGCGCTGGCGACGACGGGTCGGCGGCGGCTCGTGGAGAGGGGCTAGGATTGTGTTGTGTTGGGGCAGCCCTCCCCCTCTATTTATGAGAGGGGGGCAGCCTTGGGAGGGGTGGGTTTGAATCCAAACCCAAACCCAAGTTGGATTGATAGAAGGACTTGTTTCTTCTCCCACTAGGAAACCATTGTTCCAGTTTGACTTTTCAAACTTCCCGTTTGACTTTTAATTTAGAGCTTTATTTTTCTCTTGCATATGCCAATACCAAGTGACCTTGGATATGATCCAATCATTCCACATACCCATGACACATTCATGGACCATTCTCCATCCGGACTGGTGAACCTTCTAGGCCCTTCTAGAACCTCTCCGATGAAATCATCAGAAACTTTCCTGAACTCCGAAATAGGACTTTCCTTATATGAATCTTATTCTCCGGACCATTTCGGATCTCCTCGTGATATCCCGGATCCCATCCGAGACTCCAAACAACATTCGGTATCCCTACTAACATTCCATATCTACTGAACAACATCGAATCCTTAAGTGTGTCTCCCTACGGTTCGTGAACTACGTGGACATGACTGAGACACTTCTTCGATCAATAACCAATAGAGGAATCTGAAAATTCATATGGCTCCCACATATTTATACGATTACTTTGCGATCGAATGAACCACTTACATACGATACCAATTTCCCTTTGTCTCACGATAGTTTACTTATCCGGGGTTTTGATCGTCGGTATCTCTGCATACCTAGTTCAACCTCGTTACCGATAAGTACTCTTTTCTCATTGCTGTGATATTTGATCCCTTGTGAGCCAGTCACATGCTTTGTAGCATCCCAATTGTCTAACAATTGCAATGCTACTAGCCTAGTCTATATAATGCTACCTTCCTACATATAATTGTTGCATCATAATTATATCATGCTCATGTCATCATGCCACCTTGCATTTGAGCATCATATAAAACCTTTTTTCCATTTGGTTCTTATCTCATATGCATTGTTAATTGTATTTGCCTCTTGATATTGTATTTGGTTCTTGATATACTGTTTAATGCCCAAGTTGAGTTGGGGGCATATCTCTTATTAACTCCACCACCTTTCTTTCACCACCTTATAATTCCACCATCTAACTAAATATGAGCTTTGCCTTTTATTTGAGTTTACCTCTAGCTCATATGGGTTGGGAGGGATCCAATTCTTTTCCACATGCTCTCATCTTAGCATCATGTTGTTTTCACACTATTGATATATGAGAGCCACTTGGCCACCTTTGCATGCCTTGTGAGTGGAACCCTTTTTCCTAGCTTCCATATGGATTATCATGGAATTATGCTCATGTTGAAATATTTTGAGACTATTGATCATCTAGTGGAACATACACACTAGCATGTCCCATTTTATTTCAAACATGGCCATCTCCAACTACTCCACATGGGGCAACCTTTCATTCTTTTTGCTTGGCTTTTATCCCAATTTTGGGAATGCATAATAATAATGCCATGTGATAATATTGTTTTCACAATAATCAACATGTCAATAAATATTTTGCATGGGCCATGCAAGTACCGCCTTTTTGCTTGTCATTTGGATTTTATTTGATTTTAAAATGGATCATCTCTATCTCTATCCCTTCTTTTGGGCTTGATATATCTTGATCTTGCTTAAACTTCATCATCATCTCCATCCACCCATCACCACCTTCCTTTTCTTCTCTCTTTTGGCCATTTCTTGCTTGAGCTTGTTTTGGTCTTGCTTGATCTTGTCAAAGAGAACCACACCACATCTCTCTCTCTCTAAAACCCTAATCTACCATACCCCCATCTAACTCTAACCCTAAACCTTATCCATCATCACCATACCCCATACCCCATCCTAGCTAAACCCTAAACCTACCCCACCCCCTCTTTTCCATCTATGCCGAGCCTCTCCCTGCGGGACCCACATGGCTACCCTCTCCCTCTCTCCTTAAGCCCCAACCCTAGCTACCCCAAGCCCTAGCCCGAGCCTACCACTCCCTACCCTAGCTAATCCGAGCCTTCCCCCTCTCCTTTCTCTCTGCCACAAGGGGCACCCGAGCCTGCCCCTGCCCCTTGGCCTCACCTGGCCCCACATGCCAGCTCCCTGCCCTGGTCCTGCCCTGCCGAGCACGTGAGCGAGGAGGAGGAAAAGGTGGCACCCGAGGCCACCTTTAACCGTCTACCCCGCGCCCACGGCACCTCCCCCTCTCCCTGCTACCTACCACCACCCCCACAACCTCTCTGCCTCGCCAGATCCAGCCCAGCCTACGCCAGACGCCTCTCTTTCCTCTCCACCGACGCCACCCTTCCTCTCGCCGGCCACCGTCTACCCTCTGCTCCTCGTCGTTCCGGCTCGCAAGCACGTCGTGGAGGAGGCCTGGTAGACCGAGGAGGTCCTCTACAGCAGCGCAGAGCACGACGTCGAGGAGGAGGAGGCCTGTACCCCTGCACACCGTCGTCGCCCGCGCGAAACCCTAGATCTTCTGGCCGTCTGCATCACCGTCGCCCTGCTGCGCCTCGACCCGATCCGACACACCGACACACCCTCGGTGAGCCACGCAACCTCCCTGACATGGTCCCCTTCGCCGCGAAGCCCTAGATCCACCGGACCTTACACCGAGCGCCTTCTGCGTGCCGCCGCATGTTGTTGTCTGCTCGCTCCCGCCGCATAGAACCATACCTAGGCCACGCCTACCTCTCAATGACCCCCAGCCACCGCGGTGCTCCGCCCTCATGCGAGCCCTAGGTCCCGGATCGATCCAGCGCGCCCGCGCTCGTCACAAGACCGATCGCTCGTCAGGCGCAGAGGAAGATCCACAGTGCATCGCGTGGACGTTTTGCGCTTAACCCCCTGCACCTTTTGCTGCATCAAACCGCGCTCCTCTAGGCCCACATGTCGGCTTCCGTGGCGCTTTTGCAAAAAGGCTCCCCTGCTTTGGTCGCATCAACCCGCAGTCCCCCTGAGCCGCGTGGCAGCCCCGCACCCGTCCGCTGGCGTGTGGACCCGTGTGTCCCGTGGCCCCCCATGTCATTCGCTTAGGCTAGAGTAGGCCGCGGTGTAAAACGTTTTTCTACAGGTGACGCCTAACACCGGCCCACCTGTAAGCGTCTGTGGCTAAGTTTTAGTGGGTGAGAAAAGTTTGCCTAATCTGCTTTTAATTCAAACTTATTTCAAATTAATTCAAATTCAAATTTAAATCTGTTTTTAAATATCTTTTAAAATATAAATCCAAATAATGCAAAAAATATATGTTTTGAGATCAGAAAAATATGAGGAATTCAAGTATGCCCTTCAAAATATATTTTGGGCACTTAAAATTTCAAGTTGACTTAAATTACAATAAAATGCCCTTTTCTTAATTAATTAATAACTTTTGAGTTATAAGTCCAAATTTAACAAATAATATATCTAAAATGATTAGCTCGACGAGACCTTTCTGTTTATGCATCCCTTGTTCTGTTTTGAAGCATGCATCATATAAATATAATGTGTACAGCAACTATTATGAGGATAAAATGGGGCTAAAACTCAATAAAATGCTTTATTATTGTATTCCACACCTCACCCATGCCATGCTACCTTATTGCCATGCAAATTGTGCATCATTCATCATGGCATGATTGTTTGCTTGATGCATTTTATTCATATGCTTGTGCTCTTTATTTATGTTGGCCCTTGTTTGTTTGGTTCTTCGTCGAATATATTGTGGATATACCAAGAGACCAGAGCACTACGGATCCATTCCTTGCTTCAACTGAGCTGCCAGGCAAGCACTACCACATGCTTGCATACATATAGTACCTATTGCCTCTATCTTATTCTTGCATCATTGAGTCGCGATTGCATTAAACTGAATCCCAAGTATTGCATAGCCTTTACTTTTAAACCCCACTGAAGCTTGTTCCTCCATCCCATGAGCCATTACTACAGGAGTTGTTTGAGCCATGCGAGTCGTAGAACAGCATGTGTAGGGTTTGTAAGTGTCTGATAGATAACGAGGTACCTATACAACTTAATCTGAGTAGTAATGGGATAACTAATGAAAGTGGCAACGGTGAGCCATATTCGCTATTTGGGTTTTCAGGCTCACTTGTGTCCCGTAGGACCCCGAGTACTTGATTCCTGTTCCTTGAATATTCGCGCTATCCACATCCGGTAGGCTTATGGACCCCACGAGCGAGCTTGATTCATTCTTATTTCGGGGCCACAAACTAGTTTGAGGTTTTATTTACTATCTGTACTTATGCCATGCTTTCTTGCTTTATTTAAATTGTGCGAGTCGCATTGCTGTCTTGTTAGGAAAGCGGAGTGTTTTCACGGTGTCGACAAGCCAGTCACATTTTCGGGTTCCCGATCGTTCCAGACCATTGACGCAAACCTTGAGTCCGTCTCGAGTCAGCTAACCGTTCGCTATGGTAGCTTAATGGGGTGGCCTGAAATATTTCTGAATCCTGTAATTGCTTTGTCGTGATCGCATCGTTGGGTTTTGATTTGGTTTTCCGAGGTTGATCGAGTGTGTGTTGCTATTTGTGCACCCTGCGGGTAAAACTTTCAAAGCCGTGTCGCGGTTATGGATGACTTGGAGCACAGTTTCTCGATCGAGACAAGAATAACTAAAGTACCGCTTTCAATTTGACTAGACTAGGTACGACTAGTAAATAGTGCAATACTCACGGAATGGATAATAAAACTGCCAGCGGATGGGGGGTTGTTCGTCCGCTTCCTCGTCGATGGCGAGGAGGAGGATGGATCTGTGGATATTACCGTTATTCTTGTTATAACTGTTGTTATTAATTCACGGACATCCGTCTATCTCGGTTAGGCGGATGGTTAGCGATATCTATAGAATTGCTAGGGTTTATCTTTTGCTGCAATTGCGTCACCCAGGTTGTGTCCCCTTTAGAGGCATAAAGACTTCTTGAGTACCCTAGGGTCTCACCCGATAAATTATTGGTTGATGAGCGGTACCCTCGCAAGATGGTTCTTTGGGTGGAAGAGACTGACGATGTGTGCGACGATCATTCTGTGTAGAGATTCGGGGAACGGGGATCGGTGAGATCTTTGGTCGTGATGTTCTTATTTATGGGCATCTTATGCCGATTTTCTTCTTATCCGTACTCGGATTTTGTCTTCCGCTTCCGCCTGATACTCTGATGTTTGATGTATGAGGAGATATCCTAAACTATTATATCTATCTAGGATATTTGGATCTTGCCGTATGGCGTTGCTATATTTCCTTTCTTTTTAGTTGGAATGGCTCTGATGTACTATTGTATGGTGGCTTGCATACATACTCATTTGTGTATGTAGTTGATCCTTCGCTTCGATTGATTACGCCGTTCTTGTCCCGATGTTTGGAAATGGTTGGGACGGCCGAAAGGTCTACCTGTGAGTGGCATTTGGGCCCCACCGTACTATTTCAACCATTTCCGTTCATCCAGGCTTGTAACTAGGAGCGTAATTCACCGAGGTGGTTACAATTGGTATCAGAGCCATCCCGACCTTCAGGGTCTCAGCCAAATGGTCGTTGTCTGACTAGCAAATATTTTTGGTAGTTATGTATACTAGGGAAAAACAAAACGCGAGAGTAGGACTGCTTCCACTTTTCTTCTTACCCAACCACCACCCTTTTCTGGTAAGGAAGTGTAACGTTTTCAATCCTCTTCTTAAAATTCAAACTAGGATTCACGTGTTCTGGGTTTCCGTAGTACCATAGAAAGTGTGTGTGTGTAATTCCTTGGCTATCTGTTGCATCCAATCCGTTATCACCATCTGCCTTTGGTTATCAACTGTTGGTACATTCCATATTGACAGGCTTTTGAAAACCGGCGCGATCTATCTGACTCCTTGTTAATCGGTGCCATCTTCTTAAGGGTGTCCTTCCTTCTAGCAACTCCACATTCTGTGAAACCATCAGTAGCTAATCTCTATCTGATAAGTGGTTTTGCGCATCTATTGGTATTTTAATGCCGAAAAATGCGGAAAAATTTTCTTTGATACATCTGTGTTTCCACACTCTTTTCAGTCGCGTGTGAAACATTATCTACCTTCCTTTTATCAGCATGACCATGCTAACTCATTCTTTTCTCACCGGCGCTTAATCCTGGAGTTTCTTTTCATCTCCTTTTCTCTTGGGCTAATTACATAACGTGTGTCGATCCGATGCTGGTGATTGTAATTTGGCTCTCGGCATAGCTATATTCCACTCATGATAAGTGTCGTTTGGAATATGGAAAAATGCTATCAACCGTCACCATCTGGAGGATACGGTTATCTCCTGTGATTTTGAGTACACCGTGATCATATCTATGCATATTCAAGCATATTTGTTTATCCGGAGTTTCCCAAAGCACTACGGCGGTCTATCATCTGTTCGTCATGCTGCACATCTTTTTGAACTCCATATCTAAAAAATTCTCTTTGAGACGAGGGAATTGCATCTTTTCATCTCTGGTAGCTTTGCTTGAGTTATGAGCTATCATCGTTTCTGTATCCAAGATCTCTTTATCTTTGTAACCGGTGATCTGATCGACAATGTAAACCAGGTGACATATCTTTTTCTTCCGAAGGACCAGATAATCTATTCTTCCAGTGCATCTTCTTCAACACGAACCCGTGCTCTTAATATTGATCTTTCTAAGAGCGTTGAGCTCAGAAAGTGTTTCGAGCATTCGTTCGTTTCTCCCGTCTCTTGAACTTGATATTCTAGGAATATCTTGTTAACCCATGGTGGTATATGTTGATAATATGCTTGTCCATTCGATATCAATGGAAGGACATGGAAGATCATCTGTGTCTCTTTCTCTCAAGCTTCGTGAGCACTGCCTGTGTGCAAAGTCTCAAAGCGTGAATTCTGGCTTCTTGAAGTCACCTATCTCGGCCACGTCCTTCTGCTAAATAGATCGCTTCAATTCTGGAATTAGCAAGTCCATTGTTAATTCCATCTTACATCTTCAATCAACCCGGAGTTTTCTTTGTTGGCAAGTTATCATCATCGTTTCGCTAAAGATTCTCCTCAAGGCTGCTAAATCTCTCTCAATCTTTTCAAGAACAACATGGAGTTCTTTTCACCTCAGTCTCGTCAAGTAATCTTTTGAAACCCTCTCGCTCTATCGTCTATGCTCAATCCACCGGAGGCCATGAAGATTTTCCAGATCTTTTGTAATCCTTATGTTCAAGTGGTGCTATCTTTTTCTTTATCTGTGGAATCTTGCAGTTGTCTACGTGATCTTTCTTCATATCTTTCTGGTGGCGGGATACTTATGACATGACGACAACATCATCATCTTTATCTATCTATGAATCCGGTGAATCGTTTGCATCTATCCTTGTTTTCTAGCGGAGTTCCATGAGCTCTTCTTGTCAATACCTTCAGTCTGTTTCGGTAGTTGGGTTGCGTGGTTTTCTTATTCATGTGCGGAGTAATGCTTTGAGTGCGGGATGGAGTAGCTACCATACCACTACTCTTATCATTCGCTCTTGTACATTGAATTGGTGAATTAATGTGATTTCACTCATTCCACGGAAGTTAGAAGTGACCTTTATCCCTCGATACTTGTACTTTCGTCCTTGTTTTTCCGGAGTGCTCTCTCGAAGGAGGTAATCAATAATCTCTTGTTGGTGGTCTGTCTATTCTAGATGGAGCAAAATCTTCAATTATCTGGTGGAAACAAACGCAAACTCTTTTCGGTCCTCGTCTTTCTACCGGTGCTCGACATCCATAAACAAGATGAAAGGAAGCTATCTCTCTCTTTGTTTCATCAATTCTTTTTCTGTGGTAAAGCCAATTATGGTTGATGCCATCAGCTGCAAATCTATTGTGTTAGCCTCAAGGCTAAAGAAAGCAATAAGTATCTCTACAATAAACTCCAGATCCTCCATGTTCTTTGCTTCTCGGGATTCCACCATGATCTGGCTTCATATCCGTCTCTAGAAGTTATATCCGCGCACCTCAGTTGCGTGATCCTTGGTTCTTACCGGCGCAGCAAGAATCTAATCCGACGATGTCTAACTAAATATTTCTGTTGATATCAAGGGACTCTATTGTTTGAAGGCAATATTGTTTCCATACTTCATTTCTCAAATCTGAGGGAAGGTACGATGCTATTGTCATAGTGGTTCAAACCTCTCCAATCTAGCTCTTTTTCTTCCGGCGAGACAAAGATCCATCCTCTCTAGTATCGGTAAATCTTTAATCTTAACGGTGTGCCTTTCTTTATCCGGGATACATCATCTTGTCCTTTCTTTCACAAGTGGTTCTATTCTTTTATCATGTTTCTTGAGAAAACCGGAGCTATGTTCATCCTATCCTTCTTGTCTCACGACAATCCTTCAACTCTTCTATCTGTTGTTTCTCAAGCAAAACGCAAGACTCGCAACAAGTCTAGCAAGTTTTGCAAGGTGTAGTGGTCGCACCATTCCGTGGTTCATCAACTTGGGAACGTGAGGGTCACCTTCGTTCGAACACCCGCCTCTCCTTGTGTTGTTTTCTTTTTCCTAGGAATCTCGGGGCGAGATTCTTGTTTAGTGGGGGAGAGTTGTAGCATCCCAATTGTCTAACAATTGCAATGCTACTAGCCTAGTCTATATAATGCTACCTTCCTACATATAATTGTTGCATCATAATTATATCATGCTCATGTCATCATGCCACCTTGCATTTGAGCATCATATAAAACCTTTTTTCCATTTGGTTCTTATCTCATATGCATTGTTAATTGTATTTGCCTCTTGATATTGTATTTGGTTCTTGATATATTGTTTAATGCCCAAGTTGAGTTGGGGGCATATCTCTTATTAACTCCACCACCTTTCTTTCACCACCTTATAATTCCACCATCTAACTAAATATGAGCTTTGCCTTTTATTTGAGTTTACCTCTAGCTCATATGGGTTGGGAGGGATCCAATTCTTTTCCACATGCTCTCATCTTAGCATCATGTTGTTTTCACACTATTGATATATGAGAGCCACTTGGCCACCTTTGCATGCCTTGTGAGTGGAACCCTTTTTCCTAGATTCCATATGGATTATCATGGAATTATGCTCATGTTGAAATATTTTGAGACTATTGATCATCTAGTGGAACATACACACTAGCATGTCCCATTTTATTTCAAACATGGCCATCTCCAACTACTCCACATGGGGCAACCTTTCATTCTTTTTGCTTGGCTTTTATCCCAATTTTGGGAATGCATAATAATAATGCCATGTGATAATATTGTTTTCACAATAATCAACATGGCAATAAATATTTTGCATGGGCCATGCAAGTACCGCCTTTTTGCTTGTCATTTGTATTTTATTTGATTTTAAAATGGATCATCTCTATCTCTATCCCTTCTTTTGGGCTTGATCTATCTTGATCTTGCTTAAACTTCATCATCATCTCCATCCACCCATCACCACCTTCCTTTTCTTCTCTCTTTTGGCCATTTCTTGCTTGAGCTTGTTTTGGTCTTGCTTGATCTTGTCAAAGAGAACCACACCACATCTCTCTCTCTCTCTAAAACCCTAATCTACCATACCCCCATCTAACTCTAACCCTAAACCTTACCCATCATCACCATACCCCATACCCCATCCTAGCTAAACCCTAAACCTACCCCACCCCCTCTTTTCCATCTATGTCGAGCCTCTCCCTGCGGGACCCACATGGCTACCCTCTCCCTCTCTCCTTAAGCCCCAACCCTAGCTACCCCAAGCCCTAGCCCGAGCCTACCACTCCCTACCCTAGCTAATCCGAGCCTTCCCCCTCTCCTTTCTCTCTGCCACAAGGGGCACCTGAGCCTGCCCCTGCCCCTTGGCCTCACCTGGCCCCACATGCCAGCTCCCTGCCCTGGTCCTGCCCTGCCGAGCACGTGAGCGATGAGGAGGAAAAGGTGGCACCCGAGGCCACCTTTAACCGTCTACCCCGCGCCCACGGCACCTCCCCCTCTCCCTGCTACCTACCACCACCCCCACAACCTCTCTGCCTCGCCAGATCCAGCCCCAGCGCCCCTGCATCGCCTCTCTTTCCTCTCCACCGACCCGTGTGTCCCGTGGCCCCCCATGTCATTCGCTTAGGCTAGAGTAGGCCGCGGTGTAAAACGTTTTTCTGCGCGCGGTGACGCCCAGTCAGTCTGGCCCACCTGTAAGCGTCTGTGGCTAAGTTTGAGTGGGTGAGAAAAGTTTCTGTCTAATCCTGTTTTAATTCAAACTTATTTCAAATTAATTCAAATTCAAATTTAAATCTGTTTTTAAATATCTTTTAAAATATAAATCCAAATAATGCAAATAATATATGTTTTGAGATCAGAAAAATATGAGGAATTCAAATATGCACTTCAAAATATATTTTGGGCACTTAAAATTTCAAGTTGACTTAAATTACAATAAAATGCCCTTTTCTTAATTAATTAATAACTTTTGAGTTATAAGTCCAAATTTAACAAATAATATATCTAAAATGATTAGCTCGACGAGACCTTTCTGTTTATGCATCCCTTGTTCTGTTTTGAAGCATGCATCATATAAATATAATGTGTACAGCAACTATTATGAGGATAAAATGGGGCTAAAACTCAATAAAATGCTTTATTATTGTATTCCACACCTCACCCATGCCATGCTACCTTATTGCCATGCAAATTGTGCATCATTCATCATGGCATGATTGTTTGCTTGATGCATTTTATTCATATGCTTGTGCTCTTTATTTATGTTGGCCCTTGTTTGTTTGGTTCTTCGTCGAATAGACGCTGAGCAGGGGATATACCAAGAGACCCAGGAGCACTACCAAGATCCATTCCTTGCTTCAACTGAGCTGCCAGGCAAGCACTACCACATGCTTGCATACATAGAGTACCTATTGCCTCTATCTTATTCTTGCATCATTGAGTCGCGATTGCATTAAACTGAATCCCAAGTATTGCATAGCCTTTACTTTTAAACCCCACTGAAGCTTGTTCCTCCATCCCATGAGCCATTACTACAGGAGTTGTTTGAGCCATGCGAGTCGTAGAACAGCATGTGTAGGGTTTGTAAGTGTCTGATGGATAACGAGGTACCTATACAACTTAATCTGAGTAGTAATGGGATAACTAATGAAAGTGGCAACGGTGAGCCATATTTGTTATTTGGTTTTTCAGGCTCACTTGTGTCCCGTAGGACCCCGAGTACTTGATTCCTGTTCCTTGAATATTCGCGCTATCCACATCCGGGAGGCTTATGGACCCCCCTGAGCCAGAGCTTGATTCATTCTTATTTCTTGGGGCCACAAACTAGTTTGAGGTTTTATTTACTATCCTGTACTTATGCCATGCTTTACTGCTTTATTTAAATTGTGCGAGTCTTGCAATCGTCTTGTTAGGAAAGCGGAGTGTTTTCATGTCGACAAGCCCAGCCACATTTTCGGGTTCCAGTCATTCACAGCCATTGACGCAAACCTTGAGTCCGTCTCGAGTCAGCTAACTTCGCTATGGTAGCTTAATGGGGTGGCCCCTGAAATATTTCTGAATCTCGTAATTGCTTTGTCGTGATCGCCTCGTTGGGTTTTGATTTGGTTTTTCCGAGGTTGATCGAGTGTGTTGTTATTTGTGCACCTGCGGTAAAACTTTCAAAGCCGTGTCCGCGGTTATGGACGACTTGGAGCACAGTTTCTCGATCATAGACAAGAATAACTAAAGTACCGCTTTCAATTTGACTAGACTAGGTACCTGACTAGTAAATAGTGCAATACTCACAGAATGGATAATAAAACTGCCAACGGATGGGGGGGTTGTTCGTCCGCTTCCTCGTCGGTAAGCGAGGAGGAGGATGGATCTGTGGATATTACCGTTATTACTGTTATAACTGTTGTTATTAATTCACGGACATCCGTCTATCTCTGGTTAGGCGGATGGTTAGCGAGTATCTATAGAATTGCTAGGGTTTATCTTTTGCTGCAATTGCGTCACCCCAGGTTGTGTCCCCTTTAGAGGCATAAAAACTTGCTGAGTACCCCTAGGGTCTCACCCGATAAATTATTGGTTCAGATGAACAGGTACCCTCGCAAGATGGTTACTGGGTGGAAGAGACGGACGATGTGGGCGACGATCATTCGGTGTAGAGATTCCGGGAACGGGGATCCGTGAGATCTGTGGGCGGGATGTTCTTATTTATGGGCATCTTATGCCGATTTTCTTCTTATCCGTACTCGGATTTTGTCTTCCGCTTCACTTTGATACTCGATGTTTGATGTATGAGGAGATATCCTAAACTATTATATCTATCTAGGATATTTGGATCTTGCCGGTATGCTATATTTCCTTTCTTTTTAGTTGGAATGGCTCATGTACTATTGTATGGTGGCTTGCATACATACTCATTTGTGTATGTAGTTGATCCCTTTTTGCCGATTACGCCGCCCGTTCTTGTCCCGATGTTTGGAAATGGTTGGGACGGCCGAAAGGTCTACCTGTGAGTGGCATTTGGGCCCCACCGTACTATTTCAACCATTTCCGTTCATCCAGGCTTGTAACTAGGAGCGTAATTCACCGAGGTAGTTACATGCTTGCAAGCTAATTGGATGACATTCCACCGAGAGGGCCCAGAGTATATCTATCCGTCATATGGATGGACAAATCCCACTCTTGATCCATGCGCCTCAACCCATAATTTCTGAACACTCAATGCCACCTTTATAGCCACCCAGTTACGGTGTGGTGTTTGATGTCATCAAAGCATCCTTCCAGTAATGGTGATTAACATGATCTCTTGGTCGAAGGAATTAGGTTACTATGTATCAGAAAGCTTATAGCAAACAAACTATTGAAATGACTTGATCTTAATGCTACGCTTATCTATAGGAGTATGTCCATCATACCATTCTCCTAATAATATGATCTTGTTATTAACAACATCTCAATGTTCATGATCGAGAAACCACGATCATCTATTAATCAACAAGCTAGTATTATAAAGAGGCTTTACCAGGGACTCTAATTTAGTTTACAAATCATACAAGTATTAATGTTTCCGGTTAATACTATTATAGCATGAATGTAAACATTTATCATAAACACAAAGATATAATAATAACTGCTTTTATTATTACCTCTAGGGCATATCTCCAACATTATATCCATGTCATGAATAATTGCAGATTCGAATGCCGATATATTAGACAGTTGGTTCAGAACAAAAATGGATTGGACTTAGAACAAAAACAAAATTAATCACATAGCCAAATTAATTTTTGTAAAATGAATTATAACAATTAAAACACTCATCGTTGAATAATTTTCACACAATTAAACAGTGACAGAGGACTGAAAGAACTTGTGGTAGGACGAACTCTAGAAAGCGTTGCAAAGACTAAATTAAAATCGACCCAAGCAATCTCCCCTTTCTCCATACCAAGTTTGCCGAGGAAATTAAGGTGATGAAGACCAACTCAACGCCAGGGCCGGATGGGATCCCGGTGGTATTCTTCCAGACCTTCTGGGATCAGCTGCGCCCTGTGATTATGCAGATGTTTGAGGAGTTCTACACTGAGACTCTTGTCATGTCGAGGCTGAACTTTGGCATGGTTACCCTGATCCCCAAGGTAGTGGGGGCCACGGATATCCGCCAATTTCGACCAATCATGGTAATCAACGTCATTTAGCGGATTTTTGCAAAGGTCTGCGCCATTCGTCTTGCTCCTGTCATGGAATGCCTGACCCACCCGCTTTAGTTTGCTTTCCTCAAGGGACGTCTGCTTCATGATGGTGTACTTGCACTGCATGAAATCATTCATGAGGTCAAGGTACGCCATCAGAAAGGGGTGTTCCTCAAGCTAGACTTTCAGAAGGCTTACGGCAAACTGGATTGGGCATTCCTTAGACAAGTCCTCGAACATCGAGGGCTTAATGACAGGGTGATCTCTTGGATTATGCAATTTGTCATGAGTGGTAGCAGAGCGATCAACGTCAATGGGGAAGTGGGTCCATATTTTAGACCCTCCTGCGGGGTTAGACAAGGGGACCCGATCTCCCCCCTTCTCTTCAACTACGCGGTGGATGCCCTGGTAGAGATCTTGGACAAATCCAAGATCGCTGGCCACATCTCGGGTGTGGTAGGGCATCTAATCCCCGGAGGTGGCATCTCCCACCCCTAGTATGAAGATGATACTATGATCATGGTTCAGGGGTCGGAGCTTGACATCATTAATCTCAAGTTCCTGCTTCTGTTCTTTGAATCATTGTCAGAACTCAAGATCAACTTCGATAAGAGCGAGGTTATGATCCTGGGCTTCCCCGAGGAGGAGAGGCAGCGTATCGCCGACCGCTTGAACTGTCGGCTGGCGGACTTCCCCATTATCTACTTGGGCATGCCCATGCACGACTCGTGGGTACTAATCAGGGATCTTGCCCCCATGGTCGCGAAGGTTCGTCCTAAAGCCGAACTGTGGCGTGCGCGCCTAACGTCTAAGGGCGGGAAGACTATCCTGATTAATTCCTGCATGTCTAGCCCCACCATGTATCGTATGGGCCTTTACTTGCTCCCTGAGGGAACCCATGCAGACTTTGCGAAAGAGTTGTCTAGGTTCTTTTGGGTTGCCAGAGATGGGCATCAGAAGTACCATATGGTGAAGTGGGAGAATATCTCTACCCCAAAATCCTTGGGGGTTTAGGGGTCCTTGACTCTCGCCGCTTCAACGTGGCCTTATTACTGAAGTGGGTTGGCGGATCCTCCAAGATGATGGTGGACTCTGGCTCCAACTCATTAAGTCAAAGTACCTCCAAGGCCGCCCCTGATGGCGTGTGAACGCCGGGAGGGGTCCCAGTTTTGGCGGGCCCTCCAAGACATTAAGCACTTCATCCGCCGAGGTTCTCTCTTCGTGGTGGGAAATGGTCAGGAATTCATGTTTTGGATGGATCCCTGGGTACCTTGGAAAACACACTTTTGGAAGTCTCCCCTACCCCTGAGCGTGCGTATCTTCCTGCGGCAGCTGTTACGGGATCGCCTTCCTTCGGGGGTGGAGGTGTCGAAACGCAATGGTCCCGGCAATGGGTTGTGTCCGTTATGTGGGACGTCAGAGATGTGCACGCACATTATGTTCATATGTCCTACCGCTCAGTTTCTGTGGAACTTTATCCGAGAAGCTCTGGGGCCTACTTGGCAGGCCCAAGACCTAGGCGAGTTCCTAGAAACGGAGGCACTAGAAGGCGCCACCTCTTCTGGTTGCTGTTTCCGGCCATTGCATGGACATTATGAAAAATTAGGAATAAAATGGTGATAGAGCGGATCTTTCCTCGCCGTGCATCTGACTTTGTGTTTTCTTTGCTTCCTCACCTTCAGCAGTGATACCCCTGTCTAGACAGCGGGACCGTGAGCGCGTGGACGGCATCCTGTAGGCTCTCAGAGCGCAGTGCTTCCGCGGCTTCGTAGGGGGAGCGCCCTTCCAGCTCCTCCCTTTTACCTTTTTTTCGTCGTATTTCCTTGGGCATGATGTACCGTGGCCCTAGCGGATGATCGTTTCTTTTCTTTTCTTTTGATGTCTGCACGTAGATGGCTTGTTTGTACTCTGGATGATTGTTACTTTATTTATAAAAAGTTGGACGTAGTTCCTGTTTGGAGGAATGATATTGTATGCAATTCTACAGTCAAATTAAAATTAAATTTGTGGTCAGCCTTCACAGTAATACGGACTAGTACAGCAGGTCGACCAGAGAGCATGACCACAACATAAATATCCAGGGATCTCGTCTGGTGCATGGACCATGGCGAGCACGTACTTACAGTAACACATCTGGTCGACGTGACCACCACCAGGTGATGATTGATGAGTGGTTCGTATGTGATATGCCTCCCGATCGATCGGCGGCCCTCCCTTCCCCCCGTCGTCCTTTTTCACCCCGGCCCGGGCCGCTGTCTCGTCGTGCTGACAGAAAGAAATCACCAATCACACCCCGGCCCCCGATCGGCCGATCGCGTCGCGCGTGGAAGAAAAATCTGAGTTGCACAAATATCTCTGGCGGTTACCGTCATTCATCACGCGCCCGCCTGCTAGGCTCGAGTACCTTTGCTGCGCCCACTCGCCGACGGCCTGGGCCCCACCCGAGCGAGCGAGCGAGCTTCACTGATCGATCACCTTTGCTGCGCCCACTCGCCGTGCCGTTGCGTCGAGTAGATCGATCGAACCCCGGCCCGGCCGGCCCCTTTATATACGGCCTCCGCTCCATTCCGCCCCAGCAGAGACCCGACCTACTAGACGAAAAGAAACACACACCTTGCTTTGCTTGCTCCGGCCGCGAAGCCCCCTCCCCACAGCGCTTGGCGTGCACCGCACCAGCACTCCAGCAGCAGCAGTATACAGAACCTGGTGCAGCTGCGCCGCGGCTGCAAGGATCCGACGCCGGCCGGCGAAGAATCCGATCGACTGAGAAGCCATTTCCGTGCACACCAACCAGCAACCAAGATGAACGCCCCCACGTCGTGGCTGTCCGCGGACAACTCGAGGTACAGCACCCGTTCGCGGCTGCTCTTCATCGGCCTCTCCTTCGCCATCGGCATCGCCACCTTCCTCCTCTACCTGGCCATCTGGTACGCCTGCAGCCGCCGCAGCCGCGCCCTGCGCCAGCGCCAGCGCGCCGCGGAGGACCTGGAGGCCGGCACCTCCTCGCCGGGGCCCGGCGAGCGCCGCGGCATGAGCGACACCGCGATCGCCGCGCTCCCGACCTTCACGTACGAGCTCGACGGCGACGGCGCGCAGCAGTCCGCCGCGGACTGCGCGGTGTGCCTCGGGCAGGTGGAGGCGGGGGAGACGGTGCGGCGGCTCCCCAAGTGCGCGCATTTGTTCCACGCCGAGTGCGTGGACGCCTGGCTGCGCGCGCACTCCACGTGCCCCATGTGCCGCGCCGCCGTCGGCCCGCCCGCCGCCGCCGCCTCCAGGAAGGACGGCACCGCAGGCGACGCCACCCCGGCAGCATCCGCGGAAGCGACAGCGACGGCAGAGGCGCTGCCACCTGTCTAGGCTCGCGTGGCTGCCGTGCAGGACTCAGACGCGCGCCACGCTCAGGGAAGAGTGAAGTGAACCACATGATTGATTGAAGAATACGGCGCAAAGTGAAGTTCGTTTTCCCCCCGAACGGCGGACAACGGCGCGGCGCCGCCGAAGGCAAAGACCAGGAAACCGAAGGCACCGAGAGAGAAGTCGGCAAATATGTCCAATGCAGAGTGGATGAAGGACTAACGGCATCTCCACCGGACCAATTCATACGGTCACCTCAACGGTCCATTTACGTGCGTTTGGGTCGAGCCGCGCGTCGACATTGATGGGGGGTTTGGTCTGTTCGGCCAGCCGCGCCCAGCGGCTTGACCCATTTGTTCGCGCAGGCGGGCGTTGTCGCCATCGCTGGACAGAGATGCAAATCAGTTGAAAATGGCGCCATCAGTGGCTAAAGACACACACAGATCAATGGCAAATAACATGGCATAGGTGCGCCATCGCCCTTTGGGTATCGCCAAAAAGTGGCCGGTGGATATAAAATGATACATGATGTCCAAAAGATGGCAGCTTCTCTGTCCAGAAAGTTACAACTGCCGTTGCCATTGCCCTTCAGGCATCGCGAGCCCTGATGGCTTGCTGCCTTTTCGCAACCCAAGCCCTGCGATCAGGGTCGGCGATGCTATCTAGGTCGGTGAACATGATGGCGTTCTCCTCGGCCATGATCTTGGCTTCGGCCTCCTTGGTCTTGGCTTCAGCCTCCTTGGCTTTGGCTTCGGACTCCAGCGCCCTAGACCTGGCCTCGGCCTCCTTGGCATTGGCTTCGGCCTCCGTCAACTTTGCCTTGACCTCGATCTCCATCAGCCTGGCCTTGGCGTTGGCCTCCTTTGCCTCAATGGACCTCGTCTGCAGCTCGACGAAGGCCTTGGCGGCAGCCTCTTTCTCTTTGTGCCGCCTCTCCTTCCTCTCGACGATGGCTTCTTCCTTCTTCTCCAGGATCTGCTTCAAGATCTCCTGGAACGCGAAGGAACCAGCCTGGCGGGCGAGGTCGGCCTTCGTGGCCTTGTGGCCACCGTGGCGGCGGGCACGGCCGGCAGTCACGTCGCTTGCAGATGGTACGAAGCCTTCGTCATTGTCGGCACAAGTATATTGTTTACTTTACACACATTGCTTAGTGTAGTTATCTGTTGTTTGTAGCTTAATACTAGAGGGGGTTCGGATAATAACCTAAAGGTGTATTATTAGTCATAGATGCAGTTAGATGGCGGTCTATGTATATTGTTGTAATGCCCAATCAAATCTCATAGGAATCTTGATGTCTAGTATTTGCATTGTTATGCTTGCTCAGTCCTGTCAATTGTCCGCTATAATTTATTCACCCAACATGTTATCTATCTTAAGGAGTACACCTCTAGTGAACTATGGACCTCGGTCCAATCTTTACCATTGTTACATCATCTTCTGTTACCGTTTACTTTCTACAAGTAACTATTACCTTCCACACTATATGTTTAATCATTTGTTTTCAGTAAACCAGTGAGATTGACAACCTCACTGCAAGTTGGGGCAAAGTCTTGAGTTTGTGTTGTGCAGGATTCCAAGTTGCTAGGAACACCTTGGAGGTGTTTCCCTGCTCCTACTGGTTCGATAACCTTGGTTTCATAACTGACGGAAGAGTTGCCGCTGTGCTCATCACATCTTGCTCTTGGGGTCTCCCAACGAAGCTCTACAACTAAGCCACGTCAAGATTTTCTGGCACCGTTGCCAGGGAGTTAAGGGAAGCTTGACAAGGGGAGTCTTTCATAGCCATTCTCTTTACTTTGTTTTTGTTTTGCTTAGTTTCTTTTGCTTGTTTCTTTCTTTAAAAAATACAAAAAGTTAGTTTCGTTTGGTTTGCTTTTTCTTATCAAAAACACACAAAAATTAATTCCTACTATAATTGTTGGTCTGTTATTGCCTTGTTTTGTCATGCTTTCTATCAATGGTTGGTTTCTTTAAAACTAGTTCTTATTGGCAAGGTGGGTTCACAGAAGAACAAAAATATTATTATAAGGAACACCGCTTGTCACAAAAAGGGAAACACTTATGGGAACAAATTGATAATCTGAATACCATTGCTAGAATCGTGTGCTCTACTTATAATGTTACTTATTGCTCTGATAAATCTTGTTGCTGTAGGAGGTATAAACATCTCCCTTTTCAATGTGAGTATAATGATAATGTTACCATATCTTCTTATGTTAAGATAAATTATGACTTTTATGATGTGAAACAAATTTAAGAATTTATTGCTTGGAAGGGTGCATTTGAACTTGCTAGTTTGCTTGAAAATACTAATGATTCACCTTATAAATATGAGGTTTATGATATAGTTAAATTTTGCTTTGATAATTACAAGGATGAAAATGGCTATATTCTTGAATATATTAATAGATACTTTCCACAAAAGGAAGATACTAATGCCTTGTAGGAGCTTATGGAAGAAGAAATTACTGAACTTGAAATCTCATTAGATGAAAAAGAGGAGGAGAGTGATGATCAAGAGGAGGAAGAATGGATTAGCTACCCATTCCTACCTTCTAATGAGAGTAACTCTTTATCCCTTACATTATTTGATTGTCCCCCATGCTTACCAAAGGAGGATGAATGTTATGTTCCTATGGATTCTTTTGAAATATCTACTATGGGTAAAACTTGTGATAATAATTATTCTCCTGTTATGCATGGTACTAGAGAGTTTTGCTTAGAAAATGTTTATGATAAAGCTCTAGATGATGGTCCTATATTGGTTGATAATATTAATTGTACTACTATTGAAAATGAGATTGGAGGGGTCTTGACTTTATCTTGGAACCCCATACCTCTTGAGAATGATCAGTCATCTTGTTATAAAATTGTTAAAAGTGGGTTTGAAGATTTTAATCCCACTATTTTTGAGCTTGATAAAAATTATGCGTTTGTAGATCATGAAAAGCATGCTTTATGTGATAGTTATATTGTTGAGTTTACTCATGAGTCTACTGAAAATTATTATGAGAGAGGAAAATATGGTTGTAGAAGTTTTTATGGTACTGATATACCTCTCTATGTGCTGAAAGTTTTGAAGTTGCTCTTGTTTTATCTACCCATTCTTGTTACTATGTGCTTCTTTGATTTATTTTCTTACAAGATTGTTATGCATAGGAAGTGCGTTAGACTTAAATGTGTTTTGAATTTGTTTCTTGATGCTCTCTTTTACTTTAATTCATATTTCTTATGTGAGCATCTTTCTGTGCCTAACTTAAAGGCGTTAAAGAAAAGTACTTCTTGGGAGATAACCCAATAATTTATGTTGAGTCTTGGAAGTTATTACTTCTGTAATAACTTTTCCTTATCCTTTTTGTGTGGTTTTTGTGCCCAGAATAACCTCTAATGAGAGAGAAGTAAGATTTGGGGAAGTTGCTGTCCCGAAACAGATTTTTATGCTTCACTGTAAAAATTTGTGAAAAAACCCTGCATGTCGGATTAAGCTGTAATTGTCTGAGCTTATGCCCTAGGTTGTTAGCTAACTTTCATTAGTACAACACTTTTCGATTTGAGCAACATAAGGTCTTCAAAAAAAATCAGTTTTTACCTGCTGGTCTGTTTTCACAGATTTCTGTCATTATTTGCATTTGCCCCTTATCGGTTTCTTTTTGAGTTCGTCTTGATCACTTGAGCTTTTCAAAGAAATTGCTACAGTAGATTTTGTTCTAATGAAAGTTTTACTTGTGTTGAAACTAAACCCAAAGGTTTATTATCTTGAATGCACTAATGTTGCTAATGAAGATTGTGTGAAGTTTTGTATGAAGGAATTTTTCAAGTGTAGGGGAAGAATGATGTAATGAGTTGAAGAATGGACAAAAGCTCAATCTTGGGGATGCCACCCCGTGTCACCCTAAGAAATATTCAGGAGGTACAAGCGTCAAAGCTTGGGGATGCCCAAGGAATCCCCTTCTTCATCAATAGAAATCTCAGGTCTCTTTCTAGACACTTCATTTTTATTGTTTCATGCATTGTTGTGTTGTTCTTGGAGCGCCTTAGTTTTCGTTTTTGGTTTTCATTTGCTTAGTTTTCTTGAATAAAGTAGTTGGACCCCAGCTTTCGCTGTGTTGTTTCAAATAAGTTGATTGGTGTTGGAAAAGAGTAGAAAGATTCATGCTTATAGTGGTACAAAAGGGAGCTTGTTTTGACTATGGCTTATACTTTATCATGTCATGCTAGATATTGTTTTGACCTTATGCTTAGTGATTATTGTTGTAGCATGAATTGTTCCAAACAATTGAGATTGCTTGGTGTGCCTTGAAAGAATCATGTGTTGTTTTAGCATACAAAAGTTTAATATTGTGGTATTCTCCTTTGATGCTTTGTTTGGGTTGACTTGGCACATGCTCACAACATGTTATGACTATGAACCAGTCACCTTAGCCTCTTTGATCATTTTGTTTTTGACTTGTGATACCACTTTATGCTTTGATTGATAATATTTTGTCGCTCTGCATGATTATGGCTATTATTGCTCTCTTAGTTGGTCGCTCCCAGTCTTTTGTTAGCCTCCACTTGTATTGGTAACTCCCAATAAACCAAGTTATTTCAAAGAGTCCACTATAAATTTTTATGCATGGTGTGTTACACCATTCCAAGTATACTCTTGTTTTATCTATCTTCCAAATTAAACTTGTTATGTGAAAATTAGTGATTAAAGCTCTCACAAACTTGATGACACACTTTATTTTTCTTACCCCTCATAAAATTGAACCATTGTGTCATATATGTTGTATATGCTTGCACTTATAAGTTGGGAATTAGCAGAACCGTGATGTCACGGAGAACGCTTTCAACACCTGTAAATATCTACCCACTTGATATCATGCTCTTTTGTTTATGGATGTCGGTGGTGTGTAATAAAAGGGGAGCTTGTAAGTCCATGGAGTTATGTATATGTGTTAGAGAAACTTCTGGGCCGCTAGCCTAAGCCATGCCTAATCATGGTGGAAACTTGCAGCATCACCATAGTTAGTAATCCATGAAGCATCCATAGAAAAAAATATAAAAAAAGAGAAGAGAAAAGAAAAAAATATGCATGATACATCGTAAACGTATCTATAATTTTTGATGTTCCATGCTTGTTTAGTATCCACTTTGCTTTGCTTTTCTATACTTTCAGGTATTGATGGCGCTGTGTCAACGTGGAGAGCTTCGTCGGGAAACCCCAAGAGCAAGGTATGATACAGCACAACAGCAAATCTTCCCTTAGTAAGAAACCGAGGTTATCGAACCAGTAGGAGGAAGAAAATGTCTCAAAGGTGTTTCAAGCAACGTGGAAACCTGCACAACACAAACTCAATACTTTACCCCAACTAACAGTGAGGTTTTCAATCTCATCGGTTGCTGTAACGAAGGATTAACTGTATGGTGTGGAAGGCAATGATGGTTTGTAGCAAGTAAACAGTAAGAGTGGAAGATGTATCAATGGTAAAGATTGGACCGATGTCCATAGTTCACTAGAGGTGTTCTCCTTAGATAAACAAACATGGCATGATGGGTAAACAAATTACAGCAGGACAATTGACATGACTGAGCAAGACATAAGAATACAATATTAGACATAAAGATCCTATGAGATTCGATTGGGCAATACAACAAGATACATAGACCGCCATCCAACTGCATCTATGACTAGAAATCCACCTTTGGGTTATCATATGAACCCCCTCTAGTATTAAGTTTGCAAGTAACAGACAACTTCTTTAAGCAAAGTGTGTAAGGTAAACAATCCACTTGTTCCATGAACAAGAGACCATTATTTTCTCCCTAGTGGCAACATCACATCTACAACCTTAGATATTTCTGTCACTTCCCTTGATTAAATATAGGCATGAACCCACTATCGAGCATAAATACCCCCTCTTGGAGTCACTAGCAACTACTTGGCCAAGATAGCTACTAACAACGGAGAGCATGCAAGATCACAAACAACACTGACCGATAGAGCCAATGAGACAAAACCATTAATCAATCTGACATAGTAATCTCAATATCCATCTGATCCCCGCAAACACAACATGCATGATTACAAATAGAGGAGATATTGATCATGAACGGAGCTCACAAGATCTAGACATGAAAGCACAAAGGAGGAGATATAACCATCTAGCTACTACATGGACCCATAGTCCAAGGTGGAAATACTCACGCTTCATACCGGAGGCTGGCATGATGAAGAAGAAGGCCTCCGGGATGATCTCCCCTCCGATCTAGGGATAATGGTGGTGGCGGTTACAGACGGTTTCGTGGAATATTGATCTGGTACTTAGGGTTTAGGCATCGGGGGCTTCTTATAGGCGAAGAGGCGAGGCTAGGAGGCGGACAGGGGGCCCACACCCTGCCTAGGCGCGGCCCAGGGTGGGCCCGTGCCTGGGGGCAGGGGGTGCAGCCACCCTGTTATGCCCCTTCGTCTCTCCTCTGGACTCCATGTTCTCCTCGGTAAAATATTGACTTTGGCTTTTGTCCCGTCCAATTCCGAGAATATTTCCTTACTAGATTTTATGGAACCAAAAACAGCAGAAAATAGGCAACTGGCACTTTGGCAACTTGTTAATAGGTTAGTAAAAGAAAACATATTAAAAGCACCTCAAAGTGTGGACAAAGCAAAGCAAAGTAGATTCTAAACAAGCGTGGAACATAAAAAATTATAGATATGTTTCCGACATATCAAGCATCCCCAAGCTTAACTCCTACTCGTCCTCGAGTAGGTAAGTGATAAAATAATAATTTTTGAGGTTACATGCACCATCAAAACCAAGATCAAACCATTTGCAAGCATTGAAAGCTGGTATCAAAGAACTCTAAACATGTGCATGAAAGATGGAGTTCTAACAATAAGACAAAGCAACTATGTATGCAACATGAAAGGCTACAAACAAAGATCATGAATAACATGCATTGAAAAACGTTTGTTTATTTCACATACAGAAAACATGGCAAAGTGGCATTCAGCTTGTCCCTCATGGAGTAGCAAATAGATGCATAGGACACCATCAAAGTTCATAAGAGTGACTAGATACAAATAGCACAAGAAAAAGTAATATCAATAATATGCATCAATCAATAAGTTTTGGGACAATGCACATAGAACTAAGAATGGCAACTATGCTCTTTTAACTGGTGCCTAAATGTAGAAGGTGGAGACTCAATATAAAAGTGGAAGAAAGGCCCTTCATAAAGGGAAGCAGGGATTTCAAGTTTCAAAAAGAGCTTCCAAAATTTATGGTACTTGTTAGCTTTCAGCCCTCATTGCCCCTATCATAAGCATCTTGAAGTGATTAAGGTTAAAGTGAACAAACTATGGAGTATATGCTTGACAAAGTATAAGTTGGCAATCTCATGTCCCTTGAATACGAGGGCCGCACCTCATGCTACTCAAATTTAGTCACCTGTAAGTTCTTGTCATAGTAAGTACATGTGTATCATAGAGAACCGCCAACGGGGTACCCCTTGCACATGGTATAGGAGCTTTCCCATAACCAAAATGACAAGGCAAGCAGACAATGAGCATCTCAGCAATATTTTTATTTGCTATTTGCATGGGTTTTTATTTAGGATGCTTCATAGATTGCTCATTATGGTGATGCTGCAAGTTTCCACCATGATTAGGCATGGCTTAGGCTAGCGGGCCAAGCATTTCTCTAACACAAAATACATAACTTCATGGACTTACAAGCTCCCTTTTTATTTCACACCGGCGACATCCATAGACAAAAGAGCATGATATCAAGTGTGTACAAAGTACAAGTGCAATGTTGAAAACGTTAACCATGAAAACATGGTTCTGCTAATTCTAACGTATAAGTGCAAGCATATACAACATAGATGACACAATGGTTCAAGTTTATTAGGGGTAAGAAAAATAAAGTGTTCCATCAAGTTCGTGAGAGCTTTAATCACTAGTTTTTCACATCACAAAATACTTTTTAATTGGAAGATAGATGAAAACAAGAATATACTTGGAATGGTGTAACACACCATGCATAGTAATTTATAGTGGAAAATTTGGAATAAATTGGTTTCTTGGGAGTTGTATGCATGAGTAGAGCTTAGTAAGCAAAAGTGAAGGCTAGCAAAAGACTGGGAGCGACCAACTAAGAGAGCAATAATGGCCATAATCATGCAGAGCGACAAAACATTACTAATCAAAGCATAAAGTGGTACCACAAATCAAAAACTAAATGATCATAGAGGCTAATGGTGACTTGTTAGAGTCATAACATGGTGTGAGCATGTGCCAAGTCAACCCAAACAAAACATCAAAGAAGAATACCATACTATGCTTTTCCATGCTAAAACAACCCATGATTCCTTCAAGGCACACTAAGCAATTCCAGTTATTTGGAACAAGTCATGCTACAGCAATAATCACTAAGCATACAAAACAACACCTAGCATGACATGCTAAAGTCTAAGTCACAGTCAATGCAAGCTCTGATACGTCGGAAACGTATCTACAATTTTTGATGTTCCATGCTTGTTTACTATCTACTTTGCTTTGCTTTGTCTACACTTTGAGGTGTTTTGATATGCTTTCTGGAACTAACCTATTAACAAGTTGCCACAGTGCCAGTTGCCTGTTTTCTTCTGTTTTTGGTTCCAGAAAGGCAGAAAATCAATATTCTTAGAATTGGACGGGACAAAATCCAAAGTCAATATTTTACCGTGGGCAACACGAAGCCAGAATACGAGATGGAGGAGGCTCAAAAGGGGCCCACCCTGCGCCTGGGGGGTGCAGCCGCCCTGGTGGCCCCCTGCCTTGCCTCTTCGCCTATAAGAAGCCCCCGATGTAGAAACCCTAGGGACTGGATCAATATTCCACAAAACCGTCTGTAGCCGCTGCCACCATCGTCCCTAGATCGGGGGGATCTGAAGCTCTTCCCGTCACCCTACCAGAGGGGAGATCATCCCGGAGGCCTTTTTCTGCAACATGCCAGCCTCCGGTATGAACTATCTAGCTGGTTGTATCTCCTCCTTTATGCTTTGATGTATAGGTCTTGTGAGCTTCGTTCATGATCAAGATCTAATCTATTTGTAATCATGCATGTTGTGTTTGCAGGGATCCGATAGATATTGAGATTACTATGTCAGACTGATTAATGATTTTGTCTTATTGATTCTATCATGTTTGTGTTGTTTGTGATTTTGCATGCTCTCCGTTGTTAGTAGCTATCTTGGCCAAGTAGTTGCTAGTGACTCCAAGAGGGGGTATTTATGCTCGATCGTAGGTTCATGCCTCTAGTTTCCAAGGGAAGTGACAGAAATATCTTCGGTTGTAGATGTGTTGTTGCCACTAGGGAGAAAACAACGGTCTCTTGTTCATGGAACAAGTGGATTGTTTACCTTACACACTTTGCTTAAGCAGTTGTCTGTTGCTTGCAACTTAATACTGGAGAGGGTTTGGATGATAACCTGAAGGTGGACTTCTAGTCATAGATGCAGTTGGATGGTGGTCTATGTATATTGTTGTATTGCCCAATCGAATCTCATAGGATCTTTTTTTCTAGTATTGCATTGTTATGCCTTGCTCAGTCCTGTCAATTGCCCTGCTGTAATTTGTTTACCCAGCATGCCATGTTTGTTTATCTAAGGAGAACACCTTTAGTGAATTATGGACCCTGGTCCAATATTTACCATTGTTACATCTTCCATTGTTACTGTTTACTTGCTGGAAACCATCATCACCTTCCACACCATATAGTTAATCCTTTGTTACAAGAACTGGTGAGATTGACAACCTCACTGTTAGTTGGGTCAAAGTCTTGAGTTTGTGTTGTGCAGGTTTCCAAGTTGCTTGCAACACCTTTGAGGCGTTTCCTTCCTCCTACTGGTTCGATAACCTCGGTTTCTTACTGAGGGAAAACTTTCTGCTGTGTTGCATCATACCTTGCTCTTGGAGTTTCCCAACGGGGCGTCAACATGCATCAAGACTTTTCTGGCGCTATTGCCAGGGAGGCTAAGGACGTCTTCACAAGGGGAGTCCTCCTCAACCTTTCTCTTTACTTTATTTTTAGTTTGCTTAGTTTCTTTTGCTTGGTTTTATTTGCGTCGTTTTATCAAAAACTCCAAAAAATTAGTTTAGTTTGGTTTGCTTTCTCTTATCAAAAACACAAAAAAATTTAGCTCCTACTCTAGTTGCCACTTTGCTCTAGCTCACCATGTTGTTCCCCAAGTTTGCCCTAAAGGACCTTTCGATAGGTAGTGGCTCTATAATGGGGAAAGAAAATATTGAGGAATTCTTCAACCATGTTAGCAAGCATAAGGATATTGAGGATAGATCTATAGCAGAACTTGCTCCTAATTATGAAATTGCTTCAGCTTCTTTAGTTCATTATTGGAGTCTAGGTTTGTTAGCCTTAACCCCATGATGCAAATTTTGTTCCTAAAACTAAAAGAAGAAAAGGATGCTGAAAAGAGAGAATTTATTCTTGAAACTTTACTCAAAGAGTTCCATGATGTTGCTAAGGAAGCCAAAAAGGTCTTTGAGCATTTTAATATGCTAGGCTCATGTGTAGATGTTGTGGGTACTTCAGATAAAACCAAGCCTAGAGAGGAATTTAAGATACCCATACCCTTTAAGCTTGTTGGGATGCATGAGGCCTTTGAAAAGAATTTTGATTGGATTGTTCCCGAAAATCCTTTTGATGAAAGTAGTAAACCAAAGAGAGATGAGAAGGGATCCTCCAAAACTCATTTGGATGAGATACCTTTCATAGTTGAAGACTTTGCAAGTATTGATGTTTATGCTTCCTCATTTGAAAATACTTGATTTCTTGCTTCTTGTGCCTAACTTAAAGGCGTTAAAGAAAAGTAATTTTTGGGAGATAACCCAAGAGTTTCCTTGAGTCTTAGAAGTTATTACTTCAGTAATGACCTCTCCTTATCCTTTTTGTTTGATTTTTGTGCCAATAATGACCTCTAATGAGAGGGAAGTAAGATTTGGGGAGTTGCTGTCCCAAAACAGATTTCTGTCCTCCACCATAAAAATTCATGAGGAGTCTCTGTAATTCGTATTGATCTTAAAATTTAAGAAAAAAATCCCCTCGTATGTTAGATAACTTTCGTTAGTTCAACACTTTTTTATTTGAGCAACACAATATTTTCGAAAAAATTGGTTTCTACCTGCTGGTCTGTTTTGACAGATTTCTGCCATTATTTGCGCTTGCTTCTTATTGATTCCTTTTTGAGTTCTCTTTTGGGGAATTTGAAGGGAATATGCCCGCGAGGCAATAATAAAGTGGTTATTATCGTATTCCTTATTTATGATAAATGTTTATTTTACATGCTATAATTGTATTAATACGGAAACGTTAATACATGTGTGTTTAATAAACAAAAAGGAAGTTCCTAGTTATGCCTCTCTTATAAACTAGCTCGTTGATTAACAAGATGATCATAGGTTTTCTGATCATGGACATTGGATGTTGTTAATAACGAGGTCACAACATTAGTGTAATGGTGTGATGAACATTCATCCGAAGTATAGCATTACCATCAAAGTCATTGAGTTTATATTGCTATAACAACTTACGAAGTGATCCTAATCCTTAGACCATGAGATCATGTCAATCACTAACACCGGAAGAGTTTCTTGATAACAACAAACGTCACACCGTAACAGGGTGATTATAAAGATGGATTCAGAACTAATAAAGTGTTATGTTGAGGCCCATGGATCGAGAGTGGAATTTGTTCATCCCGATGACGGATAGATATACTCTGGGCCCTCTCGGTGATATCACATTGATTAGCTTGCAAGCAAGTGATTTGATCACTAGAATGTTATATCACGGAACGAAAAGAGTGCATGTCAAACTTGAATTAGATCAAACTAGGTATGGAGATACCGATGATCGAATCTCGGACATGTAATATATCGCTAAACAAAGGGATTAAGATACTAGCGTAAAAGGTTCCGACGATCACAAGAAAGTCATCGTTGAATGTGTGGGAGTCAGTATGGGTCTCCAGATCCCGCTTCTGATTATTGATCCGAGAGGGGTCTCGATCATGTCCGCATTATTCGCGAACCGTAGGGTGACACACTTAAGAGACACCTACATCCATTTGGAGCAAAAGTTTCATGCCGAAAAGAATAACAAGCGCAGGAATTTATTTCACTAGATACCGAAACGGGTTTTCGGGTGAAATTGCAGAAAGTGTTTCTGCATGTGAAATGAAATACTAGCAAGGGGTTATATGTGAATGTTTGTCATTAAAGTAATTGACAAAATTCTGAATAAATAAAAGGAGTTTTATTTAATGAGAGTTTGCATTAAATTTGGTGGAAATTTAATGGGAATTTGAGTGGGTTTTTGAGTGGAGGGAATTGAAAGGCATTTGAGTGAGTGGAGTGTCCACCCACATGAATGTGGAAGAGGTGGGGGCAGACCCATGGCTGGGCGCATGGCCCCTTGGGTGCCCCCTCCCTATAAAAGGAGCCCTCCTCTCTCTCTCACTCACACCTCCTCGTGAAGGATCTCTCTCCCCCTCTAGTATTTATCCCCATGGTCTCGGACTAGCGAGATACATGTTCCCGGTGGCTATTCGGCAAGAAAGAGTTGTGCTTCCGCTGCATCGAGCGAGGAGGCGGAGGTTGCTCGGTGCCTCGAGCGTGTGCGACGCGGATGCGCTGCTGTTTTGCGGCGCTAGGACTTCCTCTCGATCTTGAGATCGGCAAGAGATCGTCTACATCAACCACGAGTTTGGACTCGTTAAGCTTTGTCGGTCTTCAAGGGTATGTTCTCTACGGATATACATCCGCCCGTTGTTTGTATCTAGTAGATAGATCTTGGTACATAGTTGTTCCCATCGAGAAATTTTTGTTTTCTATCTGCGAACCCTACAAAGGGTATCGAGCCGGATCTATGCGTAGATACTTTGCACAGTTAGTACACATATGAGTATGTGGGCGATGATGATCATTTTATTGCTTCTTAGTTGTACTTTGGATATTGGTGGCATAGTGGGATGAAGCGGCCCGGACAAACTTTACATGTCCTCGCACATGAGACCTGTTCCACGCTTGACATGCAACTAGTTTTGCATAAGTGGCTAGCGGGTGTCTGTCTCTCCTACTATAGTCAATATCTAATTTGCAACGAGTTGTCAACAATTTGTTTATCCTCGTTGTGGTTCATGTTCATAGGTAAGAACGGTTCTATCTTGAAAGCCCTAAGACACGTAAAATTTGCAATGGATAAATTAGAGGCGTCTAGTTTAGATTGTTGCTGGGCTAGTGTTATGATATGGTGATGTTGTAAGTAGAAGTATGAGATGATACTCTTACAACATACATGACGTGTAAACTCCATAGACCTTGGATTTACACATAAAGGTATGATAGTGATCATACCACGATGCACATGATAGAGATCATATGCGGGAACCATATTATTCCACTAATAAACATGTGATGTTTGATAGCATCTTATATTGCTTGTTTGGCGTTTTATTAGCATAATAAGATGATCCCTCATTTAGATATCAAGATAAAAATGTGTTCTTCCTTAAGTATGCACCGACAATGTTTCGTCGCTTCAAGGCATCACGTGATGATCGGGTGTACTTGAATCCACGAGCACATCTCGGGTGTAAGACAGTTACACACGCGAATACTAAGGTTCTTACTTGGCGAGCCTAGCATGTACAGACATGGCCTCGGAACACGGACCGAAAGGTCAAGCATGAGTCATATAGTAGATATGATACCCATTTGATGCTCTCCTTTGAAGCTACACCGACTCACGTGATGATCGGACTTGGTGTAGTGGATTTGGTTCATGTAATCACCAAAAAGACATGAGGGATGTCGTTTTTGAGTGGGAGTTCATTTCTAATTTGGATTAGTAGAACTCAATTTATCATAAATTAAATCAGAGTGAATTTGCATAATTTGTTGTAGTCATTGGAATTCGTTCACCACCTTATGCATAGTTGTAATTGAGATAATAGAACTATAGAATTCTGGATATATACTTTACGAACTGGTATCGTATTGTGTTGAGTTTATTATTGAGTTTATCTAGGAGCTAAAAGAATTGTTTTAGAAACCATCATGTGTGACAGATATAACGATATCTGAAACAATTTCTTGGTTGCAATATGATAGAGTATAATATGTGTTCTCATATAGGATGAGAATTTACAAAGGTTGGAGATGCTAGACATCCTAATCATCCAAAAGGGTTTTGGAAAGTAATGTTATACTCACAATTCTCCTTTATAAGCTACAGTAGCTTGATCATGAAAGTCGTCATGATAAGGACGGATAGAAGATGTATGTAAAGTGTTTACTACACTAAAAGATTACTAAAGAATGGATTTTGAAAGAATACCGATCATTTTGATGATGGTGATCTACTTCAAAGTGCAAGTCCAAAGGTATTATTATTTGAATATACACGCTTTGGACTATGTGTCATGTAGATGGCGCCACTTTTGATGTTGATAGATTCTTTTAAAAAGTAAAAAGGAAATGCTAAAAGAGAATCTATAAAATATATTTGGCAGAAAAGAAAAGATTGGAAATATACAATTTAGGTATATATATGATATACATGTTATGGTTGTATTCTTTGCTTGTTAAAAAATGTGGTTCTTGGGTATTGGATACCGAATTGGTTGGTATGAAATTTCATACGGAACGATGCAATTCATGAACCACAATGGCCTAAGTAACTAGCAAGAGAATATGTGATGATGTTCATCGAAAACAAACAAACCGTTGTTTGTATTTCTAGTTGACATCAAAGCTTGACTTCAAGATTTGTTTTAATAATTGTTATTTAAATCAGGTATTATGAGAACAAAGGTTGTTCAAATAATTACCATATTCCATATAAGATGGATGATTTACAAATCTAGTTGGAGAAATCACATCCATAAAACCTAATGCTAAAATGTCGCAAGACAAATGATTGAAACATCACTTACGAAGTGACATCGCTGTTTAGATTATATTGGAAAGAAAACATGAAGAAACTCCATTTTCATGGATTTTTGGAGTCTTTGATTTGATCAAGTGACGCTCGTGAGACTTTCCTCGGGATAATTAAAACATCGTTCAAAGTCCAAAGAAGAACGAACGACTAAATTATTGGAATTATACATATCGATGTATGTAGTCCATTAAGTATAGTCGTAAGCGATGGATTTCAACTTCATATGCTTTCTCCGGAAATTTGAGTGAATGTTCACTTAATGAGAAAGAAGTATGAAATATTTGAAAACGTTCAAAGAATTTCAAGATAAAGTGAAAATCATTGTGACAAGAAAATAAATGGTTTATGATTTGATCGTAAGGGATTTATTTGAGTTACAAGTGTAACAAGAAAAATAAATGAATTATGATTTATCATAAAGGGATTTATTTGAAGTTACAAGTTTAGCAAAACACCTAGATTTACATTTCCCGAAACACCATAGGAGTATGGAGTGTTTGAGATTTGTAATGAAACCTTTTTTGACATGGTTGGATCAAAGGTGTTATTTATAAAACTGCCATTATGTTTTAAAAGATTAAAGCTTTAGAGACTTCCGCTTTTACACTGAAAAGAGCTCCATCTTGATCCGTTGAAATGACACCATGGAAGTTATGGTTTGGGGTAAAACCCAAGTTGTCATTTCTTAAATTTTGGTATGCTAAACATAAGTAATATGTTTACAACCGAAGTCGAATGAGCTTGTCTTTGTAGGTTATTTCGAATAACAATTGGTTATTCCTTCATAACACCAAGGACAAAAGGGTTTGTCGCTTGAAACGTGAAGTTTCTTGGAGAAGGAATTTTTCGTAAAAGTTAAGTGGGAGGACAATAGAACTTTGATAAGGTTAACGAACCTTAGCTATATGTGATGAGTTGCGCAGCGCCGGAAATCGTTCCGAAGGCTGCCATAATTCCCATAGCTTATGTGCCTCAAAGGTTGTGGTCACGGAGATCTAAGTTCTTATTGAACCAAGTCGGTCGGTTAAACAATCAAATGTTGAGATTTGAGAGTAAATCATTATTGTTTGACAATGATGAACCGACTACAAAGAAGCGATGATGGGCCCTGACTCCGCCAAATGGCTTGAAGCCATAAAATCCGTGATAGTTCCATACATGAGAAATCAAGTTTTGAACTTGGAAGACCCTCCGGAAAGGTGTAAAAACCTATCGGTCGTATTTGGATCTATAAAGAAACAGACATGGATGTTTTACATCTATGAAATAGTCGACATATCGGTAAAGTATTTTACGACAATGTTCAAGGAGTTGACTATGACAAGATTTGATCTTTCATAGCGATATTTAGTCTGGATGGATTAAAGTAGCAACCACTACATATAATTTGTTATATGGTAGATGAATAAACAAAACAAAGTTCTTCTAATAGAATGGTTACCTAGGACGTGTACATGACACGATCCAAATGGTTTTGTTAATTCAAAGGATGCTAAAAAGGGCATGCAAACTTCAATGGTTGAAGTAAGCATCGCGGAGTTGGAATCTTTACCGTGATGAAAAGGAGTTTTCATCAGGAGTCGATGAAGATGCTTGCATTTGCAAGAAATTAAGTGGGAGCGCTGAGACATATTTCTAATACATTATGTGGATGACATCTTGTTGATTAGAAATGATGTATCTTTTATTGACAAAGGTTAAGAATTTCATTTCGATGAAATACTTAGGCAAAACCCGAATATTTAGCGTGAATGTCTATAGTGGATAGACTGTGACGCCAATATGGTTGTGCCAAACGTACATATATGAGATATTGAAGGAGTTCAATATAGAAACAACAAGAAACGGTTCTTGTCGCATGGAAAGGAATGGAATCAAGATTCAAGTGTATCGACACTTGATAAGTGAAACAAGATTCAAGTGCTTTGACACTTGATGAGTGAAATCACGAGAATGTTTTGATCAATCATACCATGATATGTACACATCCAGATATGTCCAATGCTCTAAGTGTTATGAGCATATACCAGAATGAATCATAAAATGATCATTGGACGATAGTGAGGATATTCTTATGATCTTTTGGAAGAACTAAGAATATATTTGTGTAGAGGTGACAAACAATTACAAATAGTTCATTGTAAAGCGTTACATTGATACTAGTTTTGTCGCAAGATACAAATTAAGTTTATCTCAATTTGAACTATGGGTGGCACAATGTAATGGAAAGAAGATTCCATGATGGATTTGGATGAAATCCATAGTTAAGATAGTGTGACGAATACTACAACAAAAGGGCTAAGTATATGACTGCTATAGTAGCAGCAAAGGAGGGAATTTGTGTCAAGTAGTTTGTTATCAAACTAAGGTGTGGTTCACAATGGGCTAACACTAAAGATATATTGTATGACAATAGTATCAACATGTTTTAACCCCAAGGAACTAAAGGTCTCACCAAAAGACCAAATTTGTACAATGCCATCTCATTGGAGAATGAGTGATGCGTGGAGACGCAAAGACATGCAAATACACACGGACCTGAAGCGTCAGATCCGTAGATTATGTTAACCACTTGCAATTGCGTATATGGAACACCGGAAAGCCATAAGTGTTCAATACGCAAAGTTCTCAAACTAGATTATTGTCTCTAGTGCAAGTGGGAGACTGAAGGGAATATGCCCAAGAGGCAATAATAAAGTGGTTATTATCGTATTCCTTATTTATGATAAATGTTTATTTTACATGCTATAATTGTATTAATACGAAAACGTTAATACATGTGTGTTTAATAAACAAAAAGGAAGTTCCTAGTTATGCCTCTCTTATAAACTAGCTCGTTGATTAACAAGATGATCATAGGTTTCCTGATCATGGACATTGGATGTTGTTAATAACGAGGTCACAACATTAGTGTAATGGTGTGATGAACATTCATCCGAAGTATAGCATTACAATCAAAGTCATTGAGTTTATATTGCTATAACAACTTACGAAGTGATCCTAATCCTTAGACCATGAGATCATGTCAATCACTAACACCGGAAGAGTTTCTTGATAACATCAAATGTCACACCGTAACAGGGTGATTATAAAGATGGATTCAGAACTAATAAAGTGTTATGTTGAGGCCCATGGATCGAGAGTGGAATTTGTTCATCCCGATGACGGATAGATATACTCTGGGCCCTCTCGGTGATATCACATTGATTAGCTTGCAAGCAAGTGATTTGATCACTAGAATGTTATATCACGGGAACGAGAAAAGAGTGCATGTCAGTAAAGAGATCAAAGTAGGTATGGAGATACCGATGATCGAATCTCGGACATGTAATATATCACGAAACAAAGGGATTAAGATACTAGCGTAAAAGGTTCCGACGATCACAAGAAAGTCATCGTTGAATGTGTGGGAGTCAGTATGGGTCTCCAGATCCCGCTTCTGATTATTGATCCGAGAGGGGTCTCGATCATGTCCGCATTATTCGCGAACCGTAGGGTGACACACTTAAGAGACATCGACATCCATTTGGAGCAAAAGTTTCATGCTGAAAAGAATAACAAGCGCAGGAATTTATTTCACTAGATACCGAAACGGGTTTTCGGGTGAAATTGCAGAAAGTGTTTCTGCATGTGAAATGAAATACTAGCAAGGGGTTATATGTGAATGTTTTTCATTAAAGTAATTGACAAAATTCTGAATAAATAAAAGGAGTTTTATTTAATGAGAGTTTGCATTAAATTTGGTGGAAATTTAATGGGAATTTGAGTGGGTTTTTGAGTGGAGGGAATTGAAAGGCATTTGAGTGAGTGGAGTGTCCACCCACATGAATGTGGAAGAGGTGGGGGCAGCCCCATGGCTGGGCGCATGGCCCCTTGGGTGCCCCCCTCTCCCTATAAAAGGAGCCCCCCTCCCTCTCTCACTCACACCTCCTCGTGAAGGATCTCTCTCCCCCTATAGTATTTATCCCCCATGGTCTCGGACTAGCGAGATACATGTTCCCGGTGGCTATTCGGCAAGAAAGAGTTGTGCTTCCGCTGCATCGCTGAAGCGAGGAGGCGGAGGTTGCTCGGTGCCTCGAACGTGTGTGCGAGCACGGATGCGCTGCTGTTTTGCGGCGCTAGGACTTCCTCTCGATCTTGAGATCGGCAAGAGATCGTCTACATCAACCACGAGTTTGGACTCGTTAAGCTTTGTCGGTCTTCAAGGGTATGTTCTCTACAGATATACATCCGCCCGTTGTTTGTATCTAGTAGATAGATCTTGGTACATAGTTGTTCCCATCGTAGGAATTTTTTTGTTTTCTATGCTGCGAACCCTACCGAATTGAGCTTTTTGAAGGAGTTGCTACAATAGCTTGTGTTTTTAGTGAAAAGTTTTTCTGTTCCAAAGCTAAACCCAAAGGTCTATTATCTTTTGAATACACTAATGTTGCTAATGAAGATTGTGTGAAGTTTTGTATGAAGGAAAAATTTCAGGTGTAGAGAAAGAATGATGTAATGATATGAAGAATGGAAAAAATCTCAAGCTTGGGGATGCCACCCCGGTGTCACCCTAAGAAATATCCAAGAGGTACAAGCGTCAAAGCTTGGGTATGCCCAAGGCATCCCCTTCTTCATCAATAAAAAGCTCAAGTCTTTCTAGATACTTCATTTTTATTGTTTCATGCACTGTTGTGTTGTTCTTGGAGCGTCTTAGTTTTTGTTTGCTTTGATTAGTTTGTTTATTTTGCTTGAATAAAGTATTTTGGACACCCGTTATCACTGTGTTGTCTCAAATAAGTCGATTGGTGTTGGAAAGGAGTAGAAAGTTCTTGCTTGAAAGTGCAAGAGGAGCTTGCATTGACTGTGACTTAGACTTTATCATGACATGCTAGGTGTTGTTTTGACCATATTCTTAGTGATTATTTCTGTAGCATGTCTTGTCCAAACAATTGGGATTGCTTAGTGTGACTTGAAGGAATCATGCGTTGTTTTAGCATACAAAGGCATAGTATAGTGGTATTCTCCTTTGATGTTTTGTTTGGGTTGACATGGCACATGCTCACACCATGTTATGACTATGCACAAGTCACCATAGCCTCTATGATCATTTATTCCTTGACTTGTAGTACCGCTCTATGCTTGGATTAGTAATGTTTTGTCGCTCTGCATGACTATGGACATTATTGCACTCTTAGTTGGTTGCTCCCAGTCTTTTGCTAGCCTCCACTTGTATGAGTAAGCTCTACTCATGCTTCCAACTCCCAAGAAACCAAGTTATTCCAAAGTGTCCACTATAAACTCCTATGCATGGTGTGTTACACCATTCCAAGTATATTCTTGTTTTCAGCTATCTTCCAATTAAAAATTATTTTGTTATGTGAAAACTTAGTGATTAAAGCCCTCACGAACTTGATGGCACACTTTATATTCTTTGCCCCTAATAAACTTGAACCATTGTGTCATCTATGTTGTATATGCTTGCACTTATACATTGGAATTAGCAGAACCATGCTGTCATGGGGAACGTTTTCAACATTGCACTTGTACTTTGTACACAGTTGATATCATGCTCTTTTGTCTATGGATGTAGCCGGTGTGAAATAAAGAGGGAGCTTGTAAGTCCATGGAGTTATGTATTTTGTGTTAGAGAAAATTCTAGGCCGCTAGCCTAATCCATGCCTAATCATGGTGGAAACTTGCAGCATCACCATAATGAGCATTCTATGAAGCATCCTCAATAAAAAAGTTATGCACATAGTAAAAAAAGATCGCTGAGATGCTCATTGTCTGCTTGCCTTGTCATTTTGGTTATGGGATAGCTCCTGAACCATGTGCAAGGGGTACCCCGTTGGAGGTTCTCTATGATACACATGTACTTACTATGACAAGAACTTACAGGTGACTAAAGTTGAGTAGCATGCAGTGCGACCCTCGTATTCAAGGGACAAGAGATTGCCAACTTATACTTTGTCAAGCATATACTACATAGTTTGTTCACTTTAACCTTAATCACTTCAAGATGCTTATGATAGGGGCAATGAGGCCTGAAAGCTAACAAGTACCATAATTTTTGGAAGATCTTTTTGAAACTTGAAATTCATGCTTCCCTTTATGAAGGGCCTTTCTTCCACTATTATATTGAGTCTCCACCTTCTACCTTTAGGCACCATTAAGAGAGCATAGCTGTCATTCTTAGTTCTATGTGCAGTGTCCCAAAACTTCTTGATTAATGCATATTGTTGATATTGCTTGTTCTTGTGCTACTTGTATCTAGTCACTCTTATGAACTTTGAAGGTGTCCTATGCATCTTTTTTCTACTCCATGAGGAACAAGTTGAATGTCACTATGCCATGTTTTCTGTATGTGAAACAAACAAACGTTTTTCAATGCATGTTATTCATGATCTTTGTTTGTAGACTTTCATGTTGCATGCATAGTTACTTTGTCTCATTGTTAGAACTCCATCTTTCATGCACATGTTTAGAGTTCTTTGATCCCAGCTTTCAATGCTTGCAAATGGTTTGATCTTGGTTTTGATGGTGCATGTCACCTCAAAAATTATTCTTTTATCACTTACCTACTCGAGGACGAGAAGGAGTTAAGCTTGGGGATGCTTGATACGTCGAAAACAAATCTATAATTTTTGATGTTCCATGCTTGTTTACTATCTACTTTGCTTTGCATTGTCTACACTTTGAGGTGTTTTTATATGCTTTATGGAACTAACCTATTAACAAGTTGCCACAGTGCCAGTTGCCTGATTTCTTCTGTTTTTTGTTCCAGAAAGGCAAAAAATATATATTCTTGAAATTGGACGGGACAAAATCCAAAGTTAATATTTTATAGTGGGCAACATGAAGCCAGAATACGAGACGGAGGGGGCTCACCAGGGGCCCACACCCCTAGGCCATGTGGGTGGGCCCACCCCACGCCTAGGGGGTGCAGCCGCCCTGGTGGCCCCCTGCCTCGCCTCTTCGCCTATAAGAAGTCCCCGATGCAGAAACCCTAGGGACCGGATCAATATTCCACAAAACCGTCTATAGCTGCTGCCACCATCGTCCCTAGATCGAGGGGTTCTGAATCTCTTCCCGACACCCTGCCGAAGGGGAGATCATCCCGGAGGCCTTCTTCTTTATCATGCCAGCCTCTGGTATGAAGCGTGAGTAGTTCCACCTTGGACTACTGGTCCATGTAGTATCTATATGGTTGTATCTCCTCCTTTGTGCTTTCATGTCTAGATCTTGTGAGCTCTGTTCATGATCAAGATCTAATCTATTTGTAATCATGCATGTTGTGTTTGTGGGGATCCGATGGATATTGAGATTACTATGTCAAATTGATTAATGGTTTTTTCTTATTGATTCTATCATGTCTGTGTTGTTTGTGATCTTGCATGCCCTCCGTTGTTAGTAGCTATCTTGGCCAAGTAGTTGCTAGTGACTCCAAGAGGGGGTATTTATGCTCGATTGTGGGTTCATGCCTCTAGTTTCCAAGGGAAGTGATAGAAATCTCTTCGGTTGTAGATGTGTTATTTCCACTAGGGAGAAAACAACGGTCTCTTGTTCATGGAACAAGTGGATTGTTTACCTTACACACTTTGCTTAAAGCAGTTGTCTGTTGCTTGCAACTTAATACTGGAGGGGGTTCGGATGATAACCTGAAGGTGGACTTCTAGTCATAGATGCAGTTGGATGGCGGTCTATGTATATTGTTGTACCCAATCAAGTCTCTTAGGATCTTTTTGTCTAGTATTGCATTGTTATGCCTTTCTCAGTCCTGTCAATTGCCCTACTGTAATTTGTTTACCCAGCATGCCATGTTTGTTTATCTAAGGAGAACACTCTAGTGAACTATGGACCCCAGTCTAATCTTTACCATTGTTACATCTTCCATCATATTTGCTTACTTTGTGCAAACCATCATCACCTTCCACACCATACAGTTAATCCTTTGTTACAGCAACCGGTGAGATTGACAACCTCACTGTTAGTTGGGGAAAAGTCTTGAGTTTGTGTTGTGCAGGTTTCCACATTGCTGATGACCCACAAGTATAGGGGGTGTATCGTAGTACTTTCGATAAATAGGAGTGTCGATCCCAACGAGGAGCAGAAGGTGTTGAACAGTGGTATGGAGCAGGAAATCCCTGTGAATACTTAGCAAACGGATTTTTAGTGGTTTTCTGACAAGGCAACAAAACAAGGAGCAAGTAACAAAGTTAACAAACAAACGGAGCAAGTGGCCCAATCCTTTCTTAGCAAAGGACAAGCCGGTGGAAATACTTATAAGGACCAAACGTTCTCGAGGACACATGGGAATTCTGTTAAGTGCTTTCGCTTCAAATAGCTGAGTACTCTTCTCTGGTGTTGTAAGTGTTGTATGGGTGAACCTGTGCTAATGTACTGACCGTACTTGTACTAATACATACTTGTGATTAAACCTCCTGTAAACATCCGTAACTACAGGAAAGTAATTAAGATATAAATCTAACCACAGCCTTAAACTCTGAGATCCTACGCTCCCTTGTGCAAAGGTGTCCTAACGGGGGTTCAGGTTTCTGTCACTCCGGCAACCCCACAATTAGTAGCCAAATACACAATGCATCCCCCTAGGCCCATAAATGGTGAAGTGTCATGTAGTCGACGTTCACATGACACCACTAGAAGAATATCACCACAACTTAAATACTAAACCATTGAATAATAACTCATCACATATTCACTACTAACAACATGACTTCTCCATGTCCTGAAGAACTAATCGAACTACTCACAAGACATCATATGGATCAAGATCAAAGATGATATGGTTATGGAGAACAATCTGAACATAAATAATAGTCCAATGGTTCCACTCATAATGCATCAACCACAATAGTAATCAACACCGGGCAAGTTTCCCCTAATGAACTAAGCAATGTCCAACACAATTGTTACAGCGGTACGGAGTGGTGGTGATGGTGCTGGTGGAGATGATGGTGTGGATGATGATGATGATCCTGATGAAGCTTAGCTTGATGACGGTGTTGATGGCGACGGTCTCCCCTCTCCGGGAAGGAATTCCCCTGGCAGAAATCTGTCTGCCGGAGAGATCTTTCTCTCTCGGTGTTTTCCGCCCCCAGAGGCGGCGGAAATCTATATGTGGTTGCTCCCCGAGGCTTAGGGTTCTGTAGGGAAGATATAGACGAAGGGGCGGAGTCGGAGGCCGGGCAGGTAGGCCACACCTGCCCTAGGCGCGGGGTCAGGTGGGCCCGCGCCTAGGGGGTGTGGGCCCCCTGAGGCCCTTCTTCGTCCCTCCTTTTGGATCCCTCATTCTTCTGGAGAAATAATATGTTTCCATATTTTTCTGATCTTTGCGAAATTGCACCGAAACGCCTTATTTTCCATCAAAATCAAGACTCCGGCAGTCCATCCTCCAAGAATCATCCAACATGCATAAACAGATGAAAAGGCCATCAGTAGTACCTCATAATAAGACAAATATCAATGAATAGAGGTAAATTATGATATAGAATGGTGATGCAAATTGGGCGTATCAACTCCCCCAAGCTTAGACTTCGCTTGTCCCCATGCGAAAACTAAGCTCAGTAAACATGTCCACAGGTTGATGGAGTGAAGTGTCGATAAAAGAATATGAACAAGAAGCATCACACTTACCATTGCACAACTCATAGAAGAAAGAAACTCACCATTATATAACTTAGCTTGCAACCAAGTACAATAGTTACAATAGAGATGCATAAAGATAAATCATAATTGGAATTGACAAACTTGTTCTTGGTCAGAGAACAACTGGCAAATAGTTTCAAAAAAGCTTTTTGTAGAAGTTTCAAAACAGGAACACTCTTTGCTCAAAAAGGTTTTTCACAAGTGAAGGCTTTCAAAGTAATACTCAATAGATAAGAGTTTTGTGCAAACAAGGAAGATGGAGAACATGATTGAATAAATCACCATATGAATTCTTGAAACACAACAACTCAAAAGCTTGCTGGAGATAGAGAGGAAGTAGGTTTACTGACTCAACTTGGAAGTGGGAGAAAGGTCCCTTCTTAGAGGGAAGCAGGGATTACAAGTCATAAAGAGATTTCAAAATATTATGGTACTTACTAGCTTTGATCCCTCATTGCCCCTATCATAAGCATCTTGAGATGATTAAGGTTAAAGTGAACAAAGATGGAGTATATGCTTGACGAAATATAAGTTGGCAATCTCATGTCCCTTGAATATGAGGGCCACTCCTCATGCTACTCAACTTTGGTCACAGGTAAGTTCTTGTCATTGTAAGTATTTGCATATCATTTAGAACCGCCAACGAGGTACCCCTTGAGCTTTCCCATAACCAAAATGACAAGGCAAGCAGACAATGAGCATCTCAGTGATCTTTTTATTTACTATGTGCATAGCTTTTTATTGAGGATGCTTCATAGATGACTCACTATAGTGATGCTGCAAGTTTCCACCATGATTAAGCATGGCTTAGGCTAGAGGCCCAGGCGTTTCTCTAACACAGGATACAAACTCCATGGACTTACAAGTTCCCTCTTTATTTCACACCATTGACATCCATAGACAAAAGAGCACGATATCAACTGTGTACAGAGTACAAGTGCAATGTTGAAAACGTTCCCCGTGACAGCACGGTTTTGCTAATTCCAACGTATAGATGCAAGCATATACAATTTCGATGTTCACAATGGTTCAAGTCTATTAGGGGAAAGAAAATAAGGTGTGCCACCAAGTCCGTGAGAGCTTTACTAACTAGTTTTCACATAAAAAAATACTTTTTAATTCAAAAGGTAGATGAAGCTTGAGAATTTTCTTGGAATAGCAAAAGCTACTAGGTAGATATGGTGGACACAAGTGGCAAAAGTTTTGGTTCAAAGGATTTTGGAAACATGAGAAGTATGCCTTCTCAAAATAGGTTTTTGGCTAGCAAGGATGGGTAGCAAGCAAGAGAGTTGAAAGAAACAAGCAAACATACAAGTAATAAAGCCAAACATGCAATCTTCCTTGAAGACACAAAAGAATCTTAAATAAAGAATACTAAGCTTATGAGCCAACAAGAAAGAAAACAAATGATACAAAATACATGTAAGCCTTTTTTCTTTCTCTTTTTATTTTGAAGTAATGCTACTGACCAGAAATCGGTTTGCCAAAACCAATTTAGATCCACTTGATGATCCCAAAGTGGTGCCAATAATGATCAACAAGATCCATCATATAATAGAGATTGCAAACTAAAATAAGAAGTGCAAAAAGTAAAAGATGAGACTTCTCATTAATATTCCAATAAAGGCACTCACACCAAGGGATACATAGATAATCAACTAAAGGAGAGATACTTCCACATGCAAAACAAACTATAAGATAACCCCTCTACCACAGATATGAATCCACTATAAAGGTAAAAGATAAAAGATAATGGTGGTGATACCGGGACACTCCCCCAAGCTTGGAACAAGCCAAGGGGATGCCAATCCTGATGACGAATTACTCCTTTGGCAGTGGTGGTGTTCTCTTGATAAGCTCTTCAATAAGTTTCTTCAAATCCTTGAACTCAAAAGTAAGACTACGGATTAGCTCCGAGTTTTGCTCTATATGGTTCATGATCATGTCAGTCCGAGAATCCCAGTTCTTGTTATTCTTTCCCCACTCTTCATCCTTAGCATGATCCTTCTTTGCATTGTTAGAACGAGGCATATCCCAAACCGAGGGAAAATTCCCTTTGGGCACATGTTGATATTGATATTCAAGTATAAGTGTATGGAAGGGTCTCTTGTTACGTGGAGGATATGATCGTGGAGAGAGAGTATGACGTCGAGATTTCCCTCTCGTAGACATCCGTGCTATCCTCTTAAGCTTGGTAGGTCATGCCACCAAGCCAATGCTTGCGACGGTAGCGCGGGTGTCCGGATGCTTGTCCTCCTCCATGTCACCTTCATACCCTACCGAAATCTCCTCCTCCTTGGGGTCTTGATTTTCTTCTTTCTCGGGCTCCTTGCCTTTGTCGTTGGCGGAGGCCATGGTGCTCTAAACTTGAGAAGATTTCCTGACAGAAACAGATTGAAACGAAAACACGACGATAACACGATGCACGAACCTCGGGGGATCCGGGGGGGTTATATATTATGAAGTTTCAATGCATAAGGAAGGTTTTGACACGGAAACAAGGCGGAGACGGATTTCAAGGGGGGAACACCCCCCTCAGGCGCGGCCAGGCTGGGCCCGTGCCTGGGGTGGGTTTGTCCACCCCGGGCTCCGTTTCCTCTTCAGTTTCGTCTCGTAATTTCCCTTATGTATTAAAAACATCAAAAATATAAAAATATTGGGGTTTCACGGACCTTATGTTTTCACCACTTTTACCTATTGAAAGACGAACTCTGCAGATTCCTTTTCTATTTCTCCTGAAAATTTCCTTCTTACAAAAAACTTGCACAAACTCAATGACAACATTAGTGTAAGCAAAAACAATAAACCTTTGGGTACACACTTCAACTGAAAATCCATCAAAACAAAAGCTTCTGTTAGAGGCAAATGCAAATGATGGAAGAAATCTGTCAAGACAGACTAGTAGGTAAAGATTGATTTTTTTGAAGACCTTCTGTTGCTCAAATCAAAAAAGTGCACAACTGATGAAGTTGGGTAACAACTTGGAGAACAAGCACATAAAAATGCAGCTCCATCCGAAGTACTGAGCTTCCTCGCGAATTTTTACAATGCAGCACAAAAATCTGTCCCAGGACAGCCACTTTTCACAACTCCTCTACTTCACAAAAGTAGTTGAACTTGACACAAAAACCAAAAAAAAAAGGATAAGGAGTGGTTATTACTGAATTAATAACTTCCAAGACTCGACAAAACTCTTGGGTTATCTCCCAAAAAGTACTTTTCTTTAATGCCTTTAAGTTAGGCTTGAAACTTTCAAAGATGCTCATAAAGGATATATAAATTTGAAGTGAAAGAGAGCATCAAGAAGCAAATAACCAACACACTTGAGTCTAACCCACTTCCTGTGCATGGGTGTATCATGGGAAAACGTATTGTTGAAACAAAAAGCCACTAGCATAGGAAGACAAAATATATGCAACTTCAAAGGTTTCAGCATAAAACGGGGAAACTTAACATCATTGAGATGCATAAAACCATGTTTCCCTCTCTCATAATAACTTTCAGTAGAACTTTGAATAAAGTTGACAATATAACTATCACTGGAAACAACTTTATCATCATAATAAGCAAACTTACAGTCATTAAAAGAGGCCCAAGGTCATAGACTGGATCAATAGAAGCAAGTTGTTCCATCCTGAAATCTTTATTAGGCAAGCTATTTTCACAAGGATCTTTAGCAAATTTGGAAAAGTTGAACTCATAAGAATCTCCATCAAACTTAGTTAAAACTTTTTCCTTCTTACAATCAATAATGGCTCCACAAGTGTTCAAGAAAGGTCTACCAAAAATGATAGGACAAATTTTGCTAGCTGCTGAATTAAGCACTAGAAAATCAGCAGGATACTTAATCTTACCGCAGAGAACCTCCACATCTCTTATAATGCCAATGGGGCAAATGGATTCTTTGTTAGCAAGGTGAATAACCACATCAATGTCCTCAAGCTCACAAGGACCAATCTCATGCATAATTTCCCTGTAAAGCTCATAAGGAATAGCACTAGAACTAGCACATATCACATAAACCATAGTAGCAATGATAACCAATTTTAACAGAAAGCACAGGAACACTAGCTTTTCTAGCCTTACTAGGATGAGAGATAATATTAGAAGCGTCTTCACAGAAGACAATGTGCTCATACTCTCTATTTCTAGTGATAGTGTCTTTCACAATAGCTACCACAGGTTCATCATTCAATTGCTCATCAGGTTCCACAGTTTTCTTAGTACCTTTGTTATCTGCACTAATAATCATAGAATACTCCTTTACCTTAGCTAGGAAAGGTAATTTCTCAACATGAGGTTCAGGCACAATATGATTAGTAGTACAAACTTGAGTACTTCTAAAGCTCCTTATAAGGACCAAAAGTTCTCGAGGACACATGAGAATTCTATCAAGTGCTTTCGCTTCAAATAGCTGAGTACTCTTCTCTGGTGTTGTAAGTGTTGTGTGGGTGAACCTGTGCTAATGTACTGACCGTACTTGGACTAATACATACTTGTGATTAAACCCCCTGCAAACATCCGTAACTACAGGAAAGTAATTAAGATATAAATCTAACCACAGCCTTAAACTCTAAGATTCTACGCTCCCTTGTGCAAAGGTGTCCTAATGGGGGTTTAGGTTTCTGTCACTCCGGCAACCCCACAATTAGTAGCCAAATACACAATGCATCCCCCTAGGCCCATAAATGGTGAAGTGTCATGTAGTCGACGTTCACATGACACCACTAGAAGAATAGCACCATAAGTTAAATACTAAACCATTGAATAATAACTCATCACAGATTCACTACTAACAACATGACTTCTCCCATGTCCTCAAGAACTAAACGAACTACTCACAAGACATCATATGTATCAAGATCAAAGATGATATGGTAATGGAGAACAATCTGAACATAAACAATAATCCAATGGTTCCACTCACAAGCATCAACTACAATAGTAATCAACACCGGTAAAGTTTCCCCTAGTGAACTAAGCAATATCCAACACAATTGTTACAGCGGGATGGAGTGGTGGTGATGGTGCTGGTGGAGATGATGGTGTGGATGATGATGATCCCGATGAAGCCTAGCTTGATGACGGTGTTTATGGCGACGGTCTCCCCTCTCCGGGAAGGAATTCCCCGGCAGAAATCTGTCTGCCGGAGAGATCTTTCTCTCTCGGTGTTTTCCGCCCCCAGAGGCGGCGGAAATCTATCTGTGTTCACTCCCCGAGGCTTAGGGTTCCATAGGGAAGATATAGGCGAAGGGGCGGAGTCGGAGGCCGGGCAGGTTGGCCACACCTGCCCTAGGCGCGGGGTCAGGTGGGCCCGTGCCTAGGGGGTGTGGGCCCCCCGAGGCCCTTCTTCGTCCCTCCTTCTGGCTCCCGCATTCTTCTAGAGAAATAATATGTTTCCATATTTTTCTGGTATTTTTCTGATCTTTGTGAAATTGCACCGAATCGCCTTCTTTTCCATCATAATCCAGACTCCGGTAGTCCATCCTCCAAGAATCATCCAACATGCATAAACAGATGAAAAAGCCATAAGTAATACCTCATAATAAGACAAATATCAATGAATAGAGGTAAATTATGATATAGAATGGTGATGTAAATTGGGCGTATCAGTTGCTTGCAACACCTTTGAGGCGTTTCCTTCCTCCTACTGGTTCGATAACCTCGGTTTCTTACTGAGGGAAAACTTGCTGTTGTGCTGCATCATACCTTGCTCTTGGAGATTCCCAACAGGGCGTCAACACGCATCAAGACTTTTCTGGCGCTGTTGCCGGGGAGGCTAAGGACGTCTTCACAAGGGGATTCCTCCTCAAACCTTCTCTTTACTTTTTTTTAGTTTTTTTAGTTTCTTTTGCTTGGTTTTGTTTTCCTCTTTTTATCAAAAACTCCACTAAAATTAGTTTAGTTTGGTTTGCTTTGTCTTATCAAAAACACAAAAAATAGCTCCTACTCTAGTTGCCACTTTGCTCTATCTCACCATGTTGTTCCCCAAGTTCGCCCTGAAGGACCTTTCGATAGGTAGTGGCTCTATAATTGGGAAAGAAAATATTGAGGAATTCTTCAACCATGTTAGCAAGCATGAGGATATTAAGGATAGATCTATAGCAGAACTTGCTCCTAATTATGAAATTGCTGCAACTTGTTTAGTTCATATGTTGGAGTCGAGGTTTGTTAGCCTTAACCCAATGATGAAAATTTTGTTCCTAAAACTAAAAGAAGAAAAGGATGCTGAAAAGAGAGAACTTCTTTAAGCAAAGTGTGTAAGGTAAACAATCCACTTGTTCCATGAACAAGAGACCGTTGTTTTCTCCCTAGTGGCAACATCACATCTACAACCAAAGAGATTTCTGTCACTTCCCTTGGAAACTAGAGGCATGAACCCACTATCGAGTTTAAATACCCCCTCTTGGAGTCACTAGCAACTACTTGGCCAAGATTACTACTAACAACGGAGAGCATGCAAGATCACAAACAACACAGACATGATAGAGTCAATAAGACAAAACCATTAATCAATCTGACATAGTAATCTCAATATCCATCGGATCCCCGCAAACACAACATGCATGATTACAAATAGATGAGATCTTGATCATGAGCGGAGCTCACAAGATCTAGACATGAAAGAACAAAGGAGGAGATATAACCATATAGCTACTACATGGACCCGTAGTCCAAGGTGGAACTACTCATGCTTCATACCGGAGGCTGGCATGATGAAGAAGAATGCCTCCGAGATGATCTTCCCTCCAACAGGGTGCCGGGAAGAGCTTCAGATCCCCCCGATCTAGGGACGATTGTGGCGGTGGCTATAGACGGTTTCGTTGAATATTGATTGGGTACTTAGGGTTTAGGCATCGGGGGCTTATTATAGGCGAAGAGGCGAGGCCGGGAGGCGGCTAGGGGGCCCACACCCGCCCAGGCGCGGCCCAGGGTGGGCCCCCACCTGGGGGGGTGTGGCCGCCCTATTGCGCCCCTCCATCTCTCCTCTGGACTCCGTGTTCTCCTCGGTGAAATATTGACTTTGGCTTTTGTCCCGTCCAATTCCAAGAATATTTCCTTACTAGCTTTTCTAGAACCAAAAATAGCAGAAAACAGCCAACTGGCACTGTGGAAACTTGTTAATAGGTTAGTACCAGAAAACATATGAAAAGCACCTCAAAGTGTGGACAAGTCAAAGTAAAGTAGATACTAAACAAGCATGGAACATCAAAAATTATAGATACATTTCTGACGTATCAGGTATTTTTATACGTTTTCTAGGACTAACCTATTAACAAGATGCCACAGTGCCAGTTGTAGGTTTTTTGGTGTTTTTGGTTCCAGAAAAGCCAGAAAATAAATATTCTAGGAATTGGACGGGGCGAAAGCTAAAGTTAATATTTTACTGAGGAGAACACGGAGCCAGAAGACAAGAGGGAGGAGGGCCACACAGGGCCCACACCCCCTGGCCACGCGGGCCAGACCAGGCCGCGCCTGGGGGTGCGGCCACCATGGGCACCCCCTCGGCCTCCCCCTTCGCCTATAAGAAGCCCCAGATACCAAAACCCCAAGTACCCAATCATATCTCCACGAAACTGTCCGTAGTTGCCACCACCATTGTTCCTAGATCGGGGGATCTGAAGCTCTTCCCGGCACCCTGCCGGAGGGGAGAGATCATCCCGGAGGCCTTCTCCATCACCATGCCAGCCTCCGGTATGATGCGTGAGTATTTGCACCTTGGACTATGGGTCCATATAGTAGCTAGATGGTTTTTCTCCTCCTTTGTGCTACCATGTTTAGATCTTGTGAGCTTCGTTCATGATCAAGATCATCTATTTGTAATCATGCTTGTTGTGTTTGCAGGGATCCGATGGATATTGAGATTACTATGTTAGATTTATTAATGATTCTATCTTATTGATTCTATCATGTTTGTGTTGTTTGAGATCTTGCATGCTCTCAGTTTCTAGTCGCTATCTTGGCCAAGTAGATTCTAGTGACTCCAAGAGGGAGCATTTATGCTCTATAGTGGGTTCATGCCTCTATTGAATCTGGGGAAGTGGCAAAAATCTCTAAGGTTGTAGATGTGCTATTGCTACTAGGGAGAAAACAACAATATCTTGTTCATGGAACAATTGTATTGTTTACTTTACACACATTTCTTAAAGCGGTTATCTGTTGCTTGCAACTTATTACTGGAGGGGGTTCAGATGATAACCTGATGGTGGATTACTAGTCATAGATGCAGTTGGATGGCGGTCTATGTATATTTTTGTAATGCCCAATCAAATCTCATAGGACCATGAATGTCTAGTATTGCATTGCTATGCTTGCTTTGTCCTGTCAATTGCCCCACTGTAATTTGTTTATCCAGCATGTTATGTTATTTATCTTAAGGAGAACACCTCTAGTGAACTGTTGATACGTCGGAAACATATCTATAATTTTTGATGTTCCATGCTTGTTTAGTATCTACTTTGATTTGATTTGTCCACACTTTGAGGTGGTTTTTATATGTTTTCTGGTACTAACCTATTAACAAGTTGCCACAGTGCCAATTGCTTGTTTTCTGCTGTTTTTGTTTCGACAAAAGCTAGTAAGGAAATATTCTCGGAATTGGACGGGACAAAAGCCAAAGTCAATATTTCACCGAGGAGAACACGGAGTCCAGTTGAGAGACGGAGGGGCGCCATAGGGCGGCCGCACCCCCCCAGGTGCGGGCCCACGCTAGGCCGCGCCTGGGCAGGGTGTGGGCCCCCTGGCCACTTCCCAGTCTTGCCTCTTCGCCTATAAGAAGCCCCCAATGCCTAAACCCTAAGCACCCGATCAATATTCCATGAAACCGTCTGTAGACGCCACCACCATGTCAACACCCGGATTTTTCAATCCTAGATGCCTGTTATGCCATACATCGCAATCCCAGGATTACCATTTTTGCGAGACATAACAGAATTGGATACCATAGTACTTCATCCATTACAAACGATACATAAGTTCTTACACAAATAGGGATCTCATGATCCAGTTCTTAATACACTTCAAGCAGCGAAAATACGTAATAATAACGGTAGCGTTGGCGAAGCTCCATCTTCAGGGTCACAGGCAATGCTGACGATGGGAGATGATCCTAGTTGTTGTAACCTTCCTGGGGTCCATCTTCCAGGTACTCCTCTTCATAGTCTGGCCATGGGAATAGCCAGGGACAAAGCCATGAGTACTCTTTAAGTACTCGCAAACTAATACTAACAGGTAAGGGTTTTTTGGATATAGGACACTAGGCTCTAGGGTTGCTTTTGCAAAAAGCCAGGTTTATCTCTACTCAGTTCCAAAACTAGTCACAATTTTATAACTCCTAAGTGGGATCTTGTAATTCAAGTCACAACTCTGTTGTGGTCAAGTCAAAGTCTCACTTCGTTTCACAAGTCATTTTGAAAAGTCTGACGGGGGAACAGTATGGCCACTCAATCGTCCATAATCATGACGCTGCTATTGAATAGTTTGACACTCTGCAGAGATTGTACACTTTCACCACAACATTCGATACATCCGCCAGAACAAATCCTGAATTCACCATACTCAGATATGGATAATCAATCCTAACCTTTCGATTACACGCCCTAGTATAAGCACCTCTCCTGTGAGTTTGGCCTCCCAACCATGACCAACTGTCATCTTGGGTACTGCACAGGTGGACAATCTTCACAAGGTAGCCTCAGCTCAGACCTTGGCCATGTGGGAACTAATACTAAGGAATATAAGTTTCCAGTCAAGCCCTACCCAATATTCGGGTATTGCGGTTGTACGATAAAATTGGAATGGTATCGCATCCAGACAACCATCAGTTTTATAAAGGGCTAAGGCTCATGCCTCAACATTCTCATCACCAAAATCATCAAGTGTTTGGAAACACATGTCCAAAACATTTCAATAGAATGATCCATCATTCCAAGGTTTTCATAACCATTTTTCCACCAAGTATTCCCATCTAAAGTTGATCAAGTTTTATGCTTAGCACTAGCATCTACAGGTGGGGGTTTATCTTAGGCTGTGGAGTTTCAACTGGTGGCTCTTTATGCATAAAACTTGATCAACTAAGTACAACCTTATATCTTAGGCTGATGTCAAGGTTTCTAGCCTAGGCCAAATTTTATGCTCTTTATGCAACCTTCAGCACAACTGTCTAGTATCTACCAAACTCTTAGGTAGACTCTAAGTAAGCTTTGATAAAGAAATAAAGTAAGAATCTTGCACATAAAACTAGGATTTGGTTTATCAAGTGGGTATGATCACATATGCTTAAGGCATAAAGTAGTCATATCACAAGTATGGATTGGTGGCATCAGTAGGGTATCTTGTCAGGATTAGCTTGCATCAATATCAGTATAAGCTTGCATAGTTACTAGCTTGCATCAGTGTCAATATAAGCTTGCCTTGTGCAGAGCAGTGGTTAAAGTTCTCCTCGGCTTCTTCTTCGTAGTATCCTCCTTCCTCCTCGTATCCTTGGTCGGTACTAGCGTCTATGAATAAATACGAGGTACACAATCACCAAACAATACTTAGCTACTTGCAATCATCACACACAAGGGTCCTATAGATGATCTAACATCATCTCTAACATTACAAGGTTAAGGCTTGGTTTAAATCCTTTTATTTTTAGAAAAGTAATTTCTACTCATTGAAAAATTACTTAAGATTTAATATTCTCCAAACTAAACATGGGATCATGTTGACACATGTCATCACCACATATTGTAGTCCATGGGAATGTGATTTAAAGTGGTGTCACAATTTAATAAGGTTTTACCCTTTTATTTTAATTAATTAAAGTGGCTAGAAATGCTTATGTAGCATTCTTTTATTACTTGAACATTATTTCTGCAAGTAAACCTATATATTTTTATATATTCTGAAAGGTATGGTTAAATGTGATTTTTGAGAGTTGGAATCAACCCAAAAGCTATTATGGTTTAAATTTGAAAAATGTTTGAATGCTGAAAAGCTTCTGCCTTGTTATTTTTACCAGGGTGATCAATAGATCCAAATGACTTGAATCCAACGGGCTTGGATTCAGCATTCACTGACCTTTCCAACAAAATTGGTTTCATCCAATTTGGTGCACTGAATCGATCTGGGTTGATTTTTGAAGTTGGGTATAGAAGTGTGTTTGAATTTAAAAAGAAAAAGGTTTAATTTGAATCGCTGGGCAAGGGAAATTTAACGGCGGCCTGCTAAGCGCATGCTCTGCGGTCGCTTAAGTGGGTGTCCCCACTCGCTGACACGGGCTGGGCAAGCGGTATGGGCAACGTGGATCGCTCGATCTAGTTCTAATCTAACTTGGGAGTCATCGTTGACGCGAGACAACTCTGGCGAGAACGAAACCTAGCGCTGGGAGGGTCGTCGGGGCTCACCGGAGGGGCTCAAGGTCTTGGCGAGGCGACGGAAGTCGGCGATAACTTCGGGGTGGTTGCCTCGGGGGCGGCTCCAATCGCTGGCTCCTTTCTTCTCCGGCAGCGGCAGGGTCCAGTGAAATTCCGGCGAGGTGGTGCTCGGCTTCCTCTGAGAATGGTGTGGCACGATCAGTGAGGAGAGGGGAGTGAGATGGTGTGAAGAAATCGAGCGGGGGTGGCCTCTATTTATAGTCGAGCGAGGGGACCGTCGGGGTGCACGGTGAGCTCGTCGGGGGCGATGTTACAGGCGGCTATTGGCATGGGCAAGGGTAGGGGACGGTGCTGTGTCTCCTGGCGATGCTCAACGACATGGTCGCGAGGCATGGGGCGGTGTGGTTTGGTGTGGAACGGCTGGTGCTCTGCGTGGCAGAGGCGGCGTCTTCGACGGCGGGCGGTGGCTGTGCGGCACGGGGCGGCAAATGGGGATGTCTGGCGGTCTCCTGGGTTGATGGCGATCGTGTATGCACGCGGCGAGGGCAGCGCGCGGTCTGTGGATGCTGGTCGAGGGTGGCGCTCTGGCGCACGCTCGGCATGGTCTGGGCGCGGCTTGTGCGCGTGGTCCATGGCTTGGCAACGCTTGCGGCTGGGACAGTGAGTGGCGGTGGACGGTGGGCTGCCTACTAGACAAGGTTGGCACGGCTAGTTCTTCCTCTAGCTTGCTGTCCACAATGGGGTGACATTGGGGTGCTCGGCTGTTCAACATTAATGGAAATGGCAAGCTCACAGGGGTGCTAGTGTTGGGCTAATCTTTCTAGATGATCTACTGAGCTGTGTGTGAGCTAACTAGTGAAAAAGTTAGGCAAGAATCACTGCACACTATAGTGTTTGATGTTTTGTTTGATTTGTGTCTGCAACCTGTTTGATGAAATGGCCGCATGAAATCAAGTTTTTAATTTTGAAATGATTTTTGGTGGGTTTGCTAGATTAGTGCTGGTGAGTCTGCAGATGCTTGGGTTTTGAAAGTTGAGCTTGTTTGAGTGGGTTTTTGTAACATCCCTAAAATCATGATTTCAAAGATTGCATATCATTCATGCATGCATATAGAATTGAGATAAATTTGAAAACTCATTTCAGAAAAACAAAGCACATAGTGCTATCATTTTATGTGAGCAAGCTAAAAATCAAATGGTGATCACCATTTGAGGGTTTGAATGTTTTAAACCTAGAATGCTTGTTTCCTTTGTTGAATGGATTGAGTGTGGATATTTGAACCAAGTTTTACAAAATGGAAATGATTCAAGAACCATTTTTCAAAACATTTGCAAATCAGGTACCAAGTCCCTGATATTTTGTTCTCCAAGAGTGACCAAGCTTTTGCAAAGCAACCACACGGTTTTATGCCTATATTTGAAACTTTTGCACACTGCAAAAACCCCAGAAAGATTTGAATTCAGAAAGAGTTTGAATTCATATCAAAACCATTCCTGAAAATCAAAACAGAAAAAGAAAAGGACAAAAGAAAAGAAAAGGGCCAGGCGCCAGGATTCTAGCCCAGCAACAGAACTGGCCCAACTAGCCCACCCGGCCTTCCTCTCTCTCTCTCGCACGCGCAAGCACACCCAAGCAGTCGCTGACAACCAGACCCCACCTCCTCTCTGCGCGTTTCGCTGACGAGCGGGCCCTCTCCACGTCACCCTCGTCTTCCCCCAAATCACGCCCGACCCCGTCGCCGGCCGTTTCCTCCGTCCTTCACTTCCGCGATTGATTCTCGCTTAATTGCCATTGATTCCACGCTTAATCGCCGCTCCCCTCTCGCCTACAAAACCCCCTCTGCACCGCGGTCATTTCCCCCCACTCTCCTCGCTCACTCCGCCACCAGGCTGCGCGCATTTGCCCTTGAAACCTCGCAGTACCGACGACTCCGGCGACTAATTCCGGTGAGCCTCGACCGCCCCCCTCTCTCTAGTTCAAACTGCCGTGTCCAGCTTGATCTTGCGCACCTCCTGATACTTTTATTTTGCCTGCTCGTGACCCAGGTCGTCGATCCCGTTCACGCATCAAGAACCACTCGCGCCGCTCGACTCCGGCGAGCAATAGCGGTAAGTTCCATGCGCCCCTCGCTTTCCCTTTGTCACCAGTTGATTCGCCAGTCACTTGCACATCTTCTGAACCCTCTGCCTTGTGCTAGGGTGACGCCACACCTCGGCAACAACCTCAACTGCAAGCGACAGACGCCGCCGCAACTCCGATGAGCCCCAGAGACCGTACCCGTGCACCCCTTGCCCAGCCACCACCACGTTGAGCTTCGCCTCGACCTTGCGGATTTGGTAAGAACGCCCTTTCCTCCCTGAGCGATCTAGAACGTTAGCGCCGCCGCTCGCCGTCGCCGCGCGCCGCCAGGACATGGTCGCTTGATCGAGAGCCCTTGGATCTGGATCCAACGCATAGATTTAGATCACTTAGCGAATCGTTTTTGGTAGATATAGGCCGTGTGTTTTAAATAGATCCAACGGCGCGGGAGGGTGATCCTGAGCGAAACGGTATCAACCAGTAGGAACATGACGCGTGGCTAGGGTTAGATTCAAAAACAAATTTGAAATCAGATTTTGATCCAAAATTGAAATAGCTATAACTTTTGATTCCCACGTTAGATTTTTGCAAATTTTATACCGTTGGAATCAGGGAGACAAGCCCTTTATGAATATGCAATGTGTTTAGTGAAATGTTTCTGTTAAAATGACTTTTTATGCAGAAACTTGTTTAGGACTATTTTGAGTATAGAATTTGTTTAGTAAATTGTTTTAGTGCTAAATAAGTTTAGTTAGCAAGTTTTTGACTTGATTATGTTTATGTATCATGCACTTGCTTGGTGGAGTTTTAAAAATCATCACTTTGCATTCTTGCATGCATGCATATATATTTTTGTTTGTATATGAATTGTGTGTAATTTTGTGCTACAAATTTTTGTGTAGATTTTGCTAGTGACTGTGATTGTGAAGAGTGCTACTCTCCCCATTACCAAGGCAAGTGGTACTTCATGAATATTTCCATCCCTATATTTTGTACAAGCATTAGAAATATTTTGCTAAGTCTTGCATGTTGTTGTTTTGCCAAATGCTATGATGGGAAATCCTAAGTAGTTGTAGAATTGCTAGGAAATTTCCTAAGTTAAGTACTATGCCATGCTTAGCCTAGCTAATAGCAAAAAAGGGTTGGTAAAGTATATACATGCTATGATGAAAATATTTCTAAGTCTTTGGACTTATGTTTTTCTTAATAAAACAACTAAGTCAATGAACCTCCTGGGTGGAATGGGACTTGAATGGTGGTTTTTGGTTGAGTGGTTACACAAGGCCCATGGACATGGTTTACCTTGTGTATCTCACTTGTGGTATGCCACCCAGGCACAAAGAGATTTTAGAGGCCAAGTGTTGAGAAGCTTATAGTGCAACCACTTGGCAATATGGGCTCTGCCTGGATCACATAAGTTGCTAGAACTTAGCCATTTGGACAGTTGGTGGTAGTGGGAATGATAGGTTGGAGCGCGTCCATTTGGTCTAAGGAAAGGCTTCTGAAAGGTCCTGTCTTGGGAAACCAAGTCTAGTGGGGAAAGTGCACAACCTCTGTAGATGGAAAATCTAAGTACTTAGCCAAGTCCATGGCAATGGACAACTTGAGCATCAAGACATGGAAGCTATCAAGAATCTCATCGCTCCAACTTCTAAATAAAAATTGTGCGTGAACAAGGGTGAAGGACCCCAATGTCTATTGGTGGTTTCTTGGGAAAGTTTTTGACAAAGAAAAACTTAGTGATTTCAACTAATAGGAAAAACCTATTTTGAGCAAAGCAAGCCAAGCTACACTTAGCCAAAAATGCGTATAGTAATATAGTCCACTTAAAATTTACTAAGGTATCACTTGCCAATACTATTCCAAAGTATTGACCCACGTGGGTCAGAACTTGTGATGTTGCAGGTTACTCCGATGATGATTAGGTGTCATGAGTCTACACTCAACATGCTTGCCTGTGGCACATGAAGATGAAGACTTATGTTTATTTACTTATTCCAAAACTCTTGTATTAGGCCTGTGGCGTTGAGTTGTAAAAGACTATGTTTTATCTCTGGAATGGATGTAATAAATGACCTTTGTTTCTGTGTACTTCATCTTAAACTGTGGATGCTAGCAATGATCCAGGGACTAGCATTGCAATCACAGGGATCCTTTTCCTTTACAAAGGAGGGATCTTACAGATGGTATCAGAGCACTGTGTTGCCTGTAGGATTATGACCCTAGGATTGGAAACCAGTAAGGAAAAATTTTCAACTACTTCTACACTTGTCTATTCTTCTCGTAAACTTTTCTAATCTTCTCATTATCATCTCTATTTGTAGATGAACTCCATCAACGAAGCCATGAAGAAAGGACCACTCATGACCATGACCTTGGAGTGTGAGACAGAGTTTCCCAAAATTCTCAAGGACCTCATGGTGGCAATGGAAATGCATGGTGCAGCTGTGTACAAAGGCTTTCCAGTGATGGATGAAGGAGTTGAGTACTGGTGGGTGCAACTTCACTTGTACAAAAACAAGGAAGACAACCACAAAGAAAGAGGATTCTGCATGTACACTAACACTATGGTGCATACCACATTCTTTGAGTCAGCAAGAGAAGCAGCTTGGAGGACTATCAAAGAACTTAGTGCCAGAGTCAAGTGCAGAATGCTCAACCTCCAAAAAGACTTAGAGAAAGAGAAGGAACATACCCAAGAGTTGGAAGCCACCAACCAAACCTTAAGAGGAGATATTATAGACTTAGTGATGGAATCATGTGAGCAAGATAGGCTGATTGCCTCTAGGAACATTGTGTTAGCCAACATATCCAGTGAGATAGGATTGTAAACGTACTTCGTTAGCTAGACCACCACCTATCACCTTATTTTCCAAAATGATACCTTAAATAAGTTTGGACCTTGGTTGATGTAATGGATTCATGAATGCATGACTTGTGTGATTTTGTGTTCCAAGGATATGTATGTGATGTTTGTCTTTATCTTAAATAGTGTTGTTCTAACTTTACTATCTTATAAATAGATGCCTATTACCATCAGCACTGTTGAGGAGTTCCAGGTTACCCGCTTTGGTCCTCGTATCGTTGAGCTTACCACTTTGCTCAATCTCCCTCTTCCCACCATCATGGTGCATCCACTCACCAAGTTCGAGAGGAAGGACCTCTGGGGCTTCAAGGTGAACCAGCCCGGACGCCAGACAGAGCCTACTACGGAGGCCATCGTCTTCAAGCTTATGCACGTTGACAGGGAGAGAGGCATGGAGGTAGTCATGCAGGACCTGATAGGACGTCTGCTAGGCCGTCACTCCTGACAGGTTAGAGGCACCCACTTCCACGTCTTCGGAAGACGTGATGAGGATGGAGAGTCCATCGACTTCGAGGACGACTCGAGGGACGCAACAGAGCCGATACGTCTATATCTCCAGGACTTAGAGTCTCTCATTAGGCACGTGGACACGGACAGGACCAATGTCATGCTCAAGAATGTGCAGCTTCGCGAGAAGTACAAGCTCTTCGTGCAGCAGGACGAGATAGTCAAGGAAATGGAGGCGAAGTTCGAGACCCAGGACCGGAAGTTCAAGAGTCAGGAGAAACGTGTCCAAGATAGGAACAAGAAGATCCGGGACATGACTGAAGAACTGAAGTCCAAGGATTTCGAGCTAGAGCAGCAGCAGATGGTGATCGAGAGGCTTCGTTCCTAGAAGAGGGCTCTCAAGGCCAAGATTGAGTCCTTGACCACTACTATTGAGGAGAACAAGACCGCGATGGAGAACGTAGGTCTTACCTTTGTCGAGGAGGAGATTGATGCTGATGAGTAGACTTGACTACTCGTTTATCTTTCATTATCGTACTTGTTATTTGTGAACTTATTATTGGACCATCCGACATGTGGATGGCTTGCCACTTGTGTGTTTTACTTTGTGAACTTGTTATCTGGTTGTTGAACTTTTATCTTGTATTGCATGCTTGTGTTTGCTTATGTGATGTAATGTGCATGAAAACATCTATGGGTATCTCATTCTTATCTCTATTTGAACAAACCACAGATGCCTCCCCGTGGCGCAAACCCCAACCCCAACAACAACAACATAACTCCGGAAATGCAGCAAATGATGAATGCTCAAACACAGCTTATGCAGATGATGACAACATTCATCCAGAACCAGAATAATAATAACAACAACAACCCCAATAACAACAACAATAACAACAACAACAACCCTCCGGGCTTTGATATGCTCACCAGATTTCTGCGTTTGAGACCAGCTAAGTTCTCGGGGACGACTGATCCCATGGTGGCCAATGATTGGCTACGATCTGTAAACAAGGACTTAGTGACCGTGCATTGGACGCTGAAAAGGTCAGATTTGCAGCACATCTGCTAGAAGGGCCAGCCGCCACTTGGTGGGACAACTTCCAAATCACCACTCCTATAAATGAGGTGACTTGGGCGATCTTTGAGGATGGCTTTTGCACTGCTCATATCTCATCTGGAATAATGAGCCTGAAAAAGAAAGAGTTCCACATCAAGCAAATACCACCGCAGCGTGGCTGAATACATTGAAGAGTTCAACAATCTAGCGCGTTATGCACCAGATGAGGTTGACACCGATGCCAAGAGAAAGGAAAAATTTCTGGAAGGCTTGAATGATGAGCTGAATCTGCAGCTGGCTGTGGCATATGTTCCCACTTATCAGTCGCTCTGTGACAAGGCTGCTATATTGGAGAACAAAATGAAGCAAGTCGAGAGTAGAAAGAGAAAGCACTCCAACAAGCACAACTCGGGATCGTCTCACAAACGATCTCACTATGATGACAGTGGAAGCTCTGGATCCCACAAACATGGGAAATTCAACAAACACCACAACCACAACCGTCATGACAACAAGCATCACCGCAGTCATGACAATGACAAGTACAAGAACCACAAGGGTGGACATAAGAGCCACCACAGTGGTAATGGTAGTGGGAGTGGAAGTCAGCCTGCTAAGAGAGACATCAGTCAGGTTGAATGCTTCAAATGCAAGAAGATGGGACACTATGCAAATGAGTGCCCCGAAAAGAAAGTTGAAGGACCTGTCAAGCCCAATCCTTTCCAGAAAGGACAGGTGAACCACATTAATGTGGAGGAGGTCTATGAAGAGCCTGATGCTGTTGCTGGTAAGTTCAGACTCAATTCTATCCCAGCATTTGTTCTTTTTGATACTGGAGCATCACATTCATTCATATCAAAAGCATTTGTTGATAGAAATGGGTTTCCATCTGAAAATATTGGTTGTCCAATAAAGGTTAGCTCTCCAGGTGGAGAAATGATAGTAAGTCTTGGATGCCGGGATCTAGTAATAGAATTTGGAAAACATAAGTTTCCAGTGAGCCTGATAATCCTAGATTCCCAAGGACTGGACGTAATTTTGGGAATGGATTGGATGGCTAAGTATGAAGGAGTACTAGACTGTGCTAATCGTACTATTGCACTCACAACCCCGGAAAGAAAAAGGATTAAATTCAAGTCAACCTTTGAATCCAAAGGAAGTAAGCTAAATTCTCTTAAGGGGGTTAGCATGGACAGTGTGCCAATTGTGAACGAGTATCCGGATGTATTTCTGGAAGAATTGCCATGAATGCCACCAGATAGAGATGTAGAATTTCTAATAGATTTGGTACCCGGGTCTGGACCAATAGCAAAGAGACCATATAAAATGTCAGTTGATGAACTGAAAGAACTCAAGAAGCAACTAGGAGAACAGTTGCAGAAAGGATTTATTCAACCAAGTTCTTCATCTTGGGGAGCCCCAGTTTTGTTCGTGGAGAAGAAGGATAGAAGCCAAAGGTTATGCATAGATTACCGTTCACTCAACGAGGTAACTATCAAGAACAAATATCCTTTGCCTAGAATCAACGACTTATTTGATCAGCTTGAAGGAGCATGTGTGTTCTCAAAGATTGATCTAAGGTCAGGCTATTTTCAACTTAAGATAAGAGAACTAGACATACCTAAAACAACATTCACCACAAGGTATGGATTGTATGAGTATACCGTAATGCCTTTTGGCTTAACCAATGCTCCAGCATACTTCATGAATATGATGAACAAAGTGTTCATGGAATTCCTTGACAAGTTTGTTGTCGTTTTCATCGATGACATCTTAGTCTACTCCAAGAGCAAAGAAGAGCATGAAGGACACTTGCGTTTGATACTCGAGAAGTTGAGAGAGCATAAACTTTATGCCAAATTTAGCAAGTGTGAGTTCTGGTTGGAAGAAGTTGGTTTTCTTGGCCATGTTATGACAAAGGATGGTGTAGCAGTTGATCCTGCTAAGGTTTCACCTGTGACTGAATGGGAATATCCCAAGAACGTGAAAGAGGTTCGTAGTTTCCTTGGCTTAGCAGGTTATTACAGAAGGTTCATTGAAAATTTCTCAAAATTTGCTAAGCCAATGACTGAATTATTAAAGAAAGACAAGAAGTTTGCTTGGTCTGAAGGTTGTGAAGTCAGCTTTCAGGAGTTGAAGAAGAGACTTGTGACAAAGTTCTATGTCGCATGATTTGGAAAAGGATTTCCAAGTATATTGTGATGCTCATCAAGGTTTGGGTGCAAGATTTATGCAAGACGGAAAAGTTGTAGCTTATGCCTCGAGACAACTCAAAACTCATGAAGTAAACTACCCTACTCATGATTTGAGTTAGCCTCACGTCCATGCACTCAAAACATGGAGACATTACCTTTGGGAAAGCGTTAGAAGTGTTCACAGATCATAAAAGTTTGAAGTATATCTTCACCCAAAAGGAAATCAATATGAGACAAAGAAGATGGTTAGAGCTTATCAAGGATTATGACTTAAGTTTACAATACCACCCCGGTAAAGCAAATGTTGTAGCAGATGCTCTAAGTCGTAAGGTATTTGTAAATGGCCTTACCAAAGGAGAATTGCCAGATGATTTGTGTACCCAATTCCGAGAACTCAGATTGGAGATTGTGCCTAAAGGACATCTCATGTCTTTGGATGTTCAACCCACTTTGTTGGACAAGATCCGAGAAGCTCAGAAGACTGATAAGGAAATTGAAGAGATTAAGGAAAAGATTGGCCAAGGGAAGGCTAAAAATTTCCATGAAGATGAACAGGGTACTTTATGGCATGGGAAACGTATCTGTGTTCCACAAGATCCGGAGTTACGGAAACTGATTTTGCAGGAAGCACACAACTCTCCGTATTCTATTCACCCGGGTAACACCAAAATGTACATGGACATGAAAGAAAGATTTTGGTGGAACAATCTCAAGAGGGACATCGCCGAACATATTGCTTTGTGTGATGTGTGTAGTAGAGTAAAGGCGGAGCATCAGAAACCAGCAGGTTTGCTTCAACCACTACCTGTTCCTGATTGGAAGTGGGACAAGATTGGTATGGATTTCATTACCGGATTACCAAGGACCAGATCTGGATATGATTCCATATAGGTAGTAGTGGACCGCCTAACTAAAGTGGCTCATTTCATACCCGTGAAGACAACTTATACGAGTGCCAAGTTAGCCAAAATCTACATGAGTAGAATTGTGTGTCTTCATGGTGTGCCCAAGAGTATTGTGTCTGATAGGGGAACTTAATTCACTTCCCATTTTTGGAGACAACTACATGAGTCATTGGGAACAAGGTTGGAATTCAGTACTGCTTTTCATCCTCAAACCGATGGACAAACAGAAAGGACTAATCAAATTCTGGAAGACATGTTGAGGGCATGTGCCCTAGATTATGGAGCAAGTTGGGATGAAAGTCTGCCTTACGCAGAATTTTCTTATAACAACAGCTATCAAGCCAGCATTGAGATGGCACCATTTGAGTTTCTCTACGGAAGAAAATGTACCACCCCATTGTTATGGAATGGTGTGGGAGAAAGAAGTTTATTTGGGCCAGATCTTATCAAAGAAGCCGAAGAGAAGGTCAAATTGGTTAAGGACAGGTTGAAGATAGCACAGTCCTGACAGAAAAGCTACGCAGATCGTAAGCGTAGAGAAGTCACCTACAAAGTTGGTGATAGAGCCTATCTTAGAGTATCACCACTTTGTGGAGTGAAAAGATTCGGAGTCAAAGGAAAGTTGGCACCAAGATATGTTGGGCCATTCAAGATTCTGAGTCGCAAAGGAGAAGTTGCTTATGAAATTGAACTACCAGAATCTTTGTCAGCAGTCCATAATGTGTTTCATGTGAGTCAGCTTAAGAAATGTCACCCAGAAATGGAAGAAACTTCTTTGAAGGATACTATTCCTTTGGAGGAGGTTCAACTAGAAAGTGACCTCACATATGAGGAGAAGCCTATCAAGATTCTTGAGACTACAAAAAGAGTCACAAGGACAAAGACTATCAAGTTTTGCAAAGTGCAATGGAATCATCATTCCGAAGAGGAAGCAACATGGGAAAGAGAAGATGATCTTCGGAAAGACCACCCTCACCTATTTGCTAGCCAATACGAATCTCGAGGGCAAGATTCACCTTAAGGGGGTTAGATTTGTAACATCCCTAAAATCATGATTTCAAAGATTGCATATCATTCATGCATGCATATAGAATTGAGATCAATTTCAAAACTCATTTCAGAAAAACAAAGCACATAGTGCTATCATTTTATGTGAGCAAGCTAAAGATCAAATGGCCATCACCATTTGAGGGTTTGAATGTTTTAAACCTAGAATGCTTGTTTCCTTTGTTGAATGGATTGAGTGTGGATATTTGAACCAAGTTTTACAAAATGGAAATGGTTCAAGAACCATTTTTCAAAACATTTGCAAATCAGGTACCAAGTCCCTGATATTTTGTTCTCCAAGAGTGACCAAGCTTTTGCAAAGCAACCACACGGTTTTATGACTATATTTGAAACTTTTGCACACTGCAAAAACCCCAGAAAGATTTGAATTCAAAAAGAGTTTGAATTCATATCAAAACCATTCCTGAAAATCAAAACAGAAAAAGAAAAGGACAAAAGAAAAGAAAAAGGCCAGGCGCCAGGATTCTAGCCAGCAGAATGGCCCAACTAGCCCACCCGCCTTCCTCTCTCTCGACGCAGCAAGCACACCCAAGCGATCGGCCGACAACCAGACCCCACCTCCTCTCTGCGCGTTTCGCTGACGAGCGGGCCCTCTCCACGTCACCCTCGTCTTCCCCCAAATCACGCCCGACCCCGTCGCCGGCCGTTTCCTCCACCCTTCACTGCCGCGATTGATTCTCGCTTAATTGCCATTGATTCCACGCTTAATCGCCGCTCCCCTCTCGCCTACAAAACCCCCTCTGCACCGCGGTCATTCCCCCCCACTCTCCTCGCTCACTCCGCCACAAGGCTGCGCGCATTTGCCCTCGAAACCTCACAGTACCGACGACTTCGGCGACTAATTCCGGTGAGCCTCGACCGCCCCCCTCTCTCTGATTCAAACTGTCGTGTCCAGCTTGATCTTGCGCACCTCCTGATACTTTTCTTTTGCCTGCTCGTGACCCAGGTCGTCGATCCCGTTCACGACCGCAACCACCTGGCGTCGCCGACTCCGTGAGCAATAGCGTAAGTTCCGGCGCCTCGCTTCCCTTTGTCACCGCTTGATTCGCCATCACTTGTGCATCTTCCGAACCTCCCGCTTGTGCTAGGGCGACGCCACACCTCGCAAACGACTCGATCGGCAGCTGTAAGAGGCTGCAACCCGACGAGCCCGAGACCGTGCGGCACCCCTTGCCCAGCCACCACCACGTTGAGCTTCGCCTCAACCTTGCGGATCTGGTAAGCACGCCCTTTCCTCCCCGAGCGATCTAGAACGTTAGCGCCGCCGCTCGCCGTCGCCGCGTGCCGCCAGGACATGGTCGCTTGATCGAGAGCCCTTGGATCTGGATCCAACGCATAGATTTAGATCACTTAGCGAATCATTTTTGGTAGATCTAGGCCGTGTGTTTTAAATAGATCCAACGGCGCGGGAGGGTGATCCTGAGCGAAACGGTATCAACTAGTAGGAACATGACGCGTGGCTAGGGTTAGATTCAAAAACAAATTTGAAATCAGATTTTGATCCAAAATGGAAATAGCTATAACTTTTGATTCCCACGTTAGATTTTTGCAAATTTTATACCGTTGGAATCAGGGAGACAAGCCCTTTATGAATCTGCAATGTGTTTAGTGAAATGTTTCTGTTAAAATGACTTTTTATGCAGAAACTTGTTTAGGACTATTTTGAGTATAGAATTTGTTTAGTAAATTGTTTTAGTGCTAAATAAGTTTAGTTAGCAAGTTTTTGACTTGATTATGTTTCTGTATCATGCACTTTCTTGGTGGAGTTTTAAAAATCATCACTTTGCATTCTTGCATGCATGCATATATATTTTTGTTTGTATATGAATTGTGTGTAATTTTGTGCTACAAATTTTTGTGTAGATTTTGCTAGTGACTGTGATTGTGAAGAGTGCTACTCTCCCCATTAACAAGGCAAGTGGTACTTCATGAATATTTCCATCCCTATATTTTGTACAAGCATTAGAAATATTTTGCTAAGTCTTGCATGTTGTTGTTTTGCCAAATGCTATGATGGGAAATCCTAAGTAGTTGTAGAATTGCTAGGAAATTTCCTAAGTTAAGTACTATGCCATGCTTAGCCTAGCTAATAGCAAACAAGGGTTGGTAAAGTATATACATGCTATGATGAAAATATTTCTAAGTCTTTGGACTTATGTTTTTCTTAATAAAACAACTAAGTCAATGAACCTCCTGGGTGGAATGGGACTTGAATGGTGGATTTTGGTTGAGTGGTTACACAAGGCCCATGGACATGGTTTACCTTGTGTATCTCACTTGTGGTATGCCACCCAGGCACAAAGGGATTTTAGAGGCCAAGTGTTGAGAAGCTTATAGTGCAACCACTTGGAAATATGGGCTCTGCCTGGATCACATAAGTTGCTAGAACTTAGCCATTTGGACAGTTGGTGGTAGTGGGAATGATAGGTTGGAGCGCGTCCATTTGGTCTAAGGAAAGGCTTCTGAAAGGTCCTGTCTTGGGAAACCAAGTCTAGTGGGGAAAGTGCACAACCTCTGCAGATGGAAAATCTAAGTACTTAGCCAAGTCCATGGCAATGGACAACTTGAGCATCAAGACATGGAAGCTATCAAGAATCTCATCGCTCCAACTTCTAAATAAAAATTGTGGGTGAACAAGGGTGAAGGACCCCAATGTCTATTGGTGGTTTCTTGGGAAAGTTTTTGACAAAGAAAAACTTAGTGATTTCAACTAATAGGAAAAACCTATTTTGAGCAAAGCAAGCCAAGCTACACTTAGCCAAAAATGCATATAGTAATATAGTCCACTTAAAATTTACTAAGGTATCACTTGCCAATACTATTCCAAAGTATTGACCCACTGTGGCTATAACTTGTGATGTTGCAGGTTACTCCGATGATGATTAGGTGTCATGAGTCTACACTCAACATGCTTGCCTGTGGCACATGAAGATGAAGACTTATGTTTATTTACTTATTCCAAAACTCTTGTATTAGGCCTGTGGCGTTGAGTTGTAAAAGACTATGTTTTATCTCTGGAATGGATGTAATAAATGACCTTTGTTTCTGTGTACTTCATCTTAAACTGTGGATGCTAGCAATGATCCAGGGACTAGCATTGCAATCACAGGGATCCTTTTCCTTTACAAAGGAGGGATCTTACAGTTTTGAAAAAGTGGGATCTTCCCATATGAAGAAGATTCAATTTTGAATTGTCATTTAAACTATGTATTTGAAAGTTTCTGGATGATCACAAAGTGTGCCTTGATACTCTGTTATGAGTACATTCAAGGGGTGCAAAGATCCAGAAAAGTTTTTGTTAGGTTCTGAAAGTTTGAGACAGCCAAAGTAGGCATGGGAGTTAAATTGGTCAAAATGACCATTCACTTAATATATTTGTTTTGATTTACTTGTCTTTAAGGAAAGTGTGGGAAATGTTTTAGATGATGTTCATTTCACCTAAGAAACATTTTACAAGCAATGGATCACACAAACAAGGTGGTTTTTAAAGAAATTCAAAATCCATGCATACACATATACATGCATTCATGAGTTTATTTAGAAAAGTTTTTGTTAACCCTAATCTTGATGATTAGTGTTTGATGATCTAAGTTTGGTATTTTTGGGATGTTACAAACCTTCCCCCCTTAAACAAAATCTCGTCCCGAGATTTGAAAAAGGACGAAAAGATTACCTAGGATTTGAAGAGATCGGGAAACTCCGTCCTGATGTGATCTTCGCGTTCCCAGGTAGCTTCCTCTTCTGTGTGGTTGCTCCACTGAATCTTGAGAAACTTGATGCTTCGGGTTCGGGTAGTTCGAAAAGCTTCTTCCAAAATGCGGATGGGCACTTCGGGATAGGTCAGGTCATCGTTGATCTCTATGGTCCGATGATCGATATTCTTGAACACTTCGGTCTTCTCGGGGACTTCGAGACATTTGCGAAGTAATGAGATATGGAACACATTGTGCACAGCTGACATCTCTTCAGGTAGTTCTAGTTGATAAGATACTTCTCCTCGACGGTTCAAAATTTTGAAAGGTCCGATATATCTGGGAGCTAACTTTCCTTTGAGTTGGAAACGCTGCATTCCCTTTAATGGCGACACTTTCAGATAAACAAAATCTCCGATGTTGAAGGCGAGGTCTCGACGTCTCTTGTCGGCATAACTCTTCTGTCGGGATTGGGCGGTCTTGAGGTGCTCACGAATCTTGTGAACCTTCTCTTCTGCTTCTCGTAGGATGTCGGGTCCGAAGATCTGACTCTCTCCTACTTCCGACCAGTTCAAAGGGGTGCGACACTTTCTTCCGTACATGAATTCAAATGGGTCCATTTGCAAACTGGCTTGGTAACTGTTGTTGTATGAAAATTTTGCAAACGGCAGACAGTCTTCCCACTTGGATCCATATTCTAGCACACATGCTCTAAGCATATCTTCGAGTATTTGGTTTACTCGCTCCGTTTGTCCATCGGTCTGCGGGTGATACGCTACTTGAAATCTAGGCGGTTCCTAAACCTTCTTGGACTTTCTTCCGTAATCTCGAGGTAAACTGAGTTCCTCGATCCGATACTATGTTCTTGGGGACTCCGTAAACTAACTATTCTAGCGATGTACAACTCCGCTAGCTTCAACTCGATAGGTGGTTTTGACGGGCAAGAAATGGGCGACTTTGGACAATCTGTCCACTATGACCCAGATAGAGTCATTTCCCCTACTAGAAGTAGGTAGTCCAGTGATAAAGTCCATTCCTACAGAATCCCATTTCCATTCCGGAATTTGCAAAGGTTGCAACAATCCAGCGGGTCTTTGATGTCCTGCCTTGACTCGCTGGCATATATCACATTTAGCGATAAAGATTCCGATTTCTCTCTTCATCTTATGCCACCAAAATTGCTCTTTCAAATCTTGATACATCTTCGTTCCTCCGGGATGGATAGAATAAAGAGTATCATGAGCCTCCTTCAAGATAACTTCTTTCAACTCCGAATCTCTGGTACACAAAGGCGCCCTTTGTACCACGTAACTCCTTCTTCGTCCTCGGTGAATCCGGTACTTTGCCTGCACTGACACGACACTTGATTCGTCGATACTAGCATTTCCTTCGCGCCTCTTTAACTGACCGATCAAAGTGGGCTGAAGTTATATGCTAGCCAAAAATCCTTCACTTACTAATTATCTTCGAAAATCTTCCATCTACTTGTGCAGAATTGGTTGCTCATCTAAAATCATGGAGTTAAAGCGGCACGGAAATATGATAAGGGCATCGGCTACCACATTGGCTTTACCAGGGTGATAGTGAATGTCCAGGTCGTAATCCTTGATTATCTCAATCCATCTTCTCTGCCTCATATTCAACTCCTTCTGAGTGAATATATACTTTAGGCTCTTGTGATCCGAATAAATCTCACAACGATTTCCCATCAGGTAGTGTCTCCATGTCTTCAGGGCTAGAACTACTGCAGCGAGTTCGAGGTCATGGGTTGGGTAGTTTTGCTCATGTTGCTTCAATTGTCGAGATAGATAAGATATAACTTTGCCTTCTTGCATTAGCACACATCCGAGACCAATCTTGGATGCGTCACAATACACATCGAAGGGCTTCGTGATATCCGGCATGATCAAGATTGGGGCTGAGATCAATCTCCTCTTGAGTTCTTGAAAACTCGCCTCACACTTGTCTGTCCATTCAAACTTCTTGTCCTTCTTCAGCAATTGGGTCATGGGTCTGGCGATACTCGAGAATCCTTCTATGAATTTGCGGTAATATCCCGCCAATCCGAGAAAAGCACGAACTTGGGTTTGAGTGGTTGGGGCTTGCCAATCTTCTACATCTTTCACTTTGGTAGGGTCAACGGCAATTCCTCCTGCTGATACAATGTGACCGAGGAATCCTACCTCCTGTAACCAGAATTCACATTTGCTAAACTTTGCATACAACTGATGCTCTCTAAGGGTTCCAAGAATGGTCCTTAGGTGTAGCTCATGTTCTTCTTCTGATTTGGAATAAATCAGAATGTCATCGATGAAAACGACGACAAACTTATCCAGGAAGTCCATAAAAATCTTATTCATGAGATTCATGAAATAAGCGGGGGCATTGGTTAATCCAAAAGACATGACTATATACTCGTACAATCCATATCTGGTGGTAAAGGCAGTCTTTGGAATATCCTCCATTTAATTTTGAGTTGATGATAGCCAGTTCTAAGATCAATCTTAGAAAACACCTGGGCACCGGTCAACTGATCAAACAAATCTTCTATCTTGGGCAAGGGGTACTTGTTCTTGATGGTGACATCATTCAACTTCCGGTAATCCGTACATAAACGGTTACCTCCATCTTTCTTGTCCACAAATAAGACAGGTGATCTCCATGGTGACGCACTTGGTTGAATTAGTCCAATTTCTAGCATGGAATCTAGCTGCTTCTTCAGTTCTTCTAGTTCTGACGGGTTCATACTATAGGGTCTCTGGGCTATGGGTCCTGTTCCGGGAATTAGTTCAATGATAAACTCGATATCCCGATCTGGGGGCATACTGGGCAAAACATCTGGAAATACATCGGGGTATTCACAGACTATCCGGACTTGGTCAATGTTAGGTTGGGCTAGACTCTTGTTACACTTGAATTGGCGAGGTAAGCTTTCAGATATATGCTCGACTGATATTCCAAGATCGGTCATGGTGATGGCTTTCTTGGCACTAATCAATCCCTTATGTTTGGACATCCAATCCATTCCTAGTACTACTTCCAAACCTTTAGTTCCGAGTACTATTATATTAGCATAAAAATCTATGCCATGGATTCGGATAGGGACGGCTTTGCAAATTTGCCTAGCCTTGGTGGTCGATCCGGGAATTTGCACAATCATCACATGCTTCAATTTGGTTGGTTGAATTTTACTAGTGCAGGAAAATTCTTCGGTGACAAATGAATGCGATGCACCAGAATCAAACAACACTCTTGCAAGTACTGAATTAACAGAAAACATACCCATCACGACGTCTGGCGCTTCCTGATCTTCTTCAGCATGCATGAGAAAAAGACGGCCATTGCGGTTGAGTGAATTTCCTGGGGCAAATCTCCTTCCTGGCTGGACACGACGATGTTGCTGAGCTGGGACATTGGTATTAGGGGCTGTAGCATTCTTCTTGTTTGGGCACTCGTTGGAATAGTGGCCTTTATTTCCACAGTCATAACAGGTCACTTGTGACTTGTCCTTGGCTACGACAGCCACAACATTGCTTCCAGTCCTCAGGGCAGTGTTGGTGTTGGCGGTAGCGTTGTTGGTGTTGAACTTGGGTGGGGCACGGGTGAAATTGCTAGAGTTGCCGGGGTTGTTGTGATTTCCTCCGGTTCTAGGGTTTCCACGGTTGGGATAGGTTGGACGGGTCATAGGAGGTCTGTTGGTTCTTGGGGCAAATCCTGGAGATGGGTTGGGGCGATACTTTGGGGTCTGATGGGTTCCTGGTTGATGCATCATACGACGCTTGCGGTTCTCATTGGCTTGGTTGATCTTTCCTTCCATCTGGATGGCTGAATCGACAAGGGCTTCAATATCAGCAAAGGGGATATTGAGTAACACCGTCTGCATCTCGTCATGCAGACCATTCAGGAATCTTTCTTTCTTCTTGGCTTCGGTGTCTATCTCGTCCGGGGCATACCTAGCTAATGACAAAAATTTGTCACGGTATTCCACTACAGTCATCCTCCCTTTCTTCAGCTCTCTGAACTCGTCTCTCATTCTCTTGATCAAACCTGGTGGCACATGGCTTCTGCTAAACTTGACCTTGAATTCCTCCCAAGTCATCATCTGGCCTCCGGTCATGGCACGAACATTGTTCCACCATGCCCTGGCATCTCCGGCTAGATAGTGGGTGGCAAATAGAACTTTCTCGTTGGCTTCGACTCCTGCTACTTCTAAGTTATTTTCCACGGTTTGCAGCCAATCATCAGCGTCTAGGGGTTCTTCTGACTTGGTGAAAACATGTGGGTTGGTATTCTGAAAATTCTTGAGCTTAGATCCATGGTTGTCCTGATTTCCATGGCCTTGGTTGTTGTGGGCTAGCTGGGCTATCTGTTGCAGAGTGGCTAGGTTGGCTTGACGTTCCGCTCTTTCAGCTTCGCGGTCAGAGGTCAACATTTGCAGAATCTGCAACATCGTATCCGGGGCTGAACCACTTCCTCCACGTGGCATCTGAAGATTTAGATAAATCATGAGAAAAGAGGGAAATTTTCTAAGGTTTGGGGTCTTTGAAAAGTTTTAAAGGTTTGTCTCAGATTTTTCTAGCAACTTGCTTTTTCATTTATTCATTCATAGCACACAGTACAACACACACCACAACAAGGAAAACAGATGGTTTTAAGAACCATTCTGAAATCTACGATACAGTGGGACCGACTACTACTCACTACGCTAGTGCTCAGTGCTACTACTCCTTGGAGTCTGTGGCTTCATCATCTTCATTATCATCGATGAAGGCGAAATCATCCTCATCGGTGAAGAATTCCATGGCCTGATCCTCCAGAAAATCATCGTCATCACTGAGATAAGAGTAAGGGTCTCCACGAAGATCCTCTCCTGCATTCTCCCTTTCCTCCGACTGCATGTCCCTCTCGTGGATGGTCTCTTCCAGAGATGAGATGCGGTGGCGAAGACAGGCAATAATGCGCTCCTTCTTGTCGAGTTGACGGCGACGAGACTTGCGATCCTTTGCTAGCATGGCTATGGTCTGATCCTTCATCTTGATGATGGCAGACTTGTGGTTGCAATAGTCACGACAATTGTCCAACTCCTGCTGACGATCATACATCATGAAGCTAAGGTGGTCCAATTGAGTCTTCAGCTCGGGGTGGTATGGGGCTTCCAATGGTTGTCCATTTGCATCACGCCTTGGGAAAAACTCAAAGAGGGTTCCCTTGATCTGATTGATGCTCTGCCCACACAGATGGGAGAGAGATTCATGCATTGCTCTGGCAAGTCCATCGAGCCAGTTGTTCTCTCTTAAGGTAAGCTGAATTCCTTCCGCAGTGGGAGGTTCAATCTTTCCTCGGAGACTTGCAACAATTAGCCACTGCAGATCTTCTCCTCCTTGATCATTGAGCTGAGCTCCGAAGAACTCGGGGTGTGGATGCTCCAGAAGTTCCGAAAGCTGATCCAGATCCCTCTCAAAGATAAGGTCCTCTCCATTCCCCAACTGATAAAACTTGCTGTACTTCACGTCCATCTATAAAAATAGAGGATGAGTAGATTAGCAGAGTGATCAAGTGTGTCAAAATTTTAGGTATTTTGCAAGAGTTTTTGAGGAACATGAATTTTTATGAAAGAATTAAAGAGATAAGAATGAGAATAGGTTTTTGTAAATATTTGTTTTTCTTTGGCTTTGAAACTAAGTTTTTGGTTCAACGTCCAGTCTAACTAGGGTCTCCTATGGTCAGGATGGCTCTGATACCAACTTGTCAACACCCGGATTTTTCAATCCTAGATGCCTGTTATGCCATACATCGCAATCCCAGGATTACCATTTTTGCGAGACATAACAGAATTGGATACCATAGTACATCATCCATTACAAACGATACATAAGTTCTTACACAAATAGGGATCTCATGGTCTAGTTCTTAATACACTTCAAGCAGCAGAATACGTAATAATAACGGTAGCGTAGGCGAAGCTCCATCTTCAGGGTCATAGGCAATGCTGACGATGGGAGATGATCCTAGTTATCGTAACCTTCCTGGGGTCCATCTTCCAGGTACTCCTCTTCATAGTCTGCCATGGAATAGCTGGGGACAAAGCCATGAGTACTCTTTAAGTACTCGCAAACTAATACTAACAGGTAAGGGGTTTTTGGATAATAGGACACTAGGCTCTAGGGTTGTTTTTGCAAAAAGCCAGGTTTATCTCTACTTAGTTCCAAAACTAGTCACAATTTTATAACTCCTAAGTGGGATCTTGTAATTCAAGTCACAACTCTGTTGTGGTCAAGTCAAAGTCTCACTTTGTTTCACAAGTCATTTTGAAAAGTCTGACGGGGGAACAGTATGACCACTCCAACTGTCCATAACCGTGGACGCGGCTATTCGAATAGTTTGACACTCTGCAGAGATTGTACACTTTCACCACAACATTCGATACATCCGTCAGGAACAAATCCTAAATTCACCATACTCAGTATGCGGATAATCAATCCTAACCTTTCGATTACACGCCCTAGTATAAGCACCTCTCCTGTGAGTTTGGCCTCCCAACCATGACCAACTGTCATCTTGGGTACTGCACAGGTGGACAATCTTCACAAGGTATCCTCAGCTCAGACCTTGGCCGTGAGGGAACTAATACTAAGGAATATAAGTTTCCAGTCAAGCCCTACCCAATATTCGGGTATTTCGGTTGTACGATAAAATTGGAATGGCATCGCATCCAGACAACCATCAGTTTTATAAAGGGCTAAGGCTCATGCCTCAACATTCTCATCACCAAAGTCATCAAGTGTTTGGAAACACATGTCCAAAACATTTCAATAGAATGATCCATCATTCCAAGGTTTTCATAACCATTTTTCCACCAAGTATTCCCATCTAAAGTTGATCAAGTTTTATGCTTAGCACTAGCATCTACAGGTGGGGTAGTAATGATGAGGGGTGGTAAACTGGTGGAGTTTCAACTAAGTACAACCTTATATCTTAGGCTGATGTCAAGGTTTCTAACCCAGGCCAAATTTTATGCTCTTTATGCAACCTTCAGCACAACTGTCTAGTATCTACCAAACTCTTAGGTAGACTCTAAGTAAGCTTTGATAAAGAAATAAAGTAAGAAGCTTGCACATAAAACTAGGATTTGGTTTATCAAGTGGGTATGATCACATATGCTTAAGGCATAAAGTAGTCATATCACAAGTATGGGTTGGTGGCATCAGTAGGGTATCTTGTCAGGATTAGCTTGCATCAATATCAGTATAAGATTGCATAGTTACTAGCTTGCATCAGTGTCAATATAAGCTTGCCTTGTGCAGAGCAGTGGTTGAAGTTCTCCTCGGCTTCTTCTTCGTAGTATCCTCCTTCCTCCTCGTATCCTTGGTCGGTACTAGCGTCTATGAATAAATACGAGGTACACAATCACCAAACAATACTTAGCTACTTGCAATCATCACACACAAGGGTCCTATAGATGATCTAACATCATCTCTAACATTACAAGGTTAAGGCTTGGTTTAAATCCTTTTATTTTTAGAAAAGTAATTTCTACTCATTGAAAAATTACTTAAGATTTAATATTCTCCAAACTAAACATGGGATCATGTTGACACATGTCATCACCACATATTGTAGTCCATGGGAATGTGATTTAAAGTGGTGTCACAATTTAATAAGGTTTTACCCTTTTATTTTAATTAATTAAAGTGGCTAGAAATGCTTATGTAGCATTCTTTTATTACTTGAACATTATTTCTGCAAGTAAACCTATATATTTTTATATATTCTGAAAGGTATGGTTAAATGTGATTTTTGAGAGTTGGAATCAACTCAAAAGCTATTATGATTTAAATTTGAAAAATGTTTGAACGCAGAAAAGCTTCTGCCTTGTTATTTTTACCAGGGGTGATCAATAGATCCAAATGACTTGAATCCAATGGGCTTGGATTCAGCATTCACTGACCTTTCCAAAAAAATTGGTTTCATCCAATTTGGTGCAATGAATTGATTTGGGTTGATTTTTGAAGTTGGGTACAGAAGTGTGTTTGAATTTAAAAAGAAAAAGGTTTAATTTGAATCGCTGGGCTGCGCGGGAAATTCTAACGGGCCGGCCTGCTAAGCGCAGTGCTCCCGCGGGCTGCTTAAGTGGGTGTCCCCACTCGTCAGTGACACGGGGCTGGGCGAAGCGGTATGGGGCAACGTGGATCGTTCGATCTAGTTCTAATCTAACGGCTGGGAGTCATCGTTGACGCGAGACAACTCTGGCGAGAACGAAACCTAGCGCGGCCAGTGAGGGTCGCTGGGGGCTCACCGGGGTACTGGCGAGGGTCGGCGAGGCGGGCGAACGACGAAGTCGACGACGGCGAACTCAGGGGTGGTCGCGGCAGCTCCTGGGGCGGCTCCAATCGCTGGCTCCTTTCTTCTCCGGCAGCGGCAGGCTCCAGTGAAATTCCGGCGAGGTGGTGCTCGGCTTGCTCTGAGAATGGTGTGGCACGATCAGTGAGGAGAGGGGAGTGAGATGGTGTGAAGAAATCGTGCGGGGGTGGCCTCTATTTATAGTCGAGCGAGGGACGTCGGGCGCCTGATGAGCTCGTCGAGGCGACGTTCTGCGGCTATTGGCATGGGCAAGGGTAGGGGACGGTCTTGTGTCTCTGGCGATGCTCAACGACATGGTCGCGAGGCATGGGGCGTGTGGTTTGGTTTGGAGCGGCGTGCTCTGGCGGCGGGCGTCTTCGGCGGCGGTGTTTGTCTTGACGCAGCGGCAAAATGGGGATGTCTGGCGGTCTCCTAGGTTGATGGTGATCGTATGCACGCTGCGAGGGCGCGGCGTCTGTGGATGCTGGTCGAGGGTGGCGCTCGGCGCACGCTCGCATGGTCTGGGCGCGGCTTGTGCGCGTGGTCCAGGGCTTGGCAACGCTTGCGGCTGGGACAGTGAGTGGCGATGGACGGTGGGCTGCCTCCTAGACAAGGTTGGCACGGCTAGTTCTTCCTCTAGCTTGCTGTCCACAATGGGGTGACATTGGGGTGCTCGGCTGTACACCATTAATGGCAATGGCAAGCTCATAGGGGTGCTAGTGTTGGGCTAATCTTTCTAGATGATCTACTGAGCTGTGTGTGAGCTAACTAGGGAACAAGTTAGGCAAGAATCACTGCACACTATAGTGTTTGATGTTTTGTTTGATTTGTGTCTACAACCTGTTTGATGAAATGGCCGCATGAAATCAAGTTTTGAATTTTGAAATGATTTTTGGTGGGTTTGCTAGATTGGTGCTGGTGAGTCTGCAGATGCTTGGGTTTTGAAAGTTGAGCTTGTTTGAGTGGGTTTTGAAAAAGTGGGATCTTCCCATATGAAGAAGATTCAATTTTGAATTGTCATTTAAACTATGTATTTGAAAGTTTCTGGATGATCACAAAGTGGGCCTTGATACTCTGTTATGAGTACATTCAAGGGGTGCCAAGATCCAGAAAAGTTTCTGTTAGGTTCTGAAAGTTTGAGACAGCCAAAGTAGGCATGGGAGTTAAATTGGTCAAAATGACCATTCACTTAATATATTTGTTTTGATTTACTTGTCTTTAAGGAAAGTGTGGGAAATGTTTTAGATGATGTTCATTTCACCTAAGAAACATTTTACAAGCAATGGATCACACAAACAAGGTGGTTTTTAAAGAAATTCAAAATCCATGCATACACATATACATGCATTCATGAGTTTATTTAGAAACGTTTTTGTTAACCCTAATCTTGATGATTAGTGTTTGATGATCTAAGTTTGGTATTTTTTGGATGTTACACACCATCATCCCTAGATTGGGTGGATCTGAAGCTCTTATCGGCACCCTGCCATAGGGGAGATCATCCCGGAGGCCTTCTTCTTCATCATGCCAGCCTCTGGTATTAAGCGTGAGTAGTTCCACCTTGGACTACGGGTCCATGTAGTAGATAGATGGTTGTATCTCATCCTTGTGCTTTCATGTCTAGATCTTGTGAGCTCCGTTCATGATCAATATCTCATCTATTTGTAATCATTCATGTTGTGTTTGCGGGGATCCGATGGATATTGAGATTACTATGTCAGATTGATTAATGGTTTTGTCTTATTGATTCTATCATGTCTGTGTTGTTTGTGATCTTGCATGCTCTTGGTTGTTAGTAGCTATCTTGGCCAAGTAGTTGCTAGTGACTCCAAGAAGGGGTATTTATACTCGATAGTGGGTTCATGCCTCAATTTAATCAAGGGAACTAACCGACATCTCTAAGGTTGTAGATGTGTTGTTGCCACTAGGGATAAAACAACGGTCTCTTGTTCATGGAACAAGTGGATTGTTTACCTTACACACTTTGCTTAGAGCAGTTGTCTGTTGCTTGCAACTTTATACTGGAGGGGGTTTGGATGATAACCCAAAGGTGGACTTCTAGTCATAGATGCAGTTGGATGGCGGTCTATTTATCTTGTTGTATTGCCCAATCGAATCTCATAGGATCTTTATGTCTAGTATTGCATTGTTCTGCCTTGCTTAGTCCTGTCAATTGATCTGCTGTAATTTGTTTACCCAGCATGCCATGTTTGTTTATCTACGGAGAACACCTCTAGTAAACTATGGACCCCGGTCCAATCTTTACCATTGATACATCTTCCGCTGTTAATGTATTCTTGCTGCAAACCATCATCACCTTCCACACCATACAGTTAATCCTTCGTTACAGCAACCGGTGAGATTGACAACCTCACTGTTAGTTGGGGCAAAGTCTTGAGTTTGTGCAGGTTTCCACGTTCCTTGCAACACCTTTGAGATGTTTCCTTCCTCCTACTGGTTCGATAACCTTAGTTTCTTACTGAGGGAAGACTTGTTGTTGTGCTGCATCATACCTTGCTCTTGGGGTTTCCCGACGAAGTGCTCCACTGTCACATCCCAAAATTTTCCAAATTTTGAAATGTGAAAAATAAATAAACAAAATAAATTTTTGTTGAAATTTAGGGTGAGAAGAAACTTTTTGAATCCAATTGGAAACATCAAAACCTATTTTGATCAAATAAAATCCTAAAGAGATTTAAAAAGATAAACAATTAATAAATAAAGTTCTAACAGTTGGAATCACTATTTTTGGATCTTTAAATAAAAAGATATGGTTTTTATAAAGCAAAGGTAGGAATATAAATAAGGATTATTTTAAAGAGCCAAATTAAATTTTGGCCAAGCTGTTGAAATAAAATATTTCTATTTGATAAAAAGAGTAAAGGTTTATTTAAATAAAATAATGAGGAATTTATTAATATCCAATTTTATTAAAGTAAAGGCTTTTCCATTTTAAATAAACACTAAAACTTGTTAATTTATTTTAAATATGATTTCCAAGTGTTTTATATTTTCAAATAAAACCTACTGAAATGATTTTGGTATTATTTTAGTTTTCAAATAGAGTTTTTAAATAAATTAAATCCTTGAATTAATGACTAAGGTCTATTTATTTAATTGTTAATGGATCCTAAAAATAATAAAAGTTATTTTGTTTTGGACTTTGGATAATGTTGTTAAACAGAATTAATCTGTACCTAAAGTTTGGTGGTGGTTTGATTTGAATTGGAGTTTGAATTATTTGTTTGAAAATCAAAACAGAAATTCATATTGGAAAAAGAAAAAAGCTTTCAGAATAAAATAATAGAAACAGACACAGCCCACTGCCAGGCCCAACCCAGCCCAGCAACCTAGCCCAGCTACTCACCCCGCAGTGAAACGTTTTCTTACTCGCGACTTAACCCACTCAGCAACTGACGACTGGACCCCACTCCCACTTCCTCCACCTCGCTGACAGACGGACCCCACCGCCAGCGCATCGTCTTCAACCCCGCGACCACGTCCCCCTGTCGTTGCTACCGATTAACTCCGGCGATCAATACGAGTTATTGGCTGCGTTATTCTCGCCCCCGACCACGCATACTTAAGCGCCTGCCTCTCTTCTCTCATTCCCCTCGCTCACCCCACCATCTCTGCCCCCAGGCTGCCCGGATTTCCGCCGGCAACGCCACTGCTCCGACAAGCTTCTCCAGCGAATTCCGTCCACACCTCGCCGCCCCTCGCCTCCCACTGCACTCAGCCTTGCTCCCTACCTCCTGGCGCATCTCCCCATGCCACTCGTTCACCCGCGCTTGCCCCAGAGCGTCGGCAAGGACAACCTCAACACGTCGCCGCCGTCTGTCTCAACTCCGTCGAGCTTCCCCGGTAAACTTCGACCGCCCCGAGCTTTCCTGTTGATGCTCCTATCATCTACGCACTCGCCCGCGTCTAACCGTATCTTCCGTTTGCCTTGGGGTGAACTGCAGCCTCGCCCCCGTCGTCAAACAGAATCGCCCGACGTCGACGCCGTCTCCGACGAGCAATTCCCTCCATTCCTGAGCGCCCCTCGCCAAGCCAACGCCACGTCGAGCTTCGCCAAACCTCTGCGAGCACGGTGACCTGTTTCCCTTCTTCCCTTGCTTCCTGTAATCGCCGTGATGCCACCGCCCGAGCGTGCGCCGCCGCCAGCCGCCGCTAGCGCCGCCAGGCAATGGTCAGAGGCACAGTGCCCGTTAGATCTCGATCTTACGACTAGGATTAGATCCAACCGAAGGGGTACGAGATGATCAGTGCCACTCGATCTTAGTTAAATCCTATGGTCCAGAGAGGCTGATCCGCACGAAGCGGCACCGGCCAATAAGAACGAGCCACGTGGACAAGGTTTTGTTTAAAACAGAAATTAGAATCTGTTTGATATGCAAACTTGTAAAATTCATAACTTTAATTCTACACGTCCAAATTTTGCAAATTTTATATCAATGGATTCAGTAGAACAAGTACTTTGCAACCATGTATTTTGTTTAATGATTTGCTTCTGGAAAATTGGTTGAAATTGCAGAAACTTGTGTAGGCTTATTTTGAATATAAAAATTGTTCTACATATATTTTTGAGATGAAATCTTTGCAAAATGATTTGTTGTGAACCTAATGACCCTAGGAACCAACTTATGGATTTAAAAATGTATTTTGTGTAGTTAAGGAATAAATATTTGAATTAGCTCATTTCTAGTCAAATAAAAATATTGATTATGATTTAGAAATGATTTTTGAGTGAAACCTTTGGGAAATGTTTTGATTCAAACCTTCTGACCCTAAACACCAAGTTTTGAGAATTAAAATATATTTGGTGAACCCTTTAAAGAATATTGCTTTGCTAAAAGCATTTTCAACCACATAAAATATTGATTTGATTTAAAAATGGTTTATAGATAAAACCTTTTGCAAATGGTTTTACCACTTTAGTAAATGACCACTTTTGAACTTTACAATGTTTAGAGCCTAGTAGAAACCACTTTTGCAAGTAAAACTATCTTTTGCATGCTTGCATGCATGACCTTGTTTCTATTATATTATGTGTGATAAATTGGTTGGAATGCTAGTTGAATTTGTGTTTGCTTGATTGAATTGTAGTGAAGTTAGAAGAGTGTGATATTTGCAAGATCAAGAAGTGAACCATCATTCTCTACTAAAAAGGCAAGTGACACTATCATCCAAGTCCTACTATTTTCATTACACTTAGTGGATTTTTGTAACATGCATGATAAGGACTACTATATTTTATGCTATGCTAAATCCTAATAGGATACCCTTATATATTCCTTAATGGAAACATTGTAGTTGTAGTAAGCTTAGCCCTGCTATATATTGGGATGGGATTCATGATATGAATATATGAAGTGTTGGAAAGATATATGTTTTATATAATAAAACAAGTACTCAATGAACCACCTGGGTGGACAAGGATACTCAAGATTGGACAAGGTAGCAACAAAAGGAACCATGTTTATATGGCCATCTCTTTTTGTATGTGCACTAGAGGAAAACCACCCAGGGACTTAGATATTGAACATGTTTCTCGTACAGTGGCTTCCGTGTACAGCCACATGCTAAATGGGCTCTGGCTTAGTCAACTACATAGTGGAAGACCCATGCATTGGCATCTTCAGGTTAACTAGAATTGTGTAAGGGAATTTAACCCTACATTGGTGCCTGGTTGACAAGCTAGCATTGTGTATTGGGAGGACTCCTATGGAAAGACTTTGTCACATTCTCGATCTGCCAGTACTCCATCTTGGTGAGTACTTATCCAGCGGCCACTGGTGGCAACAAGACGAGATTGTGTCATGTGGGTAAAGTGTACAACTTCTGCAGAAGATCAAAATTCTAAGTACTTACCCGTGTCCCCGGTTATGGATAACTCTGAGCAACTAAGGCCTGAAGCTATGGAAGATCTCGACATTCCAATTTCTCAAAGTAAAACTTGATGGTGACAACTAGGGATTTCAAGCACTTGGAGTTTTCCAAGAAGTTCAAAAAGATTTGACAAAAGATCAAAACTATTTTGAAAAGATAGGATAAAACTATATTGCTTTCTACAAATGAGCCTAAACCCTACTTAGCCAAATATGCATGTATGTAAGGTTCCCAACCTTTAATAAGGTAGAGATCTCTGTGTTTACAATGCTAGTCCCTGGATCAATAGCTAGCATCCACAGTTAAGATGTAATATCAAGAAACAAAGGTCATAATACAACTTTATAACCAGGAATAAAATAATTTATTACATCTTACATAGCTCATTTGGCTATCTCATTACAATGCAGCAGGATATAATAATAGCATGGGGTCCTTCATCTTCAAAGTGCCACAGGCAAACATGTTGGTTGTAGACTTGTAATCCTATTTCAACACACTTCACTAATATAAAACAAACCTGCAACATAACAAGTTACAGCCACAAGGGTCAATACATTTGAATTGTATTGGCAAGTGATACTATGGTAGTAGAGTGGAGTCTATCATCTATATGCATTTGGCTAAGTGGAGCTTTAGGCTTGCATTGCTCAAAATAGATTTTCCTTATCATTTGAAAACACTAAGTTTTTGCTTGACAAAAATAACCCAAGGCATCTCCCAATAGAAATTGGTGATCCTTCAATCCCTTATTCAACCACAAATTTTTAACTTAGAAATTGGGATGAGGAGATTCTTGATAGCTTCCATGTCTTGATGCTCAAATTGTCCTTTGCTAGGGATATGGCTAAGTACTTAGATTTTACACTCTGCAGAGGTGGTGCACTTTCCCCACAAGACTTGGTTTCACCAAGACAAGATCTTTCAGAAGCCTTCCCTTAGACCAGAATGGACGCGCTCCAACCTATCAATCCCCTACCACCAACTGTCCATTTGGATAAGTTATTGCAACCTATATGATCCAAGCAGAGCCCATAATGCCAAGTGGCTGCACTTGAAGCTTCTCAACATTTGACATCTCAAATCTCTTTGTTCCTGGGTGGCCAACCACAAGTGAGATACACAAGGTAAACCATAGAAATGGGCCTTGTGAACCACTCAACACAAACCATTCCTTCCATTCCACCCAGGTGATTCATTCACTTAGTTGTTTTATTAAACAAAACACAAGTCCTTGACTTAGAAATATTCCATAGTATGAATATAATCCACCCTTGTTTTCTACTAGTTAAGCTAAGCATGATAGTAGTAGGAATCTTAACTTAGGAAAATTCTACTAAGGTTTCATCTACTAGGATTTCCCATGGCATAGTTTATACTTAGCAAAATTCCATGCAAGTCCTACTTAGAAATATCACTAATGCATAGTGAAAATAATGGGACAAAAGTATGAAGCATCACTTGCCTTTTTGGTAGAGAATATAAGTTCACTCCTTGTCTTTGCAATGATCACACTCTTCAAATCACTATAATTCAATCAAGCAAGGACACAATTTCAATCTACCATTCAAGCAAAACATCACATAAAATGATAGAAACAAAACAATGCATGCAAGCATGCAAAACTTTGTTTTATTTACAAAAGTGGTTTATAATAGGTTATAAACATTCTAAAACACTTGTTGGTCATTTTATGAAGTGGCAAAACTATATGCAAAAGATTTTACCTATAAACCATTTTCAAACCAAATCATTATTTTATGTGGTTGAAAATGCCTTTATCAAAGTAGCAATCTTTATAGGGTTTACCAAATACATTTTTAAATCATAAAACTTGGTGCTTGGGGTCAGAGAGTTTATTTCAAAACATTTCTCAAAGATTTTATCCCAAAAGCATTTTTAATAAATAAACATTACTTTTATTTGACTAGAAATGGTTTAAATCAAAAGTTTATTCTTTTGCTTCACCAAATATATTTTTGAAGCCACAAATTGATTCCTATGGTCAGTAGGTTCAAAACAAACCATTTGCCAAAGATTTTATCTCAAAAATCATTTTAGAACAATTTTTATATTCTAAACATGCATACACAAGTTTCTGCAAAAAAAATCAATTTAACAGAAGCATTTTACTAAACAAAGCACATGATCAGAAAGTACTTGTCTTTCTGATTCCATTGATATATAATTTGCAAACTTTGGACGTGTGGTTTGAAAGTTATGGATTTTACAAAATTGAGCAACAAATAGATCAAATCTGTTTTTATTCAAACAGACAGGGCCACGTGGCGCTTTCCTACTGGTGCGTACCGTTTCGCGTGGATCAGCAATGTGAGGCGTTGGATCTAATGACGATCGTGCGGAAAAGATCTATCCATACCCTTTCGGGTTAGTTTCTATCGTGGCCACGCGATCAAGATCAGACGATGCACAACACGCTTGCCAAAGATGGGCGGCGCTGGCGGCGGCAGGTGGCGGTAGAGCGGTCAGACGGTGGCGGTGCAGGCGATGCAGGAAGCGAGAGAGGGTGGGGAGTGTCTCACTAGGTTCGCGGAGTGACGCTGAAGCTCAACATGGTGATAGCTCGTCGAGGGGCGCATGGTGGTGACGGCAATCGCTCGCCGGAGCTAGGGGTGGCGCCAGGAGCTTCTGCTTGTCGACGGGGACGGGGCTGCAGTCCACCAGAAAGCAAGAAAAAGGTACGGTTAGATGCGGGCGAGTGCATAGATCATAGGAGCTTCAACGGGAAAGCTCGGGGCGGTCTGTTCTCACCGGGAAAGGTTGACGGAGCGGAGGCAGACGGCGGCGATGCTCAGGCGTAGTTGCTGCCGATGATGGGGGGCACGCGCGAGCGAGCTGAGGCCACTGGGAGGTGCGCCTGGGTCCGTGGAGCACGCATGTGTGGTCGAGGGGGCGAGGGGCGATGGCGAGTGGCCGGAATTGCCACCGGAGTATCGTCGGAGACCGTGGCGGTGTAAGCGGAAATGGGGACAGCCTAGGGGCGCTCTTGCAGTGATTTCTGAGGGGAAATAGAGAGAAGGAACGAGTGTTTAATCTAGCATGGTCGCGGCGAGATTAGAGCAGGGAATTGACGCGTATTGATGCAAATTAAAACCAGCAGAAACGGCCGGCGAGAGGGGGCGTGGTCGTCGCGTGGGTGAAGAAGATGACTAGGAAGGTGGGACCTGGCTGTCTGTGAGAGAGAGAGTGTGGGAGTGGGGTCCACTGCTCAGTGACCTAGCGGGTTCGTTTGCCAGTGAAAAACGTTTCGCTGCGAGGGAGAAGGAGTGAGCTGGACTGGGCTGAGTCCTTTTCATATTTTTTTTTGTTCAGATTCTTTTCTTTTTCCATTTCTATTAATCTGTTTTGGTTTTGATTAATTAATTTAAACATCAATTTGAATTTAAACCTCTCTCCAATTTTGTGTGGATTCATATACTGATTAATAGCACATTCCAAAATCAAATTTAGAATAAAATATTTAATCTTTTTAGGGTTTTATAATTATTTAAAATAGGCTCTAGTATTAATTAAATAAGATTTAATAATAATATTAAATCTCCATTTGAATTCAAATCATCACCAAACTTTGGGTGAAGTTTTAATTCTTTTTGTCAACATATTTCAAAGTCCAAAATAAAATAATACTTTTATTCTTTTTAAATCTATTAATAATTAAATAAATAGACCATAGCCATTAATTCAAATAGGATTTTATTTATTTGAAAAACTCTATTTGAAATCTAAATAATACCAAAACCTTTTCAGTAGGTTTTTATTTTGAAAACATAAAAACACTTGGAAATCTTATTTTAAAATAAATTAACAAGTTTTAGTGTTTATTTAAAATGGAAAAGCCTTTACTTTAATAAAATGGATATTAATAAATCCTCATTATTTTATTTAAATAAACCTTTACTCTTTCTATCAAATAAAAACATTTTTTTTCAAAAGCTTGGCCAAGATTTAATTTGGCTCTATAAAATAATCCTTATTTATATTTCTACCTTTGCTTTATAAAATCCATATCTTTTTATTTAAAGACCCAAAAATAGTGATTCCAACTATTATAACTTTATTTATTAATTGTTTATCTTTTTAAATCCATTAGGATTTTATTTGATCAAATAGGTTTTGATGTTTCCAATTGGAATCAAAAAGTTTCTTCTCACCCTAAATTTCAACAATTATTTATTTTGTTTATTTATTTATTTTTCACATAACAAGATTTGGAAAATCTTGGGATGTGACAATGTAATGATAGGATCCACATATTTCTACATAGTAGTGAAACTTGCCAATACAATTCAAATGTATTGACCCTTGTGGCTACAACTTATTATGTTGCAGGTTTGTTTGATGTTAGTGAAGTTTCTTGAATAGGATTACAAGTCTACAACCAACATGATTGCCTGTGGCACTATGAAGATGAAGGACCCCATGCTATTGTTATATTCTGCTGCATTGAAATAAGATAGCCAAATGAGCTATGTAAGATGTAATACTTTATTTTATTCCTGGTTATAAAGTTGTAATATGACCTTTGTTTCTTGATATTACATCTTAACTGTGGATGCTAGCTATTGATCCACGGACTAGCATTGTAAACACAGGGATATCTACCTTATTAAAGGTTGGGAACCTTACAGATGGTATCAGAGCACTGTGTTGCCTGTAGGATTGTAACCCTAGGATTGGACAAAACCCCTTAGAAGAATACGAGTTGTATTTCTTCCAAAAACTTATTTACAAACAATCTTGTAAACTCTTTCCTCAACCTTTTTGGTTTTGATTCTACTTCTCTTCCTTTTCCAACTTGATGGACAAAGCCTTCACCATGACCAATGACTTCAATTTTAGTTTCACCAAGGATTTCACTAAGGACTACAAGTGAGAACCAAGAGACAATAGACTGCCTACCAAAGACATTGATATCAAGTTAGAGTATGGATCATATTGACCTATGAGGTATGATTATACTAAGTTTTTATTTCAGGAAAACTTGTTGTTCCCTTCAACTCATGATTTTAGCTCATAAGTTGTTAAGTGGATAGTTGCTTGTTGATTGATTGTTTGATTGAACTTGATTGTTTTGGGTGGTGTGTTAGAACTTCTTTAGACCTATCCATCATTACTCATCCCTATCAACCTGACAGATGCCTCCCCGTCGTGCCAACCCCAACCAAAACAACAACATCACTCCTGAGATGCAGCAGATGATGACAGCTCAGACGCAACTGATGCAGATGATAACCACGTTCATACAGAATCAGAACAACAACAACAACAACAACAACAACAACAACAACAACAACAACAACAACAATCAGAATAATCCTCCAGCACATGACATGCTCACCAAGTTTCTGAAACTTAGGCCTACAAGGTTCTCTGGAACAACTGACCCAATGGTAGCCGATGATTGGTTACGTTCGGTGAATAAGGACTTAGTGACTGTTGGCTACACCAACGAAGAAAAGTTACGTTTGCAGCATTTCTGCTTGAAGGACCAGCAGCAACATGGTGGGACAACTTTCAGATCACCACTCCCCTTGAAGATGTAACTTGGGCTATTTTTTAGGACGGATTCAGAACAACTCACATCTCACCTGGAGTGATGTACTTGAAGAAAAAGGAGTTCCACAACCTGAAATAGCTTCACCTCAGTGTGGTTGAGTATATTGAAGAATTCAACAATCTGGCACGATATGCACCGGATGAAGTTGATACAGATGCTAAGAGAAAGGAGAAATTTCTTGAAGGACTTAATGATGAGTTGAACCTGCAGCTAGATGGTGCCTATGTCCCAACTAATCAATCACTCTATGACAAAGCCACCATTTTGGAAAACAAGATGAATCAAGTGGAGAACAGAAAGAGGAAGCATAAACTCAAGAATCACTCAGGATCATCAAAAAAGAAGCATTCATTCAAAAAGGGCAAGGAAGATTCTGAACCACATCAGTATCACCACAACAACAATGGAAGTGACAATAATGGAAATGATACTGACAATGGAGATGACCTTGGTCAGAGCCAACATGACACTTTCAGTAAGAAAGACATTATCCAGTTGCAGTGCTATAATTGTAAGGAACTTGGACACTATGCATCAGACTGTCCTGAGAAGAAAAAGAAAAAGGATGCTAGAAGAGCCAATGGAAATGACTCCAATGTAACCCTATGAGACTTTATTTTAAGGGTGGCAGTATCCTAGTTGCCTTGAAACCAACTTGTAACCCTAGCCTTCCCAAATCTCGGGACGAGATTTCTTTTAAGGGTGGTAGCCTGTCACATCCCAAAATTTTCCAAATTTTGAAATGTAAAAAATAAATAAACAAAATAATTTTTTGTTGAAATTTAGGGTGAGAAGAAACTTTTTGAATCCAATTGGAAACATCAAAACCTATTTTGATCAAATAAAATCCTAAAGGGATTTAAAAATATAAACAATTAATAAATAAAGTTATAACAGTTGGAATCACTATTTTTGGATCTTTAAATAAAAAGATATGGTTTTTATAAAGCAAAGGTAGGAATATAAATAAGGATTATTTTAAAGAGACAAATTAAATTTTGGCCAAGCTTTTGAAATAAAATATTTCTATTTGATAAAAAGAGTAAAGGTTTATTTAAATAAAATAATGAGGAATTTATTAATATCCAATTTTATTAAAGTAAAGGCTTTTCCATTTTAAATAAACACTAAAACTTGTTAATTTATTTTAAATATGATTTCCAAGTGTTTTATATTTTCAAATAAAACCTACTAAAATGATTTTGGTGTTATTTTAGTTTTCAAATAGAGTTTTTAACTAAATTAAATCCTATTTGAATTAATGACTAAGGTCTATTTATTTAATTGTTAATGGATCCTAAAAAGAATAAAAATTATTTTGTTTTGGACTTTGGATAATGTTGTTAAACAGAATTAATCCATACCTAAAGTTTGGTGGTGGTTTGATTTGAATTGGAGTTTGAATTATTTGTTTGAAAATCAAAACAGAAATTCATATTGGAAAAAGAAAAAATCTTTCAGAATAAAAAAAATAGAAACAGACACAACCCACTGCCAGGCCCAACCCAGCCCAGCAACCTAGCCCAGCTACTCACCCTGCAGCGAAACGTTTTCTTACTCGCGACTTAACCCACTCAGCAACTGACGACTAGACCCCACTCCCACTTCCTCCACCTCGCTGACAGACGGACCCCACCGCCAGCGCATCGTCTTCAACCCCGCGACCACGTCCCCCTGCCGTTGCTGCCGATTAACTCCGGCGATCAATACGAGTTATTGGCTGCGTTATTCTCGCCCCTGACCACGCATACTTAAGCGCCTGCATCTCCTCTCTCATTCCCCTTGCTCACCCCACCATCTCTGCCCCCAGGCTGCCCGGATTTCCGTAACGCCATCGCTCGACGAAGCTTCTCAGCAATTCCGTCCACACCTCGCCGCCCCTTGCCTCCCACTGCACTCAGCCTTTCTCCCCACCTCCTGGTGCATCTCCCCGTGCCACTCGTTCGCCTGCGCTTGCCCCAGAGCATCGAAAAGGACAACCTCAACACGTCGCCGCTGTCTGTCTCAACTCCGTCGAGCTTCCCCGGTAAACTCCGACCGCCCCGAGCTTTCCTGTTGATGCTCCTATCATCTACGCACTCGCCCGCGTCTAACCGTATATTCCGTTTGCCTTGGGGTGAACTGCAGCCTCGCCCCCGTCGTCAAACAGAACCGCCCGACGCCGACGCCGTCTCCGACGAGCAATTCCCTCCATTCCTGAGCGCCCCTCGCCAAGCCAACGCCACGTCAAGCTTTGCCAAACCTCTGCGAGCACGGTGACCTGTTTCCCTTCTTCCCTTACTTCCTGTAATCGCCGCGACGCCACCGCCTGACCGTGCGTTGCCGCCAGCCGCCGCTAGCGCCGCCAGGCAATGGTGAGAGGCACAGTGCCTGTTAGATCTCGATCTTACGGCTAGGATTAGATCCAACCGAAGGGGTACGAGTTGATCAGTGCCGCTCGATCTTAGTTAAATCCTACGGTCCAGATAGGCTGATCCGCACGAAGCGGTACCGGCCAATAAGAACGAGCCACGTGGACAAGGTTTTGTTTAAAACAGAAATTAGAATCTGTTTGATATGCGAACTTGTAAAATTCATAACTTTAATTCTACACATCCAATTTTGTAAATTTTATATCAATGGATTCAGTAGAACAAGTACTTTGCAACCATGTATTGTTTTTAATGATTTTATTCTGGAAAATTGGTTGAAATTGCAGAAACTTGTGTAGGCTTATTTTGAATATAAAAATTGTTCTACATATATATTTGAGATGAAATCTTTGCAAAATGATTTGTTGTGAACCTACTGACCCTAGGAACCAACTTATGGATTTAAAAATGTATTTTGTGTAGTTAAGGAATAAATAATTGAATTAGCTCATTTCTAGTCAAATAAAAATATTGATTATGATTTAGAAATGATTTTTGAGTGAAACCTTTGGGAAATGTTTTGATTCAAACCTTCTGACCCTAAACACCAAGTTTTGAGAATTAAAATATATTTGGTGAACCCTTTAAAGAATATTGCTTTGCTAAAAGCATTTTTAACCACATAAAATATTGATTTGATTTAAAAATGGTTTATAGATAAAACCTTTTGCAAATGGTTTTACCACTTTAGTAAATGACCACTTTTGAACTTTAAAATGTTTAGAGCCTAGTAGAAACCACTTTTGCAAGTAAAACTATCTTTTGCATGCTTGCATGCATGACCTTGTTTCTATTATATTATGTGTGATAAATTGGTTGGAATGCTAGTTGAATTTGTGTTTGCTTGATTGAATTGTAGTGAAGTTAGAAGAGTGTGATATTTGCAAGATCAAGAAGTGAACCATCATTCTCTACTAAAAAGGCAAGTGACACTATCATCCAAGTCCTACTATTTTCATTACACTTAGTGGATTTTTGTAACATGCATGATAAGGACTACTATATTTTATGCTATGCTAAATCCTAATAGGATACCCTTATATATTCCTTATTGGAAACATTGTAGTTGTAGTAAGCTTAGCCCTGCTATATATTGGGATGGGATTCATGATATGAATATATGAAGTGTTGGAAAGATATATGTTTTATATAATAAAACAAGTACTCAATGAACCACCTAGGTGGACAAGGATACTCAAGATTGGACAAGGTGGCAACAAAAGGAACCATGTTTATATGGCCATCTCTTTTTATATGTGCACTAGAAGAAAACCACCCAGGGACTTAGAGATTGAACATGTTTCTCGTACAGTGGCTTCCGTGTACAGCCACATGCTAAATGGGCTCTGGCTTAGTCAACTACATAGTGGAAGACCCATGCATTGGCATCTTCAGGTTAACTAGAATTGTGTAAGGGAATTTAACCCTACATTGGTGCCTGGTTGACAAGCTAGCATTGTGTATTGGGAGGACTCCTATGGAAAGACTTTGTCACATTCTCGATCTGCCAGTACTCCATCTTGGTGAGTACTTATCCAGCAGCCAATGGTGGCAACAAGACGAGATTGTGTCATGTGGGTAAAGTGTACAACTTCTACAGAAGATCAAAATTCTAAGTACTTAGCCGTGTCCCCGGTTATGGACAACTCTGAGCAACTAAGGCCTGAAGCTATGGAAGATCTCGACATTCCAATTTCTCAAAGTAAAACTTGATGGTGACAACAAGGGATTTGAAGCACTTGGAGTTTTCCAAGAAGTTCAAAAAGATTTGACAAAAGATCAAAACTATTTTGAAAAGATAGGATAAAACTATATTGCTTTCTGCAAATGAGCCTAAACCCTACTTAGCCAAATATGCATCTAATGATAGGATCCACATATTTCTACATAGTAGTGAAACTTGCCAATACAATTCAAATGTATTGACCCTTGTGGCTGCAACTTATTATGTTGCAGGTTTGTTTGATGTTAGTGAAGTTTGTTGAATAGGATTACAAGTCTACAACCAACATGATTGCCTGTGGCACTATGAAGATGAAGGACCCCATGCTATTGTTATATTCTGCTGCATTGAAATAAGATAGCCAAATGAGCTATGTAATATGTAATAATTTATTTTATTCCTGGTTATAAAGTTGTAATATGACCTTTGTTTCTTGATATTACATCTTAACTGTGGATGCTAGCTATTGATCCAGGGACTAGCATTGTAAACACAGGGATCTCTACCTTATTAAAGGTTGGGAACCTTACATCCATGTTGACGCAGCGCCATCAACTATGGACCCCGGTACAATCTTTACCATTGATACATCTTCCACTGCTACTGTTTACTTTCTGCAAGCTACCATTACCTTCCATACCATACGTTTAATCCTTTGTTTTCAACAAACCGGTGAGATTGACAACCTCACTGTTCGTTGGGGAAAAGTCTTGAGTTTGTGTTGTGGAGGTTTCCAAGTTGTTAACAACACCTTGGAGTATTTTCCTTACTCCTACTGGTTCGATAACCTTGGTTTCTTACTAAGGGAAAACTTATTGTTGTACTCATCATACCTTCCTCTTAGGGTTTCCCAACGAAGCTCTATAGTGATCTGAGCCGCATGAAGACGTTTTCTGGCTCTATTGCCGGGGAGGCTAAGGACGGCTTCACAAGGGGAGTCCTTCACAACCTTCATCTTTACTTTGTTTTTTTTTTTTGCTTAGTTTCTTTTGCCTTGTTTTTTTTGCTTCTTATTATCAAACATTCCAAAAAATAGTTTTGTTTGGTTTGCTTTTTCTTATAAAAACACAAAAAAATTAGTTCCTACTTTAGTTGCTACCATGTCTGCTATTGTTCTAATAGCTGTGTCACCTATGGAAAGGATCTTTACTTTCAAACAAGGAAGTGAAGATAGTTTCAAAGAAGCTTGGTCTAGAATTTCTGATTAACATGGAAAAACTGAGCCTAAAATGAGTCTAGGCCTAGTTATTAGCAGTTTCTACCATGGTCTTGCACTTTTTTATAGATATGCTTTGGATGCTATAGCAGGGAAATATATTTTTCAATGTAATGAGAATGAAGCTTTGGATGCCATAAAGAACTTGATTACAATTTATAATTTTCCTAGCAAGTCTGATTCTTCCTTTATAAATATCTATTCTAGGTTGAACACTCTTGAGACCAGTATAGTTGCTTTGAAAGATTGCTATAACATGCTTAGAGAGCACAATGATTATGTTCCAATAAATTCTTAGCCTTCAAAATGGTTTCCTACAAAAAAAATTCTATAAACAGTGAAACTTTTGATGCTCGTTGTGATATCATGTCTGAATTTTGTCTTATTCCTAAAGATATCTATGAGTCTTTAAATCTTTGGGGACTTTCTGAAGGAGGAGGATAAATATCTCTTACCAATAATGCAACTATATTACCCATTGGAATAGCTGAAGGAGTGTTTACAAATATCTTAGGGAAAATGGTGTCTACTGATTATCGTGGTATTGAATGTGTAGGAAAAGGACAAATTACACTCGAAAGATCCCTACTGAAACACCTTGGAGCAATAATAGATGTAGGAAAAGGCATTATGCATTTTTCTTCTCCAATAAGCAACCATACATTCCCTAAAGATAATAAGAAATGTAAGAAAGGTAGGAGCAAGAAATTTTATGTCAATGCTTCTTAATTTGAAAATACTTGATTCTTGTGCCTAACTTAAAGGCGTTAAATAAAAGTACTTCTTGGAAGATAACCCAATAGTTTTCTTGAGTCTTGTAAGTTATTACTTCTCTAATAACCTCTAATGAGAGGGAAATAAGATTTGGGGAAGTGTTGTCCCGAAATAGATTTTTGTGCTCCACTATAAAACTTCTTGAAAAATCTCTGTATGTTGGATTGAGCTGTAATTTTCTGAATAAATGCCCCAGGTTATTAGATAACTTTTGTTAGTCAAACACTTTTTGATTTGAGCAACAGAAGGTCTTCGAAAAAAATCAGTTTCTACCTGCTGGTCTGTTTTGACAGATTTCTGCCATTATTTGCATTTGCCTCTTTATTGATTTCTTTTTGGGTTCTCTTTGGGAAATTGAATTTTTTTAGGGAATTTCTACAGTATATTGTGTGTTTAATAAAAGTTTTGCTGTTTTGAAACTAAACCAAAAGGTCTATTATCTTTTGAATGCACTAATGTTGCTAATGAAGATTGTGTGAAGTTTTGTATGAAGGAAAATTTTCAGATGTAAGGGAAGAATAATGTAATGAGATGAAGAACAGACAAAATCTCAAGCTTTGGGATGCCAACCCGTGTCACACCAAGAAATATTCAAGAGGTACAAGTGTCAAAGCTTGGGCCCCTTCTTCATCAATAAAAATCGCAGGTCTTTCTAGACACTTCATTTTTATTGTTTCATGCATAGTTGTGTTCTTCTTGGAGCGCCTTAGTTTTTGTTTTTTGGTTTTTGTTTGCCTAGTTTTCTTGAATAAATTAATTGGACCCCCGCTTTCGCTGTGTTATTTCAAATAAGCTGATTGGTGTTGGAAAGGAGTAGGAAGTTCTTGCTTTAGTAGTACAAGAAGGAGCTTGCTTTGACTATGACTTAGACTTTATCATGTCATGCTAGATGTTGTTTTGACCTTATGCTTAGTGATTATTGTTGTAGCATGACTTGTTCCAAACAATTAGGATTTATTAATGTGACTTGATAGAATCATGCGTTGTTTTAGCATACAAAATCATAGTATTGTGGTATTCTCCTTTGATGCTTTGTTTGGGTTGACTTGGCACATGACCACACCATGTTATGACTATGAACCAGTCACCTTAGCCTCTATGATCATTTATTTTTTGACTTTTGGTACCACTTTATGCTTTGATTAGTAATGTTTTGTTGCTCTGCATGATTATGGCCATTATTGCTCTTTTAGTTGGTCGCTCCCAGTCTTTTGCTAGCCTCCACTTGTATTGAGTAAGATCTACTCATGCTTACAACTCCCAAGAAACCAAGTTATTCCAAAGTGTCCACTATAAATTCCTATGCATGGTGTGTTACACCATTCCAAGTATATTCTTATTTTATCTATCTTCCAAATTAAACTTGTTATGTGAAAGTTAGTGATTAAAGCTCTCACAAACTTGATGGCACACTTTATTTTTCTTACCCCTAATAAACTTGAACCATTGTGTCATCTATGTTGTATATGCTTGCACTTATACGTTGGGAATTAGCAGAACCGTGTTGTCATGGGGAACGCTTTCAACACCTGTAAATATCTACCCAGTTGATATCATGCTCTTTTGTTTATGGATGTCGTCGGTGTGAAATAAAAGGAGATCTTGTAAGTCCATGGAGTTATGTATGTGTGTTAGAGAAATGTCTGGGCCGCTAGCCTCAGCCATGCCTAATCATGGTGGAAACTTGCATCATCACCATAGTGGGCAATCTATGGAGCATTCTTCTTATAAAAAAGAGAGATAGAAAAAAGAGATTGAGAAAAAGAAAAAAAATAGATAAGAAAAGAGGAAAGAGAGAAAAAGCACCATTTTCCCATGGTAAATAAGAAGATTGCTAAGATGCTCATTGTCTGCTTGCCTTGTCATTTTGATACGGGATAGCTCCTGTATCATTGGGCAAGGGGTACCTCGTTGGTGGTTCTCTATGATACACATGTACTTACTATGACAAGAACTTACCGGTTACTAAAGTTGAGTAGCATGAGGAGCGACCCTCGTACTCAAGGGACATGAGATTGCCAACTTATACATTGTCAAGCATATACTCCATATTTTGTTCACTTTAACCTTAATCACTTCAAGATGCTTATGATAGGGGCAATGAGAGCTGAAAGCTAACAAGTACCATAATTTTTGGAAGCTCTTTATGAAACTTGAAATCCCTGCTTCCCTTTGAAGGGCCTTTCTTCCACTTTTATATTGAGTCTCCACCTTCTATCCTTAGGAACCAATTAAGAGAGCATAGTTGTCATTCTTAGTTCTATGTGCATTGTCCCAAAACTTATTTATTGATTCATATTGTTGATATTGCTTGTTCTTGAACTATTTGTATCTAGTCACCCTTATGAACTTTGAGGTGTCCTATGCATTTATGTTTTGCTACTCCATGAGTGACAAGCTCAATGATACTATGCTATGTTTTCTATATGTGAATCAAACAAACGTATTTCAATGCATTGTTATTCATGAATCTTTGTTTTTATCCTTTCATGTTGCAGCATAGTTACTATGTCTAATTGTTAGAATTTCATCTTTCATGCTCATGTTTAGAGTTCTTTGATCCCAGCTTTCAATTCATGCAAATGGTTTGATAATGATTGCGATGGTGCATGTCACCTCAAAAATTTATTGTTTTTATCACTTACCTACTCGAGGACGAGCATGACTTAAGCTCCGGGATGCTTGATATGTCGTAAATGTATCTATAATTTTTATGTTCCATGCTTGTTTAGTATCCACTTTTCTTTGCTTTGTCTATACTTTGAGGTATTTTTATATGTTTTATGGGACTAACCTATTAACAAGATGCCACGGTGCTAGTTGCATGTTTTCTGCTGTTTTTGGTTCCAGAAAAGCCAGAAAATAAATATTCTCGGAATTGGACGGGACGAAAGCCAAAGTCAAAATTTCACCGAGGAGAACACGGAGCTAGAAGACGAGATGGAGGAGGGCCACGAGGGGCCCACACCCCTTGGCCGCGCGGGCCAGGCCAGGTCACGCCTGGGGGGTGCGGCCACCTCGGGCACCCCCTCGGTCTCCCCCTTCGCCTATAAGAAGCCCTCGATACCAAAACCCTAAGTACCCGATCAGATCTCCACGAAACTGTCCGTACCCGCTGCCACCATCGTCCCTAGATCGGGGGGATCTGAAGCTCTTCCCGGCACCCTACCGGAGGGGAGAGATCATCCCAGATGCCTTCTTCATCACCATGCCAGCCTCCGGTATGATGCGTGAGTGTTCCACCTTGGACTATGTGTCCATACAATAGCTAGATGGTTGTTTCTCCTCCTTTGTGCTACCATGTTTAGATCTTGTGATCTTTGTTAATGATCAAGATCATCTATTTGTAATCATGCTTGTTTTGTTTGCGGGGATCCGATGGATATTGAGATTACAATGTTAGATTGATTAATGATTCTATCTTATTGATTATATCATCTGTGTTGTTTGAGATCTTGCATGCTCTCCGTTTCTAGTAGCTATCTTGGCCAAGTATATGCTAGTGACTCCAAGAGGGAGTATTTATGCTCGATAGTGGGTTCATGCATCTATTGAATCTGGGGAAGTGACAGAAATCTCTAAGGTCGTAGATGTGTTGTTGCTACTAGGGACAAAACAACAACCTCTTGTTCATGGAACAATTGTATTGTTTACTTTACACACATTGCTTAAAGCAGTTATCCGTTGCTTGCAACTTAATACTGGAGGGGGTTCGGATGATAACCTGAAGGTGGATTACTAGTCATAGATGTAGTTGGATGGCGGTCTATGTATATTGTTGTAATGCCCAATAAAATCTCACAGGATCATGAATGTCTAGTATTGCATTGTCATGCCTTGCTCTGTCCTATCAATTGCCTTGCTGTAATTTGTTTACCCAGCATGTTATGTTATTTATCTTAAGGAGAACACCTCTAGTGAATTGTGTACCCCGGTCCAATCTTTACCATTGATACATCTTCCACTGCTACTATTTACTTTCTGCAAGCTACCATTACCTTCCACACCATACGTTTAATCCTTTGTTTTCAACAAACCGGTGAGATTGACAACCTCACTGTTCATTGGGGCAAAGTCTTGAGTTTGTGTTGTGCAGGTTTCCAAGTTGTTAGCAACACCTTGGACTCATTTCCTTGCTCCTACTAGTTCGATAACCTCGGTTTCTTACTGAGGGAAAACTTATTGTTGTACTCATCATACCTTCCTCTTGGGGTTTCCCAACGAAGCTCTAAAGTGATCCGAGCCGCATCAATGCACCATGCTCATGATAAATAAAAGGATTGCTGAGATGCTCACTGTCTGTTCCCTTGTCATTTTGATATGGATAGCTCCTGTGTCATGGGGAAAGGGGTACCCCGTTGGCGGTTCTCTATGATACACATATACTTACAATGATAAGAACTTACCGGTAACTAAAGTTGAGTAGCATGAGGAACGGCCCTCGTATTCAAGGGACATGAGATTGCCAACTTATGATTTATTAAGCATATACTCCATACTTTGTTCACTTTAACCTTAATCACTTCAAGATGCTTATGATAGGGGCAATGAGAGCTGAAATCTAACAAGTACCATAATTTTTGGAAGCTCTTTATGAAACTTGAAATCCCTGCTTCCCTGTGAAGGGCCTTTCTTCCTACTTTTATATTGAGTCTCCACCTTCTATCCTTAGGCACTAATTAAGAGATCATAGTTGTCATTCTTAGTTCTATGTGCACTATCCCAAAACTTATTGATTAATTCATAATGTTGATATTTCTTGTTCTTGAACTATTTGTATCTAGTCACCCTTATGAACTTTGAAGGTGTCCTATGCATTTATGTTTTGCTACTCCATGAGGGACAAGCTGAATACCAATATGATATGTTTTATATATGTGAAATAAACAAACGTCTTTCAATGCATTATTATTCATGATCTTTGTTTGTATAATTTCATGTTGCAACTTAGTTGCTATGTCTTATTGTTAGAACTTCATCTTTCATGCTCATGTTTAGAGTACTTTTATCCCATCTTTCAATGCTTTGCAAAAGGTTTTATCAAGATTGTGATGGTGCATGTCACCTCAAAAATTATTATTTTTATCACTTACCTACTCGAGGATGAGCAGGAGTTAAGCTTGGGATGCTTGATACGTCGTAAACGTATCTATAATTTTTGATGTTCCATGCTTATTTAGTATCAACTTTGCTATGCTTTGCCTACACTTTGAGGTATTTTTATACATTTTCCGGGACTAAAATATTAATAAGATGCCGCAGTGCCAGTTGCCTGTTTTTTGCTGTTTTTGGTTTCAAAAAAGCTAGTAAGGAAATATTCTCGGAATTGGACGGGAAAAACGCCAAATTCAATATTTTACCGGAACGAACACAGAGACAGAAGGGCAGCCGAAGGGGGGCCACAGGGTGCCCAAACCCTAGGGCCACGCGGGCCTACCCTAGGGCGCGCTGCCCTATGGTGTGTGCCCCCTAGGCGCCCTGCTGCCTCGCCTCTTCGCCTATAAAAGCCCCCCGATGCAGAAACCCTAAGCACCCGATCAGATCTCCATGAAACAGTCTATAGCCGCCTCCACCATTGTCCCTAGATCGAGGGGATCTGTAGCTCTTCCCGGCACCCTGCCAGAGATGAGAGATCATTCCAGAGGCCTTCTTCATCACCATGCCAGCCTCTGGTATGATGCCTGATTAGTTCACCCTTGGACTATGGGTCCATACAGTAGCTAGATGGTTGTTTCTCCTCCTTTGTGCTATCATGTTTAGATCTTGTGAGATCCGTTCATGATCAAGATCATATATTTGTAATCATACATGTTGTGTTTGCGGGGATCCGATTGATTCTATCATGTCATATTGATTATTGATTCTATCATGTCTGTGTTGTTTGTGATCTTGCATGCTCTCAATTGCTAGTAGCTATCTTGGCCAAGTAGATGCTTGTGACTCCAAGAGGGAGTATTTATGCTCGATAGTGGGTTCATGCCTATAGTAATCTGGGGAAGTGACAGGAATCTGTAAGGTTGTAGATGTGTTATTGCTACTAGGGAGAAAACAACAATCTTTTGTTCATGGAACAATTGTATTATTTACTTTACAAACATTGCTTAATGCAGTTATCCGTTGCTTGCAACTTAATACTAGAGGGGGTTCGGATGATAAACTGAAGGTGGATTACTAGTCATAGATGTAGTTGGATGGCGGTATATGTATATTGTTGTAATGCCCAATCAAATCTCATAGGAATCATGAATGTCTAGTATTGCATTGTTATGCCTTGCTCAATCCTGTCAATTGTCCTGCTGTAATTTGTTTACCTAGCATGTTATGTTATTTATCTTAAGGAGAACACCTCTAGTGAACTGTGGACCCCGGTCCAATCTTTACCATTGATTCATCATCTACTGTTACTATTTACTTTCTGCAAGCAACCATTACCTTCCATACCATATGTTTAATCCTTTATTTTCAGCAAACCAATGAGATTGACAACCTCACTGTAAGTTGGGGCAAAGTCTTGAGTTTGTGTTGTGCAGGATTCCAAATTGCTAGCAACACCTTGGAGTTGTTTCCTTGCTCCTACTGGTTAGATAACCTTGGTTTCATAACGGAGGGAAAATTTTACGTTGTGCTAATCTTACCTTCCTCTTGGGGTCTCCCAACGAAGCTCTACTATTGAGCCGCGTTGATACGTCAGAAACGTATCTATAATTTTTGATGCTCCATGCTTGTTTAGTATCTACTTTGCTTTGCTTTGTCTAAACTTTGAGGTGTTTTTATATATTTTCTGGAACTAACCTATTAACAAGTTGCCATAGTGCCAGTTGCCTGTTTTCTTCTGTTTTTGGTTCCAGAAAGTCGGAAAATCAATATTCTCGGAATTGGACGGGACAAAAGCCAAAGTCAATATTTTACTGTGGGGGACATGAAGCCAGAAGACGATACAGAGAAGCAAACTAGGGAGGCCAGACCCCCCCTAAGCGCTGGTGGGCCCACCCAGCGCCTAGGTAGGGTGTGGGCCCCTTGGCCACCTCCCAGCCTTGCCTCTTCGCCTATAAGAAGCCCCCGATGCAGAAACCCTAGGCAACCCGGTCAATACTCCACGAAACCTTCTGTAGCCGCTGCCACTGTCGTCCCTAGATCGGGGGGGATCTGAAGTTCTTCCCGACACCCTGCCGGAGGGGAAATCATCCCGGAGGCCTTCTCTCCGGTATGAAGCGTGAGTAGTTCCACCTTGGACTATGGGTCCATGTAGTAGCTAGATGGTTGTATCTCCTCCTTGTGCTTTCATGTATAGATCCTTTGAGCTACGTTCATGATCAAGATCTAATCTATTTGTAATCTTGCATGTTGTGTTTGCGGGGATCCAATGGATATTGAGATTACTATGTCAGATTGATTAATGGTTTTGTCTTTATGATTCTATCACGTCTGTGTTGTTTGTGATCTTGCATGCTCTCCGTTTTTAGTAGCTATATTGTCCAAGTAGTTGCTAGTGACTCCAAGAGGGGGTATTTATGCTCGATAGTGGGTTCATGCCTCTAGTTTCCAAGGGAAGTGACAGAAATCTCTCCGGATGTAGATGTGTTGTTTCCACTAGGGAGAAAATAATGGTCACTTGTTCATGGAACAAGTGTATTGTTTACCTTACACACTTTGCTTAAAGCAGTTGTCTGTTGCTTGCAACTTAATACTAGAGGGGGTTCAGATGATAACCTGAAGGTGGACTTCTAGTCATAGATGCAGTTGGATGGCGGTCTATGCATATTGTTGTATTACCCAATCGAATCTCATAGGATCTTTTTGTCTGGTATTGCATTGTTATGCCTTGCTCAGTTCCTGTCAATTGCCCTGCTGTAATTTGTTTAACCTTCATGCCATGTTGTTTATCTGAGGAGAGCAACTCTAGTGAACTATGGACCCCGGTCCAATCTTTACCATTGATACATCTTCCACTGCTACTTGTTTACTTGCTGCAAACCATTACCTTCCACACCATACGTTTAATCCTTTGTTACAGCAACCAGTGAGATTTACAACCTCACTGTTAGTAGGGGCAAAGTCTTGAGTTTGTGTTGTGCAGGTCTCCATGTTGCTTGCAGCACCTTTGGGGCGTTTCCTTCCTCCTACTGGTTCGATAACCTTGGTTTCTTACTGAGGGAAACTTTCCTACTGAACTGCATCATACCTTCCGCTTGGGGTCTCCCAACGAAGTGCTGCTGAACTCATCACGCGTCAAGATATTTTCTGGCGTCGTTGCCGGGGAGTTAAGGACACCTTCACAAGGGGAGTCTTTCACAACCATTCTCTTTACTTTGTTATTATTTTGCTTAGTTTCTTTTGCCTTGTTTTGCTTGCTTCTTTTTATCAAAAATTACAAAAAAAAATATGTTCGTTTGGTTTTCCTTTTCTTATCAAAAACACAAAAAAATAGTTCCTACTATAGTTGTTGGTCTGTTATTGCCTTGATTTTTCATGCTTTCTATCAATGGTTGGTTTCTTTGAAACTAGTTCTTATTGGCAAGGTGGGTTCGTGGAAGAAAAAAATATTATTATAAGGAACACCTCTTGTCACAAAAAGGGAAACACTTATGGGAACAAATTGATAAATTGAATACCATTGCTAGAAACGTGTGCTCTACTTATAATGTTACTTATTGCTTTGATAAATCTTGTTGCTGTAGGAGGTATAAACAGCTCCCTTTCCAATGTGATTATAATGATAATGTTACCATATCTTCTTATGTTAAAGGGAAATTATGACTTTTATGATGTGGAACAAATTGAAGAATTTATTGCTTGGAAGTGCATTTGAACTTGCTAGTTTGCTTGAAAATATTGATGATTCACCTTATAAATATGAGGTTTATGATATACTTAAATTTTGCTTTGATAATTGCAAGGATTAAAATGGCTATATTCTTGAATATATTAATAGATACTAATGCCTTGCAGGAGCTTATGGAAGAAGAAATTACTAAACCTAAAAGCTCATTAGATGAAAAAGAGGAGGAGAGTGATGATCAAGAGGAGGAAGAATGGACTAGCTACCCATGCCTACATTCTAATGAGAGTAACTCTTTATCCCTTAGATTATTTGATTGTCCCCGATGCTTACCAAGGGAGGATGAATGTTATGTTCATGTGGATTCTTTTGAAATATCTACTATGGGTAAAACGTGTGATAATAATTATGCTTGGATTATTAGTCATAGATGCATTTGTATGGCAGTCTATGTATATTTTTGTAATGCCCAATAAAATCTCATAGGAATCTTGATGTCTAGTATTTGCATTGTTATGCTTGCTCAGTCCTGTCAATTGCCCCGCTACAATTTGTTCACCCATCATGTTATCTATCTTAAGAACACCTCTAGTGAACTGTGGACCCCGGTCCAATCTTTACCATTGTTACATCATCTACTGTTACCGTTTACTTTCTACAAGCAACTATTACCTTCCACACTATACGTTTAATCCTTTGTTTTCAGCAAACCAGTGAGATTGACAACCTCACTGCAAGTTGGGGCAAAGTCTTGAGTTTTTGTTGTGCAGGATTCCAAGTTTCTAGCAACACCTTGGAGTTGTTTCCTTGCTCCTACTGGTTTGATAACCTTGGTTTCATAACTGAGGGAAGACTTGTCGCTGTGCTCATCACACCTTGCTCTTGGGGTCTCCCAATGAAGCTCTACAACTAAGCCACATCAGCCTCGAAGCGAGGGCGTGCGTGGTCCTGTCGCCCTGGGCTGAGCCGGTGGGCGGCCTGTAGGCTTGGAAGTGACGGAGCTGGTAGAGGACGTGTCGGCCGTGGCCAGGCCGGGAAGAGAGACGGCGCCGACGAAAACGGTGTCGAACGCCTCCTGCTTGATAAAGTTGGCGACGTGCTTGGCGGCATTCACTGCCACCTCGTTCGCACCGACCCTGTTCTTGCTGACGAGGAGGCGCTCCTCCTTGTCCTGACGCTCCGTCTTGAGCCTAGCAGTGGTGCGTCGATCTCTCGTCGCCACCCGCCGGCCCTTGTGCTTCTCCGACTCGATCTTCTGCTCCTCCGGCATTTGGTCCTTTGCGGGCTTCCTCGGCCGGCCGCGCTTCTTGGCGGGGGAGGGCGCAACATCAACCATGGCGTCGGGATCCATCGCCTTCCCTTTCGCTCCCGTCAGTAGAAAATTTGGGAGAGGTTTTTTGAAGGGAGAAGTGGTGTGGTTTCTATGCCACTAGTGGGAGGGGCCGCCAATGATAAATGAGGACGCGCTCGGACAAGCGCTCGTCCGGGCTGACGCAACCGATCCCCAGATTAGATGCATGGATGGGTCGGGTCGGACGCGTTTCACCGGATGGGTCGGCCCGCTGGGGCGCCGTGCATGCCCCGCGCATCCGCACAGGCAGTTTTGGACACGCGCAGACCGTTTGGGTCGGCCCGGTGGAGATGACCTAAGCGCGTACCTAGCATTTATATTAAGGGGTAAACACGTCCACCATGGATGACGATGTGAAGAAGTGGTACGTGGGGCAACGTGATATCATTTTGCAAAAAACGCGGCTGCCTCCGCGGAACTCTGCGCCAATGGTGACTCCCACGCCAACACAAGCGCCGAACTCAACATCTACAATGAGCTCTCCACCGACGGAGGTGTCATCAACTCCGCCGAGACCTGCACCATCAGCAAGACCTAAGGCGACTTCCTCTTTGATGGAAGAAGACCTTGTCATTTTATGTATGTTTGATTGCCGAAAATGTGAACTTGTGCAATTTGCGCCCGTGTGCGCATGTTTTCATCACTGAAAACTATGAACTTGTGGTGATTTTTGGGCCCTTTTTTGGTAGCAGGAAATGAACTTTTCAAATATATTTCCATTTGTCACACATGTCTCAAAAATCACCGATGCAACCTGATGACCCACAAGTATAGGGGATCGCAACAGTCTTCGAGGGTAGTATTACCCAATTTATTGATTGGACACGGGAGCCAAAGAATACTTGCAAGCCTTAACAACTGAGTTGTCAATTCAGCTGCACCTGGAAATAGTTCTTGCTCACAGAAGTTTATCAGTAGCAACAGTTTTTAGTAGCAACAGCAAAGCAACAACATCAGCAAAACAGGAGCAATAGTAACAGTAGTAGCAAACAGTAGGATATGAGCGCGGTAGGCATAGGGATGGATGGATGGGCGTTGCATGGACGAGTCTAAACATGTAACTTCGAGATCTAGGGCAATTGCAGATAAATAAGAATAATCATCCAAGTACTGAACAATCATAGGCATGTGATCCATATATAGTCATGCGTGCTCGCAATGAGAACTTGTGCAACATCTTTTGTCCTGCCAGCCCATGGCAGCGGGACCTCTAGGGAACTACTGGCAATTAAGGTGCTCCTTTTAATAGAGCACCGGAGCAAAGCATTAACACTCCATGAACACATGTGATCCTCACATCACAGCCATCCCCTCCGGTTGTCCCAATTTCTGTCACTTCGGGGCCTTTGGATCCGGCCAATGATATGTGTACACAACTTGTAGATAAGATCACCAACAATACTATCATAATGATTCAATAATAAGTTCAGATCTGAGATCATGGCACTCGGGCCCTAGTGACAAGCATTAAGCATAACAAGTTGCAACAAAGTCAAATAACACTAATAGTGATAAGGCACCATGCCCTTACAATCTTATTCGATTACATGATAGAACTCATCCAATCCCTACCATCCCCATAGCCTACAGCGGGGGATTACTCACTCATGGATGAGGGTAACATTGATAGTTGATGGAGAGGCGTTGGTGATGACGATGGCGATGATCCTCCCTAAATTCCCCGTCCTGGCAGGGTTCCAATACGGAGTTTCTGGATCCGAATCGCGGTTTCTGGTGGTGGTGGCGCAACGGAACTCTTTCTGGAAAACTTCGAACCCCCCTAAGTTTTTAGGTCAGAAGGCATCTTATAGGCGAAGAGAGAGGCCGAGGGGGTGCCTGGGCTGGCCACACCCCTCCCAGGCGCAGGGTGGGCCCACCCACGCGGCAGGGTGTGTGGGCCACCTAGGGCTCCCCTCCATCTCGTATTCTAGCTCCGTGGATCTTCTGGTGAAATAGGATTTTTGGCATATTTTTCAGGATTTTTCCTGATAGTTGATTTTCTGCACAAAAACTAGACACCAAGGTAATTCCGCTGAAAACAATGTTAGTCCGTGTTAGTTGTATCCAAATCACACAAGTTTAGAGGAGAAACAATAGCAAATGTGTTCGGGAAAGTAGATACGTTTTGGACGTATCAACTCCCCCCAAGCTTAGCTTATTGCTTGTCCTCAAGCAATTCAGTTGAAAACTGAGTGCGATAAAAGAACTTTCATGAACACATTTGCTTCATATGATGTAAATATTCTCAGCATAGGAGTAGATACTTAAACCATTCATAATAAGAAGTATGCAACTAAGTCTACTCAATAGTCATTGCAAGCTATGAAGAGAAACCAACTCAATAATAATAAGTCGCATGAAACATAAACATAAGCAACATTGCAATGCTCATAATAAGGTATGATAGAGTGGTATCTCGCTTGCCTTTGTTTGTAGAGCACAATATAAATGCCAAGGCACCTCTGAAGTTCAAGTGAAGACTAGAAGTAAAAATATCAGAGATACAAGCATCAAAGTCATGACATAATTAACCAAGTTTTGAGACAAACACAAGAATGACTACTATGCTCTCAAGAAGGTGCTCATAGAATAAGTGGTGACTCAACAAGGAAGTGAAAAGGGTTTTGAAAAGTTTGGAAGGCTTCCAAATGCTGAAAGTAAGGTACTCACTAGCTTTGAGCTCTCATTGCCCCTATCATAGGCATCTTTATGTGGTTAATGGTGAAGGTGAGGTCCAATATGAGGTATATGCTTGATAGACCATAAACTGGAAATCCCATGTCCCTTGAGTACGAGGGCTGCTCCTCGTGCTACTCAACTTTAGTCACATGTAAGTTCTTGTCATCGTAAATACATTCATATCATAGAGAACCACCAACGAGGTACCCCTTGCACATGATACAGGAGCTATCCCATAATCAAAATGACAAGGCAAGCAGACAATGAGCATCTCAGCAATCTCTTTATTTTCTATTTGCCTAGGTTTTTATTGAGGATGCCTCACAGATGCTCATTATGGTAATGCTGCAAGTTTCCACCATGATTAGGCCTGGCTTAGGCTAGCGGCCCAGGCGTTTCTCTAACATATATATATAACTCCATGAACTCACAAGCTCCCCTTTTATTTCACACCGATGACATCTGCAAACAAAAGAGCATGGTATCAACTGGATATGTATCCATAAGTGTTGAAAGCGTTCCCCATGAAAACACGGTTCTGCTAACTCCTAGCCTATAATTTGCAAGCATATAACTTTCATGGACAGTCATAGTTGTTCAGGTTTATTAAGTGCAGGAAATAAAGTGTGCCATCAAGTTCGTGAGAGCTTTACTAACTAACTTTCTCAAAACAGTCAAACATTTTATTTGGAACAAAACAAGACATAATGAATATGCACTGAATAGCAAATGATGCTAATAGGTAGGTATGGTGGACACTGTTGGCAATATTGGTTTTGGGAAGTTGGACGCACAAGTAGAGCTCATACTCAGTGCAAGTGAAGGCTAGAAAGAGAGAGGGAGCGACAAACGAGAGAGCAATAATTGTCATAATCATGCTTGCAACAAAACAAGACAAATTATGTGTAACATCCCACCATTAGAGCTTAGAAATAAGCTGAACCCAGATGTGTGCATTGCATTCATGAATAGAAAATCCGAATAATTTTCGCGCTTTTGAACAAAACTTGTCAAAGTGACTAAAGCTTCTCTCAACTTGATGGAATTGAAGTAGATCATCAAGTTGACTGCGATAAGTTTCAATAGGAACTTTTCTAAAACCTGATTTGGGGCAACATGATTTAATCTAAGGGTAGATCAAATATAATTAAATTCAATCTTAATGCATTGCTTAATGATTAATATCTGATCCTTAAGGGATCATATCATAATATTCATCACAACAACTCATGAATACCAAGTTAAGACTACAACTCAAGTTATAAGAATGTAATAACTAATCCTGACCTATCTTATTCTTATCTATTCTACCTATGAGTATCATGGTAATACCTAACCTTAACTCTTTAGTGAGATGGAGTAGGAAAGAAACCAAGTCAAGATCATTCACCATATATCTTTATTTCCATATCAACCTTATCATCTCTATTGAATCATATTCTTATATCTGTTGTTCATCAAATTTGAGTAATCAACTATTGATTCGCCAATTCTTAAACTATCAATACTAGAGCTATTAACTCTTATCCTTATCACAACATTCATTTAAAGTCCTTTAGAAAAAGAAGTAGGAAGAGGTAGATGGTAATGCTAGATATAAATATCATCCTTAGGATGGGAGTGTTGGAAGTGAATAAAATCAATATGGTTATTGATGGAGTTAACTCACTCCTAAAATGATAAAAGGGTATCTGAGGTAAAGATTACAAGGATGAATATTAAAGATAGTTAATAGGAGAAATCTTATGGGATCAAGTATGTATACTCAATGAATTATATCTTTTAGTTCAATAGAGATAAACAGAAGATAATTATAATACAACTATAATGTTGTAAGAATGAAAGCCTTGATTAGCCAACTGGAAACCTAAACCATATAGCATCAGAGGATTATAACGATCAGGCTTTAGTCACCAAGATTGAATGCTTATATATAGTATAAGTAACATTGGTGGGTAAAACATGGTTGAACTCTAATATGAGATATTGGAGTCAAGTAAAGATAAGATTGTATGATTAAGATGATGTTAGAGCAACATTGAATTATAGAGTTAGTATTTTCCTCTGGAAAAAGAGTAAACACTTGAGGTGAACTAGGATTTGATGTATATCTAATTATAAATACATCTACTGAAGTAATATTAGAGGTAGATGAATTATGGAAGAATAGGAATGGAGTGAGAAGTAGCTACTTGTTGGATTGGAGGTTATCAACAGAAGAGTGGTTGACAAAACCAAGTCTGGATTGGTGAAAGATTATGAAAAGATTTAGTGTCAAACTCATTGGGTTTATCAATGGGTTTAGAGGAATAAAAGGTGGATGAGAATATTCTTGTGAAGTAAAGCTCATCATGTTCACCATGATGCTTGATAGGAAGAACTAGTATATCTAGGAAAGGAATTCCTTAATCAGAAGTCTAGAATTATGAATTATGGAAGATAGAAATTCTTGGTAAACATTAAACCCTAAATCTATGATCAAGCTTAACATCCATCTCATCTGTTGGATAAATTATATTACTTCCATAATGCTTTATATGAATATTTCCTATAGGATATCACTTAAGCACATCTCTGACATTTCCAATTGTTTTAACCATATGTGTTTAGGAGATATTTTTATCAATTCTTTTCCATCAGACATTCTAGTTAATCACTTTCTATTTTAAAAGGTGATATCATTAAAGATCACAAACAAAAAGACAATATGCTTAGCCATAAACTTTTATCAATAAAAGAACATAAGTATATTAAGAACCCTAAACTCTAGGGTAAGCACTTACAATTCAAACCCTAACTTCTATGTTAATTATAATAGAATATATACATTGATACTTCCTGAATTGATGGGAGTAATATTATCCAAATAATTTCCTTTGTTTACCATGCATCAAATAATGATATAGGATCATTATATAAAAATTTACATCCAAACTATGAGCTAACTAGAATTAAAAAAAAATTAAAACAAATAAGAAAATATCATTTAATAAAGCCATGGTTTAGTATAGAAAGAAAATTAATAACAAAGGCTTCTAAAAAATATTAAAAAGGGTTTCATATAAATAAAATAAAGAAATATAAAAATATTTATCATAAAGGTTCACAAAATAAATCTCACTCAATATTAATTGTTGCTGCAAGTATTCAGGAAATAAACTTTGTTAGAAAAGTTCAAATTATACATTAAATAAAAATCTGAAAAGTAAAACAGAAAACAGAAAATAAAAACAAATAAAAACAGTTTCTGGTCGTGGCCCAGTTCTTCAAACCTCTATCTACCGCTCAATTTGCAAAGGCCTAGTAGCCAGCCCAGCTTGTCCTATTCTCTGGCTGACTGGTGGGACTAAAGAAGGACTGCGTGTTGAATTAAAAGAATCACCAGGGGGTTTTCCGTGAAAGCGACATCGTCGTCTTCCTCCTCCAGCTAGAAGCAGCTCGCTGGACGCCGACGATGCCGTCCGCCACCGCATATGCGCCAAGATTCGCACTGCCGATGCCGGGGAGGGATAAGAACACCATGGAGCTCATTTATCTCGTCCTTATCCCCATTTCATCCCTTCCTCCAGGATTCCTCCTCTAGCCAAAACCCTAGCTCGCCGGAGCCACACATCATCGTCGATAGAGTCCACCTCAGAGCCTATGGAGTGGTCGAGGTTTATCAACATACCAAAACACTATAGTGAATTCATAAAGAGTTAAGTAATATTATTATCTTGATTATAAATCATAATCATTCATTCACAAAAAGAAAAATGATTCTATTCCATTAAAAAATTAAGAAAACACCACCTAAATAGAAGAATAACCATTCTTTAGCAACTTTAAGGAAACATTATAAAGTACACAAGGTACAAATATCATAAGCATTACACCTTAAATCCATCCATGTTTTTAAAGTTAACTTTAGTCTACAAGACTGAAAAAAACTTTGTTATATGTTTTATAGCTAACTTTGGTCTGTTGTAGTTAAGTTATAAAGCATCCCAAATCCAAACTATCCAAGCAAACATAAACAACATCAATCACATTCTATCAACCATACTCTAAAAACTACCAAGGATTGTTTAAACCTTAATAAAGAAATCTTTTCTTCAAAAGTTATTCGTTTTGCCACTTCAGTTAACATATGATAATTAATCTGGATCACATTACTTTATCCTTTGCTTGTATACTTAGGATTGTTAACACTTAAGTTCCTAAATTCCATTATTTGCAAGGTTAAAGTTGAAGATAAGATAATTCTTATATAAGCATTCCTTAAATAGCGTACCTCAATGGTATATCTTATTATTGTACACCATTATGTTTACATGATGTTTCACATAGACTCACAAGCCTTAATAAGAAGCACAAGTGTGAAAATTATCTAAAAGGACAACACATTCTAATGAAATCATTTCCAGTGTCCAAACCCTAGAACAACGTTATCCCCGGGATTCGCGTTTATAAAGTGCATCACATTACTTATGCATAGGAACATATTGCTTCTTTAAACATTAGTCCTTACCGGACCAATGATGCTGATTTCAGATATTGGATCTTATATTGTCTTGAAGACCGTGAGTGCATAATCTTGCAATCACAAAAGGCAAGTTCACACTTGCTCATGTCCTTTGATTATTTTCTGTAAAGTACTTTTCAAATCAAGTGTTGTCATCACTTGCATTTAAAAAAGTTCGGAAAACACTATTTTCCTAATAAATGATTATAGGTTATTTACCATGAGGTAATAGCCCACTATGAAAGTTCTGGTGGTAAAGGAACATATTATCTAGGACTTAACAACCAATGTCGCCAGTGATTCTTGCGTCGTATATTACGCGTTAACCATGAGATTTGGAATGGGATGGAGAAGTCAGTTGTATCCTTTTCCTCTCGTATGGAGGCAAGACGATCTTAACGTGACATTGTGATTCCTTGTGCGGATCCAACATATGGGTGGGCACCCTTACGCCCAACACTTTTGGTGTCTAGATTATCTATGAATGGTGTTTAGGGACATAGTCCATTTAAACTGTACTCGTCCGGACATCACTAGGTCATAGAGTCTTCGGGAACTCATCAAGGTTTTAGCCTTCCCGAAAGGGGGCTTAACGGAGGTGAGCCGGTCCCGAAGGATTGTGCAGACATATGAGGTCTCGGAGAGGGTAGTGATTGGCTTGGATCATTTACTGGGCCCCACAACATGGAACTGTGGACGGGTAAGCTGCCCGGTTGTGCAACAAGGATTTGATCTCTCATGGGTAAAGTAACGCACCTCTGCAGAGTGTAAGAACTGTAACTTGTTACTCCCTATTCCAGGAAGGAGCTGCGAGCGCGGCGGGAAAGGAACTCCACGAAAGTTCTAGTAAACCCGTTAAGGCTGACGGACATAGCTTTTCAAAATAAAAGCAACCTTTGAAGAAATGTTTATGAAAACTTACATTGCCTATGACCTACGGTCTGTGGCTGTAGTGATAGTGCATCAAACACTCCTTTTCTAGTGAACTTGTTGAGTACGCTCGTACTCAAAGTATCTTATTAACCCTTGCTAGATTCTAAAGCCAATATAGACGACGTCTACATCAAGTTATGCTCCAGGAGTCATCATCAAAAGCTAAAGTTCTTCAATGAATTCAAGAAGGTCAATATATATATCAACTCAAGTGAAGACGAAGCTACTGATTAGATAGGAATATAATCTCTATCCATAGAACCTATTTCTTTAGTGTATTGCAATAGCAGCAATGCCAAACCAATAGTTAAGATAGTAGTCTTAATAGTATAATAATTTTTGTGTTGTTTATCTTTGATTCTTCTTTGTAAGAAGTTCTTTCTCTCTCTTTACCTTAGAGTGTTCTCTAGATCTTGTGTATAGAGTGAGTTGTAACCTTTAGCCATGTATTGGACCTGCTGTGTTTCTGTTGTACCACTCTGAGGGATGTAATACTAGTGAACGGTGTTTCATTGGTGTTATGTCAACGACTATAGCATACTACATCATGCAGTGGTATGCTGGGTCACCGCAGCTGGTATAAGAGCATATGATTTGACCTTAGGTTGGAAACCTAGTAAGTGGGTAGAACTTGTAGGACACATATCTGCAATAATAAAGAGTTCTCTAGTGGTATGAGGCATATTCACTTGGGAATAATCCTGTCATGTTGCTAGTGCGATAATTCTTTAGTATGATTGCAATCCTGAACACTACCAAGAGTTTTAACTCTATGTGACTGATGATAATTTCTTATCTACAGTTCTACATGGCACCTCGATATCCACCCCAGAATGTTAAAGTGATGAACAGGACATTAAATGACTACGGAGGGGATTGGACAGATAATCTCCGACAACTTCTATGGAGTTTGGATTGTGAATCAAGACTTTTGGTCAAGATTTATAGTTACTATGATGGGAAGGTATTAGTTAAATACCGTGTCATGATCATGTTACCCAAGAAGTTAGAACTTAAGGGAGAAATGCCATCAGGAGAGGCAAGGTGCATGGCATCTGCATATAAGATTGTTGTAGCAACAGCCATAACCATGATCTGAGAACAGAAATCCCAAGATCTAGAAGGAAGTACTCACACCATTATACCCCATTAAACATCAAACCCGGAGCATGAGTTAGATCACTCTACTCTAGTCCAAACTGAACCTACTCTAGCTTTAGAGTATATGGATCATTATCGATCTTCTCTAAACACTTATCATAACACTCACCAAGTCTTAGTTTAGGAACTGGATACGGTCATTGAAGATTTTACTGATCCTGATAAGGCAATGGCACGTAGGAAGAAGTTAGATAAAGAAGCTAGGCATCCCCAATACATACCTTCAGGAGAAGTGTATGAGGAAACTGAGTTTGATGATCCACGCTCAGAAAACTATGCCTACTACCGAAATAAACCCCAGTCACCTAAAGATCTATGGACCAAGTATAACTACGAACAAAAGGAATGGGCGGGAGCTATTCCAAATAACCCTGAGCAAAACCAGTATGAATGGGGAGTAGAATCTCAAGGTGGAACCATAGGAAATCCTATACCTTGTGATACAGGTATCGGAGAAGAGACCAGCCATAACCATAGAGAGCCTTATGAACCATATGGGGGTAATACCAATCCAATCGACTTAGAAGAGTATTCCGATAGCTACTATACCAATATGTACGAGTGGATCCAAGAAAAGGCTAAGGATCCAACTTACTTTGAGGAAGCGTTGCCGGAAAACCAGGAATATACTGTAGAAGATTACGCCAACTCTAGTTATTTTTCAATGACTAATCTCAGTCTCGGTACTTCTAATCAAGAATACGCACCTCCTGGATGCTCTTACGCCCGTATAAGGCGAGGACTTCACGTCATCATGGACTGAACTCCAGGAAGCACTAGAGGAAGATGAAAGTAAGAAAGGAACGACATCCCAAGGGATGAGTGCTTGAATAATGTACATAGAGGGTAATGCGTATTGTAGTTTGAAGGGTTTGCCGAAATAAGTGAGGATATACTCACAAGATCAGGAAATTCTTGTAAGATAGTTGTGTAATGTATGTGAAGGGAAAACCGTTGGAACGTTTAGTACATTTGTAAATTATTTAAAAACCTATGTATAATACATGGTATATGTTTTGTTGTTTATCAACTTTTGGATTTTCTTGAATCTGCTTGATTGGCTAGATCTGTACATGAAGTTTAATTAGGTGCGAAAATGCATGATGTAACACCCAGTTATTACTTGATGTTATAGACCTAGATAGGAATGGGAATCCGTGTAATGGAGTGACGAATTCCATATACCAAGAAGGTTTACATGTAGAATAAAACAACAAGAAGTAGTGCAATTAAGTTCACTAGAAATAGGTGGTATCCAAACAAGAATAAGTTAGAGTGAATGCCAAAAATATGTCGGAAATCGTAGGGTAATACATACACCCTAGGAAGGTTCACAGTCGGTAACTTGCCGCAGCAGGTATCGGTTAAAATAGTTAATCAGATCATTTTAGAAGTTGCATAAAGAGCATAAAATTTGGCCTAAGTTAAGTAAGACATAGAGGAGTATAAAATTCAAAGCGATCGTCTTTCGAAGCACTTCGCAAAGTCAGTCTATCAAAGCGAAAATGTATAAATAGTAAGTAAGATCAATATGCTGAAAGATTTGCTTTGGAGATCCACAATTATGTGGATACACCGTACAATCCTTCATAAGACTTAACAAGATAGAAAATAAGATAGACAAAGACCTACATTCTAGTTATTAAGCCAATGATTACTATAAATACAGTTTAGAGACCATTAGTAAAGCCTAAGGGGGAGAGTAAATGGTAAACATAAGTACTGTTCTCTGAATTTCAAAGTAAAAGTTGGAGAAAAAGTACTTAAGGAAATAACAATATATTATCTAAAGCTCGATAAGGTAAATATTTGTAGTAGATAAAATAGATTAATCTTAATAGGCTAATTATAAAGGAAACAACTCTTAAGTGATTCATAAGAGAGAATAAAGCACATCAAATTGGACAGGTGTGGAGGAACAATAAATTCCAATGGGTATAAACTAAATGAATTCAAATCCAATTTTTTGGAAGGAAACCAGTACCAACTATTCTATGAATAGAACAAAAATATTGTATTTTGACCACAACTATTGGCAAATTGAAATTTAAAACCTATGTTAGTGATACTTCCTAGACTTTATATAACATAGTAAGAAAGTTCAATGATTAAGTGAAAGAGTTGGATTAGGATACTTAATCAGGATATGGAATTGAAGACGAGACCCCAAAATAAAGGAGTTAGAATAAGTACATATCTCTCAAGGAGGATTGTAAAAGAAACTTTGAAGGATTGAGACAACAAATTGGAGATTCCAAGTATGCAAAGAATACAAGAAAACTATCTGGATATGGAATACTACAATTATTTCCATTTAAGGTTACCATGGAGTTGAGAAATACCATAACCAACACAAGTCAATTCCTTAGTCCGAAACGTGAGAGTATGCGAACTTCGAGGACGAAGTTGATTCTAAGGGGGAGAGTCTGTAAATCCCAGCATTAGAGCTTAGAAATAAGCTGAACCCAGATGTGTGCATTGCATTCATGCATATAAAATCCGAATAAATTTCGCGCTTTTGAACAAAACTTGTCAAAGTGACTGAAGCTTCTCTCAACTTGATGGAATTGAAGTAGATCATCAAGTTGACTACGATAAGTTTCAATAGGACCTTTGCTAAAACCTGATTTGGGGGAACATGATTTGATCTAAGGGTAGATCAAATATAATTAAATTCAATCTTAATGCATTGCTTAATGATTAATATCTGATCCTTAAGGGATCATATCATAATATTCATCACAACAACTCATGAAGACCAAGTTAAGACTACAACTCAAGTTATAAGAATGTAATAACTAATCCTGACCTATCTTATTCTTATCTATTCTTACTATGAGTATCATGGTAATACCTAACCTTAACTCTTTAGTGAGATGGAATAGTGTCACATCCCAAGATTTTCCAAATCTTGTAATGTGAAAAATAAATAAACAAAATAAATAATTGTTGAAATTTAGGGTGAAAAGAAACTTTTGTTTCTAAATGGAAACTTAAAATCCCATCTTGAACAAACTTTGGTTAATTTTTGAATCCCAACTGAATTCAAATGAAGTGAAATGCATTCTTCATAAATGCATCTGGAAATTTAAACACTTAGAGAATAAACCAAAACCCTAGAACCCTAATGGAAGAAAAACATTTCCAAGTTACCTCTAAGCCTGTGGATTTGATCCATATAAAATAGGTCAAACAAACATTTCAAATTGATCAAGAATGACAAATAGAAATATTATAAAACCATAGAAATTGGTTTCACTTAATTTGGAGCCATGGATAAAATCTTATAAATTTTATAAGATAAGGAAAAGTAATTTCCAAAGCTAATAAATCACCTATCTAAAATCCATACCAAATGGTGAGCAAATAATCCTAAAGATATTTAAAAGGATAAATAAATATCAAATAAGATTTTTTAAATTGGAATCACCAAGTTTGGATCTATAATTAAAAAGATATGGATTTTATAAGATAGAGAAAGAAATATTAAATGAGGAATATTTAAAGACCAAATTAAATCTTGGCCTAAACCATAAGAAATGGAATAAAAGTTGTTTAATTGAAATAAATGAAATAGAAGAACCATTTAAATAAACTTATATGGAATTAAAACCATATTTGAATCTCTTTGGAATAAAGACAAATACCCAATTTTTAAATGATTAATATATCATATTAAAAACATTCCTAATAATTCAAGGTGAATTATTTGACACTCAAATAAACAAATAAAACCTACTGAAAAGATTTGGAAGGATTTAGATTTCAAATGGAGTTTGAAAAACATTATTAAATCTTATTTGAATTAATACAAGGGCCTATTTTAATTAATTAATATCCCCTAAAAAGAATAAATATATTATTCTAAATTTGACTTCAGAATGTGTTATTAAACAGTATTTGAATATACTCAAAGTTTGGTTGGAATTTGAAATTCAAAAGTTGTTTGAATGGATTAATCAAAATCAAAACAGAATAAAAGAAATGGAAAAAGAAAAAGAATCAGATAAAAAAAGGGAATAGAAAGCAGCCCAGCCAGCAAAGCCCATCTGGCCCAGCAAGAGCCCACCCCGGCAACCCTCTCACTGAAACGTTTTCTCACCGCGGACCTGACCCACACAGACGCTGACTAGCAGGCCCCACCTCCCCTCTTCCTCTCCTGCTAACGACGCTACCCCACAGCCACGTCACCGTCTTCAACCCCGCGACGACCACGCCCCTCACCTCGCCGGACGTTTTTGGCTATAATCGCTCACGTAAATTCGCATCAATGCCTCAGTGATTCAGCCCCGCGTTCATGCATACTAAATCGCCTGCGCCCCCTCTCTCGCCCGGCCCTCTCTGCCCCCAGGTTGTCTCCAATTCCACCTGCACCGTCGCTGCCTCCGACGAGGTTCCGCTCGAATTCCGGCGAACCCAGGCCGCGCCTCTCCTCCTTGACCACTCGATCCTGCTCCCCTCTTCCATACGCATCTCCCCGTGGCCTCAGCTCGCTCGCGTGTACCCCCTATCGTCGGCAACTACCTTGACTGAGTGTCGCCATCGTCTGCTACCTCTCCGGCGAGTTCCCCAGGTAGTCTCTGATCGCGCCTCCTATTCTCTTTGATGCTCCGATACTCCCCACTCCTCTGTGCATCTAACCACGTCGTTTGCTTTCTCTCTCGTGCTCCGTAGCATCGCCCTCGACGACGACTGACCGAGCCCGACGCGGACACGAACTCTGGCGAACGATTCGAGCCATCTCCGTGCGCCCCTGTTCATCCTGCGGCCACCTTGAGCATCACCACGACCCCGCGAACCCGGTGAGCCCCTCCGTTCCTCTTCTCGCTTCCTAGATTCACCGAACCACCGCCACCAGACGCGCCGCCGCCTGTCGCCGCCGCCAGCGCCGCTGGATCTTGGTCAGGCTCTGTTCACCGTTGGATCTTGATCTGACGAATGTGATTAGATTTAACCGAAGGAGTATGTATCCACCAGAGCCGCACGATTTCACTTAAATCCAACGCTTCACAGCGACCGATCCGAGCGAAACGGTATCGGCCAGTGAAATCACGCCACGTGGCCAGAGTTGATTTAAAACAGAAATTATGATCTATTAGATGTTCAATCTTGTAAATTGCATAACTTTTAATCTACACGTCCAAATTTTGCAAACTTTATATCAATGGAATCAGCAAGACAAATCCTACCCAACCATTCCATTTGTTTAGTAAATTGATTCTGGAAAAATGGTTTTTTTTGCAGAAACTTGTGTAGGCATATTTTGAGTATAAAATTCTTTCTAAAATTATTTTGGGGATAAAATCTTTGGCAAATGGTTTGTTTTGAACCTACTGACCATAGAAATAAATTTGTGGTTTCAAAAATATATTTGGTGAAGCAAAAGAATAAATCTTTGAATAAAAGCATTTTTAGCCAAATAAAAATGTTGATTATGGTTTAAAAATGATTTTGGAGGAAAACCTTTGGGAAATGTATTTGATTTAAACTCTCTAACCCAAAACACCAAGTTTTATGATTTAAAAATACATTTGGTGAACCCTATGAAGATTATTGCTTGCTAAAGGCAAATCTAACCACATAAAATATTGATTTGGTTTAAAAATGGTTTATGAAGTAAAATCTTTTGCAAATGATTTTGCCACTTTTATAAAATGACCAATAGGTGTTTTAGAATGTTTATGACCTATTAGAAACCACTTTTCCAAATAAAACAATCTTTTGCATGCATTGCTTTGTTTTTATTATTTTATGTGATGTTGCTTGAATGGTAGATTGAAATATTGCTTGCTTGATTGAATTGTAGTGATTTGAAGAGTGTGAATATTGCAAGATCAAGGAGTGAACTTATTTTATCTACCAAAAAAGGCAAGTGATGCTTCATACTTTTGTCCCATTATTTTCACTATGCATTAGTGATATCTCTAAAGTAGGACTTGCATGGATTTTTTGCTAAGTATAAACTATCCCATGGGAAATCCTAGTAGATGAACCTTAGTAGAAATTTCCTAAAGTTAAGATTCCTACTACTATCATGCTTAGCCTAGCTAGTAGCAACCAAGGGTGGTTATATATCCATGCTATGAAAAAATATATTTCTAAGTCTTTGGACTCGTGTTTTGTTTAATAAAACAACTAAGTGAATGAAACACCTGGGTGGAATGGAAAGAATGGTTTGTGTTGATTGGTTACACAAGGCCCATTTTTATGGTTTACCTTGTATATATCACTTGTGGAAAGCCACCCAGGAACAAAGGGATTTGAGATTCCATATGTTAAGAAGCTTCTAGTGCAGCCACTTGGCAATATGGGCTCTGCCTGGATCACATAGGTTGCAATAACTTAGCCATTTGGGCAGTTGGTGGTAGTGGGATGATAGGTTGGAACGCGTCCATTTGGTCTAAGGGAAGGCTTCTGAAAGGTCCTGTCTTGGTGAAAATCAAGTCTTGTGGGGAAAGTGCACAACCTCTGCAGATGGAAGAATCTAAGTATTTAGCCATGTCCCTGGTATTGGACAACTTGAGCATCAAGACATGGAAGCTATCAAGAATCTCCTCATCCAAATTTCTAAAGTTAAAAACTTGTGGTTGAACAAGGGTTAAAGGATCACCAATTTCTATTGGGAGATGCCTTGGGTGATTTTGTCAAGCAAAAACTTAGTGTTTTCAAATGATAAGGAAAATCTATTTTGAGCAATGCAAGCCTAAGCTCCACTTAGCCAAATGCATATAGATGATAGACTCCACTATACTACCATAGTATCACTTGCCAATACAATTCAAATGTATTGACCCTTGTGGCTGTAACTTGTTCTGTTGCAGGTTTGTTTGATGTTAGTAAGATGTGTTGATTAGGATTACAAGTCTACAACCAACATGTTTGCCTATGGCACTTTGAAGATGAAGGACCCCATGCTATTGTTATATTCTGCTGCATTGTATTGAGATGGCCAAATGACCTATGTAAGATGTAATAAATTATTTTATTCCTGGTTATAAAGTTGTATTATGACCTTTGTTTCTTGATATTACATCTTAACTATGGATGCTAGCTATTGATCCAGGGACTAGCATTGCAATCACAGGGATCCTTACCTTTATAAAGGGAGGGATCTTACAACTAGGAAAGAAACCAAGTCAAGATCATTCACCATATATCTTTCTTTCCATATCAACCCTTATCATCTCTATTGAATCATATTCTTATATCTGTTGTTCATCAAAGTTGAGTAATCAACTATTGATTCACCAATTCTTAAACTATCAATTCTAGAGCTATTAACTCTTATCCTTATCATAGCATTCATTTAAAGTCCTTTATAAAAAGAAGTAGGAAGAGGTATATGGTAATGCTAGATATAAATATCATCCTTAGGATGGGAGTGTTGGAAGTGAATAAAATCAATATGATTATTGATGGAGTTAACTCACTCCTGAAATGATAAAAGGGTATCTGAGGTAAAGATTACAAGGATGAATATTAAAGATAGTTAATAGGAGTAATCTTATGGGATCAAGTATGTATACTCAATGAATTATATCTTTTAGTTCAATAGAGATAAACAGAAGATAATTATAATACAACTATAATGTTGTAAGAATGAAAGCCTTGATTAGCCAACTGGAAACCTAAACCATATAGCATCAGAGGATTATAATGATCAGGATTTAGTCACCAAGATTGAATGCTTATATTTAGTATAAGTAACATTGGTGGGTAAAACATGGTTGAACTCTAATATGAGATACTGGAGTCAAGTAATGATAAGATTGTATGATTAAGATGATGTTAGAGCAACATTGAATTATAGAGTTAGTATTTTCCTCTGGAAAAAGAGTAAACACTTGAGGTGAAGTAGGATTTGATGTATATCTAATTATAAATACATCTACTAGAGTAATATTAGAGGTGGATGAATTATGGAAGAATATGAATGGAGTTAGAAGTAGCTACTTGTTGGATTGGAGGTTATCAGCAGAAGAGTAGTTGATATAACCAAGTCTGGATAGGTGAAAGATTATGAAAAGCTTTAGTGTCAAACTCATTGGGTTTATCAATGGGTTTAGAGGAATAAAAGGTGGATGAGAATATTCTTGTGAAGTAAAGCTCATCATGTTAACCATGATGCTTGATAGGAAGAAGTAGTATATCTAGGAAAGGAATTCCTTAATCAGAAGTCCAGAATTATGAATTATGGAAGATAGAAATTTTTTTACCCTAAATCTATGATCAAGCTTAACATCCATCTGATCAGTTGGATAAATTATATTACTTCCACAATGCTTTATATAAATATTTCCTATAGCAAATCACTTAAGCACATCTCTGACATTTCCAATTGTTTTAACCATATGTGTTTAGGAGATATTTTTATCAATTCTTTTCCATCAGACATTCTAGTTAATCACTTTCTATTTTAAAAGGTGATATCATTAAAGATCACAAACAAAAAGACAATATGCTTAGCCATAAACTTTTATCAACAAAAGAACATAAGTATATTAAGAACCCTAAACTCTTCAGTAAGCACTTACAATTCAAACCCTAACTTCTATGTTAATTATAATAGAATATATACATTGCTACTTCCTGAATTGATGGGAGTAATATTAACCAAATAATTTCCTTTGTTTACCATGCATCAAATAATGATATAGGATCATTATATAAAAATTTACATCCAAAGTATGAGCTAACTAGAATTAAGTTTTTTTAAAACAAATAAGAAAATATCATTTAATAAAGCCATGGTTTAGTATAGAAAGAAAATTAATAACAAAGGCTTCTACCAAATATTAAAAAGGGGTTCATATAAAGAAAATAAAGAAATATAAAAATATTTATCATAAAGGTTCACAAAATAAATCTCACTCAATATTAATTGTTGCTACAAGTATTCAGCAAATAAACTTTGTTAGAAAAGTTCAAATTATAGATTAAATACAAATCTGAAAAGTAAAACAGAAAATAAAAACAAATAAAAATAGTTTCTGGTCGTGGCCCAGTTCTTTAAACCTCTATCTATCGCTCACTTTGCAAAGGCCCAGTAGCCAGCCCAGCTTGTCCTCTTCTCTGGCTGACTGGTGGGACCGAAGAAGGACTGCGGGCTGAATTCAAAGAATCACCAGGGGGTTTTCCGTGAAAGCGACATTGTCGTCTTCCTCCTCCAGCTGGAAGCAGCTCGATGGACGCCAGCGATGCCGTCCGCCACCGCATCTGCGCCAAGATTCGCACTGCCGACGCCAGGGAGGGATAAGAACGCCATGGAGCTCATTTCTTTCGTCCTTATCCCCATTTCATCCCTCCCTCCAGGATTCCTCCTCTAGCCAAAACCCTAGCTCCCCGGAGCCACACATCGCCGTCGATAGAGTCCACCTCAGAGCCTATGGAGTGGTCAAGGAGAACCGCCACTTTCCCCTCTTCATCTTAGTAGAATCAATAGATTAAGGGGAGCTCGAGTGGCTGCGAATTTTATCATTCCCTTCCGTCGGGGTCGCCAGAAAAGTTGACCGTGTGCTTATCTCCGACCGCGCCGCTGCTCATCGACCTCTCCATCATCATCAGGGTAAGTTTCTGAACTCTCTAGTACCCCTAAATCGCATCATCTTGTTGTAAATCACCGTCACACCTTGTGCACACCGTCGGCCACCGTCGGAGCTCGTCAGAGCCGAGGCTCCGATGACCATTTCCGAGCGGCGCCGCCACTCTAGTGTTCAGCATGTTGCGCTGATTCGAACTAGGCTAGTTTCATTTGGTGGGGCGTCGTAGATCGTCGCCGGTGACCATCAACTGGCGGTGGTGGCCGCACTGACGTCATCCTGACGCCCTGCCTGCGTCACCCTTGACCCAGTCCACCAGTTTGACTTAGTCTTTGCACGCGTGGCTCGTGATGTGGCCACTGGCCCACTGGTCGGTGACCTAGAGTAGCTTTGGCTATGGTGCAAAAAGTTATTTCTGTTTAGGAAATAAATAAATGATATAAACCCAAATTTAAATATTCCAGAAATAAAATAAAATCATTAAATCTTATTAAATCAATAACTTTTGTTTTATAATTCAGAAAAATGTGTAAAATATATGAAAGAATTTAGAAAAATAAAATCTATAACATTAAACTATTCTCAAACATTATTATGATAGTTACTTAAATAATTATTATTTAATAAATAGTTTATAAATAATAAAACTTGGATAATTCATATTTTACTATTGGTAAATATTTAAAAAATACAAATAAAATGTCAAAAATCTTAGAAAAATAAAAAACAATACTTTAAAACTATAATCATACATTATTATTCCACTTAATTCAATATTTATTATGTATTAATTATTTATAAGGTAATAAATCTTATAAAAATCATATCTTATTATTTTTAAATCATAAAAATAAATGTAATATACCAAAATAAAAAAATACCTACATGTTAAAAATATAATATTCCACTTTTGAGGTAAATAAAAAAATAGCACTTTAATAACTTGGATTTAAACTTATTTCCTTAGTTGTTAATTCATATAAGGGTAGATAAAATTTGTTAATATTTATAAAAATAGTCAATGGACTCTAATAAATAGTATTAGTCTTAAATATTAATAATATGAAGTCATAATAGTTCAAAGCATTATAAATACAATTTTATTGAATTATCTTTCAACCATAAGTGTAGGTTATTTTCTAAAAGGATCCTTATCCAATATAAAATCTCCAAGAATGATTGTGACTAATTAAATCTTTTCCATTACTCTAACCACAGGTTTATCAACATACCAAAACACTATACTGAATTCATAAAGAGTTAAGTAATATTATTACCTTGATTATACATCATAATCATTCATTCACAAAAAGATAATTGATTCTATTCCATTAAAAATTTAAGAAACCACCACCTAAATAGAAGAATAACCATTCTTAAGAAACTTTAAGGAAACATTATAAAGTACACAAGGTACAAATATCGTAAGCATTACACCTTAAATCCATCCATGTTTTTAAAGTTAACTTTAGTCTACAAGACTTTAAATATAAGAATAAAAAAACTTTGTTATATGTTTTATAGTTAACTTTGGTCTGTTGTAATTAAGTTATAAAGCATCCCAAATCCAAACTATCCAAGCAAACATAAACAACGTCAATCACATTATATCAACCATACTCTAAAAGGTACCAAGGATTGTTTAAACCTTAATAAATAAATCTTTTCTTCAAAAGTTATTCGTTTTGCCACTTCAGTCAACATATGACAATTAATCTTGATCACATTACTTTATCCTTTACTTGTATACTTAGGATTGTTAACACTTAAGTTCCTTATAAATTCCTTTATTTGCAAGGTTAAACTTGAAGATAAGATAATTCTTATATAAGCATTCCTTGAATAGCGTACCTCAATGGTATATCTTATTATTGTACACCATTATGTTTACATGATGTTTCACACACACTCACAAGCCTTAATAACAAGCACAAGTGTGAAACTTATCTAAAATGACAACACATTGTAAAGAAATCATTTCTAGTGTCCAAACCCTAGAACAAAGGTATCCCCGGGATTCGCGTTTATAAAGTGCATCACATTACTTATGCATAGGAGCATATTGCTTCTTTAAACATTAGTCCTTATCGGACCAATGATGTTGATTTCAGATACTGGATCTTATATTGTCTTGAAGACCGTGAGTGCATAATCTTGCAATCACAAAAGGCAAGTTCACACTTGCTCATGTCCTTTGATTATTTTCTGTAAAGTATTTTTGTAGAGGTCCCAACCTTTAATAAGGTAGAGATCCCTATGTTTACAATGCTAGTCCCTGGATCAATAGCTAGCATCCATAGTTAAGATGTAATATCAAGAAACAAAGGTCATAATACAACTTTATAACCAGGAATAAAATAATTCATCACATCTTACATAGCTCATTTGGCTATATCATTACAATGCAGCAGAAATAACTATATAGCATGGAGTCCTCCATCTTCAAAGTGCCACACGCAATCATGTTGGTTGTAGACTTGTAATCCTAATCAACACACTTCACTAACACCAAACAAACCTGCAACATAATAAGTTATAGCCACAAGGGTCAATACATTTGAACTGTATTGGCAAGTGATACTATGGTAGTATAGTGGTAACTATCATCTATATGCATTTGGCTAAGTGGATCTTAGGCTTTCTTTGCTCAAAATAGATTTTCCTTATCATTTGAAAACACCAAGTTTTTGTTTTTCAAAAATCACCCAAGGACCCACCAATAGAAATTGGTGAACCTTAAATCCTTGTTCAACCACAAGTTTTAACTTAGAAAATTGGGATGAGGAGATTCTTGATAGCTTCCATGTCTTGATGCTCAAATTGTCCTTTGCCAGGGACATGGCTAAGTACTTAGATTTTACACTCTGCAGAGGTGGTGCACTTTCCCCACAAGACTTGGTTTCACCAAGACAAGATCTTTCAGAAGCCTTCCCTTAGACCAGAATGGACGCGCTCCAACCTATCAAACCCCTACCACCAAATGTCCATTTGGCTAAGTTATTGCAACCTATATGATCCAGGCAGAGACCATAATGCCAAGTGGATGCACTTGAAGCTTCTCAACATTTGACATCTCAAATCTCTTTGTTCCTGGGTGGCAATCCACAAGTGAGATACCAAGTCTTCCCTAGTATACTGGACTTGGTGATGCCCAAGTTTTCCCTAGTATACTAGACTTGTGTAACCACTCAACACAGACCTTTCTTTCCATTCCACCCAGGTGATTCATTCACTTAGTTGTTTTATTAAACAAAACACAAGTCCTTGACTTAGAAATATACCATAGCATGAATATAATCCACCCTTGTTTTCTATTAGCTAAGCTAAGCATGTTAGTAGTAGGAATCTTAACTTAGGAAAATTCTACTCAGGTTTCATCTAATAGGATTTCCCATGGCATAGTTTATACTTAGCAAAAAAATTCCATGGAAGTCCTTCTTAGAAATATCACTAATGCATAGTGAAAATAATGGGACAAAAGTATGAAGCATCACTTGCCTTTTTGGTCGAGAATATAAGTTCACTCCTTGATCTTGCAATAGTCACACTCTTCAAATTTCACTACAATTCAATCAAGGCACAATTTCAAACTACCATTCAAGCAATCATCACATAGAATAATAAAAACAAAAGTTATGCATGCAAGCATGTCAAATATTGTTTTATTTGGGAAAATGGTTCCTTTTAGGTCATAAACATTTTAAAACACCCATTGGTCATTTATAAAAGTGGTAAAACAATTGATATCAAGTTAGTGAAAATGGCCACTTTAAATCATTTTTGTTTTGCTAGAAAGGATTTAAATCCAAGGAATATTTAAATCCAAGAAATGGTTTAACACAAATGTTAGTGTTTTGTGGTCAAGTGCTTAATATTAAAGTCATCTGCAAAAGGTTTTACCTATAAACCATTTTTATATCAAAACAATATTTTATGTTGTTGGAAATGCCTTTAGCAAAGTAATAATATTTATAGGGTTCACCAAATATGTTTTTAAATCATAAAACTTTGTGTTTTAGGGTCAGAGAGTTTAATCCAAATCATTTCCCAAAGGTTTTTCTCCAAAAAACATTTTTAACATATAAACAACATTTTTATTTGACTAGAAATGTTCCAGTTCAAAGATTTATTCTTTAACTTCACAAAATATGTTTTTGAATCCATAAGTTGGTTTCTATGGTCAGTAGGTTCAAAACAATCCATTTGCCAAAGACTTTACCACAAAAATATTTCTAGAACAAATTTTGTATCCAAATTATGCCTACACAAGTTTCTGTAAAAACAACCAATTTAACAGAAGCATTTTACTAAACAAAGTGCATGGTTGGATAGATTTTGTTTTGATGATTCCTTTGATATAAATTTGCACAATTTGTACGTGTGGATCAAAAGTTATGCAATTTACAAATTTGAACATCTAATAGAACAAATTTTGTTTTTAAAACAAATCACAGGTCACGCGTCGTGTTCTTACTGGCTGGTAACGGTTCGCACGGATCGGCCTACACGATGCGTTGGATCTAAACAGATCATGCAGCACAGGATCAAGCGTACCCCTTCGTTTAAGTTTCTATCTTATCCACGCGATCCAGATCCAACGGCTGCTGTGAGCTTGACCAAGAGTGAGCGGCGCTGGCGGCGGCGAGTGGCGGCGGAGCGCTCAGATGGTGAGGTTGCCGATGGACTAGGTCGCGCGGGAGAGGGAGAGGATGCTCACCAGACTCGCAGTGGCACGGTGGTGCTCAAGGTGGTCACTGTTGGGCAGGGGGCGCACGGGAACGGAGTGAATTGCTCGCCGGAGTTCTTGTCTACATTGGGTTCCTCTGGTCATCGTTGTTGGCGAGGCTACGGAGCATGCCAGAGAGAAAGAAAGGTGCGGTTAGATGCGCACGATGCTGGGAATCATACGCGTGTCAACGAGAGGGGAGGGGGTGGTTAGGACATACCGAGGGAGATCGCCGGAGTTGGGGAGGTTCACGGTGGCGCTCAGACTTCGAAGTTGTCGAGCCTCTGGTAAATGCGCAGCCAAGCTGGGGATATGGGCAGGTTCGACTGATAGTGGGGAGCAAGTTGGTGGATACCAGGGAGTGGAGGGTGGTCTAGCTTCGCCGGAATCGGCCGGAAGAGGTCGTCGGGGCAGTGGGGTTGCAGTGAGGAATCAAGACAGCCTGGAGGCAGAGAGGGATGGGCAAGTGAGGGGAAAGGGAGAGGGGGACTAGGCGCTTAAGATAGCAAGGTCACTGGCGAGATTAATCGGCTGTTAATGCGTGGAGGTTGACGCTAAACGGCAACGAGGTGGGGACTGGTCGGAGGTGAGTGTAGGTGAGGGGTCCGGTCGTGGCGTGCAGGTAAAAAAGTCGGTGAAGCGTTTTCCTGCGGGGAGAGGGCTAGTTGGGCCAGATGGGCTTAGCTGGCTGGGCTGGTTTGTTTTCCTTTTTTTGTTCTGATTCACTTTTCTTTTTCCATTTTTCATTTCTGTTTTGAATTTGTTTAAACATTCCAACATTCATTTGAATTTCAAAACCTTGCCAACTTTCTGTAAATTTCCACCCTGTTTTAGACATGAATTTAATGTCCATTTTCAGAATAAATAACTCATTTACACATGGTTTGTTATAGACAATTGTTTTTATTCAAACAGAATTTATTTATATTCTCAAACTCTTTATTTGAATTCTAACTTTCCACTAGACCTTTTTAGTAGGTTTAATTTATTTAATAGGGTGTTCAATAATTCATTTTGAATTATTTAAAGTATTTTTAATATGATCATTAATCATTTTAATTTGGGCAAATGTCTTTATGAAATCAAATATGGTTCTAATTCAATAAATTTTATTTAAATGATTTCTTTGATTCCATTTAAGTTAATTAAATAACTTTTATTCCACTTGGGTAAATTCCAATTATTTATTTTCCCACGATTTAATTAATCATTTCTATTAGGGATTTTGTCTTTATTCAAAATAGAAATAGAATTTTGGTTAATGCCATATTATTTCATTTGAATATTCTTTATCCTTTTATTTTATTTGGATTTGGATTATATTCATTCCATTTGCTTATGGATTTGGCCAAGATTTAATTTGGCTTTTAAAAAAACTCCTTATTTATTATTTCTTTCTTTATCTTATAAAATTCATATCTTTTTATTTAAAGATCCAAACTTGGTGATTCAAATTGGTAAAATCTTATTTAATATTTGTTTATCCTTTTAAATCTCTTTAGTATTATTTTCTCACCATTTGGTATGGATTTTTAGATAGGTGCTTTATTATCTTTGGAAATTCAATTTCCTTATCTTACTAAATTCATAAGATTTTATCTATGGCTCCAAATTAAGTGAAACCAATTTCTATGGTTTTATAATATTTTTATTTGTCATTTTTGATCATTTATAAATGTTTGTTGACAAATTTTTATATGGATCAAATCCATAGTCTTCGAGGTATCTTGGAAATGTTTTTCTTCCATTAGGGTTTTAGAGTTTTGGTTTATTTTCCAAGTGTTTAAATTTCAAGATGCATTTAAGAAGAATGCATTTTACTTGATTTGAATTTTTGTTGGGTTCAAATCTTATTCAAAGTTTGTTCAAGATGGGTTTTTATGTTTCCATTTGGAATCAGAAAGTTTCTTTTCATTCTAAATTTCAACAATTATTTATTTTGTTTATTTATTTTTCACATTACAAAATTTGGAAAATTTTGGGATGTGACAGGCTACCACCCTTAAAAGAAATATCGTCCCGAGATTTGGGAAAGGTAGAGGTTACAAGTTGGCTCAAGGCAACTAGGGTACTACCACCCTTTAAAAAAATTCCACTAGATTACTTCTTGGCTTGCTTGGGATCTTGATGAAGCTTCTCTGGGCAAACATCTGCATAGTGTCCTTTGTTTCCACACTTGAAACATGTGACAAGGCTGAGATCTCTCATAGACTTGTTTGTCTTGTACTTCAACTTTTCTGGACAATTGCTTGCATAATGTCCTTGGTTACCACAATTGTAACAAGTGACAAGGTTGAGTTCTTCACGTATCTTCTGTGGACAAGTTGATACATAATGGCCTAGCTCTTTGCAGTTGTTTCACCACACTTGGCTAATTTCCTTATACTTTTTCTTCTTCTCTGGACATTCATTGGCATAGTGTCCCATCTCTTTGCAATGGCAACATTGCACTTGGCTTTTGTCCTTCTTCTTCTTGGGTTTCTCCAAAACTAGGAGGTCTTCTAGTTCATGCTCTTCATATCTCACCTCAAAGGTGGGAAAGTCTCCTGGTTTCCTTAATCTTTTTCTTGGATAATACATATGTCTCTTCTTCTGTCCATCAAGGTGAGTCATATTGCATGGAGGTGCAAGCTGAGATTTTCCTTTGTTTTCATCCTTCTTGGTAGAAGTTGTTCCTTCATGGGGGTTTACAAACTGTTGATGCACTCCACCTTGTTTCCTTTGTTGAACTATGGAATAGATGGGGCATTGGATAGGGACATGATTATTTCCTTCACATAGGAAACAAGTAGCTTGAGATGTGGGGCATTCATTAGTTGGATGTTTATCTTCACAATTGGGGCATTGATCTTCATGTTCTTTGGAAGTGTGATCCATGTCTCCACAAATATTTCAAGCTTGAGTTCCTTCTATAATATCATCCTTGACATCAATGTTGTCACAAACTCCTTGGGAAGGGTTGTCTCCCATGTTGATCATTTGATTTGTCACCTTTTGCATCAATTGGGTTTTAGTTTCCAAAAACCTTTGCATGGTTGGGTCTAACTCATTGTTGTTGGCTAAAAACTGAGTTGTCACTTGGTTCAACTGGGTTTGGGTTACTATGAGTTCTCTCATGTGCATCTCTTGGTTGTTGTTGTCACCATTCTTGATGTTGGAGTTTCTTGGAGTAGTCATCTGTTTGGGTTGGATTGGGATTAGAATAGGCAAAAGATTTCTAAAGGAAGAATTCTAATCGCACACATCAGAATTCACACAAGTAATGTGCAAACAATCACAATCAAAATTCTACTCAAACAAAAAGTTTGAAGCACATTTTTAGGCAACAAAATATTTTTCTACACCACATAAGTTGGTGGGTTTGATCTAAACTAAATATGGTGGTCCAACTATATAGTTCACTTGAGATCTTTCCATTCTTCCTAGTTGACTCTTCATGAGCAAGATCATTGTATCCTTGGGGAAATTCTTGTATCTTGGTTACAAAACTTCTAAGTTGGGTTTCCTTAGTCTTCAAGTCCTGAGTAGTATTTCTTATCTCACTTGTAGTCCTTAGTGATATCCAAGTGGAAGTCCTTGGTGAAAATAAAGTTGAAGTCCTTGATGATGTTGAAGTTGAAATCATTTGAGTTGGTGAAGTCCTTTGCTCATGGTTGAGGTTTTGTCCATCAAGTTTGAAATAGAAGAGATGTAGAATCAAAACCAAAATGTTTGAGGAAAGAGTTTACAAGATTGTTTGTAAATAAGTTTTGGAATAAATACAACTCCTATTTTTCTAAGGGGTTTTGTCCAATCCTAGGGTTACAATCCTACAGGCAACACAGTGCTCTGATACCATCTGTAGAGGTCCCAACCTTTAATAAGGTAGAGATCCCTGTGTTTACAATGCTAGTCCCTGGATCAATAGCTAGCATCCACAGTTAAGATGTAATATCAAGAAAAAGGTCATAATACAACTTTATAACCAGGAATGAAATAATTCATCACATCTTACATAGCTCATTTGGCTATCTCATTACAATGCAGCAGAAACTATATAGCATGGAGTCATCCATCTTCAACGTGCTATAGGAAATCATGTTGGTTGTAGACTTGTAATCTTAATCAACACACTTCACTAACACCAAACAAACCTGCAACATAATAAGTTACAGCCACAAGGGTCAATATATTTGAATTGTATTGGCAAGTGATACTATGGTAGTATAGTGGTAACTATCATCTATATGCATTTGTCTAAGTGGAGCTTAGGCTTGCTTTGCTCAAAATAGATTTTCCTTATCATTTGAAAACACTAAGTTTTTGTTTGTCAAAAATCACCCAAGGACCCACCAATAGAAATTGGTGAACCTTAAATCCTTGTTCAACCACAAGTTTAAACTTTGAAAATTGGGATGAGGAGATTCTCGATAGCTTCAATGTCTTGATGCTCAAATTGTCCTTTGCCAGGTACATGGCTAAGTACTTAGATTTTACACTCTACAGAGGTGGTGCACTTTCCCCACAAGACTTGGTTTCACCAAGACAAGATCTTTCAGAAGCCTTCCCTTAGACCAGAATGGACGCGCTCCAACCTATCAAACCCCTACCACCAACTGTCCATTTGGCTACGTTATTGCAACCTATATGAATGAGGCAAAGCCCATAATGCCAAGTGGCTGCACTTGAAGCTTCTCAACATTTGACATCTCAAAATTCTTTGTTCCTGGGTGGAAATCCTCAAGTGAGATACCAAGTCTTCCCCAGTATACTAGACTTGGTGATGCCCAAGTTTTCCCCAGTATACTGGACTTGTGTAACCACTCAACACAAACCTTTCTTTCCATTCGACCCAGGTGATTCATTCACTTAGTTGTTTTATTAAACAAAACACAAGTCCTTGACTTAGAAATATACCATAGCATGAATATAATCCACCCTTGTTTTCTACTAGCTAAGCTAAGCATGTTAGTAGTAGGAATATTAACTTAGGAAAATTCTACTAAGGTTTCATCTACTAGGATTTCCCATGGCATAGTTTATACTTAGCAAAAAAAATTCATGCAAGTCCTTCTTAGAAATATCACTAATGCATAGTGAAAATAATGGGACAAAAGTATGAAACATCACTTGCCTTTTTGGTAGAGAATATCAGTTCACTCCTTGATCTTGCAATAGTCACACTCTTCAAATTTCACTACAATTCAATCAAGGCACAATTTCAAACTACCATTCAAGCAATCATCACATAGAATAAAAAAACAAAAGTTATGCATGCAAGCATGTCAAATATTGTTTTATTTGGTAAAATGGTTCCTTTTAGGTCATAAACATTTGAAAACACCCATTGGTCATTTATAAAAGTGGTAAAACAATTGATATCAAGTTAGTGAAAATTGGCCACTTTAAATCATTTTTGTTTTGCTAGAAAAGATTTAAATCCAAGGAATATTTAAATCTAAGAAATGGTTTAACACAAATGTTAGTGTTTTGTGGTCAAGTGCTTAATACTAAAGTCATTTGCAAAAGGTTTTACCTACAAACCATTTTTATATCAAAACAATATTTTATGTTGTTGGAAATGCCTTTAGCAAAGTAATAATTTTTATAGGGTTCACCAAATATGTTTTTAAATCATAAAACTTTGTGTTTTAGGGTCAGAGAGTTTAATTCAAATCATTTCCCAAAGGTTTTTCTCCAAAAAGCATTTTTAACATATAAACAACATTTTTATTTGACTAGAAATGTTCCAATTCAAAGATTTATTCTTTAACTTCACAAAATATGTTTTTGAATCCACAAGTTGGTTTCTATGGTCAGTAGGTTCAAAACAATCCATTTGCCAAAGACTTTACCACAAAAATATTTCTAGAACAAATTTTATATCCAAATTATGCCTACACAAGTTTCTATAAAAACAACCAATTTAACAGAAGCATTTTACTAAACAAAGTGCATGGTTGGATAGAGTTTGTTTTGCTGATTCCTTTGATATAAAATTTGCAAAATTTGGACGTGTGGATCAAAAGTTATGCAATTTACAAATTTGAACATCTAATAGAACAAATTTTGTTTTTAAAACAAATCACAGGCCACGCGTCGTGTTCTTACTGGCTGGTACCGGTTCGCACGGATCGGCCTACGCGGTGCGTTGGATCTAAATAGATCGTGCAGCACAGGATCAAGCGTACCCCTTCGTTTAAGTTTCTATCTTATCCACGCGATCTAGATCCAACGGCTGCTGTGAGCTTGACCAAGAGTGAGCGGCGCTGGCGGCGGCGAGTGGCGGCGGAGCACTCAGATGGTGAGGTTGCCGACAGACTAGGTCGCGCGGGAGAGGGAGAGGATGCTCACCAGACTCACAGTGGCACGATGGTGCTCAAGGTGGTCACCGTTGGGCAGGGGCGCACGGGAACGGAGTGAATTGCTCGTCGGAGTTCTTGTCTGCATCGGGTTCCTCTGGTCATCGTTGTTGGGCGAGGCTGCGGAGCATGCCAGAGAGAAAGAAAGGTGTGGTTAGATGCGCACGGTGTTGGGGATCATACGCGTGTCAACGAGAGGGGATGGGGTGGTTAGGACATACCGAGGGAGATCGCTGGAGTTGGGGAGGTTCATGGTGGCGCTCAGACTTCGAAGTTGTCGAGCCTCTGGTAAATGCGCGGCCAAGCTGGGGCTATGGGCAGGTTCGACTGACAGTGGGGAGCAAGCTGGTGGATGCCAGGGAGTGGAGGGTGGTCTAGCTTCGCCGGAATCGGCCGGAAGATGTCGTCGGGGCAGTGGGGTTGCAGTGAGGAATCAAGACAGCCTGGAGGCAGAGAGGGATCGGCAAGTGAGGGGAAAGGGAGAGCGGGACTAGGCGCTTAAGATAGCAAGGTCACTGGCGAGATTAACTGGCGCGTTAATGCGAAGTTTTCAACGGCGAAAGCGGCATGAGGTGGGGGACTGGTTCGCGCGAGGTTGAAAACGACGCCTGACGGGTGGGGGCGCTTTGTCAGCGAGATGAGTGGGGGTAGGTGGGGTCCAGCGTTTAGTGACCGTGCGGGTAAAATTTGCGGTGTGAAGCGTTTTCCTGCGGGGAGAGGGCTAGTTGGGCGAGATGGGCTTAGCTGGCTGGGCTGGTTTATTTTCCTTTTTTTTGTTCTGATTCACTTTTCTTTTTCCATTTTTCATTTATGTTTTGAATTTGTTTAAACATTCCAACATTCATTTGAATTTCAAAACCTTGCCAAACTTTCTGTAAATTTCCACCGTGTTTTAGACACGCATTTAATGTCCATTTTCAGAATAAATAACTCATTTACACATGGTTTGTTATAGACAATTGTTTTTATTCAAACAAAATTTATTTATATTCTCAAACTCTTTATTTGAATTCTAATTTTCCACTAGACCTTTTTAGTAGGTTTAATTTATTTCATAGGGTGTTCAATAATTCATTTTGAATTATTTAAAGTATTTTAATATGATCATTAATCATTTTAGTTTGGGCAAATGTCTTTATGAAATCAAATATGGTTCTAATTCCATAAATTTTATTTAAATGATTTCTTTGATTCCATTTAAGTTAATTAAATAACTTTTATTCCACTTGGGTAAATTCCAATTATTTATTTTCCCACGATTTAATTAATCATTTCTATTAGGGATTTTGTCTTTATTCAAAATAGAAATAGAATTTTGGTTAATGCCATATTATTTCATTTGAATATTATTTATCCTTTTATTTTATTTGGATTTGGATTATATTCATTCCATTTGCTTATGGATTTGGCCAAGATTTAATTTGGCTTTTAAAAAAAGTCCCTATTTATTATTTCTTTCTTTATCTTATAAAATTCATATCTTTTTATTTAAAGATCCAAACTTGGTGATTCAAATTGGTAAAATCTTATTTAATATTTGTTTATCCTTTTAAATCTCTTTAGGATTATTTGCTCACCATTTGGTATGGATTTTTAGATAAGTGCTTTATTAGCTTTGGAAATTCAATTTCCTTATCTTACTAAATTCATAAGATTTTATCTATGGCTCCAAATTAAGTGAAACCAATTTCTATGGTTTTATAATATTTTTATTTATCATTTATAAATGTTTGTTGAAAAAAATTTATATGGATCAAATCCATAGTCTTTGAGGTATCTTGGAAATGTTTTTCTTCCATTAAGGTTTTAGAGTTTTGGTTTATTTTCTAAGTGTTTAAATTTCAAGATGCATTTAAGAAGAATGCATTTTACTTGATTTGAATTTTTGTTGGATTCAAATCTTATTCAAAGTTTGTTCAAGATGGGTTTTGATGTTTCCATTTGGAATTAGAAAGTTTCTTTTCATTCTAAATTTCAACAATTATTTATTTTGTTTATTTATTTTTCACATTACAAAATTTGGAAAATTTTGGGATGTGACAATTTTGCAAATCAAGTGTTGTCATCACCTGCATTTCAAAAAGGCCGGAAAACACTATTTTCCTAATAAATGATTATAGGTTATTTGCCATGTTGTAATAACCCACTATGAAAGTTCTGGTGGTAAAGGAACATTTTATCTAGGACTTAACAACCAATGTCTCTAGTGATTATTGCGTCTTATATTATGCGTTAACCATGAGATTTGGAATGGGACAGAGAAGTCAATTGTATCCTTTTCCTCTCGTATGGAGGCAAGACGACCTTGACGTGACGTTGTGATTCCTTGTGCGGATCCAACATATGGGTGGGCACCCTTACGCCCCACACTTTTGGTGTCTAGATTATGTATGAATGGTGTTTAGGGACATAGTCCATTTAAATGGTACTCGTCCGGACATCACCAGGTCATAGAGTCTTCAGGAACTCATCAGGGTTTTAGCCTGCCCGAAAGGGGGCTTAACGGAGGTGAGCCAGCCCCGAAGGATCATGCAGACATATGAGGTCGCGGAGAGGGCAACGATTGGCTTGGATAATTTACTGGGCCCCACAACATGGAATTGTGGATGGGTAAGCTGCCCGGTTGTGCAACAAGGATTTGATCTCTCATGGGTAAAGTAACGCACCTCTACAGAGTGCAAGAACTGTAACTTGTTACTCCCTATTCCTGGAAAGAGCTGCGAACACGGCGGGAAAGGAACTCCACGAAAGTTCTGGTAAACCCGTGAAGGCTGACGGACATAGCTTTTCAAAATAAAAGCAACCTTTGAAGAAATGTTTATGAAAACTTACATTGCCTACGACCTACGGTCTGTGGGTGTAGTGATAGTGCATCAAACACTCCTTTTCTAGTGAACTTGTTGAGTACGCTCGTACTCAAAGTATCTTATTAACCCTTGCTAGATTCTGAAGCCAATACAAACGACGTCTACATCAAGTTATGCTCCAGGAGTCATCATCAAAAGCTAAAGTTCTTCAATGAAATCAAGAAGGTCAATATTATATCAACTCAAGTGAAGACGAAGCTACTTATTAGATAGGAATATAATCTCTATCCATAGAACCTATTTCTTTAGTGTATTGCAATAGCAGCAATGCCAAACCAATAGTTAAGATAGTAGTCTTAATAGTATAATAATTTTTGTGTTGTTTATCTTTGAATCTTCTTTGTAAGAAGTTCTTTATCTCTCTCTTTACCTTAGAGTGTTCTTTATATCTTGTGTATAGAGTGAGTTGTAACCTTTAGCCATGTATTGGACCTGCTGTGTTTCTGTTGTACCACTCTGAGGGATGTAATACTAGTGAACGGTGTTTCATTGGTGTTATGTCAACGACTATAGCATACTACATCATGCAGTGGTATGCTGGGTCACCGCATTATGGCATGAAAGTGATACAAGAACTCTGAGGCAAAATAAATCATCGATTCTTACTGACTATTGTTTAGTAATATGCATGCGTGAGCATGTGCCAAGTCGATTCACATGAAACATTCAGAGGAGGATACCACAATATCATACCAATTTATGAATAAAACAATGCAAGCAAACATTCATACGACATGCTACAAACTATTAGCAAGCTGGAGCTAATCATAAGAAAGCAAGAACTACTAAGCATCTATCAGTAACATACACCTTACATGAACAGACTAAGCATGCTCACAATGATGAGTATATGTACAAAATGATAACAAATAGAGTTTGTTACCAGCCTCTTACCACACCTCAAGTTGTCTTAATCTTTATTATTGCCCTTCACTTGTGTGACTTAAATAATAACATGAAACCAAACTCCACTGAGGCTGGCTGAACCCTGCAAAGAACTCACAAAACAAAAGAAGAGCAACAAATATTTTTGGTGTTTTCGATTTTTCAAACAAGCAAACAAAGCAAAATCTTTTTGGATTTTTCTTTAAGGCAAACCAAAGCTAAAAAGCAAAGAAACAAACCAAGAGAAACAACAAAAATATTTTTGGTATTTTCGTGTTTTGGGAAAGTAGAAACAAAAACCAAAAAGAAAGCGAAACAATGGATATACAAAGAATCGATGAAGAATGATATATAGATGAGTGTGATGTCGATATACCTCCCCCCAAGCTTAGAATTTTGTCCTAAGTGGGGCTCAACTCCATCATGACCAAGAAGGTGCACCTCCATAGTACGACGAGGAGGACCCTTCGTCCTGGTACGAGCTCGAGGACTCCCCTGTGTAGTGCACAGAGGGGTCATATGAGGGAGCGTCTGATAGTGTCCATGGAAGCCCAGAATGTGCTGCTTCTCATCCATCTCCTCCTTGGAGCGTGACAAAGGTCCCTGGGAAATACTGAACAAAGTGGTTTGGGGTAGAGGGATCTCTCTCTCTTTCCCGTCAGTAAATATCATTCTATAAACCAAGCTCTCAAGGGTAGAGCCAGCAGATACAAAGTGATGCGCTTTCATGGCAGCAAGATCAAGCCTCTGAGGAGCCAAAACTGTATCATTTGGATCAACAGCAAGGTCCAAGGTAGTAACAACACGTGCAGCAATAATTCCCCCATAAATGGGTCCCTTAGCAGCTAAGCAACGAGCAATGAGAGAACCAAGATTGTACATACTTTCATTGTTGAGCGCAGCAGCTACGAAGGCCAAATGATAGTTGGAAATATTACTAGTGTTCTCCCTACCAAGAATACTAGTGGCAAGATAATAAGCAAAGTACCTGATAGCTAGGAGTTGAATATTTCTTATCTTTCCCCTTTGGGCTCTATGGTCATCATCATTAGTTATCCCGCGGTAGAGCTCCAACAAATCAGTGGGTTGAGCTAGAATCTTCTTCACCGTCCCAGCTATACCAAGACCCAGGGCCTCACAAAATTTCTTCAATGTCATAGTGTAAGGCCTGCCATAAATTCTGAAAGACATATATGGCTTGAACAATCTGTTAGAAAAAGAGAAGCTCTCCACAAAGGTTTTAGTGAGCGTAGAATATTGCACGCTCTCATCCTATATATAGCTTGTTAGTCCAACCCTCCGAACCAAAGGTTAGAAAATCCTCAAGAATCCTAGCAGCCCGCAAAAAGGTTGGGCAAGGAAAGGTGGAAGGGTGCGCATCCCCCTCATCTCCCTCGTCGCCAAATCACGGTGTAATGAGATCCTCATTGTATGAGGGTCTAGCTCGGGAGGATGATCTTGAAGGCCTTTCCCTTCTAGGTGCATCACTCTAAAATATTTCACCAAAGGTGTGGTTGTCCATGACCCTTTTTCTGAAATTTTTAGACAAACATCAAACCAAGTGATTTCCAAGTTGATAAATGATGAAAAACTACTATAGGAACTTGCTAGAGGTCTACACATGCATCAAAATGAAATCTCTAAGGATAGACCAAGCATGCAAGCTCACACAACCTGTCACCTATAGCAGCAAAATACTCAAGATACAATCTACCAATCACAAATCTAATTGGACAAGCGGAGGAGGCACATACCAAGGAGAAATCCCTCCAAAAATCTGCAGCAAAGATGGGCTGAGAAAGGAGATCGAAAATCGGGAGCAAGAACAGTAGGAACTCGAGATTGAGAAAGTTTTCCGGTATTTTTCGGGAGAGAGAAAGAAAATGGCTGGGAGGAGGCATCTCGGAGGGCCACAGGTTGGCCACACCCTAGCCAGGCGCCACCTGGGGGCTGGTCGCGCCGCCCAGGGGTGTGCTGGCCTAGGGTGGCCCCTGGGTCACTCCAAGTGTCCCTCTGCCCCTTTTTTGAGGAAAAATTTATTTTGAATTTTCTGGAATTTTTCGGAAACTTTATTTTTGGCCAATTTTCAGGGTATGAAAATTGATTTTCTCGCAGAAAAGATTTTTTTAGAAGAAGCAAAAGCAAACCAAAACCAAAACCAAAACCAAAACTACAGAAGCTCTAAGACACTCTAAGAAGCAAACAACTATCAAAACCAAAGATAACAAGAGAAAAGGCAAAGACTGGGAAGGAGAAAAGTAAAAGTGAGCAAGAATAACCACAGTGAAAGCATTATTTTGTTCATTAAAATCCTTTTGTTAACAAGGTTGATCAAGTCCTGTTACCAAAACAATCTTATATGAAACAAAACTTTGCATTCCAAAAAGTGATTATGTTACCTCAAACTTGATAGCAATAGTCCCAATCATAATAGTTTCAAAACTTTCTTGTGGAATGGGAAAATATATTTCTCCAACTTTGATGCTCTCAATATTTTCAATGAAATTCAGGCAATAGCTCTTAGCAATCTTCTTGGGGAAATAGACAGTATACTCTTTGTCATTAATATTAAAAGTTACTTTTCCTTGATTACAATTGATGATAGCACCTATAATATTAAGAAAAGGTCTCCCAAGAATAATAGACATATTATCATCTTCAGGCATTTCAAGCACAACAAAATCAGTTAAAACCAAGCAATTATGAGCCACTTGAACAGGAACATCCTCACATATACCAACATGAATAGTAGTTGACTTATCAGCCATTTGCAAAGATATATCAGTTGGTATCAACTTTTCTAGTTGGAGTCTCTTGTAGAGAGAAAAAGGCATAACACTAACTCCAGCTCCCAAATCACATAAAGCATCTCTAACATAATTGTTCTTAATAGATCAAGGAATAGTTGGTATACCTGGATCACCAAGTTTCTTTGGAACCTTACCATTGAAGGAATAATTAGCAAGCAGAGTAGAAATTTCCTCATTAGGAATTTTCCTTTTATTAGAGACAATATCCTTCATATACTTTGAATAAGGAGGCAAATTAATAGAATCAGTCAAAGGAATTTGCAAAATTAAAGGCTTCATCCACTCAAAAAACTTGTTGTGGTGTTCTTCCTCCTTTGACTTGTGTTTCTTACCTGGAAAAGGCATAGATTTCTACACCCAAGGTTCTCTCTCACTACCATATTTCTTAGCAATAAAATCTTCCTTAGTGTACCCGGTGTTCTTAATGTGCTTCTCAGGCTCTTCCCCAACTTCCTCCTTATCAGGAGCATCATTTTTATCATTACCACTCTTAGTTTCAGCATCAGAGACAGATATACTATTAGGATCTACAGCAGGTTCAAGTGGTTCCTCAACTATTTTATGTTTCTTTTTATTTCTCTTACGAAGACTACCACTACTTTCACCTTGTTGAGAATCTTGCTAAATTCTTTTAGGGTGTCCTTCAGGATATAAAGGATCTTGAGTAACTATACCACTCCTAGTTCTAATTCCATAAGCATGTTTATCTCTTGAGGCATTAACTAGCATATCCTTTTGTACCTTAGCAAGTTGATCAATTTGAGTTTAAACCGTTTGAAAGTGTTTACAAAGCATTTTAATATCATTAGAAGTTCTTTCCACAATATCTTTCAACTCTTTAATAGCTCTAGAGTTTTCCAATAAATGATTCTGAACTTGTTTATTAAAACTACCTTGTTTAACAATAAATGTGTCAAGTTCCTCTAAGCATTGATCAGGAGGCTTACCATAGGGAATATCCCCTTCATCAAAGTGAAGAGACTGTACCTCAATAGTAGATGAGTGGGGAATTGGCTTACATAATTCTCCTATAGGAGGTAGATTCTTCAAATCTTCATCTCTAATACCTTTCTCCTTTAGACATTTCTTAGCTTCTTCCATCACTTCATCATTTAATGCAATTACTCTCCTCTTCCTTGGTGTTGGTGTTGGAACTGGTTTAGGCACAACTGGTTCAAGAGTAATAGGCTCAGGTGTATTTAGCTCAGTTGAAGCCCAATCATCATAATTCTTGCTTATCTTAGCCACTAATTCTTCAGCATCTGTAGGAGTTCTTTTCCTGAAAACACAATCAGCAAAGCTATCTAGGTATGTCCTAGAATCATCAGTTAGTCCATTATAATAAATATCAAGAAGCTCATTTTTAGGTAATGGACATCCAGGATGTGCATGAATCAAGGCACAGAACCTTGTCCATGACTCAGGCAATTTCTCTTCTTCTCCCTGTTTAAAATCAAAAAGTCTCTACAAAGCAGCATGTCTAGCACTGGGAGGAAAAATGTTTATGGAAGAAAGAAGCAATCAAGCAATCAGGGCTATCAATGGAACCAGGAGGTAATCTATTAAACCAAGCCTTAGCTTCTCCTTTTAGTGAAAAAGGGAAGATCTTTGTAATAAAGTACTTGCGCATCTTAAAATCATCAAAGAATAAAGCACTCATAGTGGAAAGCTCATTCATATGAGCTACAACACTCTCAATTTCAGTCCCACAAAAAGGTTCTTTCTCAACAATGTCTAAATAGGATCAGAGGACAGCTTAGGAATAATGGTACATCTAACGAGGAGACTCTTAATAGCACTAGCACCATGTGTGTTTCGGCACTCTTCAACAAATTCGTCAGTAAACTCAATGTAGCCATCATTAATATCATAACTCTCTCTAGAATCAGGTGAGCTAACAGGTGTAACAGTGTCTTCACAAGGAGTTTCAGCATTTCCTAGACCAGCCATAGTAGCATCTAGGAAAGGACCTAATGAACCAATCGCATCAAGCACAGTAGAAGTAACATCATGAGCATCAAAAGCAGTTTTAGATTCAGCAGTAGTAGCAGTGTGTGTAGCATGAGCATGTGGTGGTGGTGTAACAAGCTTACTTATAACAGACGGTGAATCAAGAGCAGCAGAGGTGTTTAGGACTGTACCTCTTCTTGTAGTGGATGGTAAAATAGGAAACTTTCCATCACGATACTTCCCCATGATGAAATGAGTATCAGTGAACAATAATAGATCCAAGTGAACTTACAAATAATTCTATGCTCCCCGGCAACGGCGCCAGAAAATAGTCTTGATGACCCACAAGTATAGGGGGTCGCAACAGTCTTCGAGGGTAGTATTACCCAATTTATTGATTCGACACAAGGGGAGCCAAAGAATAATTTCAAGCCTTAACAATTGAGTTGTTAATTCAGCTGCATCTGGAAATAGTTCTTGCTCACAGAAGTTTATCAGTAGCAATAGTTTGTAGTAGCAGCAGCAAAACAGGAGCAATAGTAACAGTAGTAGCAAATAGTGGGATATGAGTGCGGTAGGCATAGGGATGGATGGACGGGCGTTGCATGGACGAGTCTAAACATGTAACTTCAAGATCTAGGGAAATTGCAGATAAATAAGAATAAGCATCCAAGTACTAAACAATCGTAGGCATGTGCTCCATATATAGTCATGCGTGCTCGCAATGAGAACTTGCACATCTTTTGTCCTGCCAGCCCGTGGCAGCGGGGCCTCTAGGGAACTATTGGCAATTAAGGTGCTCCTTTTAATAGAGCACCGGAGCAAAGAATTAACACTCCGTGAACACATGTGATCCTCACATCACAGCCATCCCCTCCGGTTGTCCCAATTTCTATCACTTCGGGGCCTTTGGATTCGGACAATGATATGTGTACACAACTTGCAGATAAGATAACAAACAATACTATCATAATGATTCAATAATAAGTTTAGATCTGAGATCATGGCACTCGGGCCCCAGTGACAAGCATTAAGCATAACAAGTTGCAACAAAGTCAAATAACACTAATAGAGATACTAGGCACCATGCCCTAACAATCTTATTCGATTACATGATAGAAATCATCCAATCCCTACCATCCCCATAGCCTATAGCGGGGGATTACTCACTCATGGATGAGGGAAACATTGATGGTTGATGGAGAGGCGTTGGTGATGACGATGGCGATGATGCTCCCCAAATTCCCTGTCCCGGCAGGGTGCTAGAATGGAGTTTCTGGATCCGAATCGCGGTTTCTGGTGGTGGCGGCGCAGCGGAACTCTTTCTTGAAAACATCGAACCCCCTGAGTTTTTAGGTCAGAAGGCATCTTATAGGCAAAGAGAGAGGCCGAGGGGGTGCCTGGGCTGGCCAAACCCCTCCCAGGCGCGGGGTGGGCCCACCCGCGCGGTAGGGGTGTGTGGGCCACCTAGGGCTCCCCTCCGTCTCGTATTCTGGCTCCGTGGATCTTCTGGTGAAATAGGATTTTTGGCATATTTTCCGGGATTTTTCCTGATAGTTGATTTTCTGCACAAAAACTAGACACCAAGGTAATTCTGCTGAAAACAGCGTCAATCCGTGTTAGTTGTATCCAAATCACACAAGTTCAGAGGATAAACAATAACAGAAGTGTTTGGGAAAGTAGATACGTTTTGGACGTATCACAACCCCCAAAATCCAACTGCCGGATGCGCTGGGGGTGGAGGGTGGGGGGTGCAACGGCTGGAAATGCTCTTATCCCCAAAATCCAACCTCACCTAGAAGTACATAGACCACATGTCTTTATTGCTCGACTCGCGCCCTCCTTTTCTCTTCGCGTGCGAGTGCAGCTTGGATAGATTGTCGAGCACTACTCTTGCCATGGGAAAGGCCCATCTCCGAGTCGCCCTCCGCCTCGGTGGTGCTAGTCAGGGGCGAACCCAGCGTGTTAGCAATGGGGGCAGCTGCCCCGACTCAAATTTTTTGTCCCCTTGTAACAACAGGTTTAATGAGTCATTTGTCCCCCCGTAGAAAGACATATTATCCTAATTGACATATTTTTGCTCCCTCTAAATTTTGATCCTGTGTCTGCCCCTAGTTCTAGTGGCAGTGGTATAAAATCGAGGGTGGGCTCAAAAGACTAAGTCACTTTGTTGATCCATGTATAGTACCTACAATATGATATGTGGTGCGTATGGTTACATACAGAACACTTAATATCTCAAAAGCTTTTTGTGAATAGATTAGCGCGTGAAGCATGTAAATCCTCATGAGACAATCGTATTTTGATGTGCTTTTTGATTATGGATATAGAAATAGCCTAGACATAAGGCCATTGATGCAGTTTTTTTGATCTCTAATATATACATTATATATATTCCACCAATTTCCTTTACATAGTATAAATTTTGCATAAGTATAAACCTTGTTTCTTCAGCAAAGTATAAAGCCTTCTGCTATAGTATTGTCTATGAGCCTATCAAAACTAACAATGCCCCCATTTGTTTTTGTTTCTTGAGATAAAAAATGCATCGCATTTGTGCCGATGGAAATTGCATTGTTGGCCTTGCAGCAGCCGCAAGGCTATAGCCCATGCTTTGTACCCCTTCATCCCTCAGATAGTTATCGATACAGACGGACACAAACAGAGTTGCTTCATTGATATCTCACTTATCATGTGCAATTTCATGCCTTGTTCCGCTCCAGTTGGGTATCCCAGCAAGAATAGAGGGTAGGCTAAAGCCAAACGAAGCCTATCTATTGGATTCGCCCCTGACTAGAGGGGTCGCCACACCACCGCCACCGAGGTATCTCCAAAGGAAGTGTCTATGCAGTTAAGGCATGACCTGAACCAAAAGTGAGTGTAGAGGGGCGGGGATCAGCGGCCAGCGGTTCCATTTCTCTATCTGGATGATGGAGCGGGCGTCGCTCGCTCGTTATCGACAGGTGGCAGTTGGACAGGGATTGGAAGACCTTGTCGAGCTCATTTTTTCCTTGTTTGCGGAAGAAATGTCCAGCCAGGGTGGGAGTGACATGTTGTCCATAATATCAGTGGTGGGAATCACCATAATATCGGTTGAGAAAGAGGGGTAAATCGAAGAAAAATACGACTGACAAGCAAACCTTTTGCTTTTATCGTTATTATATAAGTGTTTATACTTTTCACCCGCAAAAAAAGTGTTTATACTTTTTCCCTTTCTTTTATTTTTTCTCCTTTGATTCTTAATGTTATCTTTTATTTACCCTTTAAAATATGAATATTTTTAACTATTATGTAACATTGATTAAGCAAAGACCAACTAGCGAGGAGGTCATATCTTTTGGTGGGATACCCCAACCTATTCCGGCTGGTGTAAGGTCTAGTACACGTATCCAAGGCCAACCTGATGCTGATGACATGCAGATGGAGAGGGCTACGAGGGTAATGCGGCACCGCTATTTTGGGAGTGTTTCAGGTATAAAATCTCCACCGACTCTTTCGATTCTGTCAATTGAGGATATGAAGTTGTGGCTAGAGCAAATCAAATTGGTATTTCGTTAGGTAGTTCGGTTGAGAAATCTTTAAAATCTGTTATAGGGTCAAAAAATTGGAAGAAGAGAGAAATATCATAATACTAAAAAGAATACATCTGATTCTATTAAAGGGTATATTGGACCATCTAATTTATTGGTCTCAAAAGTTTCTACCTCATGTGAGGATATGGTTGATGATGAGGAGGAAGAGGTTGTATTGGATGATATATTGGATCATCCAATACTGAACTCCATTCCTAAGAAAGTCCGAAAGAAAAAGGTTTATGATGTTTATAATGTGCGAAGGAGCACTAGGAAGCGAACAAAAAATATTCTCATAATGCAGTCTTAGAGGCACGATTTGGAACAGTGAGGGTTTTAGAGATCCTGCTAAGCATAATTTTGTTAAGGAAAATTTTAGGGAATACTTCTTAGATTTCATTGCCTTATTGGAGACACGAAGATTGAATTTTGCGGTACCTTTATTAAAGCAACTGGCGGTTGGCCTAGATATTATGTGATTTTTTCTAACACCTCATGGTAGGTCGGGGTATTCTGGTTGGTATTAACACCGATACACTCCAGGTTCTTAAGGTGATGACTGGGGATTTTTGCGTCAAGTTGCATGTTAAGTATAAGAAAGATGGCTTCGAGTGGTTTCTTGTGCCTGTCTATGGGGCAACACATGACACTCATAAAGATGAATTTCTTGCTGAAATGGTTCGTATGTGTGAGTCGGAACCTTTACCTATGTTGGTAGGTGGATATTTTAACATCATTCCATCGAGATATAAAAAAATAATGATAATTTTAATGCACATTTATCATTTGTCTTTAATGCGATCATTGAGAGTCTTGATTTTAGAGAAATTGTTCTCTCGAGACGGCAATATATGTGGGCTAATCATAGAGAAATTTCCATTTATGAAAAGCTGGATCATATTCGGGCTAGTGTAGAATGGGAACATAAATTTCCTCTCGTTGTTCTACGAGCACTTACACGCACTAGGTCTAATCATACCCCTTTGCTGATTGATTCTGGAACTAAGGCACATCTTGGTAATAAGCCTCGTTTCTCCTTTGAGTTGTATTGGCTATGACAAGAAGGTTTTTATGAGATGGTTGCGACTGAATGGGATTCGGTTACCCAGGGGCATACTCCTATGGAGAGTTGGCAAAATAAAATACGCCATTTGCGTCGCTTTCTAAAAGGGTGGGCAAAAAAATTGGGTGGGAAATACAAGAAAGAAAAATAAAGATTGCTTTCTATTATTGATGATCTTGGTACAAAGGCCGAAACTATTTTGTTAAGTGTTGGTGAGAAGAAGACATTAAGGCGGGCCAATGTTCGTATTACAAATCTTAGGAGGGATGAGGAGACAAAATGGGCCCAATGGGAAAAATAAAAACATATTCAAGTGGGGAAAAACAATACTAAGTACTTCGATTTGATTGCAAATGGTAAGCTAATGAGTGTAGCAGCACTTTGTTGGGAGACCCCAAGCGGAAGGTATGATGCAGTTCAGCAGGCAAGTTTCCCTCAGTAAGAAACCAAGGTTATCGAACCGGTAGGAGGAAGGAAACTCCCCAAAGGTGCTGCAAGCAACATGGAGACCTGCACAACACAAACTCAAGACTTTGCCCCAACTAACAGTGAGGTTGTCAATCTCACCGGTTGCTGTAACAAAGTATTAAACGTATGGTGTGGAAGGTAATGGTTTGCAGCAAGTACACAAGTAACAGTGGAAGATGTATCAATGGTAAAGATTGGACCGGGGTCCATAGTTCACTAGAGGTGCTCTCCTTAGATAAACAAAATGGCATAAAGGGTAAACAAATTACAGCAGGGCAATTGACAGGAACTGAGCAAGGCATAATAATGCAATACTAGACAAAAAGATCCAATGAGATTCGATTGGGCAATACAACAATATACATAGACCGCCATCCAACTTCATCTATGACTAGAAGTCCACCTTCAGGTTATCATCCGAACCCCATCCAGTATTAAGTTGCAAGCAACAGACAACTGCTTTAAGAAAAGTGTGTAAGGTAAACAATCCACTTGTTCCATGAACAAGAGACCGTTGTTTTCTCCCTAGTGGCAACAGCACATCTACAACCAAAGAGATTTCCGTCACTTCCCTTGGAAACTAGAGGCATGAAACCACTATCGAGCATAAATACCGCCTCTTGGAGTGACTAGCAACTACTTGGCCAAGATAGCTACTAACAACGGAGAGCATGCAAGATCACAAACAACACAGACATGATAGAATCATAAAGACAAAACCATTAATCAATCTGACATAGTAATCTCAATATCCATCGGATCCCCGCAAACACAACATGCATGATTACAAATATATTAGATCTTGATCATGAATGGAGCTCACAAGATCTATACATGAAAGCACAAGGAGGAGATACAACCATCTAGCTACTACATGGACCCATAGTCCAAGGTGGAACAACTCACGCTTCATACCGGAGAGAAGGCCTCCGGGATGATCTCCCCTCCGGTAGGGTGCCGGGAAGAACGTCAGATCCCCCACCCCCGATCTAGGGACGACGGTGGCTGCGGCTACAGAAGGTTTCGTGGAGTTTTGATCGGGTGCCTAGGGTTTCTGCATCGGGGGCTTCTTATAGGCGAATAGGCGAGACTGGGAGGCAGCCAGGGGCCCCACACCCTACCTAGGCGTTGGGTGGGCCCACCCGCACCTAGGGGGTCTGGCCGCCCTGGTTTGCTTCTCCATCTCGTCTTCTGGCTTCGTGTCCCCCACGGTAAAATATTGACTTTGGCTTTTGTCCCGTCCAATTCCAAGAATATTGATTTTCTGCCTTTCTAGAACCAAAAACAGAAGAAAACAGGCAACTAGCACTGTGGCAACTTGTTAATAGGTTAGTTCCAGAAAAGATATAAAAACACCTCAAAGTGTAGACAAAGCAAAGTAAATTAGATACTAAACAAGCATGGAGCATCAAAAATTATAGATACGTTTCCAACGTATCAAGCATCCCCAAGCTTAACTCATGCTCGTCCTCGAGTAGGTAAGTGATAAAAAGAATAATTTTTGAGGTGACATGCACACCAAGATCAAACCATTTGCAAGCATTGAAAGCTGGGAACAAAGAACTCTAAACATGTGCATGAAAAGGTGGAGTTCTAACAATAGGACAAAGTAAATATGCATGTAACATGAAAGGCTACAAACAAAGATCATGAATAACATGCATTGAAAAACGTTTGTTTGTTTCACATACAGAAAACATAGCATAGTGGCATTCAGCTTGTCCCTCATAGAGTAGCAAATAGATGCATAGGACACCTTCAAAGTTCACAACGGTGACTAGAAACAAATAGCACAAGAACAAATAATATCACAATATGCATCAATCAATAAGTTTTGGGACACTGCACACAGAATGACAACTATGCTCTCTTAATGGTGCCTAAAGGTATAAGGTGGAGACTCAAATAATGGTGGAAGAAAGGCACTTCACAAAGGGAAGCAGGGATTTCAAGTTTCAAAAAGAGCTTCCAAAAATTATGGTACTTGTTAGCTTTCAGCCCTCATTGCCCCTATCATAAGCATCTTGAAGTGATTAACGTTAAAGTGAACAAAGATGGAGTATATGCTTGACAAAGTATAAGTTGGAAATCTCAAGTCCCTTGAATACGAGGGCCACACCTCATGCTACTCAACTTCAGTCACCTGTAAGTTCTTGTCATTGTAAGTACATGCGTATCATAGAGAACCGCCAACGGGGTACCCCTTGCACATGGTACAGGAGCTATCCCATAACCAAAATGACAAGGCAAGAATACAATGATCATCTTAGCGATCTTTTTATTTACTATATGCATAGCGTTTTATTGAGGATGCTTCATAGATAGCTCACTATGGTGATGCTGCAAGTTTCCACCATGATTAGGCATGGCTTAGGCTAGCGGCCTAGGCGTTTCTCTAGCACAAAATACATACTCCATGGACTTACAAGTTCCCTCTTTATTTCACACCGGTGACATCTATAGACAAAAGAGCATGATATCAACTGAGTACAAAGTACAAGTGCAATGTTGAAAACGTTCCCCGCGACAGCACGGTTCTGCTAATTCCAACGTATAAGTGCAAGTATATACAACATAGATGACAAAATGGTTCAAGTTTATTAGGGGAAAAGAATATAAAGTGTGCCATCAAGTTCGTGATAGCTTTAATCACTAAGTTTTCACATAACAAAATAGTTTTAAATTGGAAGATAGCTGAAAACAAGAATATACTTGGAATGGTGTAACACACCATGCATAGGAATTTATAGTGAACACTTTGGAATAACTTGGTTTCTTGGCAGTTGTAAGCATGAGTAGAACTTACTCATACAAGTGGAGGCTAGCAAAAGACTGGGAGCAAGCAACTAAGAGAGAAATAATGGCCATAATCATGTAGAGCAACAAAACATTACTAATAAAAGCATAGAGTGGTACTACAAGTCAAGTACTAAGTGATCATAGAGGCTATGGTGACTTGTTCATAGTCATAACATGGTGTGAGCATGTGCCAAGTCAACCCAAACAAAGCATCAAAGGATAATACCACAATACTATGCTTTTGCATGCTAAAACAACGCATAATTTCTTCAAGGCACACTAAGCAATCCCAATTGTTTGGAACAAGACATGCTACATAAATTATCACTAAGCATAAGGTCAAAAAAACACCTACCATGTCATGCTAAAGTCTAAGTCACGGTCAATGCAAGCTCCTCTTGCACTTTCAAGAAAGAACTTACTACTCCTTTCCAACACCAAGCAACTTATTTGCAAAACAACGCAACAAGAACGGAGGTCCAAACTACTTTATTCAAGCAAACTAAACAAACTAATAAAACCAAACGAAAACTAAGAGGCTCCAAGAACAACACAACAGTGCATGAAACAATAAAAATAAAGTGTCTAGACAGACCTGAGCTTTTTATTGATGAAGAAGGGGATGCCTTGGGCATCCCCGAGCTTTGACGCTTGTACCTCTTGGGTATTTCTTGGGGTGACACCGGGCTGGCATCCCCAAGCTTTAGCTTTTGTCCATTCTTCATCTCATTACATCATTCTTTCTCTACACCTAAATTTTTTCCTTCATACAAAACTTCACACAATCTTCATTAGCAACATTAGTGTATTCAAAAGATAATAGACCCTTAGGTAAAGCTTTGGAACAGCAAGACTTTTCAACAAAAACACATTCTACTGTAGTAACTACTTCAAAAGGCTCAATTCCCCAAAATAGAACTCAAAATGGAATCAGTAAGAAGCAAATGCAAATAATGGCAGAAATCTGTCAAAACAGACCAGTAGATAGAAACCGATTTTTTTGAAGACCTTCTGTTGCTCAAATCAAAAAGTGTTGAACTAACTAAAATTAGCTAACATACTGGGGGGTTTATTAGTAAATTTTCATCTCAATCCGACTTACAGAGACTCCTCACGAATTTTTATGGTGGAGGACAGAAATCTGTTTCGGGACAGCAACTCCCCAAATCTTACTTCCCTATCATTAGAGGTCATTCTTGGCACAAAAAGAAAACAAAAAGGATAAGGAGAGGTCACTAATGAAGTAAGAACTTCCAAGACTCAAGGAAACTCTTGGGTTATCTCCCAACAAGTACTTTTTCTTTAACGCCTTTAAGTTAGGCACAGAAAGTTTGAGAATATGCTCACATAAGAAATATGTATTGAAGTAAAAGAGAACATCAAGAAGCAAATTCAAAACACATTTAAGTCTAACCCACTTCCTATGCATAGGAATCTTATATGCAAATAAATTCACAAAGAACAAAGTTACTGGCATAGGAAGATAAGACAAGAGTAACTTCAAAACTTTTAGCGCAAAAAGAGGTGTTTCAATACCATCAAAACTTATACAACCATATTTTCCTCTCTCATAATAATTTTCAGTAGCCTCATGAATAAACTCAACAATATAACTATCATATAAAGCAGGCTTTTCATGAGCTACAAACACATAATTTCTATCAAGCTCAAAAATAGTGGGATTAAAACCTTCACAGGTTTTACCCAGAGTAGATATTTCAAAAGGATCCACAGGAACATAACATTCATCCTCCTTTGGTAAGCATGGGGGACAATAAAATAATGTAAGGGATAAAGAGTTACTCTCATTAGAAGGTAGACATGGGTAGATCCATTCTTCCGCCTCTTGACCATCACTCTCCTCCTCTTTTTCATCTAATGAGCTTTCAGTTTCAGCAATTTCTTCTTCCATAGGCTCCTGCAAGACATTAGTCTCTTCCAAATGTGGAAAACACCTATTAAAATATTCAAGAATATAGCCATTTTCTTCCTTGTAATTATCAAAGCAAAATTTAAGTATCTCAAAAACCTCATGTTTATAAGGTGCATCATCAGTATTTTCAAGCAAACTGGAAAGTTCAAATGCACACTTGAAGGCAATAAATTCTTCAATTTGTTCCACATTATAAAAGTCATAATTTACTTTAACATAGGAGGATATGGTAACATTATCATTATACTCACATTGAAAAGGGAGGTGTTTATACCTCCTACAGCAACAGGCTTTATCAAAGCAATAAGTAACATTATAAGTGGAGCACACCTCTCTAGCAATAGTATTCAACTTATCACTTTGCTCCCATATGTGTTTCCCTTTTTGTGACAATCGGTGTTCCTTATAATAATACTTTTGTTCTTCCGTGAACCCACCTTGCCAATAAGAAATAGTTACAAAGAAACCATCCATTGATAGAAAGCATGACCAAGCAAGGCAACAACAGACCAACAACTAGAGTAGGAACTATTTTTTTGTGTTTTTGAATAAAGAAAGCAAACCAAACTAAACTAAATTTTTTGGGTTTTTGAAAAGAGGCAAACAAAGCCAAGAAAAAGGAACTAAGCAAAATAAAAACAAAGTAAAGAGAAAGGAAGTGGAGGACTCCCTTGTGAAGACGTCCTTAGCCTCCCGGCAACAGCGCCAGAAAAAGGCTTGATAAGTGCAGCAGCACTTCGTTGGGAGACCCCAAGCAGAAGGTATGATGCAGTTCAGCAGGCAAGTTTCCCTCAGTAAGAAACCAAGGTTATCGAACCAGTAGGAGGAAGGAAACGCCCCAAAGGTGTTGCAAGCAACATGGAGACCTTCACAACACAAACTCAAGACTTTGCCCCAACTAACAATGAGGTTGTCAATATCACCGGTTGCTGTAACAAAGGATTAAACGTATGGTGTGGAAGGTAATGGTTTGCAGCAAGTACACAAGTAACAGTGGAAGATGCATCAATGGTAAAGATTGGACCGGGGTCCATAGTTCACTAGAGGTGCTCTCCTTAGATAAACAACATGGCATGAAGGGTAAACAAATTACAGCAGGGCAATTGACAGGAACTGAGCAAGGCATAACAATGCAATACCAGACAAAAATATACTATGAGATTCGATTGGGCAATACAACAATATACATAGACCACCATCCAACTGCATCTATGACTAGAAGTCCACCTTTAGGTTATCATCCGAACCCCTTCCAGTATTAAGTTGCAAGCAACAGACAACTGCTTTAAGCAAAGTGTGTAAGGTAAAAAATCCACTTGTTCCATGAACAAGAGACCGTTGTTTTCTCCCTAGTGGCAACATCACATCTACAACCAAAGAGATTTCTGTCACTTCCCTTGGAAACTAGAGGCAGGAACCCACTATCGAGCATAAATACCCTCTTGGAGTCACTAGCAACTACTTGGCCAAGATAGCTACTAACAATGGAGAGCATGCAAGATCACAAAAAACACAGACATGATAGAATCATAAAGACAAAACCATTAATCAATCTTACATAGTAATCTCAATATCCATCAGATCCCCGCAAACACAACATGCATGATTACAAATAGATTAGATCTTGATCATGGATGGAGCTCACAAGATCTATACATGAAAGCACAAGGAGGAGATACAACTATCTAGCTACTACATGGACCCATAGTCCAAGGTGGAAATACTCACCCTTCATACCGGAGAGAAGGCCTCCGGGATGATCTCCCCTTCGGCAGGGTGCTGGGAAGAACTTCAGATCTCCCCGATCTAGGGACGACGGTGGCGGCGGCTACAAAAGGTTTCGTGGAGTTTTGATCGGGTGCCTAGGGTTTCTGCATCGGGGGATTCTTATAGGCGAAGAGGTGAGGCTGGGAGGAGGCTAGGGCCCCCACACCCTACCCAGGCATGGGGTGGGACCACCCGCGCCTAGGGTGGTCTGGCCGCCCTTGTTTGCTTCTCTGTCTCGTCTTCTGGCTTCGTGTCCCCCTCGGTAAAATATTGACTTTGGCTTTTGTCCCGTCCAATTTCGAGAATATTGATTTTCTGCCTTTCTAGAATCAAAAACAGAAGAAAACAGGCAACTGGCACTGTGGCAACTTGTTAATAGGTTAGTTCCAGAAAAGATATAAAAACACCTCAAAGTGTAGACAAAATAAACCAAAGTAGATACTAAACAACCATGGAGCATCAAAAATTATAGATACGTTTCCAACGTATCATAAGCACAAGAAGAAAATGATTTTCCAATGAGAACAGGAAGAAGGAACGATTGTAGGTGAAGAAAATTTAAAAGTTTATATCACGAAATTTTACAAAAAGCTTGGGCGCCTTCCCCAACAAATATTTCCATGATGGAGGGGGTTACTCATGATATACCGCAGCTAACCATTGAGGAGAATAGTTTGCTTATGGCACCTTTTTATGATAAGGAGGTGTTCGATGTTATATCCCAACTTGAACATAATAAGGCACCTGGACCAGATGGCTTTCCAGTTGAGTTTTACCAAATATTTTGGGAAGTGATCAAAGATGATCTCTTGACATTATTTAGTCAATTGCATATAGGGGATTTGCCTCTATTTAAATTGAACTTTGGTGTCATTACTCTACTTCCCAAAAAACAAAATGCGATACAAATACAACAATATAGACCAATATGTTTATTGAATGTTAGCTTTAAAATTTTCACCAAAGTGAGTATTAATCGCATTATATGGATTGCCTCTAAAATAATTAGACCTACTCAATACACTTTTATGCCTGAGAGACATATCATAGAACGTGTTGTCGTTTTGCATGAAACCATCCATGAGCTTCATCGGAAGAAAATGGGTGGTGTCTTGTTTAAAATTGACTTCGAGAAAGCATATGATAAAGTTAAATGGTTTTTCCTCCAACTATGTGCAAGAAGGGATTTGCACCAGAGTGGTGCAAATTGATTGAGTACCGTGTACAAGGAGGGATTGTTGGGATACATGTCAACGATGATATCGGGCATTTCTTTCAAACTAGGAAGGGTCTTCGTCAGGAAGACCCCCTATCCCCGATTCTTTTCAATATTATTGTAGATATGCTTGCTATCCTAATTGCAAGAGCTAAAGAGGATGGAAAAGTTGGAGGTCCAATCCTCCATCTAGTTGAGGGAGGAGTCTCAATTTACAATATGCAGATGATACTATATTGTTCATGTAACATGACCTACATAAGGCCATGAACATGAAACTATTATTATGTATCTTTGAAAAATTATCGGGAATAAAATATATTTCCATAAGAGCGAGGTATTCTGTTTCGGGAAAGCCAAAGAGGAGGAGTAGTAGTACAAGCAAATATTTTGTTGTGAGGCTGGTTCTTTGCCTTTTCGATATTTGGGCATACCAATTCACTATAGAAAACTTAAGAATTCAGATTGGTATCCAGTAGAAACTAGACTGGAAGGAAAGTTAGGTTGCTGGAAGGGCAAGCTTTTATCATATGGTGATCGCTTATTTCTAATCAATTCTATTTTAACAAGCTTACCTATGTTTATGCTTTCGTTTCTGGAAATACCCAAGGGGGTAAGGAAGCGATTGGATTTCTATAGGTCTTTCTTTGGAAAACTGATGAGAATAAAAGAAAATATAGATTGACGAGATGGAACATAATTTGCAGACCTAAAGATCAGGGAGGTCTAGGTATAGAGGTGCTGGAAATAAAAAATAGGTGTTTATTAAGCAAATGTCTTTCTAAATTACTTAATGAGAAAGGGGTGTGGCAAGAATTGTTACATAATAAATATTTAAGTCAGAAAACCTTGTCTGAGGTCCAATCGAAATCAACTGATTCTCCATTTTGGAAGGGACTTATGAAGGTAAAGAATGAGTTCTTTGCTAGGGGGAACTTCCAAATTAGGGATGGGGCCAATACTAGGTTGTGGGAACATACATGGTTAGGTGAGGTATCCATGTCACGACAATATCCATCATTGTATATTATTGTGCAATGGACGAATATGACCGTGGCTCAAGTTTTAGCTCAAGTACCACTAAATATTGGTTTTATAAGAGTAATTAATGGCAATAAGTGGTCTGGTTGGCTTCACTTATGCAAATGGCTAATGATGGTCCAGTTGTCATAGGACAAGGGTTTGTGTGGAACTTAACAGCATCCGGGTGTTCTCGGTGAAATCCATATACGAGGACCTTATGAATGATCATACGGTTTTTCTTCGGAAATATCTTTAGAAATTGAAAATCCCACTTAAAATGAAAATTTTCATGTGGTTTCTTTATAACAAAGTTCTTACTAAGGATAATTTACTTAAAAGGGATTGGGTAGGGTGCAGCAGGTGTTATTTCTATGGCTCATAGGAGACCATAGAACATCTGTTTATATCTTGTCCGTTTGCTCGCCTTTTGTGGCGTATTGTTCATTTTTCTTTTGATCTCCCCTCCATCTAATATAACGAATATGTTTAGAAATTGGTTAAATGGTGTGGATAAAAAGTCTAAGGCTTGAATTCGAATTGGTGTCTCGGCCTTGTGTTGGTCTATTTGGCGTTCAGGAATGATATTATCTTTAACAAAAATAAAACATTTAATATTTTGTAGGTGATTCATATGGTGGCACATTGGGTGTAACTTTGGGCTTTCCTATAGCCACAAGAACAGCGGGACATATGGTCACTGGGTGCAGCCGTCTCCTGATGGTCGCTCGAGGTATCTTTATCCAGTCGTGTTGGCGGTATACTAGTCATTTACAAGATGTTTAGTGATCATTTATCGCATGTCTTTTGCTGGTTGGTGCATGTATCAACTTTATGTGACTCTTGAATTGTAAAACTATTGGATGATGACTAAGTATTAAAAGGTTGTGTGCATCGACTGATACATAGGCCGGGGTTTTACTCCCCTTTTTTTTTAAAAATATAACATTGAGTTTAACCTATATGAAAAATTACTCTGAACCTTGTGAATATTTATTTTTTATGAGCAGAATTTTAAATACTCCCTCCATACGGGTTTATTGGACTAACACGGAGGCGAAGAGATATATTTGACTACAAATTGGACCAATAATATATGAATCATATGTCACAAAAATTATATCATTAGAAAGAGCTTTTAAATATCAATCCAATGGTATAATTTTTGTGACATATAACTCATGTTTTATTGATAAATTTTATGGTAAAACTTTTTTCTTGAACTCCGTGTTAGTCTAATAAACCCGTACCGAGGTAGTACATCTAAAATTCAAAATTTATTACTCCCACGATCTATATTAATTATCACTAGATTGAATATATCTCGCACTAAAACATGTCTAGAATACATTCATTTCTGTGACAAGTAATATGGACTAGAACAAGTATTTATTAATTGGCAGCGGCATGTTAAAGCCCTTCACGCATCGGTGTCAAAAAAATTTTAAGAGCAATCGGCAGGAGCACTGCCTTTTCTATTAGAAGAGGGAATAATCGGTCAAAGTACAGAATGACATGTTTAGATTAAGGTGAAAACATGCCAAAACCACCAGAAAACCCGCCAAAAACTAGTCTGCCTCGGCTGGGATAGCCGGCCCATGCGTATGAAAAGCGCTCTTCCGTTGAAGTATGTTGTATCTGGCCATGGAAGCGACCTCTATATAGGTTAGCCGTCGACTCGTAAAGATTCTTCGGTTTCGTTCCTTCCAGGCATTCCATAGGACGTAAATCATGCGGCCACTAAGGCGGTTCTGCTCCTTTGTTGATCTTCCGACGATCAAATCGTCCCACCATTCTGATATGGAGGGAAAGGATTGCCCGGGACTGCCGATTGTATCGTTGTTCCAGGATTGCGTTGTGTTCCAGACATCAGTCGTGAAAGGACAATCTTTGCAGAGATGGTTGGCAGTTTCCGGGGCCGATGCACAAAGCGGGCAGATGGGGTCATGAGGCCATCCCCTGATGGCCAGCATGTCAGCGGTCAGTAGTTTTCCGTGTAGGGCCAGCCAAGAGAAGAGCTTGCACTTCGGCTCAGCGTGGGCGTCCCAAATCTTTTGCGCCTTGAATTTGGGAAAACAACCGTTGAATTGTGCGTGATAGGCCGAGCTGGCGGAGTATACTCCGTCATCGGTGAGGGTCCATTTGATGGAATCAGGAAGCGTCGTACTCAACTGAGTTTGTTGGGTGATGTCCCAAACCTCCATGTATTATGCAAGCTGGGTCGGCGTGTTGAGCCTGGCAACCATGCGGATCCAGTTTCCATTAGCAAACTCTAACCCAACAGTCCTCTTTTTTCTTGTAGCGATCTTGTAGAGGTCGGGAGCTTGAGAGGCCCGTGGTCACACTAGTTGCCGTGCCAGAAAGAAGCGGTTTCACCGTTTTCGACTGTGATCTTGGTACATGCTCGAAAAAGGGCCATGTCAGAGGAGTTACAAGGAAGCTTTGATCCGGCCCAGGTGCGTGTAGGGTCAGTCCATTGGAGCCAAGGCCAGCGGAGCCTCAGCGCTCTTCCAGTACGCTCGATACCAGGCATCCCGAGCCTTCCCAAGGCCTTAGGTCTGCAGACGGTCTTCCAGTTTACCAGCGCTTTCCCTTGAGCAGCGTGCTCGTCTTCATCTCCCGCCCAGACGAAGTTTCTTACAATCTTTATAATCTTCTTGCGAGCCCAGTTTGATAGAGGAATAGATGTGGAGTGGTAGATCGTAGTGGCCATGAGCACGGACTTTGCCAGGGTGATTCTTCCGGGACGCACAATATTTTTTCCCAACCACCCAGTGAGTTTTCCAGCAATCTTATCGAAGAGAGTTGTCAAATAGGAGCTGCCGTTGTCTACAGTCTGTTTCCCTGACACCTCTCATTTTTTGAACTGCATTTAGCCACAAGTCCTGAACTGCACAATCCTATTCCCTAAAAAATAAATAAATAAATAAAGACTTCGCAATCCAATCCTGTGTCGTCAATTCCAGTACGTGCTAAATGCTGTGCCACTTGGATCCAACACACACTCACAAGAATCAAAGATCTGCATGTGCTGAACTGCTGATGTGCATATGCGTAACCCTCCAACTCTCCCAACAGCCTATAGGAAACCGCGGGCCGGGAGGCGCAGGATCCGTTGTTTCTCTCAGAGAGGAAAGCCTTTTGACCTAGGAAAAAGAAAGGTAAAACTCGAGCGAGGAGACATCTTTGGGGTCAAGTCTTAATTCACACCTTTTCATGTCGAAGTCACCGCAGCTTGCAGAAGATACCCGATAGACATGGCATGTCATTGGCACTAACCCCTGTGTGGCCGAACGGGTGGTCAGTAAAAGATCGGTTGCTGCTGGGCAGAAACCATCATCTGTTTTGATTGGTGCTTCGTGCAACATTGGTATCTTCTTTGATTACTAGCAGATGGTGCCCCTTCCCTGTTAATTTCCCGCTTACAAGTATAGATTTTGTCTCCGTGGTTGTGGAAAATTACTGATACCACGGCTGCACATTCTGACGGTTGGATGCATGATAATTTATTTATTTTGAAACAAGAAAAAAGATCTGTCATTTTTATTACTACCTCCTTTCAGAAAAACTTAGAGTTTGTCTAGATTTATATGTACCTAGACGTATTTTAATATATAGATATATTTAAATATAGACAATTCCAGATCAGTTATTTCAGGATGGATGGGGTAGTAATTAAGAAGTTCACGAGAATTTTGTACTACTGGTAGATACGTACGTACACTTAGAGCATCTCCACTCACGTTCTCACGATACCGATCCCAGGGCAAAATTTAGGTCTAGACGCCCAGTCGCATTCCAAGAATCCCGGTTTTATTCGAATTTGGGTGAACTTTGGTCTGAACTTCTCGTGCCATTCTCAACATCCCGAAAACGCTCTGGAAACGCCGGACGAAGTGAAAACGGGCGTGGGCCAGCTCTGTCGGCGACTGAAGACCAAACTCCCGTCCTTTTCTTGCTCGCCCTCCCGCTTTTCTTCCCCATTTCCCCCACTTCCGCCACTTCGCCGAGCTCCCGTCCACCTGCCATGTCGTCCAAGGGTTTCGTCAAACTCAGATCGAACCTCGGCGAGGAATCGGGAAAGAAAAAGACGAGGTAAACTTTGGGATCAATTCTTAATTCACACCTTTCGTGTCGAAATCACCCCAGCTTGCATAAGATACCTGATAGACATGGCATGTCATTGGCACTAATCCCTGTTCGGCCGAACGGGTGTTCAGTAAAAGATCGGGTGGTGGTGGGATTGCTGCTTGATGCAACATTGGAATCTTTTTTAAGAACTAGCGGATGGTGCCCCCCCTTCCGTGTTAACTAGTTGATTCCCCGCGCGTTGCTGCGGTCATTAGAGATGATTTTCATGTATACAAAAACATAAACAGTCTATAGAAATATAATGTTTATTTGAAGATGAAATTATCTCATATATGTTAAACTATATAAAGACTTATCTATGGTCTTATAGTTTTAATATAGCAACAATTAACGGTAATAATATTGTGATGGTCACATGTGCATCATTAGGGAGAAGGGACTAAAAAATATAGCTGAAATAGTTTGTAGCTAGAATACATATTTAGATACAGATGTAAAAATAGTAAGCATATACCATCGAATATAATGTCCCAAATCACGTAGAGGGTAATGACCTGCCATAAAATTAAGAAGTAACATCGGAATCATGTGCCAAAATAACACTCGAAATTCAATTAAGACAAGTCGTTAGTAATGAGAGCATAACTGTATAACTCTAATTTCAAGGTTGTTACATCAGAATGCCAGAACTAAGCAGAGACACTGACTGCACTCAAGTGCAGGGTTTCAGCCATGTCCAAACTCACTGCACGTGTGAACCTTTTCCATAAAACCTTTTGAGGCGTGTGGCAAAGGGTCAAGAGTAGGATTTAGTTTGAAGAGTTAAATGTAGTCCTGATAAACAATTTATAGAAGTATGTCAGTATGTATGGAATTATTCTATACTAAAAACATAATTTTATAACCAAAGATTCACGTTTAATTTGAATGTCGGCAGAAATTGTCCTGGCATAGGAAGTTCATCTCACGCATGTCTACGGTAGTACTCCCTCCGTTTAAAAATATAAAATATTTTAGGTTTGTGAATGAGCTGTATCTATATATCTTTTAGTATCTAGATTCGTTGAACCTATACACTAAAACGTGTCTATGTACATCTTATTCACAAACCTAAAACATCTTATATTTTTAAACGAAGGGAGTACAACACAACACTAAATGTGGTATTAATGTCCCCAACAAATCTCTCTACATAGGATGTTCTTTCAGTTCGCAATTGTGCAGCTGCACTGTGTTAATGTTTGAATTTTCAGGTCATAATGTAAGGTGAAATTTTCCATCAGATGTTTACATGTGAGTCTATGACGCCAGGTTTCCTTTCAATCTCTTTGGTGTAGCAGTTCTAGATGGTTTTGCTTCGAATTTGGAGTAATACAAATGATGGTCATATTGATGAAAAAACGGGGCTGAAGCCCTTTACCTCATCTCAGGACCTGACAGGTTAGGCTTCATCAAGATAAACGGATCCTGGGGCAGACCATCACACAACAAACCAGTCACGAGTCTTCCTTGTTGTTGAGCACAACTGCCTTTGTCTCGGTGTCGCAGAGGAGCGGCCGAGCCGAGACGTCCAGGAGCACGACTCGCCGCGCCTCTAAGTACACGGCCGTTTGAGATATGGTAAACAGGACGGCCTGCCATCGGTCGACGACGCAGCAATGGCTAAGCCCCCCTCCACGGGGTGGGGACGGGCGGCGGCGGGAACGAAGGAGCGATGCTCGAAGGCAATCAACCATGACGGCGAGGGCGACAGCAGGAGGTACCCCATGGAACCGCCAGCAAAAGCAATGGTGGAAGTGAGAATAGCAGTTGTGATGGTGTAGGCCTGTAGGGGATAACCGGATTAGGAGCTTGCCCATGTCGGAGGCGGAGGAGGCAGAGTGGGTGATCTTCTTATTAGATCATAATCCATCGGTTTCATATGCTTTTATTTCTCGTGAAGGATTTGTGGAAGAGGAAAGGAGCGAACCATCACAGAGATTAATAGAGATAGAGAAGAGGAAGGAGCGTTGGTGGTTGCACGGTTGCTCATTGGCGTGAGTGTGAGGCCACGGCTGGGCAGCGTTATGGACTGAGATTGCAATCAGGACAGACACATAACTAATAACCATCGATTTTCAATCAGAGAGATAGAAATAATTAGGGTGACGTGGGTACACAGAATTTCAGCTTGCAAACATTAAATGCATCTAAGTGGGGATGAACTTTATAGATATTATAGATTTCCCGCTTACAAGACCCTTATAATTAAACTGTAGTATAAATTTTATCTCCGTGGTCGTGAAAAATTACAGATACCACGACTTGAAAAGTTTCTTGGCAAGTGCTGGGGACGGCTGCACATTCTGACGGTTGGATGCATGATATAATTTATTTATTTTCAAACAAGAAAAATGATTTGCCCTTTTTATTAACTAAGAAGAAGTTTACGATAATTTTGTAATAGTAGTAGATACTATGTACACTTACGCCCTAGTGAGGTACTGGAATCCAGTCGCGCAGACGCACCATCTCCCGGGAAAAAAAGAGATCTTGCCCTAGGGCACAAGTCTTCCGACACCAGCCTCCGACGGCTCACCCGCCGACGAGATAGGTCATCGGTGGTGAGGGGGTCGCCGGATCCACGCGTATGGATAGTTTTTAGCCAAACTAGATTCGTTTTTAGATTGTTCATCGTCATGGTTCGGGGGCGACGATGGCGACGCTGAATAATTATTCTCCAGATCCTCTCCCAATTGATTCGAAGATCAGTCTATTCACGCAAGGATGATGCGACGGTGGCGGCATCCTTGTGGTGGATGTTTGTCCTCAGGATCCACCGTTGCGGCGGTGTTTGTTTTAGCGTCAACGTGGAACCTGTGAGGTAGTCAAGGAGCGGATGCAGATTGTGGTCTGCATCGACGGCATCTGGAAGATGGTGGATCGTGTGTTGGGTCCGTGGTTCATGGATGGAAAGTATGGTTTCCTCCTCCGACGTCTTAGTCGTGAGAGAGTGCTAGATCTGGAGTTCGATGGCTTGTCCGGGTTACTGCCCCGGTCTGATTCGTTTAACGACAATGGTTTCACCTTGGGTGAGCCACTTTGCAGGTCCGCAAAGCTGCATACCAGCGATGGAGCCGCATCGAGCTCAGGTGATAAGGTGATCCGTTATTTTTTCCTTTGGTGGCCGTTGTTGTGGTGCCAGATGCAGGTGACGTGCCTTGGTGTCAAGCTTGGAGGATTTTTCTGTCTGAATTGTAATTTTTTTTTCTTGGATGGTGGTCCTTTGCGCAAAAACTTGTTTTCTACTATTTTTCAGTTTTATCCTATCGCTGTCTACGTAGCTTTATTATGACATTTTAACACAACACAGCAGCGTCTGAACCCTGAATTTTAACACGACTAAGCAGACAACACGGATCTGACTCTGACCACCACAATGCCAAGCTTGAACCAGAGCAAGAAGCTATCATGAAAACCTGAAGAGGGCTCCATCACTAATTCGAACACTAGCTGGCGAGCCCGACGTGCTCGTCTGCGGCCTGTTAACTCTGAGTGTGCGCCTTCCCCTCCCGCCGTCCGTCTCCGCTAATATACGATTCAGTCAGTCTGCGCTTTTCCTTCCTGTCAGTAGTACTACCGTCGAAGTCGTGTCAGAGAAAGCTGCGTGTCACCGGCGGTGGTGGCGCCGTTTATTCTGCTGTCACCAGGTGCTTTGCCTAACAGCTAAGCAGCCGATCAATGATGAACCGCTCTCCTGTTCTTCTGCAGTATCATCATCGGTGTATCGTATCAGACGCTTCACTAGCACTATATGGAAAGGAAATGGTGTGGCCTTTGTGGCCGAGAGGTATTTGTCCGGCCGAGAGTTTAGCTGAAATCGGCACGAGCCCCTTTGCGTTGGGCATTGCCATATATTCTTAGAGTAAGTATAATAATATCTACTCAGCTGGCTATAGCACTTGCCACATCATCAAAAGCTTGGCCCTTGGAGGGGACCGGAGGGGCAGTCGCTCGGGCCCAAAATTTTGGGGGGCCCTCTCCAGATATGTGCTGTATATATAGGCTATAATAGATTTTAGAAAAGATAAAAAAGTAGCAGTTTTAAGTTTTCTATTAGACTAGATTGGGCCCTCTATTTTGCTAGACATATACATACGTTTCAGATTTGGAGTCTATCACGACAGCCTGTACCTAACCTGCGATTAGATTAGCTATCCTCTTTGATCGTATCGTATGAAGGCATGCCGCACGCCGGTTCCTGCCTCGACCTCGACTCAACGCTGCGCTGTCGATCGTAGGAAGGCCGGCACGCGGCAAGCAACAAGCCGCCGCCTGTCGGCCGATTGTCGCCTATCTCCTCGCCCCCTCGCCCTTTGCCTTTGCATGTGGCCTGTCTCTCGTCTCGCTTTGGCCGTTCATCGTCTGCAAGACCGAATTCTGAATTTCTGATCTCAGTCTTCTACAGTCTAACGTTGCCCCTAATTTTTTTATTCTAATTAGTAGTTTTTTTTATATTTTTAATGTGGTTAATTGGTTATGGCACCTTATTCCGGTGCTAAGAAAAGTAAAAAGAGAAAAAAAGAGCAGAAGTTGATTGACTCACGTAGAGGCCTCAGGAGATTAGTGACGCAACGAGCTTTCCCATCACGACTGATACTACTAGCATGCACCTATTATTACAGTTGGGTAGTCTATGTCCACCAGGTGGTAAATTACGACAGGTTTAACACAACGTTGTGTGGTGCAAATATATAGAGTAGCTTGTCACGATCGCTTGTTGGCATGGAATTCGGACCATGCTGGCTTGCAGTGTCCAATTCCAACGTGCAAACCTCTGAACCAGCTCCAGCTCCAGCTAGCTAGCCGCGAAACCGATCGATCGAGTCAAAACGTCTATGACGAAACACGTACCACGTTCACGTACGCAGGACGCCCGACCACGTAAGCGACGAAACGGAGCAACGAACGAACGCTCTCGTCGCCGCGTACGTCTACGTTCCAAAAACGTTCGGGTCGTGCTCCAGCAAATAATAACTGAACCTATAAATGGTCGTAAATCTAAGTTGGCTATATTGATCGGTAGGCTTTGGCAGAAGCGGTGGTCTCGTTAGAGACCCCGAGTACGTGTTTATATCTAGCGAGAAAAGCCCTCGCTGTGGCGTTACATACAGGAGGAGATATCGATCAGTTTTGTTACAGAGAGATAAGGAGATCAATCTCCTTCCTAATTTAAACAACCAATAGATATTCTAAATACTTGGAACAGCCGGAGTACTACTCCAACGTGATACAAGAAAATGTTACATGCCATAAAATCTAACAGCCTCCCTTAATCACAACCTTCAGAAAGGTTAAGGTTACGTTTGAACTCATTCAGATCTTTTACTGCCAAAGCTTTTGTAAAACCATGTACAACTTGATCTTTGCTTGATATAAATCGGATATCAAGCATTCTGCTTGCAACTCTTTCTCGAACAAAGTGATAATCTATCTCAATGTGTTTTGTTCTGGCATGGAAAACAGGATTTGCAGACAAATATGTAGCTCCTAAATTATCACACCATAGACATGGCTTTACCTTCAGTTTAACACCAAGTTCACCAAGTAAAGCTTCAACCCATATCAATTCAGCAGTAGCATTGGCTAAAGCTTTATATTCAGCTTCAGTGCTAGATCTTGAAACCGTTTGCTGTTTTCTTGCACTCCATGAAACCAAGTTTGGTCCAAGAAAAACAGCAAACCCACCTGTAGATCTTCTATCATCTAGGCAACCTGCCCAATCTACATCTGAGAAAGCACTAAGCAAACTAGACGAAGACTGCTGAAAAGTTAATCCAACATGTATAGTACCCTGAACATATCTTAAGATCCTCTTTACAGCTGTCCAATGGGAAGTTGTTGGGGCGTGCAGATATTGACATACTTTATTTACTGAGAAGGAAATATCAGGTCTTGTAAGTGTTAAGTATTGTAAGGCACCTACAATACTTCTATATTGTGTATCATCAGGACCAAGAAGTGTTCCTTCATTCAAGGATAATTTTCCAGTAGATGATAAGGGTGTAGGAGAAATTGTGCACTTTGTCATACCAACTTTAGCTAGCAAATCAGCAGCATATTTCTCTTGAGTGAGTAGCATTCTGAGTTTTCTTTACCTCAATCCCTAAGAAGAAGTGGAGATCTCCTAAGTCCTTGAGTGCAAAATCAGTGTTGAGATCATGAAGGAGAGCAGAAATAGCTTGATCAGATGAACTGGTGACTATGATATCATCAACATAGATTAGAACAAATATCATAACTTTTGCTTTGTTAAAGAGAAAGAGTGAAGTATCTGCTTTTGAGGGAATAAAACCAAGCTGTTGCAACTTAGCACTAAGTCTGGAGTACCAAGCTCTGGGGGCTTCCTTAAGACCATAAAGAGCTTTATCAAGTTTGCAAATATAGTTTGGAGTAGCGGAAGACTCAAAACCTGGAGGTTGTTTCATATACACTTCCTCTTCCAGAACGCCATGCAAAAACGCGTTCTTGACATCTAACTGCCGCAGACTCCAGCCTCTGGAGACAGCCACTGCCAGAACAAGTCTGATAGTTGTTGCCTTGACAACCGGACTGAAGGTATCTTCATAATCTATACCATACCTTTGCTTGAATCCTTTTGCTACCAAGCATGCCTTGTACTTATCAATTGTACCATCTGCATGTTTCTTAACACGATATACCCACTTACAGTCAATGAGATTCTTTGTAAAATGCGGAGAAACAAGGTGCCATGTTTTATTTTCCATCAGTGCACTGTATCTTCTTCCACCGCCTTGCGCCAACGATCATCCCCAAGAGCTTCAGAAAGTGTTTGAGGTTCACCTGTGGACGTAAACAGACCATAGCGAACAGTTCCATCAGTGTACTGCTTTGGGGTACGTATACCTTTCTGAAGTCGCGTACAAGGTTCTAGCGGTGGAGGATTTAGTGGTACAGGCAAAGTTGTAGTAGAGCCCGGCACAGAAGATCCACCAGCAGCCTCGTTTTCCTCACCCTCGTTTTCTTCCTGGGCGTCAGCAGCTGCCCTGTTTTCGGCGTCAGGTGGTGAGGCGGGAAAATGTGCAGCCCTGGCGTCAGCAGGCTCAGCGGGGGACCGCGGTCGGGGGCCCCGCGACAGGGACCGGGAGCGTGGCGTGGAATCCCTGGAGGGCGACGCGAAGGGGGGTCGTTGATGTCGAAGCGGAGACCGGGCGTCGCGTCGGGAGCGAGGACGCCTCGCAGTCCGCCCAGGGGACAGCGACCGCAGGCGGGTCCGTGCATGCGGAAGTGGGGACCGGGACCGAGGCGACGTGTCGTGACGCGGTTGACGCAGGGGCGAGGGCGACCGTGACCTTGATGGCGTGGCGCGGGTGCCTCGAGGTGGGAACGTGGGCCCCCAGGAACCAGGCGGGTGCGCACAGGCCGGGGAGTCTGACTGCCGTATAGAAGGATCTTCCTCGGGATTGACGTCCGCGCGATCCAAGGAAGCTTCAGCACAATCTTTTTCGGAACTGCTGCTTGCATTGGAATTTTGTGAGGCTGATTTCTCCGTGGTTTCTTCAGAAATTTGAGTGGAATTTCTTGCAGTTTCGTCTTGGTCATCAGCAGTCCCTTCAAGAACATTGTGATCTGCAATCTCTTGATGCTCATTAGTAACAACAGGCACAACGGGCACAGTCATATAATCATCAACAATTGCAACCCCATTATTTTGTGTCTCTTGAGGTAAAAGAAGTATATCATGACGAAGGCGTGAGCCAGCATTAGGATGCAACTTAGCAAAAGGGAAAACATTTTCATCAAAGACAACATCCCTAGAGATATAAACACGACCAGTAGAAATCTCTAGACACTTGACACCTTTGTGACGGGGACTGTAGCCCAAGAAAACACACCGTGTAGAACGAAAAGAAAGCTTTCTTTTATTATAGGGACGGAGATTTGGCCAGCATGCACAACCAAAGACTCTAAGAGACTCATAGTTGGGTTTTGTGTGAAGGAGGCGTTCTACAGGGGTGTCATGATCTATAACTTTGCTAGGAAGAAGATTAATGAGAAAAGTGGCAGTAAGAAAGGCATCATCCCAAAATTTAAGAGGCATAGAGGAATTAGCAAGTAAGACAAGACCAACTTCAACAATATGGCGATGTTTTCTTTCAGCGGAGCCGTTTTGTTGGTGAGCATGAGGACATGATACATAGTGAGTAATGCCAATCTTTTGGAAGAAACTATTGAGTTTTTCATATTCACCTCCCCAATCGGTTTGCATGGTGATTATTTTCCTAGCAAATTTTCTTTCAACAAGTTGCTGAAAATTGAGAAAGACTTGATAAACATCAGAGCGTTTCTTGAGCAAGTAGATCCAAGTAAATTTACTGAAATCATCAATAAAACTCACATAATATGAATGTTTGCTAGCAGAAATAGGAGCTGGGCCCCATACATCAGAGAAAACTTGCTCTAAAGGAACAGTGGATACACTAGTAGAGACAAGGTATGGCAACTGATGGCTCTTAGCTAGTTGGCATGAATCACAGATGTATGGGTTTATTTCTGGGGTGAAAGAAATATTGTTTTTCCTAAGTACTTGTTGAACCACAAAAGAAGAAGGATGTCCTAAGCGGCGATGCCACGTAGAAGACGACGCTTTATTGTGATGAAGGCTTGCTTGGAAGAACTCGTAGCAGAGGGAACTAGCGGGTAGAGGCCATCACGACATGGTCCTTTAAACAGAGTTCTCCTTGTGGCCTGGTCCTTGATCAAAAAGAAGTATGGGTGAAATTCAAGAAACACATTATTATCGAGAGTAAGCTTGTGAACAGATAAAAGGTTCTTGGAAGCACTGGGAACATGCAGAATATTTTTGAGTTGTAGTGTATTACATGGGGTGCATAAAGTTGAGTGACCAGTATGACTTATTTGCATACCGTTTCCGTTGGCCGTGTGGACATGATCACGTCCGTTGTACTTGTCATGAGTGGTGAGTTTGTTCAACTCTGAAGTGACATGGTGGGTGGCACCTGAGTCAGGGTACTAGTTGGTGTCGACACCATAGGATGCCACATGAGCACCCTTTTCCTCGCCATCATCCTCGGAGTCATGACGATCTTGATAGCGCCACCAGCACTCGCTGGCGGGGTGACCGTGGATCTTGCAGATTTGACAAGTGACGTCGACGAAGCGGGTGGGAGCACGGCTACGGCGGCGCCCTCCAACATCACGGCGTCGGCCTCCATCATCACGACGGCGGCCACCATCGCGTCCATCATCACGCCGCCCATCACGGCGGCCTCCATCATCATCACGCCGCACGTCGCGGCGAGCTCCATCATCATCACGCCGCCCATCACGGCGGCCTCCATCGCGGGCGCCATCATCACGACGATGGCCTCCACCATCACGGTAACCACCACGGTCTGGTGATCGACCACGATCTCCACGAGGGCGGAAGTCACGGTTGCCATCACGTGTAGGGCGTGCAGCAAGATTGGCGGAGGAGGTGAAGCCAGCACCCTGTCCTGATTCTGCTAGCATATCTTGCCGAAGATCGTGAGCACAAAGTTGACTATAAAGATCATCAAGAGTAGTACCAGGATTGCCGTTGACGGAGGAAACGAGGTCGTTGTAGGTGGCGTCGAGGCCGTTGAGGATGTATCCCACCATCTCATCTTCTTCCACGGGTTTGCCCGCGGCGGCAAGTTCAGAGCCAAAGCTCTTCATCTTGGCGAAGAACTGGGCCGCGGACATGTCGAGCTTCTTGGTGTTGTTCAATGACCCCCGCAGATGATTGATCTTTGTGCGGGAGTGGGATGAAAACATGCCGGTGAGGGTAGACCATACCTCAGCAGCAGTGTCAATCCCGACGACATGGGGAATCATCTCAGCGGACAGGGAGTTCACTAGGAACCCGAGCACCGTTTGATCCCGAGACAACCATGCCGTGTAGGCAGGGTTGGGGATGATGGTCTTCTTCTTGTTGGCGTCTTCAACCTCCAAGGTCTTCACCGGCGCGGCGTCGGTACCATCGAGCAAGTCGAGGACCTGAGCACCACGAAGGGGGGGAGGACAAGGGTCTTCCAGAAGAGGAAGTTAGCCCGAGTCAATTTTTGGGAGGGTGGAGATCCCAGTGCGGCGGAAAGCACGGACGGACGACGACGATGGCCGCAAGAGGGATTGTGTCTTGGGGTTCTTGGTTGTATTTGGCGTGGGGCAGAGGGAACCAGCAGCAGCGCCAGGGGTTTTATCGTGGAGCAGCGGCGGCAGAAGGTTGCAGCGGCGATGGCTCGGTTGTGGGATTTTCTTCAGATCGGTTTGCGGCGGCAGAGTCAAGGAAGAGAAGGCTCTGATACCATATTGATCGGTAGGCTTTGGCAGAAGCGGTGGTCTCGTTAGAAACCCCGAGTACGTGTTTATATCTAGCGAGAAAAGCCCTCGCTGTGGCGTTACAAACAGGAGGAGATATCGATCAGTTTTGTTACAGAGAGATAAGGAGATCAATCTCCTTCCTAATTTAAACAACCAATAGATATCCTAAATACTTGGAACAGCCGGAGTACTACTCCAACGTGATACAAGAAAATGTTACATGCCATGTTACATAAAATCTAACAGGCTGAACGCTCCAAAAACGGGTCGCGGTGGCAATGACTACGTCAGGTCAGGTCCCTCTTGCTTTCGGAAAGGAGGAAAATAATGCGAGCAAAGCTGTTTTTGCACTGAAGTTGAGACTACCGGCGTGCCGCGTGCGTGAGAGCAACACGGGTAAGTACAGTGGTGCAGATAGCCGTGGCCACACCATAAATATCCAGGGATCTCATCTCGTGCATGGACCATGGCAGCACGTAAAGTAACCCGACCAGGGATTGATAGTTGATGAGTGGTTCGCAGGGATGCAATATGACTGGATCGGATCAGACTTTTTCTGGTAGAATGATAAACTTCCAGGCAGCGCAGCTTTATACACACTGCATCCGCCGGTCTGCAAGTTTACATTGTCCAATGAGCGTGAGCAACAAACCTTGAGCCACTAAAGGACACGTGCGCTACGCCGAGGCCAAAAAACCGTCGGCGTAGGCCAAAATGCCCTTGACGTATGGTATACCGACGGCTGTCCTCGGCGTAGCCTCGTAAAGCAAAGTCTCCTTGGCGAACGCGCACGAGCCGTCGGCGTCCTTACATCGACTTCTTTGCTTTATGTGACGCCGCACATAGCATGTCCGCCGGTTGCAAGAATTTTTTTAAAAAAAAATTATTATTTTTGAATTTTTTTAATCTTTGAATTGTTTGACTCGTTAATCTCTCACTTTGAACACTAATTACACTTAATATTTGATTAAATTGCAGTCTTAGTCAAACTTTCCGGCCGATCACCCATCCTAATACTACTCCAGCTCCAGCACGCTTAACTTTCTCGTTCCTTCAAAATCTGTTTGCGCAAAGTAATTCATACATTGTTGTCAATACTATGATATCAATCCTATTAACTCTTATATCATCATGTCACATGTTTGTATTTTTTAAAATTACAAAAAAATATTTTAGTAAACATTATTGAATAAGTAAAAATATTATTGAATTCAAATAAAAATATAATAATTTTACTTTTTTGTATTTCTCTATTTAATATGGAATAATTAATATCTTTAAATCCGTAGATTGGAATTTGAAAAATAATGTGTCTAAATTGATCAGAAAAATGAGAGGAATCCAAATATGATATCCATATCAACTAATCACAAACCCCATGTTTTTGAATTAGCTATTTGTTGGTTGCTTCAGAAAATCCTCCTTTTTTGCGCTCGTAAAATGAAAAATGCCTTTTTGGTGCGACGAAAAGGTAAACTTGCATTGGATCTTTGATAAAATAGCATATTGTGAACCTAAAAATGAATTTTGTAAAAAAACATGAGCGTTGAATCATGTACATGTAGTTCATATCTAACCACTTATAACCGATTCGGCATGAATTTATCTTTTCCACCAGGGGTGGACGGAAAGGTTTAGGATCCCCCTGTTGGGACATTGTCCATACAAGGCGGTCTAGTATTTTTTTTAAATGTGGTGGTAGCATTTTGAATTAGCCATTTGGTGGATGCTTCACAAAACTGTCCGTTTTTATGCTCGGAAAATGAAAAATGGCTTTTTGGTACGACAAAAAGGAATACTTCCTCCTGCAACATTGTTCGTCATCTCATGATGCACATGTATGCACAATATAGGCACATTATCACAAACTATGCCTTGATTCTACCCATAGCATTGGTCATTTGACCCGAAAGCCAAGAAACCTCGAATGAGATAGGTCATTTTGTGAAGGATTTTTTCAGACATAATCAATATATCAGGTTTGATATTTTTCCTTGTAACTATATCACATAATATGATACCAACCGAAGGTTTCGTATTGTTTTGATTATTTTGAATTTTTTATGCCCATTTTAAACTATCGACAAACTTTGTCGAACGGCGGACATGAAGATTCTTAGCTCGGGGCCGAGCCTCGCTAAACTTGCATTGGATCTTTGATAAAAAAGTATATTGTGAACCTAAAATGATTTTGTAAAAAAACATGAGCATCGGATCATGTACCTGTAGTTCATATCTGACCCACTTCCTATCGATTCGGCAGGAATTTATCTTTTTCACCAGGAGTGGACGGAAAGGTTTCGGATCCCCCTATTGAGATATTGTCCATATAAGGTGGTCTAGTATTTTTATAAAATGTGGTGGTAGCATTTTGAATTAGCCATTTGGTGGCTGCTTCACAAAACCGTCCATTTTTTGTGCTCAGAAAATGAAAAATGGCTTTTTGGTGCAACGAAAAGGAAAATTTTCTCCTGCAACATTTTTCGCCATCCCATGATGCACATGTATGCACAATATGGACACATTATCACAAACTATGTCTTGATTCTAGCCATAACATTGATCATTTGACCCGAAAGCCAAGAAACCTCGAATGAGATAGGTCATTTTGTGAAGGTTTTTTCTAGACATAATCAATATACCAAGTTATGATATTTTTTCTTCTAACTATGTCACATAATATGACACCACGCGAAGGTTTCACATTGTTTTGATCGTTTTTGAATTTTTTATGCCCGTTTTAAACTATCGGAAAACTTTGTCAAACGGCGGGCATGAAGATTCTTAACTCGGGGATGAGCCTCGCTAAAATTGCATTGGATTTATGATAAAATAGCATATTGTGAACTTAAAAATGATTTTTGTAAAAAACATGAGCATTGGATCATGTATCTGTAGTTCATATCTGACCCACTTCCTACCGATTCGGCAGGAATTTATCTTTTTCACCAAGGATGGACGGAAAGGTTTCGGATCCCCCTGTTGGGACATTGTCCATATAAGGTGGTCTAGTATTTTTTGTAAAATGTGGTGGTAGCATTTGGAATTATCCATTTGGTGGTTGCTTCATAAAACCGTCTGTTTTTTATGCTCGGAAAATGATAATGTTTTTTTGGTGCGACGAAAAGGAAAACTTTCTCCTGCAACATTGTTATCCATCCCATGATACACATATATGCACAATATAGGCACATTATCACAAACTATGCCTTGATTCTAGCCATAACATTGGTCATTTGACCCGAAAGCCAAGAAACCTCGAATGAGATAGGTGATTATGCGAAGGTTTTTTAAGACATAATCAATATACCAAGTTTAATATTTTTCCTTGTAACTATGTCACGTAATATGACACTACGTGAAGGTTTCGCATTGTTTCGATAATTTTAAAAAATTTATGCCCGTTTTAAACTATATATAATGTTTTATGTTTCACTTAATTTTATTTTATAAATATGTAATATTTGAGTGTAGATAGATAGATCTTGTTTTTCTTCAAATTTTGATATATTATTTGTATTTTTCCAAATTAGAATGATTTAGTTATGGTTTTTCAAAGTTTAATGAGGTAAAAGAAAAAATAGCTACGCCGAGGGCAGCCGTCAGCGTAGGCTACACCGAGGGAAGCCGTCGGCATAGCATGGGATACTCTTAGGGAAATTCTAGGACGACGACCGCGAAGGGGAGTTGGCTTGGACGATGGCTACGCCAATGGCCCTGACGTTTGGCCGTCGGCGTAGCTCCCAGCCCTCGGCGTAGCTTCCTATTCCTGTAGTGAGCAAGATTGATGCCATTTTTTTTCCAACGATGATTGCGACACAAGCCACGGCGGCTATATTATCCAAGAGCTCTTATCTTCTCTTTCCGACCATTGCACCCTTCTTTTTGCTAGCTGCCAGGGTCTAAGGAGGCCGCCATTCTTTAGTTTCGGAGAATTTTGGACTCAAATGCCGGGATTTACGGAGGTTGTTCAAAAGGCTTGGACTGAGTCCATGGATCACTTAGACTCCTACCATATTCTTCACCCACAAGCTTCTCAACACCGGAAGACAACTTAGGAGGTAGAGTGATGGCGCCCCGCACTTGTCGTGGGACGCTTCGTTGGAAACCCCAAGAGAAAGGTATGAAGCAACACAGCAGCAAGTTTCCCTCAGTAAGAAACTGAGGTTATCAAACCAGTAAGAGGAAGGAAACGTCACACAGGTGTTGCAAGCAACGCAGAGACCTGCACAACACAAACTCAAGACTTTGCCCAAACGAATCAGTGAGGTTGTCAAGCTCACCGGTTTGCTGTAACCAAGGATTAAACGTATGGTGTGAAAGGTAATGGTTTGCAGCAAGTAAACAAGTAACAGTGAAAGATATATCAATGGTAAAGATTGGACCGGGGTCCATAGTTTACTAGAGGTGATCTTCTTAGATAAACAGCATGGCATGAAGGGTAAACAAATTACAGCAGGGCAATTGACAGGAACTGAGCAAGGCATAACAATGCAATTACTAGTTAGAAAGATCCTATGAGATTCGATTGGGCAATACAACAAGATACATAGACCGCCATCCAACTGTGTCTATGACTAGAAGTCCACCTCGAACCCCCTCCAGTATTAAGTTGCAAGCAACAGACAACTGCTTTAAGCAAAGTGTGTAAGGTAAACAGTCCACATGTTCCATGAACAAGAGACCATTGTTTTTCCCTAGTAGCAACAACACATCTACAACCGAAGAGATTATTGTCACTTCCCTTGAAAACTAGAGGCATGAACCCACTATCGAGCATAAATACCCCCTCTTGGAGTCACTAGCAACTACTTGGCCAAGATAACCACTAGCAATAGAGAGCATGCAAAATCACAAACAACACAGACATGATAGAATTATAAAGACAAAACCATTAATCAAACCAACATAATAATCTCAATATTCATCGGATCCCCGCAAACACAATATGCATGATTACAAATAGATTAGATCTTGATCATGAACGGAACTCACAAGATCTATACATGAAAGCACAAAGGAGGAGATACAACCATCTAGCTACTACATGGATCCATAGTCCAAGGTGGAACTACTCACGCATCATACCGGAGAGAAGGCCTCCGGGATGATCTCCCCTCCGGCAGGGTGCCGGGAAGAACTTCAGACCCCCCGATCTAGGGACGATGGTGGCGGCGGCTACAGATGGTTTCGTGGATATTTGATCGGGTAATTAGGGTTTCTGCATCGGGGGCTTCTTATAGGCGAAGGGGGAGGCCGAGGAGCCGCCAGGGCCACCAAACCCTAGCCAGGCGCGGGCCCACCTGTGGCCGGGCCTGGAGGGGATTGGCCCCTATGGCTCGCCTCCCGGGCTCCCCTCTGGACTTCTTGTTCCCCACGGAAAGTAATTGACTTTGTCCTTTGTCCCGTCCAATTCCGAGAATATTTCTTTACTAACTTTTCTGAAACCAAAAACAACAGAAAACAGGCATCTGGCATTGTTGCAACTTGTTAATAGGTTAGTACCAGAAAACATGTAAAAAGCACCTCAAAGTGTAGATAAGTAAAGCAAAGTAGATACTAAATAAGCATGGAGTATCAAAAATTATAGATATGTTTCCAACGTATCATAGAGTAAATCCATTTTCTCCAACTACAAGGTCCAACATCACATGGCGCTCACGGTTATTTTTCATCTTGACTTGGCAATGGAAACTAGAGATCTATCCCCGATTGCTCTGTCCAGTTTCAATCTCTCTAAGAAGAAAACGTGTACGGTTAGCGTCACTCTTCATTCTAATGCTTGAGTGCACCAAATTGACTATTACAATGGCCTCTCGGTTCAAAACAATGAGGATTCCGCGCATCTTTGGCAATTCACGTCGCAAGTTCACCTCATCGATATGCGACCCGTGATTCTATTCGTTGGAAGCTCACCTCTTCGACTTCCTCCTATATGGCTCAATTTGTAGGGCTCACACGCTCGGACATGAATGGCATTGTCTCGTAAAATTGGGCTCCCCCAAAATGCAAACTTTTCTTGTGGCTTATCATTTAAAATCGGATTTGGACGGCCGACCGCCTTCAAAATAGGGGGGGGGGGTGGCCAAATTATGGTAATTGTAACATTTGCACCCGAATTGGTGGCCCACATCATTTTCCAATGTCGCTATGCCACGAGAATTTGGCTAATAGTGAAATATTAGCTAGGTCTCTCCTACTCTAGGCCTCCCGAATGGTTATTTTTGTGTATGTTAAATCTTCTTGCCTTCATGTTGTCTATGCCTACCACGGGAAGAAGAAATCAATGGCCTCCCTCATGATGATAGTTTCTTGGGAGCTTTGGAACAAGCACAACACAAGGGTGTTTAAACACAAAAGCACAATGGTTTCTATCATCTTTGCACGCATCAAAATGGAAGTTAAATCCCGGTACTAAGCATTTGGGTCACCTTTTGCTGGGAGATTAGACTTTTATTCTACTTTTTATAGCCTTCGGGCAGACTTTCTGGTGCTACTATCTCCTTTTCTTTCAATGATTTAAGGTACTACCTCCGATCCTAAATAAGTGTCGCCATTTTGAACTAGACTTAGTTCAAAACCGTGACACTTTAGTTCAAAACCGTGACACTTATTTAGGATCGGAGGGAGTAAATCTTTTGCCATTCTTTCAAAAAAAATCGTGTATCATATTTTTCTTGACGGATTTGGACCGATCGAATAATGAACGATTTTGTATTTGAATGCGGATATACTAGTCCGCTGATTCAGAACAAAAACAAAATCAATCGAATAGATATGTGTATAAGTAGATCGGCAAACCAGACGACCATTTTTTTTTTTTGTAAAACAACCATATGACACACTCATCGTTCAATAATTGTCACGCAATTAAACAGTGAGGGAGGACTGAAAGAACTTGTGGTAGGACGAACTCTAGAAAATGGCACAAAGACCAAATTAAAATTGACCCAAGCGAATAATATTGTACGCAATTCTAAGACCAAATTGAAATTAACCTTGTAGTGGTCCTTCACAGTAATACGAAGTACAGCAGGTCGACCTGAGGAGCTTGACCACAACATAAATATCCAGGGATCTCGTCTGGTGCATGGGCCATGGCGAGCACGTACTACAGTAACACATCTGGCCGACCTGCCTGACCACCACCGAGTGATGATTGATGAGTGGTTCGTATGTCTCTCCGATCGATCAGCGGCCCTCCTTTCCCCCGTCGCCCCTTTTCACCCCGGCCCGCGGGCCACTGTCTCGTCGTGCTGACAGAAAGAAACCACCAATCACACACTCCGGCCCCCGATCGGCCGATTGCGTCGCGCGTGGAAAAAAAATCTGCGTCGCTCAAATATCTCCGTCATTCATCACGCGCCCGCCTGCCTGGCTGGCTCGGGAAACATACGCCGACGGCCCGGGCCCCACCCGAGCGAGCGAGCTTCACTGATCGATCGATCACCTTTGCTGCGCGCCCACTCGCCGTGCCGTTGCGTTGAGTAGATCGATCGAACCCCCGCCCTGGCCGGCCCCTTTATATACGGCCTTCGCTCCATTCCGCCCCAGCAGAGACGCGACCTAGACGAAAAGAAACACACATAGTACACCTTGCTTGCTCCGGCCGTGTGAAGCCCCCACAGCTCTTGGCGTGCACCGCACCAGCACTCCAGCTAGAACCTGGTGCAGCTGCGCCGTGATCCGACGCCGGCCGGCGAGGAATCCGATCGACCGAACGAGAAGCCATTTCCGTGCACACCAACCAGCAACCAAGATGAACGCCCCGACGTCGTGGCTGTTCGCGGACAACTCGAGGTACAGCACCCGTTCGCGGCTGCTCTTCATCGGCCTCTCCTTCGCCATCGGCATCGCCACCTTCCTCCTCTACCTCGCCATCTGGTACGCCTGCAGCCGCCGCAGCCGCGCCCTGCGCCAGCGCCAGCGCGCCGCGGAGGAGGACCTGGAGGCCGGCGGCGCCTCCTCGCCGGGGCCCGGCGAGCGCCGCGGCATGAGCGACGCCGCGATCGCCGCGCTCCCGACCTTCACGTACGAGCTCCCCGACGAGAACGATGGCGGCGCGCAGCAGTCCCAGGCCGCCGCGGACTGCGCGGTGTGCCTCGGTCAGGTGGAGGCGGGGGAGACGGTGCGGCGGCTCCCCAAGTGCGCGCATTTGTTCCACGCCGAGTGCGTGGACGCCTGGCTGCGCGCGCACTCCACGTGCCCCATGTGCCGCGCCGCCGTCGGCCCGCCCGCCGCCGCCGCCCCCAAGAAGGACGGCACAGCAGACGCCACCCCGGCGGATGCGACGACAGCGACGGCAGAGGCGCTGCCACCTGTCTAGGCTCGCGTGGCTGTTGGACGCGCGCCAAGCTTGGGAAGAGTGAAGTGAACCACATGATTGATAGGAGAATAGCTACGTACGTACTACAGCGATGGATGGATGGATCGAGAGTAGCCAGCTAGCTAGCTAGGTAGGAACGTAACCTAGGACACATTAGAGGCCTAATCGAGGGAGTGAGGAGATTGATTTGGTTCGTACGTACGTATACCGCGCACGTACATACGTGTACAGGAGTATCTGTGACGTCGATTGTTCTTGTATTAGCACTACATACTGCTACCACTAGGTGATCTAGCTGTGTTCTGAATATTTTTTATTGAATGATGAAATGATTGAATCTACGTAGTACTGTACCGCAACACATGTTGTCGTAAGCGTGTCCCCCTTTTCTCTTCTCGCGAACGACCGTTTCCGTTGCACCGTTCAGCTCCACGGTCGCCTCAGTTGACGCGCGCACCATGGTGCTCGTGTCAACTCTCGGTGCGCTCCCCGCCACGCCTCCACTACAAAACCGCGGCGGCACCGGCCGACTACATACAAAAGTGAAACGAAATCCGCCCGCCCGCCCGCCCGCCTCCCAGATTCTTCGGTCGCTTCCGATCGAGGGGCAGCGCCCGGGAATTCCATTCGTTTCGTGCGCGCGCGCGTTCGGTGGGTATTCGCCCGTCCGTGCGTAAACCTGTCGACCGGCTAGTGTGTGCACAGCGACCCCCTTTTCGCCCGTTACGTTTGGTTTCCGGTCGAAAGCGTGAATATTTTGAGTTTTCACCTGGGGGTTCTGGGTGGGAGCGCTAGCTGTGCGGGGTGTCCAGTGGTACGAGACCGGGTGGAATCACGCGGAGACTCGCGTGACCCTAGTTTATCATATTCTCCGTCTTTCGCAAAGCGACCGATGTCTTCAATTCTTCGGCTCCGTTTCGTACTGCGTCCCGTGGCTTTAGCATCTCCGGCCAGCTGTGCGTACTGCGCTTGCGCAGGAAGTAGTAGCATACCGCTCGACGCGAGGAAGCTGTGTGTACATTTATGGCTGCCTTCCCTCAAGGAGATCCTACGCTACCGCGGTCTGCTCTGGACGCTGCTCGATGGGAAGGTGGGAACTAGCCAGCTAGTATGTACTACTACTAGATCGGAGCTGTACGCAATTCATCCGTCCATCCATTCATCATCAAGCAAGCGAGCAAAGGTAGCTTAACTACACGGGTCGGAACCGGTTCGTGATAGCTTGTTCTTTTCCTGCTAACGGAGCGAACACATCTAAAGCTAGCACGGATCGGATCGGACCGGAGCACGTCTGTCCCGGCCTGCCGGTTCCTTGCTTGATTCCCCGGGTCGCAATAACTGCGGACATGAGTATATGGTAGCTTGCGGTCGCCGCGCGCGCGCGGGGGGGAGGAAAGGAAACCTACGCTACGCTACGCTAGCTCGATCCATTCCAGCCGTGGAATGGTTGGACGGCAGGAACCGCGCGCGCGCTCGCGTTGCGCACAGCTGGGGCCGGTGCGGAGCTGCTGCATGCTTCCGTTGCACAAAAGCGGGACGGGCGGGAGATTGAATGCCGCTTCGCTTTGCTTGCTTGCTTTCTAGCTAGCGTACGTACGTCCTCCGGGGTTCCGATCCTCTCCGGTACGTTGATTTGCCCTACACACACGATCGGTGGGCGCGGGGTCCTGCTGGTCCTGGCCTACGCGAAGCCGAGCTTTGGGGAACATGATGAGAAACAAAGTTGCATCTTGCAACTTGGGTGTATGGGCAGCTCGTAGATAGATGGCAACCAACTCGTGTGTAGTACGTACGTCTGCCGTCGTAGCTAGTCCCGGGTCCCGACAGCGCGGTCGTTTCCCGTAGAAACAGAATTTCAGCTTTTGCTGATGCTACATGTCTTGGAAAACAAGTTCATACGGCATCTTCAAGGACCGCCGTTTGCTCTTTTAACAATCGCCGTCCGAGGGGTTCATTTATGCCTAGCGGTACTCGGCATCTGGACATGTACAAAAAAAAAAACAACTCCGCAAACATTTTTTGGGGGTATATATACTGTTTGCCGAGATTTTTTGTATACTCGGCATACACTAATTTTGTATAAAGGAAATAATATTTTTTCTTGTTTAGTATATATATATTATTTGGGCTATAGATATTTATTTTGCATTTCCATCATTATTTTCATGTCATTTATCCCATGTCTTCCCCGCACGATCGAGTTCACCCCCAATTCGAGTGCACATCGAAGGAAATCAACTCCAGGCTCCCAATATCGTTGCTATCGAATTTATCATGACCGGCTAGCGACATCGTTACCTGTAGACCGTCTCTAAGCGATCAACAACTTATAGTAGCTAACATTTACATTGACATCATAGTTGGAAACACGGATAGGGGGGATGTTCTCCATCTACGATACCTTCATAATTGGAAAATGTGCACAATAAAAGATGCATTCACTCTACAGAATAAGTTTGACTAATGTTCAAACAATGCCTTCTGTAACCAAACGCAAGTTAGACCAACATCACCCTCTTTAATTAAATACAATAAACTAAATCTTGGTTAACTAGTTGAAATAAACGTACAATCATTTGTTCTTCTATGGAACTAGAACCATCATTTGGGTAAGAGGAAGCAGATACTTGATGGAGATTGAATTTTTGGAACATGGGTACTCCGAAAACTGGATGGACAGTAAAATCAAAACAAATGCTAAATTAGATTGGAAAAATACGAAACTAATTTCTAAATTTAGAAGACACATGAAGGTATATGCGTGCCCAGTTTCAAACTTAAATTTGAAAGCATGTAACTTGGGTAAAAAAACAAAGTACCACATGAACAGTACACATCACAGGATCTCATTGTGCAAGATTCGGATTTCTTTTATGTGTAGGCAACATACTTGTGTACTCCCTCTGTTTCAGTTTACAAGGCCTACGCGTATATCTAGGTTATCAATTTGACCTATATAATTTGAATTATATAATATAAAAATTATATCATTGGAAAATACAAAGTCTAAAGTTTCCGGTGATATATTTTTTGTAATACATAAATCATACTAAGTTGTTTAATTTGACGACATAGAACTACGTGCAGGACTTGTAAACCGAAACGGAGGGAGTATTTTTCCTTAAAGTCGGGTACGTATAACTATCAATGAAGTATAATACGTGGGGGGACATGCATATATATATATATGCATGATTTCATACGTATCTTTTTTGGTCTGTGGTGGGACCGGGATCAGAAGTACCCATGTCCCCCCACGTATTATTCAAGTAGATGCATCATTGTTGACAGGTTCATTAGTTCCTTCCTCATCTCTTATTTTTTTTCCGTTCTATTTAATCTCAGGTGTGCTTCCGTGTCCACTCTCTCTCTAACTTATAAAACTGAAAATACAAGGATTATAATTGGTCCATACCCCTTTGTTTTGGAAGACAGAAAGAGGTACTCCCTCCGTTTGGAAATATAAGATGTTTTAGATTTGTGAAGTAATGTATCTAGACACATTTTAGTGTCTAGATTCATTTAAACCTATACACTAAAACGTGTCTACATATATCTTCTTCACAAACCTAAAACATCTTATATTTCTAAACGAAGGGAGTATCGGCTAATTTTGAGCGTCCATATGTTTTCAGTTTCAGAGATGAGGACACCAAAGCAATAGTCAATCTAGCTTGAAATTTTGACTGCTGATGCGTATAAAATAATTTGGATTGTTACACTTCAAACCTCATTTCATTTTACTGTGCCTATAACTGTTTTAACCAAAGTAAAATGATGAAAAAATTGATGCTGTTTTGCTTCTAGGCTCCTACGCTCTGTGTTGAACATGCATGGAGGCAATTTTCGTAGGATCTTGGAATACCCACTTTAGCTGGCACGTCTCTACTCTCTACCTACATGCCGCCCAAAGACATTAGGGTCGGTCAGGATGCTATCTTTATTTCTTCAATCATACATATTTCCTTGAAAGGAAAACGTAAAATGTACGTGAACAATACAGTGCTGGCCACACACACTGTTGCTATACGGGGAGTACTATCTTGTACTAGGAGTATGGAGAGGTATTAGACAAGCTAGCTCTGCACGGCGCGCCCATACGGATACTTGCATATGCATCAAACCATCGTTCAGACACACTCAGTTGCCTCGCAAATGGGAAAAGTTGTTCTGTTGTTTTATTAGAGCATCTCCACTCGTCTATCCAGGAGGTCGATCTGGACGTCGAATTTCGGTCCGGACGTCGAAAACTGGCTCAGTCGCGTACCTAAGAATCTATTTTCGGCCGGATTTAAACCATTTTTTATCCGGACTACCCATGCCGAACCCAGGTTTTCGGGTACGCCCTGGGAACGCAGGACTCAGCGAAATCGGCGAAAAAAATCAAAGCGGCGCGTTGACCCGCCGAGTCAGTTACGGAAGCCGAGTCGTCGTCATCCTCGAAACCACGCGGCGATCGCCGGGCAATAACTGCCCGTCGCGTCGCCACGCGTCGCCGTCTCGGCTCCCGCGACGGACCTACGGGCACTAACTTCCCGCCGTTTCCACTTTTCCCGCCCTTGCCGCTACACCCCTCCCGCCATTCTTCCGGCTTATAAAAGACGTACATCTCGCCGTCTCTCTTCATAGCCCCTCACACCACCACAACTCCGGCGAACTTCGGACGCCCGCACCTTTCTTCGTCAACTCCGCCGAGAAGCCATGGCCGGCCGACGCACGATGTCGTCGTGGGAAGCCCGACTACTCCGCGAGGCGCGCTATACGGCCCCGCCGGACATGCATCTCCCCCTAGGCTGGAAACTCAGCGCCAGCGGGATCCCCGGTCCGCCGGTGTCGGACGGCCAGGACCTCGCCGGAGAGATCCAGGCGGCTATCGCCGCCATGGAAGACCCAGAACTCGCCAGAGAGATCCAGGCCGCTATCGCCGCCATGCAAGGCCTGGCACCCGCCGAGGATCAGGACAACCTGGTCTTTTAGAGGCAGTTTTTCTCCGGCAGGCGCCTCGAGGAACTCGCCCGACACGACGGACCGTCGGGCTCGCTGCCGCCGCCGCGTAACAATGCGGCTTACCGCCGCCGCTGGTGGAGCGTTCCAGGGCGGACTCTCGCCGGAGTCATGGCGCACATCGAGGCCGGCAACAACCCCGCCTCGGCTGTAGTTGCGGCGTCCTGCGTCGACCACGGCGGCGTCCTTTCTTAGTTATAAAACCTATGTACTATGTACCCCTTCACCTGCTTTAATGAAATTCCGCCTATATTCGCCCATATTTCGCCGAGTTTGAGTGAATTTAGCCGAACTTGGGAACGCAGCCTGGGTACGCGACTGGGCGTACCCATGCCAAAAACGCAATTCGTCCGGCCTAAAATCGGTCTGGTTTTCGGCCTGGGTACGCCCAACGAGTGGAGATGCTCTTAGATTGGCATTGGGGGAGGCTTGGAGAAGAAAAAACCAGTGAGTACTCTTTTTGAGTTTCATGTACGTACCATTTGGTTAACCATCGAGGCATCGACCATATTTAGTCGCTCAGTTGCATGGTGAATGTAACTAACTAATGAGCCTCAGTAGTCTATACAACGGCATGGAAGAGACAATTAATACAGGTTCCAAACTGAAGCGATCTCAACGAGGTCTGAAGCCTCAAATATAAAACTGAAGAACGTCCCTTTCTCAGAAGAAAGAAACGAAAAAATGGAGGAGAGGATATATATGCTTTGAGCCTTTGAGTCTTTGAGGAATGTGCAGACTGCAGATCACGAAATGTGATGTGGAGTTCAGAAACTTGCTTCCGCAACTTATTTAGGCTCACAAACTTCAAGGCGATCGATCGGTTTTGCTTTGCGTCGCTTGCTGCAGTGGAAGACTGCACTTGCCGGTTCCCTATTCGCCGTCCTGTAACTTTTGCTGCTTGTACACTCCCATATTCCGGTGTGCGGATAAGCGGCAGAATGCTCTTTGCCATTACTTCTTCCTCGAAGAGATGGATCACCGAAGGAAGGTGTTCCCTATCATTCATCCTCTTGCATCTACGGTCTGTGGAGGATCCGCATTGCTAACCGAGCCGGAACGTATTGCCTTTCGGCAAAAGATAAGGCAAAAACGTACGGGGACGATCATGAAGAAATATCATGAAATTTCATCCAATCTCGGTCTGTTTTGAAGTGAGAAACAAGGTCCCTATGCTGCGTGAGGATGAGGGAAACTAAAGGGCTCGGGCATGATAGTTGATTAGGATCCAGCAGGACAGATATTCCCCTAGGCCATCACAGGCGATAGATGCGTTGCGCGAGTTGCCAGTGCCCCGAATGCACTATACAAATAGGAAGCTACGCCGAGGGCTGGGTGCTACGCCGACGGCCAAACGCGGGCCATTGGCGTAGCCATCGTCCAGACCAGCTCCCTTCCGTGGCTGTCGGCGTACAACTGCCCTTGGCGTATTCTATGCTACGCCGACGGCTGCCCTCGGCGTAGCTATTTTTTCAAGTAAAATATATTTTTAAAAAAATTAAGTGAAACATAAAACATTATATATAGTTTAAAACGGGCATAAGAAATTCAAAAACGATCCATACAATGCGAAACATCACGTGGTGTCATATTATGTGACATAGTTATAAGGAAAAATATCAAACTTAGTATATTGATTATGTCTGAAAAAAACCTTCACAAAATGACCTATCTCATTCGAGGTTTCTTGGTTTTCGGGTCAAATGACCAATATTATGGCTAGAATTAAGGCATAGTTTGTGATAATATGCCCATATTATCCATACATGTGCATCATGGGATAGCAAACAATGTTGCTGGAGGAAGTTTTCCTTTTCGTCGCATCAAAAGGCCATTTTTCATTTTTCCGATTATAAAAAACGGACGGTTTTGTGAATCAACCACCAAATGGCTAATTCAAAATGCTACCACCATATTTTACAAAAATACTAGACCACCTTATATGAACAATATCCCAACAGGAGGATCCGAAACCTTACCGTCCACCCCTGGTGAAAAACATAAATTCATGTTGAATCGACACGAAGTGGGTCAGATATGAACTACAGATACATGATCGGATGTTCATGTTTTTTATAAAAATTATTTTTAGGTTCACAATATGCTATTTTATCAAAGATTCAATACAAGTTTAGTGAGGCTCAGCCCCGAACTAAGAATATTCATGTCCACTGTTCGACAAAGTTTGACGATAGTTTAAAACGGGCATAAAAATTTCAAAAATGATCCAAACAATGCGAAACCTTCGCGTGGTGTCATATTATGTGACATAGTTACAAGGAAAAGTATCAAACCTGCTATATTGATTATGTCTGGAACAAACCTTCATAAAATAACCTATCACGTTCGAGATTTCTTGGTTTTTGGGTCAAATGACTAATGTTATGGCTAGAATCAAGGCATAATTTGTGATAATATGCACATATTATGCATACATGTGCATCATGGGATGGCGAACAATGTTGCAGGAAGAAGTTTTGCTTTTCGTCGCACCAAAAAGCCATTTTCATTTTCCTAGCACAATAAACAAATGGTTTTGTGAAGCAACCACCAAATAGATAATTCAAAATACTACCACCATATTTTACAAAAATACTAGACCACCTTATATGAACAATGTCCTAACAGGAGGATCCAAAACCTTTTCGTCCACTCCTGGTGAAAAACATAAATTCCTGCCGAATCGGCACGAAGTGGGTCAGGTATGAACTACAGGTACATGATCTGATGCTCATGCTTTTTGAAAAAAAAATATTTAGATTCACAATATGCTATTTCATCAAAGATCCAATGCAAGTTTAGAGAGACTCGACCCCGAGCAAAGAATCTCCATGCTCGTTGTTCGAAGAAGTTTGACGATAGTTTAAAATGGATAAAAAATTCAAAAACGATCCAAACAATGCGAAACCTTCGCGTAGTGTTGTATTATGTGATATAGTTACAAGGAAAAATATCAAACCTTCTATATTGATTATGTCTGAAAAAACCTTTACAAAATGACCTATCTCATTCGAGGTTTCTTGTTTTTCGGGTCAAATGACCAATGTTATAACTAGAATCAAGGAATAGTTTGTGATAATGTGTCCATATTGTGCATACATGTGAATCGTGGGATGGCGAACAATGTTGCATGAGGAAGTTTTCCTTTTCGTCCCACCAAAAAGCAATTTTTCATTTTCTGACAACAAAAAATGGACGGTTTTGTGAAGCAACCACCAAATGGATAATTCAAAATGCTACCACCATATTTTACAAAAATACTAGACCACCTTATATGTACAATGTCCCAACAGGTGGATCTGAAACCTTTCCGTCCACTCCTGGTGAAAAAGATAAATTCATGTCGAATCAGTAGAAGTGGGTCAGATATGAACTACAGGTACATGATCTGATGCTCATGTGTTTTTTACAAAAATAATTTTTAGGTTCACAATATGCTATTTTATCAACGATCCAATGCAAGTTTAGCGAGGCTCAGCCCCGAGCTAAGAAGCTTCATGCCCGTCGTTCGACAAAGTTTGATGATAGTTTAAAACGGGCATAAAAAATTCAAAAACGATCTAAACAATGCAAAACCTTTGTATGGTGTCATATTATGTGACACAGTTACAAGGAAAAATATCAAACCTGCTATACTGATTATGTCTGAAAAAAACCACTGTTCAAAAAATCGTCCGATATGCCGATTAATCATCCGATTTATCGCTACTCAAGGGTGGCCGATATGCCGATTTTTTGATTTATCGTTCGATTTTCTGATTTATCGGCCGATACACTGAAAAACCGCCAATTTTCAGCCGACCGATAAATTACCGATAAGCGATATCTTTAACATTGAAAAAACTTCACAAAATGACCTATCTCATTCGAGGTTTCTTGGCTTTCGGGTCAAATGACCAATGTTATGGCTTGAATCAAGGCATAGTTTGTGATAATATGCCCATATTATGCATACATATGTATCATGGGATGGCGAACAATGTTGCAGGAGGAAGTTTTCCTTTTCGTCGCACCAAAAAGCCATTTTTATTTCCTGAGCACAAAAAACAGACGATTTTGTGAAGCAACCACCAAATGGCTAATTCAAAATGCTATAACCACATTTTTTAAAAATACTAGATCACCTTATATGGAAAATGTCCCGACAGGAGGATATGAAACCTTTCCGTCCACCCCTGGTGAAAAAGAAAAATTTCTGCCGAGTCGGTAGGAGTGGGTCAGATATGAACTACATGTACATGATCTGATGCTCATGTTTTTTTTTCAAAAATCATTTTTAGGTTCACAATATGCTATTTTATCAAAGATCCAATGCAAGTTTAGCGAGGCTCGGCTCCGAGCTAAGAATCCTCATGCCCATTGTTCGACAAAGTTAGACGATAGTTTAAAACAAGCATAAAAAATTCAAAAATGATCCAAACAATGTGAAACCTTCACGTGGTGTCATATTATGTGACATAGTTACAACGAAAAATATCAAACATTCTATATTGATTATGTCTGAAAAAACTTTCATAAAATGACCTATCTCATTCGAGGTTTCTTGGCTTTCGGGTCAAATAACCAATGTTATGGCTAGAATCAAGGTATAGTTTGTGATAATGTGCTCATATTGTGCATACATGTGCATCATTGGATGACGAACAATGTTGCAGGAGGAAGTTTTCCTTTTCGTTGCACCAAAAAGCTATTTTTCATTTTTCGAGCATAAAAAACGGACAGTTTTGTGAAGCAACCACCAAATGGCTAATTAAAAATGCTATCATCATATTTTACAAAAATACTAGACCACCTTATATGGACAATATCCCAATAGGGGGATCTAAAACCTTTCCATCTACCCCTGGTGAAAAAGATAATTTCTTGCCAAATCGGTAGGAAGTGAGTCAGATATGAACTACAGGTACATGATCCGATGCTCATGATTTTTTACAAAAATAATTTTTAGGTTCACAATATGATATTTGATCAAAGATCCAGTGCAAGTTTTCCTTTTCGTCGCACCAAAAAGCCATTTTTCCTTTTTCGAGCGCAAAAAAGGGATTTTCTAAAGCAACCACCAAAGAGCTAATTCAAAAACGGCGGGTTTCTGATTAGTTGATATGTATATCATATTTAGATTCCTTTTATTTTTTTGATCAATTTAGACATATTATTTATCAAATTCTGATTTACGGATTTAAAGATATTAATTATTCCATATTAAATAGAAAAATACAAAAAAGTTAAATTATTATATTTTTATTTGAATTCAATAGTATTTTTATTTGAATCAGTAATATTTTTACTTATTCATTGTTGTTTACTTAAATAAGTGTTTGTAGTTTCAAAAAATAAAAACATGTGACATAATAATATAAGAGTTAATAGGATTGATATCATAGTATTGATATCTAGGTACAAATTGCTTCGCGGAAACTGATTCGGAAGAAATTGAGAAGTTAAGCATGCTTGAGTTGGAGTATTGCTAGGATGGCTGACCGAGCAGAAAGTTATTTAAAGACTGTAATTTGATCAAATATTAAATTTAATTAGTGTTAAAGATATTCCAGGTGAGAGATTAACGATCCAAACAATTCAAAGATTTTAAAAAGATGAGAAAAAAAATCAAAAAATAAATAAATAATAATCGTTTTTGGTTTTTTTACAACCTGCCGTTATTATGCCGACGGGGCTATGCCGAGGGCAAGACCGTCGGCGTAGAATACACCGACGGTTAGAGCTACACCGACAGATAAAAATGCCTCCGCCAAGGGAGACCTTTGCCGAGGAGGCTACGCCGAGGGCAGCTGTCGGCGTAGCATACGCCGAGGGTATTTTAGCCTATGTCGACAGCTTTTTGTCCTCTGCATAGCGTGTTGTTCCTGTAGTAATGCGTGATGACCCACAAGTATAGGGATCACAACAAGCTTCAAGGGTAGTATTATCCAATTTATTGATTCGACACAAGGGGAGCCAAAGAATACTTGCAAGCCTTAACAACTGAGTTGTTAATTCAGCTGCACCTGAAAATAGTTTTTGCTCACAGAAGTTTATCAATAGCAACAATTGTGTAGTAGCAATAGCAAAGCAACAGCAGTACCAGAACAAGAGCAATAGTAACACTAGTAGGAAATAGTATGATATGAGCGCGGTAGGTACAAGGATGGATGGACGGGCATTGCATGGACGAGTCTAAACATGTAACTTCAAGATCTAGGACAATTGCATATAAATAAGATAAATCATCGAAGTACTAAATGATGGTGCTGGTTAGCCCTTCGTTGGGAACCCCAAGAGAAAGGTGTGAAGCAGCACAGCAGCAGTTTTCCCCTAGTAAGAAACCAAGGTTATCGAACCAGTAGGAGAAAGGAAACGTCACAAAGGTGTTGCAAGCAACACGGAAACCTGCACAACACAAACTCAAGACTGCCCAAACTAGACAGTGAGGTTGTCAAGCTCACCGGTTTACTGTAACAAAGGATTAAACGTACGGTGTGAAAGGTAATGGTGGTTTGCAGCAAGTAAACAAGTAACAGTGGAAGATGTATCAATGGTAAAGATTGGACCGGGGTCCATAGTTCACTAGAGGTGCTCTCCTTAGATAAACAACATGGCATGAAGGATAAACAAATTACAGCATGGCAATTGACAGGAACTGAGCAAGGCATAACAATGCAATACTAGTCAGAAAGATCCTATGAAATTCGATTGGGCAATACAACAAGATACATAGACCTCTATCCAACTGCATCTATGACTAGAAGTCCACCTTCAGGTTATCATCCGAACCCCCTCCAGTATTAAGTTGCAAGCAACAGATAACTGCTTTAAACAAAGCGTGTAAAGTAAACAGTCCACATGTTCCATGAACAAGAGACCGTTGTTTTCTCCCTAGTAGCAATAGCAGATATACAACCGAAGAGATTTCTGTCACTTCCCTTGGAAACTAGAGGCATGAACCCACTATCGAGCATAAATACCCCATCTTGGAGTCACTAGCAACTACTTGGCCAAGATAGCTACTAACAACGAAGATCATGAAAGATCACAAACAACACAGACATGATAGAATCATAAAGACAAAACCATTAATCAAACAAACATAATAATCTCAATATCCATCGGATCCCCGCAAACACAACATGCATGATTACAAATAGATTAGATCTTGATCATGAACGGAGCTCACAAGATCTATACATGAAATCACAAAGAAGGAGATACAACCATCTAGCTACTACATGGACCCATAGTCCAAGGTGGAACTACTCACGCATCATATCGGAGAGAAGGCCTCCGGGATGATCTCCCCTCTAGCAGGGTGCCGGGAAGAACTTCAGATCCCCCCGATCTAGGGACAACGGTGGCGGAGTCTACAGAAGGTTTCGTGGAATATTGATCGGGTACTTAGGGTTTCTGCATCGGGGGCTTCTTATAGGCAAAGAGGCAAGGCTGGGAGGTGGCCAGGGGCCCACACCCTACCCAGGCGCGGGGCAGGGACCACCCGCGCCTAGGGGGTCTGGGCGCCCTGGCTTGCGTCTCCGTATCGTTTTCTGGATTCTTGTTCCCCACGAAAAGTTATTGACTTTGGCTTTTGTCCTATCCAATTCCGAGAATATTGATTTTCTGCCTTTCTAAAACCAAAAACAGAAGAAAACAGGCAACTAGCACTGTGGCAAATTGTTAATAGGTTAGTTCCAGAAAAGATATAAAAACACCTCAAAGTGTAGACAAAGCAAAGCAAAGTAGATACTAAACAAGCATGGAGTATCAAAAATTATAGATACTTTTCCGACGTATCACTAAACAATCATAGACATGTGCTCCATATATAGTCATGCGTGCTCTCAATGAGAACTTGCACAACATCTTTTGTCCTGCCAGCCCGTTGCAGCGGAGCCTCATGGGAACTACTAGCAATTAAGGTGCTCCTTTTAATAGAGCACCAGAGCAAAGCTTTAACACTTCATGAACACATGTGATCCTCACGTCATAATCATCCCCTCAGGTTGTCCCAATTTCTTTCACTTCGGGGCCTTTGGATCCGGACAATGATATGTGTACACAACTTGCAGATAAGATCACAAACAATACTATCATATTGATTCAATAATAAGTTCAGATCTAGGATCATGGCACTCGGGCCCTAGTGACAAGCATTAAGCACAACAAGTTGTAACAAAGTAAAATAGCACCAATAGAGATACTAGGCACCATGCCCTAACAATCTTATTCAATTACATGATAGAACTCATCCAATCCCTACCATCCCCATAGCCTACAACGGGGGATTACTCACTCATGGATGAGGGAAACATGGATGGATGATGAAGAGGCATTGGTGATGATGATGGCGATGATCCTCTCAAAATTCCCTGTCCCGGCAGGGAGCCAGAACGGAGTTTCTGGTTCCAAATCGCGGTTTCTGGTGGTGGCGGCGCAACAGAACTCTTTCAGGAAAAACATCGAAACCCCCTCAGTTTTTAGGTCAAGAGGAATCTTATAGGCGAAGAGGGAGCCCGAGGGGGTGCCTGGGGCAGCCACACCCCCTCAAGGCGTGGGCTGGGCCCACCCGCGCGACAGGGGGTGTGGGTCCCCAGGGCTCCACTCCGTGTCGTATTCTGGCTCCGTGGATTTTTTGGTGAAATAGGATATTTTCCGGTATTTTTCCTGATAGTTGATTTTCTGCACAAAAACTAGACACCAAGGTAATTCTGCTGAAAACAGCGTCAGTCCGTGTTAGTTGTATCCAAATCACACAAGTTTAGAGGAGAAATAATAGCAAAAGTGTTCAGGAAAGTAGATATATTTTGGACGTATCAACTCCCCCCAAGCTTAGCTTATTGCTTGTCCTCACGTAGTTCAGTTGAAAACTGAGTGCAATAAATGAACTTTCACAAACACGTTTGCTTCATATGATGTATAGATTCTCAGCACAAGAGTAGATACTTAGACCATTCATAATAAGGAGTATGCAACTAAGTCTACTCAATAGTCATTACAAGCTATGAAGAGAAACCAACTCAATAATGATAAGTAGCATGAAACATAAACATAAGCAACATTGCAATGCTCATAATAAAGTATGATAGAGTGGTATCTCGCTTTCCTTTGTTTGTAGAGCACAATATAAATGTCAAGGCACCTCTGAAGTTCACATGAAGACTAGAAGTAAAGATATCAGAGATACAAGCATCAAATTCATGACATAATTAACCAAGTTTTGAGACAAGCACATTACACTAAGAATGGCAACTATGCTCTCAAGAAGCTTCTCATAGAATAAGTGGTGACTCAACAAGGAAGTGAAACGGTTTTGAAAAGTTTCAAAGGCTTCCAAATGCTGAAAGTAAGGTACTCATTAGCTTTGAGCTCTCATTGCCCCTATCATAGGCATCTTTATATGGTTAAGGTAAAAGTGAGGTCCGATATGAGTTATATGCTTGACAGACCATAAAATGGAAATCTCATGTCCCTTGAGTACGAGGGCCGCTCCTCATGCTACTCAAATTTAGTCACCTGTAAGTTCTTGTCATCGTAAATACATGTGTATCATAGAGAACCGCCAACGGGGTACCCCTTGCACATGATACATGAGTTATCCCGTGATCAAAATGACAAGGCAAGCAGACAATGAGCATCTCAGCGATCTTTTTATTTGCTATTTGCATAGGTTTTTATTGAGGATGCTTCACAGATTGCTCATTATGGTTATGCTGCAAGTTTCCACTATGATTAGGCATGGCTTAGGCTAGCGGCCCAGGCGTTTATCTAACACATATATATAACTTCATGATTTCACAAGCTCCCCTTTTATTTCACACCGACGACATCCACAAACAAAAGAGCATGATATCAACTGGATATGTATCCATAAGTGTTGAAAGCGTTCCCTGTGACAGCTCAGTTCTGCTAACTCCCAGCCTATAATTTGCAAGCATATAACTTTCATAGACAGTCACAATGGTTCAGGCTTATTAAGTGCAAGAAATAAAGTGTGCCATCAAGTTCGTGAGAGCTTTACTAACTAACTTTCTCAAAACAGTTAAACATTTTATTTGGAAGAAAACAAGGCATAATGAATATGCACAGAATAGCAAATGATGCTATTAGGTAGGTATGGTGGACACTTTGGCAATATTGGTTTTGGGGAGATGGAAGCACAAGTAGAGATCATACTCAGTTCAAGTGAAGGTTATCAATAGAGAGGGAGCGACAAACTAGAGAGCAATAAATGTCATAACCATGATTGCAACAAAACATGACTAATTATGGCATGAAATTGATATAGGAACTCTGAGGCAAAATAAATCATCGAGGCTTACTGACTATTGTTTAGTCATATGCATGTGTGATCATGTACCAAATCAATTCACATGAAACATTCAGGATACCACAATATCATACAAAGTGATTTCCAAGTTGATAAATGATGAGGAACTACTATAGGGACTAGCAAGAGGGCTAAACATGCATCAAAATGAAATCTCTAAGCATAGAATAAGCATGAAAGCTCACACAACCTGACACCTATAGTAGCAAAATATTCAAGATACAGTCTACCAATCACAAATCTAATTGGACAAGCGAAGGAGGCACATACCAAGGAGCAATCCCTCCAGAAATTAGCAGAAAAGATGGGCTGAGCAATGAGATCGAAAATCGGGAGCAAGAACAACAGGAACTCGAGCTTGAGAAATTTTTCTGGTGTTTTTCGGGAGAGAGAAAGAAGTGGCTGGGAGGAGACAATTTGGAGGGGCTCAGGTGGATCCCACCCATGCCAGGCGCGCCCCTAGGCTGGCAGAGCCACCAGGTGGTGTGCCGGCCTGGGGGGTCCCCCTGGGCCACTCCAGGTGTCCCTCTGCCCCTTTTTTGAGGAAAAATTTAATATGAATTTTCTGGAATTTTTCGGGAAACTTTATTTTTGCCCAATTTTCAGGGTATGAAAATTGATTTTCTCGCAGAAAAGATTTTTTTAGAAGAAGCAAAAGAAAACAAAAACCAAAACTACAGAATTTCTAAGACACTCTAACAAGCAAAACTAAAGCTAACAAGAGAAAAAGCAAAGACTAGGAAGGAGAAAAATAAAAGTGAGCAAGTATAACCACTGTGAAATCATTGTTTTGTTCAGTAAAATCCTTTTGTTAACAAGGTTGATCAAGTCTTGTTACCAAAACAATCTTATATGAAACAAAACTTAGCATTTCACAAAGTGATTATGTTACCTCAAACTTGATAGCAATGGTCCAAATCATAATAGTTTCAAAACTTTCTTGTGGAATGGGACAATATATTTCTCCAACTTTGATGCTCTCAATATTTTCAATGGAATTCAGTAATATCTCTTAGCAACCTTCTTGCGGAAATAGACAATATGATCTTTATCATTAATATTAAAACTTACTTTCCTTGATTACAATTGATGACAGGACCTGCAGTATTAAAAAAAGGTCTTCCAAGAATAATAGACATATTATCATCTTCAGGCATTTCAAGCACAACAAAATCAGTTAAAACCAAGCAATTACGAGCCACTTGAACAGGAACATCCTCACATACAATAGGAATAGTAGTTAACTTATCAGCCATTTGCAAAGATATATCAGTTGGTATCAACTTTTCTTGCTGGAGTCTCTTATAGAGAGAAAAATTCATAACACTAGCTCCAGCTCCCAAATCACATAAAGCAGTTCTAACATAATTATTCTTAATAGAGCAAGGAATAGTTGGTATAACTGGATCACCAAGTTTCTTTGGAACCTTAGCATTGAAAGAATAATTAGCAAGCAAAGTAGAAATTTCCTCATTAGGAATCTTTGTTTCATTAGAGACAATATCCTTCATATACTTTGAATAAGGAGGCAACTTAATAGCATCAGTAAAAGGAATTTGCAAAAATAAAGGTTTATCCACTCACAAAACTTGTTGTAGTGTTCTTCCTCCTTTGACTTGTGTTTCTTATTTGGAAAAGGCAGAGGTTTCTGCACCCAAGGTTCTCTCTCACTACCATATTTTGAGCAATAAAATCTTCCTTAGTGTACCTAGTAATCTTAGTGTTCTTCTAAGGTTCTTCCTCAACTTCCTCCTTATCAGGAGGATCATTTTTATCACCACTTTCAGTTTTAGCATCAGAGATAGATATACTATTGGGATCTACAGAAGGTTTAGAGGGTTCCTCAACTATTTTGTGTTTATTTTTCTTTCTCTTACGAGGACTACCACTACTTTCACCTTGTTGAGAATCCAGCTCAATTATTTTAGGGTGTCCTTCAGGATATAAAGGATCTTGAGTAGCTATATCACTCCTAGTTCTAATTCCATAAGCATGTTTATCTCCTGAGGCATTAACTAGCATATCTTTTTGTACCTTAGCAAGTTGATCAATTTGAGTTTGAACCATTTGAAAGTGTTTACAAAGCATTTTAATATCATTAGCAGTTCTTTCCACAATATCTTTCAACTCATTAATAGCTCTAGAGTTTTCCAATAAATGATTCTGAACTTGTTTATTAAAATTACCTTGTTTATCAATAAATGTGTCAAGTTCATCTAAGCATTGATCAGGAGGCTTACCATAGGGAATATCATCTTCATTAAAGTGGAGTGAGTGTACCTCAATAGTAGATGAGTGGGGAATTGGCTTACATAATTCTTCTATAGGAGGTAGGTTCTTCACATCTTCAGCTCTAATACCTTTCTCCTTCAGACATTTCTTAGCTTCTTTCATCACTTCATCATTTAATGCAATAACTCCTCTCTTCCTTGGTGTTGGTGTTGGAACTGGTTCAGGAGTAATAGGCTCAGGTGTATTTACCTTAGCTGAAGTCCAATCATCATAATTCTTGCTTATTTTAGCCATTAGTTCCTCAGCATCTATAGGAGTTCTTTTCCTGAAAACACAATCAGCAAAACTATCTAGGTATGTCCTAGAATCATCAGTTAGTCTATTATAATAAATATCAAGAAGCTCATTTTTAGGCAATGGACGTCTAGGATGTGCATGAATCAAGGCATAGAACCTCGTCCATGACTCAGGCAATTTCTCTTCTTCTCCCTGTTTAAAATCAAAAAGTCTCTGCAAAGCAGCATGTCTAGCACTAGGAGGAAAATATTTCTCGAAGAAAGAAGCAATCAAATAATCAGGGCTATCAATGGATCCAGGAGGTAATCTATTAAACCAAGCCTTAGTTTCTCCTTTTAGTGAAAAAAGGGAAGATCTTAGTAACAAAGTACTTGCGCATCTTAAAATCATCAGAGAATAAAGAACTCATAGTGGAAAGCTCATTCATATGTGCCACGGCACTCTCACTCTCAGTCCCACAAAAAGGTTCTTTCTCAACAATGTCTAAATAGGATAAATCAAGAGAAAAATCATAATCTTCATCTTTAATATCTGTGGAGAGGTGGCAAACTTAGGATTAGAGGACAGTTTAGGAATAATGGTACATCTCTCAAGGAGACTCTTAATAGCACTAGCAACATGTGTGTTTTGGCACTCTTCAATAAATTCATCAGTAAACTCAATGTAACCATCATTAATATCATATGTCTCTCTAGACTCAGGTGAGCTAACAGGTGTAACAGTGTCTTTATTAGGAGTTTTAGTGTTTCCTAGACTAGCCATAGTAGAATCTAGGAAAGGACCTAATGAACCACTCGCATCAAGCACAGTAGAAGTAACATCATGAGTATGAGAAGCAGTTTCAGATTCAGCAGTAGTAGCGGTGTGTGTGGCATGTGTATGTGGTGGTGGTGTAACAAGCTTACTTATAACAGACGGTGAATCAAGAGCCGTCGAGGTGTTTAGGACTGTACCTCTTCTTGTAGTGGATGGTAAAATAGGAAACTGTCCATCATGAGACTTCCCCATGATGAAATGAATAGAGTGAACAATAATAGATCCAAGTGAACTTAAAAATAAAGCTATGATCCCTGGAAACGACACCATAAAATAGTCTTGATGACCCAGAAGTATAGAGGATCGCAACAGTCTTCGAGGGTAGTATTACCCAATTTATTGATTCGACATAAGGGGAGCCAAAGAATACTTGCAAGTCTTAACAACTGAGTTTTCAATTCAGCTACACCTGGAAATAGTTCTTGCTCAAAGAAGTTTATAAGTAGCAACAATTTTGTAGTAGCAATATCAAAGCAACAGCAGCAGTAGAACAAGAGCAATAGTAACATTAGTAGCAAACAGTATGATATGAGCGCGGTAGGCACAGGGATGGATGGATGGGCGTTGTATGGACGAGTCTAAACATGTGACTTCAAGATCTAGGGCAATTGCAGATAAATAAGATAAAGCATCCAACTACTAAACAATCATAGGCATGTGCTCCATATATAGTCATGCGTTCTCGCAATGAGAACTTGCACAACATCTTTTGTCCTGTCAGCCCGTGGCAACGGGGCCTCAAGGGAACTACTGAAAATTAAGGTGCTTCTTTTAATAGAGCATCGGAGCAAAGCATTAACACTCCACGAACACATGTGATCCTCACATCACAGCCATCCCCTCAGGTTGTCCCAATTTCTATCACTTAGGGGCCTTTGGATCCGGACAATGATATGTGTACACAACTTGCAGATAAGATCACAAAGAATACTATCATAATGATTCAATAATAAGTTCAGATCTAAGATCATGGCACTCGGGCCCTAGTAAAAATAATTAAGCACAACAAGTTGCAACAAAGTCAAATAGCACCAATAGAGATACTAGACACCATGCCCTAATAATCTTATCCGATTACATGATAGAACTCATCCAATCCCTACCATCCCCATAGCCTACAGCGGGGGATTACTCACTCATGGATGAGGGAAACATGGATGGTTGATGGAGAGGCGTTGGTGATGATGATGGCGATGATCCTCTCCAAATTCCCTGCCTCGGCAGGGTGTCAGAACGGAGTTTCTGGTTCCGGATCGCGGTTTCTGGTGGTGGCGGCGCAGCGGAACTCTTTCTGAAAAACGTCGAAACCCCCTCGGTTTTTAGGTCAAGAGGCATCTTATAGGCGAAGAGGGAGCCCGAGGGGGTGCCTGGGGTAGCCACACCCCCTCCAGGCGCGAGCTGGGCCCACCCGCGCGGCAGGGGGTGTGGGCCCCCAGGGCTCCACTCCGTCTCGTATTCTGGCTGCGTGGATCTTCTGGTGAAATAGGATTTTTGCATATTTTCTGGGATTTTTCCTGATAGTTGATTTTCTGTAAAAAAACTAGACATCAAGGTTCTGCTGAAAACAGCGTCAGTCCGTGTTAGTTGTATCCAAATCAGGCAAGTTTAGAGAAGAAACAATAGCAAAAGTGTTTGAAAAAGTAGATACGTTTTGGACGTATCAATGCGTCAATCATGATCGACTCTCTCGTGTAGAGAAGTCAAGAATATTCATATGGTGCTAGTCAGGCTGGGAGGGTGTCTTGAGTTGGATTGTAACTTTTTTTTAACAAATAGCATCTATTAATATCGCAAAAATATACCAATAACACCTAGGGCTCACCAACAACGCATTCCCTTACCAGGCTTATAGAAAATGTTCAGATATGAAATTGGTTCAAATTTGAAAAGTATTTAGATTTGAAAATTCTTCAATTTTATAAAATTTCAATATTTTAAAGTTTTTTAGATTTAAAAATATTCGGATTTTGAGAAGTGCCCGAATTTAAAAAATAGAATAGAAAAGAAAGGATGAAAAGAAAACCCTCTAAATCCAACATAGAAAACCGAGAAAAACAAGAAGAAAATTGTCCAGAATATGTTGCAGCCGACGCTAAAGGGCCGTAGCCCATGTCGCTTCCTACGTGAGTGAGATATAGGATGCTTGGGAGTGTTCCTATACACCGACAGAGATCCCACGCTGCACACCTAAGTAGGAGTGTTGGGTGGACCCGTGCTTGCATTTTTTTCTTTTATTTTTTACTTTTTTATTTCTAAGGTTTCTTTGTGTAATTTTTGGCGTTTTTCGAGTCTCAATTTTCAAAAATCTGAAACTCAAAAAATATGAACACTTTTAAATTCAATTACGAATATTTCTAAAAAAATCATATCATTTTATAAATTGAACATTTTCTAATTCAAAAAATATAAAATATGAAAAGTTTCAAATTTTAAAAAGCATATATTTATTGAAATTCAAACATTTTATGAATTTGGATATTTTTTGAATACGAATATTTTTCAAATTTGAACTCCTTTCGCTCGAGTATAGACATTTTTAAAATTTGAACAATTTCAAATCTGAACAAAAAAGAAACTTAAATGAGAAGTACATCAACAAGAAACTAGCAAAAAATAAATAAAAACATAAATAGAAAACAGAAAAAATAGAAGAAATGAAGGAGCTTACCTATACACTTAATAGGCTATTTTTCTAAATAATATAAAATATTTAACTAATATTACAAATAATATATGTTTTAGGGAAATTGTAAAAGTAGCGTGGCCTCAATACTTGAACGACCGACAAGTACCGAGTAGTTTGCACATCTCTGATTAGTACTTGCACTTTGCGCCGTTGTAGGCCGACCTATCGGTAGTTGACTTACCGATTAGTACCTGTCGGTAGTTGAGATTAGTACTTGTCGGTGGTTCTGTCGTAGTGGTATCACGGCATATGTCATGGGTAGGCTAAAGTTGGGGCGGATGGACGTGGAGGAATCCGGGGAGGGATGATGCAGTGAAGACCGCACTCGCAAGAACAAAGAGAAATACAATATATCTAGGATAGAGGCTATCATGTTGAGATAAAACTTCTTTCCATACATCTAATCTCATATAATCTTGCCATACTTGTAGCTACAATGATGTTCCTTGAGCTGTATTTCCTATGCCTCTATCTAGATCTCTTTGTGAGAGTGGAGAAGGGAGAGAGAGCTCCTAGCAAGCAGAGAGGAGAGGAGCCATTTGGGGCCTCTCTTGGAACGATCCCCCTGGTGCTCCTTATAAAGGGGAGCCCAGGGGAGAAGTCTTGTTCCCTAAGATTGGTACATAGATAGCATATTCCTGGCATCTTCTGGAGATGCTCAGCATATGCCCTGGCATCTCTGGAGATGCCAGGCATATTCCCTAGCATCTTCTTAGATGCCATGGCATATTCCATACGCCATGTGCCAGATTGAGTTGGTGGGCTCCCAAGACTGGCACGATACTTATGGAGCTTGTCTTGGTTCGATGGCGTGCTCCTGTGAAGGTCGGGGATGCTTTTGGAGATGAATAAGAGGGCGTACGGGGTGAAATACCTCGGCCCAGACGCCCCAGAAGATGTGCTGATTCGGCCTGTCTATTAGTTAATTCGGCCTGGTCCTAATTGCTAGAGGTAAAGGCCCAGCCGGATTATTCCTGGCCTCAGCCGAATCAAATAACAAAGGGCCCATCCGGATCTTGCATGGGTCAGCCCATGGGGTGAAGCGCCAACATTTCCATGGTGGGCCGAGTTAGCTAGCGTCGGCCCACACGGATTAACTAGGGAAAGTCGGTACTGGGCGGATGCTGGAGAAGACACCGCGGTGGGCCGTGCTCCTCGTGCCAGCCCACCCGGGGAAAAGCTCTTGGATGCTGGGGGTGTCATTTCGTGATGGGCCGCTGTAGTCAATGTCGGCCCACCCGGGTTTCTTTTGGCCTAGGAGGAATATTTGAATTAGGCCAAATTAGTTGCCGAGTGAGATGGTTCGGCGGGATGGGCCGGATTTGAGGTGACTCGGCCCACCGCTGCCGAGTGGAGGTTGATTCGGCTCGCTGGTGCTCTTTTGGCCTAGGAGGAATATTTGAATTAGGCCGAATTAGCTGTAATTTGGCCCAGGTCCCCTTTCTCCCTTTTCTCTTTTATAATTCTTTCTTAATTCCTCATATATTTTGATATATATTTTTATATATCTATATTTTTCTATAGAAATGCCCACTACTCTCTGGAGGTCTCTTTATACCCCAACTCTGCGGTATCTGGGGTTACATCCCCGACATTAGTCCCCGAGTCTATGTGGGACTCGTAGAGTCGCTCATAGACTTTATATTAAATATTCCCAGAGTTGTCTTCTAACTTATAACCTCTTGGTTATATACTTTTGATGACCCACAAGTATAGGGGGTGTATCGTAGTACTGTCGATAAATAGGAGCGTCGATCCCAACGAGGAGCAGAAGGTGCTGAACAGTGGTATGGAGCAGTAAATCTTTGTAAATACTTAGCAAACGGATTTTTAGTGGTTTTCTGATAAGGCAACGAAACAAAGATCAAGTAACAAAGAGCAAACGCAGCAAGTGCCCCAATCCTTCCTTAGCAAAGGACAAGCCGGTGGAAATACTTATAAGTACCAAACGTTCTCGAGGACACACGGAAATTCTGTCAAGTGCTTTCGCTTCATATAGTTGAGTACTCTTCTTTGGTGTTGTAAGTGTTGTGTAGGTGAACCTATGCTAATGTACCGACCATACTTGGACTAATACATACTTGTGATTAAACCCCCTGCAGACATCCGTAACTATAGGAAAGTAATTAAGATATAAATCTAACCACAACCTTAAACTCTAAGATCCTATGCTCCCTTATGCAATGGTGTCCTAACGGGGGTTTAGGTTTTTGTCACTCCGGCAACCCCATAATTAGTAGCCAAATACACAATGCATTCCCCTAGGACCATAAATGGTGAAGTGTCATGTAGTCGACGTTCACATGACACCACTAGAAGAATAGCACCACAACTTAAATACTAAAACATTGAATAATAACTCAACACAGATCCACTAATAACAACATGCCTTCTCCCATGCCCTCAAGAACTAGACGAACTACTCACAAGACATCATATGGATCAAGATCAAAGATGATATGATAATGGATAACAATCTGAACATAAATAATAATCTAATGGTTCCACTCACAAGCATCAACTACAATAGTAATTAACACCGGGAAAGTTTCCCCTAAGAACTAAAGCAATATCCAACACAATTGTTACAGCGGGACGGAGTGGTGATGATGGTGCTGGTGGAGATGATGGTGTGGATGATGATGACGATGATCCCGATGAAGCCTAGCTTGATGACGGTGTTGATGGCGACGATCTCCCCTCTCTAGGAAGGAATTCTCTCGGCAGAAATCTGTCTGTCGGAGAGATCTTTCTCTCTCAGTGTTTTCCGCCCCCTAGAGGCGGCAGAAATCTATATGTGGCCACCCCCTGGCCTTAGGGTTTCATAGGGAAGATATAGGCGAAGGGGCGGAGCCAGGAGCCGGGCAGGTGGGCCACACCTGCCCTAGGCGTGGGGTCAGGTAGGCCCGCGCCTAGGGGGTGTGGGCCCCCTGTGGCCCCACTTCGTCCCTCCTTCTGGCTTCCTTCGTCTTCTAGGAAAATAATATGTTTCCATATTTTTCTGGTATTTTTCTGATCTTCGCGAAATTGCATCAAAACGCCCTCTTATCCATAAGAATCCAGACTCCGGCAGTCCATCCTCCAAGAATCATCCAACATGCATAAATAGTGGAAAAGACATAAGCAATACCTCATAATAATACAAATATCAATGAATAGAGGTAAGTTATGATATATAAAGGTGATGCAAATTGGGCGTATCAACTTCTTTGTCACATAACCCTTTTGGGTAAGTTTATGACATCTGGCCTTCTTGGGCACTGGTATTTTCACCCATTGGGGTAAGTTTATGACTTCCAGCCTTCTTTGGCACTACTATTTTAACCCCTTTGGGAAAGTTATGAGTTCTGGCCATTTTTGGCACTTCTCTTTTAACCTCTTTGGGTAAGTTGTGAGTTCTGGCCATTTTTGGCACTGCTCTTCTAACTCTTTTGGGAAAGTTATGAGTTCTGGCCATTTTTGGCACTGCTCTTTTAACCCTTTCGGGAAGGTTATGAGTTCTGGCCTTCTTGGGCACTGCTCTTTGATACGTTGGAAACGTATCTATAATTTTTGATGCTCCATGCTTGTTTAGTATCTACTTTGCTTTACTTGTCCACACTTTGAGGTGCTTTTTACATCTTTTCTGGTACTAACCTATTAACAAGTGGCAACAGTGCCAGATGCCTAGTTTCTGTTGTTTTTGGTTTTAGAAAATTTAGTAAAGAAATATTCTCGGAATTGGACGGAACAAACGTCAAAGTCAATTACTTTCCGTGGGGAACAAGAAGTCCAGAGGAGAGCCGAAGGGGCTGGCCAGGGGGCCCAAACCCACCCCAAGCGCGGGGTCAGGTGGATCCGCGCCTGGCTAGGGTTTGGCGGCCCTGGTCGCCTCCCGGTCTCACCCCTTCGCGTATAAGAAGCCCCCGATATAGAAACTCTCGGTACCCGATCAGAAATCCACGAAACCGTCTGTAGTCACCGCCACCATCGTACCTAGACCGAGGGGGTCTGAAGTTCTTCCCGGCACCCTGCCGGAGGGGAGATCATCCTGGAGGCCTTCTCTCCGGTATGATTCATGAGTAGTTCCACCTTGGACTATGGGTCCATGTAGTAGCTAGATGGTTGTATATCCTCCTTTGTGCTTTCATGTATAGATCTTGTGAGCTCCGTTCATGATCAAGATCTAATCTATTTGTAATCATGCATGTTGTGTTTGCGGTGATCCGATGGATATTGAGATTATTATGTTGGTTTGATTAATGGTTCTATCTATTTGATTCTATCACGTCTGTGTTGTTTGTGATCTTGCATGCTTTCCGTTGCTAGTTGTTATCTTGGCCAAGTAGTTGCTAGTGACTCCAAGAGGAAGTATTTATGCTCGATAGTGGGTTCATGCCTCTAGTTTCCAAGGGAAGTGATAGAAATTTCTTCGGTTGTAGATGTGATGTTGCTACTTGGGAGAAAACAACGGTCACTTGTTCATGGAACATGTGGACTGTTTACCTTACACGCTTTGCTTAAAGAAGTTGTCGTTTGCTTGTAACTTAATACTGGAGGGGGTTCGGATGATAACCTGAAGGTGGACTTCTAGTCATAGATGCAGTTGGATTACGGTCTATGTATATTGTTGTATTGCCCAATAAACCTCATAGGATCTTTCTGGCTAGTAATTGCATTGTTATGCCTTGCTCAGTTCCTGTCAATTGCCCCGCTGTAATTTGTTTACCCTTCATGCCATGTTGTTTATCTAAGGAGAGCACCTCCAGTGAACTATGGACCCCGGTCCAATCTTTACCATTGATGCATCTTCCATTGTTACCTATTTACTTGTTGCAAACCACCATTACCTTCCACACGTTTAATCCTTCGTTACAGCAAACTGGTTAGCTTGACAACCTCACTGATTCGTTGGGGCAAAGTCTTGAGTTTGTGTTGTGAAGGTCTCCGTGTTGGTTGCAACACCTGTGTGACGTTTCCTTCCTCCTACTGGTTCGATAACTCGGTTTCATACTAAGGGAAACTTGCTGCTGTGCTGCTTCATACCTTGCTCTTGGGGTTTCCAACAAAGCATTCCACGACAAGTATTGGGCGCCATCAAGCTAATTTCTGGCGCCGTTGCCGGGGAGGCCAAGGACGTCTTCACTAGGGGAGTCCTTCACTTCCTTTCTCTTTACTTTGTTTTTAGTTTGCTTTGTTTCTTTTGCTTGGTTTTGTTTGCCTCTTTTCAAAAAAACCGAAAAAAATAGTCTAGTTTGGTTTGCTTGCTTTATTAAAAAACACAAAAAAATTAGTTCCTACCCTAGTTGCCACCTTGCTCACCATGTTGCTCCCTCAGTTTTCCCTGAAAGATCTTGCAATAGGTAGTGGCTCCATAATTGGTAAAGATAATATTGAAGATTTCTTTAATTATGTTAGCAAGCATGAGGATATTAAGGATAAATCTATAGCAGAGCTTGCTCCTAATTATGAGATTGATGCAGCCTCTTTAGTTCATATGTTGGAGGATAGGTTTGTTAGCCTTAACCCCTTCATACAATTCTTGTTCCTAAAACTAAAAGAAGAGAAGAATGTTGAAAAAAGGGAATTCATCTTTGAAACTTTATCAAAAGAATTCCATGATGTTGCTAGGGAAGACAAAAAGGTTTTTGAACGGTTCAATATGCTAGGTTCAAGTGTAGATGGTGTGGGTATTTTTGATAAAACTAAGCCTAGAGAAGAATTCAATATACCCATACCCTTTAAACATGTTGGAATACATGAAGCCTTTGAAAAGAATTTTGATTGGATTGCTCCTGAAAATCTTTTTGATTTAGGTAGTAGACCAAAGAGAGATGAGAAGGGATCCTCCAAAACACATTTGGATGAGATACCTTTCATAGTTGAAGAATTTGCAAGTATGAATGTTAATGCTTCTTCATTTGAAAATACTTGATTCTTCTTTCTTCTTGTGCATAACTTAAAGGCGTTAAAGAAAAGTACTTGTTGGAAGATAACCCAAGAGTTTGCTTGAGTCTTGGAAGTTATTACTACTGTAATGACCTCTCCTTATCCTTTTTGTTTGCCTTTTGTGCCAAGAATGACCTCTAATGAGAGGAAACTAAGATTTTGGGAGTTGATGTCCCGAAACAGATTTCTATCCTCCACCAAAAATATTCGTGAGGAGGCTCTGTAACTCGGGTTGAGCTCAAAATTTACGAATAAATCCCCCAGTATGTTGGATAACTTTAATTAGTTCAACACTTTTTGATTTGAGCAACAGAAGATATTCGAAAAAATTCGTTTCTACCTGCTGGTCTGTTTTGACAGATTTCTGCCATTATTTGAATTTGCTTCTTATTGATTCCTTTTTGAGCTCTCTTCAGGTAAATTGAGTTTCTTGGAAGGATTTACTACAGTAGCTTGTGTTTTTAGTAAAAAGCCTTTCTATTCCAAAGCTTTGCCAGTGGTCTAATATCTTTTGAATAAGCTAATGTTGCTAATGAGGATTGTGTGAAGTTTTGTATGAAGGAAAAACTTTAGGTGTAGAGAGAGAATGATGCATAAGCTGAAGAATGGACAAAAGCTCAAGCTTGGGGATGCCAGCATGGTGTCACCCCGAGAAATATCTAAGAAGTACAAGCGTCAAAGCTTGGGGATGCCCAAGGCATCCCCTCCTTCAACAATAAGATGCTCAGGTATGTCTAGACACTTCACTTTTTTTGTTTCATGCACAATTGTATTATTCTTGGAGCGTCTTAGTTTTCATTTGATTTTCTTAGTTTGCTTTAGTAGTTTGGACCCCCGTTCTCGATGTGTTGTTTTGCAAATAAGTTTGCTTGGTGTTTGGAAAGGAGTAGTAATTTCTTGCTTGAAGTGCAAGAGGAGCTTGCATTGACTGTGACTTAGACTTTAGCATGACATGCTAGGTGTTGTTTTAGCATTATGCTTAGTGATTATTGGTGTAGCATGTCTTGTTCCAAACAATTGGGATTGCTTAGTGTGCCTTGAAGAAATTATGCGTTGTTTTAGCATGCAAAAGCATAGTATTGTGGTATTATCCTTTGATGTTTTGCTTGGGTTGAATTGGCACATGCTCACACCATGTTATGACTATGACAAGTCAACATTAGCCTCTATGATCATTTATTCCTTGAATTGTAGTACCACTCTTTGCTTTGGTTAGTTTGCTTTGTTGCATTGCATAATTATGGCCATTATTGCTCTCTTAGTTGGTTGCTCCCAGTATTTTGCGAGCCTCCACTTGTATGAGTAAGTTCTATTCATGCTTCCAACTCCCAAGAAACCAAGTTATTCCAATGTGTCCACTATAAACTCCTATGCATGGTGTGTTACACCATTCCAAAGTATATTCTTGTTTTCATCTATCTTCCAATTAAAAAATATTTTGTTATGAGAAAACTTAGTGATTAAAGCCCTCATGAACTTGATGGCACATTTTAGTCTTTGCCCCTAATAAACTTGAACCATTGAGGCAACTTTGTTGTATATGCTTGCACTTATAAGTTGGAATTAGCAGAACCGTGTTGTCACGGGGAACGTTTTCAATATTGCACTTGTACCTTGTTGTACTCAGTTTATATCATGTTCTTTTGTCTATGGATGTCACCGGTGTGAAATAAAAAGGGAACTTGTAAGTCCATGGAGTTTGTATCCTGTGTTAGAGAAACGTTTGGGCCGCTAGCCTAAGCCATGCCTAATCATGGTGGAAACTTGCAGCATCACCATAGTGAGCTATCTATGAAGCATCCTCAATAAAAAGCTATGCATATGGTAAATAAAAAGATTGCTGAGATGCTCATTGTCTGCTTGCCTTGTCATTTTGGTTATGGGAAAGCTCCTGTACCATGTGCAAGGGGTACCCCGTTGGCGGTTCTCAATGATATGCAAATACTTACAGTAACAAGAACTTACCTGGACCCAAAGTTGAGTATGCATGAGGTGTGGCCCTCGTATTCAAGGGACTTGAGATTGCCAACTTATATTTTGTCAAGCATATACTCTATCTTTGCCACTTTAACCTTAACCACTTCAATATGCTTATGATAGGGGCAATGAGGGCTGAAAGCTAACTAGTACCATAATTTTTGGAAGCTCTTTTTGAAACTTGTAATCCCTGCTTCCTTTACAAAAAGGCCTTTCTTCCATCACTCTTGAGTCTCCACCTTCTACCTTTAGGCCCCATTAAGAGAGCATAATTGTCATTATGTGTGCAGTGTTCCAAAGCTTATTGATTGATGCATATTGTGATATTACTTGTTCTTGTGCTATTTGTTTCTAGCCACCCTTGTGAACTTTGAAGGTGTCCTATGCATCTATTCGCTACTCTATGAGGGACAAGCTGATTTCCACTATGCTATACTTTCTGTATGTGAAACAAACAAACGTTTTTCAATGCATGTTATTCATGATCTTTGTTTGTAGCTTGTCATGTTACATGCATAGTTACTATGTCTTATTGTTAGAACTCCATCTTTCATGCACATGTTTAGAGTTCTTTGATCCCAGCTTTTAATGCTTGCAAATGGTTGGATCTTTATTGTGAGGGTGCATGTCACCTCAAAAATTATTCTTTTATCACTTACCTACTCGAGGACGAGCAGGAGTTAAGCTTGGGGATGCTGATACGTTGGAAACGTATATATAATTTTTGATGCTCCATGCTTGTTTAGTATCTACTTTGCTTTACTTGTCCACACTATGAGGTGATTTTTACATGTTTTCTGGTACTAATCTATTAACAAGTTGCAACAGTGCCAGATGCCTGTTTTCTGCTGTTTTTGGTTTTAGAAAAGTTAGTAAAGAATTATTCTCGGAATTGGACGGGACAAACATCAAAGTCAATTACTTTCCGTGGGGAACAAGAAGTCCAGAGGAGAGCCGGAGGGTTTGGCGGCCCTAGTCGCCTCCCGGTCTTGCCCCTTCGCGTATAAGAAGCCCCCGATACAGAAACTCTCGGTACCCGATCAGAAATCCACGAAACCGTCTGTAGCCGCCGCCACCATTGTCCCTAAATCGGGGGTCAAGTTCTTCACGGCACCTGCGGAGGAGATCATCTGAGGCCTTCTCTCGGTATGATGATTCGTGAGTAGTTCCACCTTGGACTATGGGTCCATGTAGTAGCTAGATGGTTGTATCTCCTCCTTTGTGCTTTCATGTATAGATCTTGTGAGCTCCGTTCATGATCAAGATCTAATCTATTTGTAATCATGCGTGTTGTGTTTGTGGTGATCCGATGGATATTGAGATTATTATGTTGGTTTGATTAATGGTTCTATCTATTTGATTCTATCATGTTTGTGTTGTTTGTGATCTTGTATGCTCTCCGTTGCTAGTCGTTATCTTGGCCAAGTAGTTGCTAGTGACTCCAAGAGAGAGTATTTATGCTCGATAATGGGTTCATGCCTCTAGTTTCCAAGGGAAGTGACCGAAATCTCTTCGTTTGTAGATGTGTCGTTGCTACTAGGGAGAAAAAAAGGTCTCTTGTTCATGGAACATGTGGACTGTTTACCTTACACACTTTGCTTAAAGCAGTTGTTTGTTGCTTGCAACTTAATACTAGAGGGAGTTCGGATGATAACCTGAAGGTGGACTTCTATCATAGATGCAGTTGGATTACGGTCTATGTATATTGTTGTATTGCCCAATCAACCTCATAGGATCTTTCTGGCTAGTAATTGCATTGTTATGCCTTGCTCAGTTCATATCAATTGCCCCACTGTAATTTGTTTACTCTTCATGCCATGTTGTTTATCTAAGGAGAGCACCTCTAGTGAACTATGGACCCCGGTCCAATCTTTACCATTGATACATCTTCCACTGTTACCTGTTTACTTGCTGCAAACCACCATTACCTTCCACATGTTTAATCATTTGTTACAGCAAACCGGTGAGCTTGACAACCTCACTGATTCGTTGGGGCAAAGTCTTGAGTTTGTGTTATGCAGGTCTCCGTGTTGCTTGCAACACCTGTGTGATGTTTCCTTCCTCCTACTGGTTCGATAACCTCGGTTTCTTACTGAGGGAAACTTGCTGTTGTGTTGCTTCATACCTTGCTCTTGGGGTTTCCAACGAAGCGTTCCACGATAAGTATTGGGCGCCATCACTCTTTTAATCCCTTTGGAAAAATTATGAGTTCTGGCCTTTTTGGGAACTGCTCATTTAACCACTTTGGGAAAGTTATGAGTTCTGGCCATTTTTGGCACTGCTCTTTTAACCCCTTTGGGTAAGATATCAGTTCTGCCCTTCTTGGGCACTGCTCTTTTAACCCTTTTGGTAAAGTTATGAGTTCTGGCCATTTTTGGCACTGCTCTTTTAACCCCTTTGGATAAGTTATGACTTCTTAGCCATCTCATCCGAGTTGTATGACCCAGTCATTACTTATGTTTCAAATCCGAGTTATCTAAATCTAAATCCGAGTTATATGATCCAAATCCGAATGATATTATTTATGTCTCAAATCCGAGTCATCTGACTCAAAGTTCGAGCTATATGACTCAAATCCGAGTTATCTGATTCCAAATCCGAGTTATCTGACTTAAAATCCAAGTTATATTACTCAAATATGACTTATGTCTCAAATCTAAGTCATCTGATTCAAAATCCGAGTTATATGACTCAAATCCGAGTAATCTGATTCCAAATCTGAATCATCTGATTCTAAATCCGAGTTATAATACTCAAATCTGACTTATGTCTCAAATCTGAGTCATCTGACTCAAAATCCGAGTTATATGACTCAAATCCGAGTCATCTGATTCCAAATCCGAATTATCTGTTTTTACATCCGAGTTATATTACTCAAATTTGACGTATGTCTCAAATCCGAGTCATCTGACTCAAAATCCGAGTTATATGACTCAAATCCGAGTCATCTGATTCCAAATCCGAATCATCTGAGTCTAAATCCGAGTTATAATACTCAAATCTGACTTATGTCTCAAGTCTAAGTCATCTGAATCAAAATCCGAGTTATATGACTCAAATCCGAGTCCTCTAATTCCAAATCCGAATTATCTATTTTTACATCCGAGTTATATTACTCAAATTTGACGTATGTCTCAAATCTGAGTCATATGACTCAAAATCCGAGTTATATGACTCAAATCCGAGTCATCTGATTCCAAACCGAATCATCTGATTCTAAATCCGATTTATAATACTCAAATCTGACTTATGTCTCAAATCTGAGTCATCCGACTCAAAATCCGAGTTATATGACTTAAATCCGAGTCATCTGATTCCAAATCCGAATCAACTGTTTTTACATCCGAGTTATATTACTCAAATTTGACGTATGTCTCAAATCCAAGTCATCTGACTCAAAATCCGAGTTATATGACTCAAATTCGAGTCATCTGATTTGCTGAGATATAATTTGATCTGATGAGATGATGGTACATTGCCTTTGATATGGACCCGAGATAAAGTTTTGGGATATGATAATAGGACTAATCGCCAAGAGATATGATCCGAGATATAGACCTGAGATATAAATTTGAGATATGATATGCTGACATATAGCCATCCGAGATATAGGATAACCTGACAAGATGAATTAAATATTAATTAGAGTCATTACATAACCTGGCAAGCTGAATCAAATGTTAGTCCGAATCAAAGATAAGCTTGCAAGCTGAGTCAAGTTCCAATCTGAGTTATAACATACCCTGACAAGCTGAATCAAATGTTAGTCTGAATCAAAGATAAGCTGGTAAGTTGAATCAAATACTAATCCGAATCATAAATAAGCTAAGTCAAATTCTAATCTGAATCATAATTAAGACGAGTCAAATACTAATCTGAATCATAAATAAGCTGGTAAGATGAGACAAATACTAATCCGAATCATAAACAAGATGAGTCAAATTCTAATCCGAATCATAATGATGTTTTTTCCATCTAAAGGTGACTCTATGGATACATTGGCTAGTCCCCGGGTTGAGTTATTTTCTTTCCGGGATGAACGAATGAGTGTTGGTGACTGAGTTATCTAGTACTTACAGTATGCTTGGAGAAGAGTTGGAGTCATGCTCGTTGAGTCTTACTTGCTGAATCAGGCTTGGAGGCTCCTGTGCTTACCTCTCTGCTCTATGTTCGCTTGGAGGAGCTGAAGATGCTTTACGAAGCAGAAGTTGGCGAAGATGCTCTCGTCCGGATGGAAACCCAACCGACGGCACTAATCTGCCCCATGGTGGGCGCCAAATGTCGTGGTGGTATCACGACATATGTCATGGGTAGGCCAGGGGACAAGTCTTGTTCCCTAAGATTGGTATCTAGATAGTATATTCCGAACATCTTCTATAGATGCTCAGCATATGCCCTAGCATCTCTGGAGATGCCAGGCATATTCCCTAGCATCTTCTAGATGCCATGGGCATATTCCATACGCCATGTGCCAGACTGAGCTGGTGGGCTCCCAAGACTGGCACGATACTTGTGGAGCTTGTCTTGGTTCGATGGCGTGCTCCTGTGAAGGTCGGGGATGCTTTTGGAGATGAATAAGAGGGCGTACGGGGTGAAATACCTCGGCCCAAACGCCCCGGAAGATGTGCTGATTCGGCATGTCTATTAGTTAATTCGGCCTTGTCCTAATTGCTAGAGGTAAAGACCCAGCCGGATTATTCCTGGCCTCAACCGAATCAAATAACAAAGGGCCCATTTGGATCTTGCATGGCTCGTCCCATGGGGCGAAGAAGCAACCTCGGCTTGGATGCTGACTGGATCGGCGCCAGCATTTCCGTGGTGGGCCGAGTTAGCTAGCGTCGGCCCACCCGGATTAACTAGGGAAAGACGGTACTGGGCGGATGCTGGAGAAGACCCCGCGGTGGGCTGTGCTCCTCCTGCCGTCCCACCCGTGGAAAAGCTCTTGGATGCTGGGGGTGTCATTCCGTGATGGGCCGCTGTAGTCGATGCTGGCCCATCGGGTTTCTCCAACTGACGTGACGCGGCGCGGGGACGAGGTGGAGTTAGCGACGACGGATCCAGCGCGGGAACTCAGCGGGGGGCAGGCGCGTCCTGGCGGGAATGGAGCATGGGAGTGCAGTGAGATGGTTCGGCGGGATGGGCCGGATTTGAGGTGACTCGGCCCACCCCTGCCGAGTGGAGGTTGATTCGGCCCGCTGGTGCTCTTTTGGCCTAGGAGGAATATTTGAATTAGGCCGAATTAGCTGTAATTCGGCCCAGGTCCCCTTTCTTCCTTTTCTCTTTTATAATTCTTTCTTAATTCCTCATATCTTTTGATATATATTTTTATATATCTATATTCTTCTATAGAAATGCCACTACTCTCTCGAGGTCTCTTTATACCTCAACTCTGGGGTATCTAGGGTTACATCCCCGACAGGTTCAAGTATCGAGGCCGTGCTACTTTTACAATTTCTCTAAAATATGTATTATTCATGAAATTTAATTAAAAAACATATTATTTTTAAAAAAAATAGCCACTGAACAGGGTCAGGCCTATGCCCACGCGGGTAAAGGAAAAAGAAATGAAAGAAACGTAGGGGAAATAGGATCTCGCGGGGTGTAAAACTGGGCCAAGCCCATGAGCGTGCAGGGGGTGTGCGGCGCGGTGTAAACACCGGCCTGGTCGGTGTATAGTATTTTCCGGCGCTTAGTGCGGGACGAATTACTTAGTGGGTTGCACCTCTTCTAGGCCTAATATCGTGGGCTGCGGTTTCTTACTGTCTCTTTATGCTAAGAAAATATTCAGATCTCGTAAATATGTTCAGGTTTCCAAAACATGGCAGATTAAAAAATATTCAGGTTTTTAAATGTGTTCAGGTTCGAATTTTTTAAATTCTAAAAGGTTCAAAATTTTAAAATTGTTTGGATTTGAAAAAGTTCAGATGTCGAAAAATGTTCAAATTGGAAAATTATTCAGATTAAAAAATGTTTACATTTGGAAAAGTTCAATTGAGAAAATATTCGTAATTGAAAAAATGATCAACTTTTAAAGTGTTCGGATTTAAGAAGTAACCTCTAGTAGAAAAACCGTACCCAACGAACCAGGGCACAAAAATTCGACAACCGTAGCATAAAACCATCTAAAACTGAAGGAAAGTGTGGTATTTGTGCTGGCCCAACTCAATTGGCGTTGCGGCGCTCTCATATACTGCTTCATCCTCATCCTCATGTTCGAGAGGCGGCGGCGAAAAAAACCTAATCTCCACCGGCCATAGCATCAGTCCCTTCTCCCTCCATGCCGCTCTAGTGGCAGGAGGGAGGGGGGCCTCGTTCCTCCGTTCTGTAGTTAGGGTTAGGGTATTTTTTTTGTTGTGATTTGTCATTGGGATGGTGGGAGCGAAGCACGGGCGAATAAATCTGCCTCAACTCTTCTCCCACACCAACGATGACCTTCACGACAGCGTCTCTGAGTTGATGGCAACTTGTGCTTGTCGGTCCGTTAGATCGGTGGCTTGGCCTTCTCGCGGATCTTCCAATATAGCGAGATTTGTATATCGATGTGTCACTGACGTTCGTCGTTTTCCGCGGTGGCACTAGGGGCCGGGGCAAGGTGGATGCTCTGGAGCAAAGATGTTGGTCTGGAGGTAGTGGATTTGCTATTATTCCTTGACTTTGTTGATATATGCGACATATCTTGGTTTAAGGTAGCACGGAGTCAGGGTGTAAATGGAAACGGATGTCCACAGCGCCGCCAAGCCATTAATGTTTACTCACGATCATGGACGACCATGTGCAAAGACAGAGAATAGGTGGTCAGCAACGGCCCGTCCGCTACAGCCGCTACAACCCACGAGGTGTTGGAGATAGCTTTGTCTCGAATATGTGCATAGCTGCGGTAGCTTCTACAGCGCTTTTGGCGCATGCCTTTTCTTCCTCCATTTATCCACCTCAATCCCGTCCCTACAACTCGCGGCCATGGAGCCCGAGGTAGCCAACGCCACATAGGTCCTGCCATGGAGTCCTAGGTCGCCGATCGATGCCACGCAGTCCGACCATAGAGTCTGAGGTAGCCAACGCCACATAGGTCCAGCCATGGAGTCCTAGGTGGACAACACCACGCAGTTCATCCATGGAGTTCGAGGTCGCCGACGCTACGCAGTCCGGCTATGGGTCCTAGGTCGCCACTGTCCGACCGTGGAGTCCGATTATGACATGGTTATACCCCACGGGTATACAACGTTAGCATACCTGGTCCAGCCCAAGGAAAGGCCCACGACAAGATACACGGCCTGTGGAGATTTTGGGTGGCCCAAGCCCATGACGCCTTCGAATCCTTGGAGAACAAGACTAGAGTAGATAGAATTTCAAAGGGGCAAACCCTAATATGTAACCGACTCGACCTGCGCCCGGGACCTTCCTATCTATTTAAAGGCTAGGAGGGCATGGCGAGGAGGACCAATACTCACCTCATACGCACCTCACGCCAGATTGCATTTGCGCACCCATGTAGCCTTCGGTTCCGCCGTAATCAAGAGCAGACAAGCAGGAGTAGGGTTTTCCCTCCGGGGGCCTGAACCTGGGTAAACCTCGTATCCCCGTGTTGCTTGTATGTTAACCGTTCCGCGATCTCCAGCATCCTCATCTTCTCCAAAACCCATGTCCATAACAATGGGTATTGACGAGATCGAACCTCGTCAATCGGCGTCGTCTGTGGGAACTGGGTACGCTGATTGTGCGATCGTGACGGTCCCATCCGGAGCGATCTACAACTCGTCGGCGATGGAGAATCATCTCCTCTTCGGCACATTCGACTTCACCACCCACTCGCCGGCCATCCTGAGGAATTTCGAGTCCGTCGGCGACAGGCTCGAGATGCTTTTCGAGAGCTTCTGCTTCCAGGTGGGGCAGACCGGCACTCTCCGCCTCCCAGAGCAGGTGCCACCACTGTCCATCAGACCCGCTTTGTGGGTCCCACCCATCGGCTTGTTACGCATGTCGACGCTGACAGACGAGTCATATGACAACAGTTGCCGCAACTCAGATCTGTGCGGCCCTCCCTCAGACGAAGGAACCTATGGTTCCGGATCCGAAAGCTGTGGCGGCAGCGATCCAACCCGCGGACGTTACCTATGCGCCGTGGTCATCCAGAGCGAAGTCGAACCGCCGCCAGGTTCAAGTGCGCCTAACCCACCTCTCAACCCGCAAGGTGAGAACGAAGGAAACGGGGGAGATCCATCGCTCAGGCCCAACGAAGGCGACGCCAACGCCTACCAGAAAATCAACCTCAACGAGGAAGGATGGCGTCAGGCACGCAAGGCCGTGGCAGGCAACGTCATCCTACCTGTGAATGCTTCACGGGATCTATTGATGGTCTACCACCTCCTCCTCATCAGCGAGCATAACCGGCAGGTGAAACTGCAGGAGGAGCTCGACAAACGCAAGCAGGCGGCTTCGGAGTCTAGAGCGCGGCGAGCTGCGCTCTCCATCACTAGCGGCTCCAGCTTGCACGGCAACAACGCCAACAAGCATCGCTCCCGCATGGAGCACATGGACACCGCCGCATGTCGCGAGGCCACCAGGGCCCTCAACACGTCCTTCATGACGATGGACGTGAACGACAACGTCATGCCGAAGAAACCGAGCGCCCCAATCATGGCGGCCACTACATACCTCGCATCCCACCCACCTCCGGTGTGAGACCCGAAAAGCGCCATGCACAAGTCTCGCGCCCATTTGGAACGAGGTCTCCCTGCGAGCCGAAGAAAAAAGATGCGGTCAAGTTCACCCGCAGCCCTACACCCTCATCTGATGAGGACGAGCATGTTCTACCTCGACGTCGCAAAATCCCACGGTGCTGCAGCAGCGACTACGATGCTCGAAACGATCTCACCCAGCGCAAGATCGACAAGGCACGCGCTAAATGCGCATGCTCGACCGAATTCAACGAGGATGACGATGGAGAGCTGTGCGGAGCCAGATGCTTCAGCAGATCCGTTCGGCGGACGCGGATGCCAAAAAAATTTAAGCTCCCTTCAGACACTCCGAAGTTCGATGGCACATAGGACCCGAAAGCCTGGCTCAGCGACCACCTCTCATCTGTCAAGCTGCACGGCGGTAATAGGAACACCGCGCTACAATGCCTTCAGCTACAGCTGACAGGCGCAGCTCAGATCTAGCTCAGCAGCCTGTCCTATGGATCCATCCGAAGCTGGGAGGAGCTGGCATACAGCTTCATCTGCAACTTCAAAGGCACCAGCAAGAGGCCAGCCTCGATCGAGGAGCTGCGAGCCTGCACCCAACATACCATCGAATCCATTCGCTCATACATCCTACGCTGGTCCAACATCAAGAACTTTGCCGCGCACATCTCCGAGGAAAGGAGAATCGACGCCTTCAAGGATGGTGTCAAGAGCTCGGACTTCAAAGAAGAACTTGGGCGCGTCAAGCCCAAGACACTCGACCACCTCATGGACATCGCCAACCGATGGGCAGATGGCGAGTATTCCCTCCACCGGATGCATTCAGATGATGAGGAAGACTATGGTCGCAGGCGAGAACACCGCAGCAAGCGAAGATTGTGTGTCTACGACCACCGCGACGGAGTCGACCTGGTCGCGGATGGATACGCCGACCGACAAAACGACGGCAACCGCAGTAGCGGATACCGCGGAGGCAACTTCCGTGATGGAAGGCAACCCACACAAACTTGGCAACGTTTCAGCCGTGACGACGAGCCCTTGGCATACGACAAATTGTCTGGTCCTTGCACCATCCACTTCTACATCAACAAACAGGATGGCAAGAAGAAGGCCAACCACATGCTAAAAGACTGCCACGAGTGATACGTCGGAAACATATCTATAATTTTTTATGCTCCATGCTTGTTTAGTATCTACTTTTCTTTGCTTTGTCTACACTTTGAGGTGTTTTTATATCTTTTATGGAACTAACCTATTAACAAGTTGCCATAGTGTCAGTTGCCTATTTTCTTCTGTTTTTTGTTCCAGAAAGACAGAAAATCAATATTCTCGGAATTGGACGGGACAAAAGCCAAAGTCAATATTTTAGCGTGCGGGACACGAATCCAGAAGACGAGACAGAGAGGTGCTAGAGGGCCACCACCCCCCCCAGGCACGGGATAGGGTGGACCTGCGCCTGGGCAGGGTGTAGCCCCCCTGGTCACCTCCCGGCCTCGCCTCTTCGCCTATAAGAAGCCCCCGATGCAGAAACCCTAAGTACCCGATCAAAACTCCACGAAACCTTCTGTAGTCGCCGCCGCCGCCGTCCCAAGATCGGGGGGATCTAAAGTTCTTCCCGGCACCCTGCCGGAGGGGAGATCATCCTTGAGGCCTTCTCTTCGGTATGATGCGTGAGTAGTTCCACCTTGGACTATGGGTCCATGTAGTAGCTAGATGGTTGTATCTCCTCCTTGTGCTTTCATGTATAGATCTTTTGAGATCCGTTCATGATAAATACCTAATCTATCTGTAATCATGCATGTTGTGTTTGCGGGGATCCGATGGATATTGAGATTATTATGTCAGTTTGGTTAATGGTTTTGTCTTTATGATTCTATATGTCTGTGTTGTTTTGTGATCTTGCATGCTCTCCGTTGTTAGTAGCTATCTTGTCCGAGTAGTTGCTACTGACTCCAAGAGGGGGTATTTATGCTCGATAGTGGGTTCATGCCTCTAGTTTCTAAGGGAAGTGATAGAAATCTCTTCGGTTGTAGATGTGCTATTGCTACTAGGGAGAAAACAACGGTGTCTTGTTCATGGAACAAGTGGATTGTTTACCTTACACACTTTGCTTAAAGCAGTTGTATGTTGCTTGCAATTAATACTGGAGGGGATTCAGATGATAACCTGAAGGTGGACTTCTAGTCATAGATGCAGTTGGATGGATGTCTATGTATCTTGTTGTATTGCCCAATCGAATCTCATAGGATCTTTCTAACTAGTATTGCATTGTTATGCCTTGCCCAGTTCCTGTCAATTACCCTGTTGTAATTTGTTTACCCTTCATGCCATGTTGTTTATCTAAGGAGAGCACATCTAGTGAACTATGGACCCCTGTCCAATCTTTACCATTGATGCATCTTCCACGGTTACTGTTTACTTGATGCAAACCATCATTACCTTCCACACCATACAGTTAATCCTTTGTTATATCAAACCAGTGAGCTTGACAACCTCACTGATTCGTTGGGACAAAGTCTTGAGTTTGAGTTGTGCAGGTCTCCATGTTGTTTGCAACACCTGAGTGATGTTTCCTTCCTCCTTCTGGTTCGATAACTTCGGTCTCTACTGAGGGAAACTTGCTAATGTTCTCATCACACCTTGCTCTTGGGGTTCCAACAAAGTGTCCCACAAAAACATTGGGTGCACGCATCAGCGAGTTCCAAGCTCAGCAAGGGTCTCACCCAAATTCGACGCCAGATCGTGAACCCTGGATTTGGGCCTGCACCTGCACCAGGTGACATCGCCCACGAAACCCTCCACCACCCATTGGACCATCGAATCCAGCGATCCCACCAGCGCCAAACAACGCCACAGGAGGGTACCCGCCATCTAAGGGGTCCCTGATGATCCAGAAGGGCGCCCAACCAACAGGGTGCAGAAGAAGATCACCCGCCAAGTCAGCCTGGTAGTGACCTCCTCGCCAGCAATCCCTGAATACCTTAGTGGCTTGGAGTCCTGCATCAAGTTCAACCGTTCGGATCACCCACGCCAGATCCCTCGCCCAGGACATTCTGCCCTGGTGCTCGAGGCACAGATCATAGGATTCGAGATGAGCCGCATCTTCATGGATGGCGGCAGCGGCATCAACCTGATGTTCGCCAGCACACTCGCAGCAATGTGGATCCCGCTGTGCAGCCTGGAGCAGTCAAACACGACGTTCCACGACATAGTCCTAGTGAAGGGCATATATCCCCTGGGGAAGATACGGCTCGACGTCATCTTCGGCCAACCCGACAACTTTAGACACGAGCGACTGGAGTTAAAAGTGGTGTACTGGCCATCACAATACCACGCCATCCTCGGGCGCATGGCATTCACAAGATTCCTGGCTATACCGCACTACGCTTACCTGCTACTAAACCAGAACCCATAGGCGTCATCACCGTCTAGGGAAGCTTCACCTGATCCGACCACTGTGATAGAGACTTCAACATAATCTTCGAGTCGTTCGGCATGCAAGAGGAGCTCACGAGGTTCAGAGAGGTGACAGACAATGGGGCACCCCCAGTCGCCAGACAAACCGCACCTGATATGTAATTCGACTCCATGGTCAACACGAAGAAGGTGCAGGTTCGCCGACGGACGCCTCCAAAATAGCGTTGATCGCCAATGACCTCAGTCTCGCATAGGAAAGCGCGCTCGTCGAATTCCTTCATGAGCGCTGGGAAATCTTCGCCTGGTGTCCTGCAGACATGCCAGGAGTTACCAGGGAATTTGCCGAGCACACACTCGATGTGTTTCTAGATGCAAAGCCAGTCAAGAAGTCGATCCTACGACTATCTGAACCAAGAGCCAAATTCGTTGGAGTCGAAGTCAACAGACTACTCGACGCCAACTTTATCAGAGAAATCAAGGAGAGCGAGTGGCTAGCCAACACCGTGCTGGTCCCCAAAAAGGACACGGACATCCTGCGAATGTGCGTGGACTTCGCATCTCTCAACAAGTACTGTCCCAAGGACCACTTCCCTCTACCGCGGATCGATCAGATCATCGATCGAGAAACTCTCCTTCCTTGACGCCTACTCAGGTTATAACCAGATTCGGCTAAAGGTCCAAGATCAGGAGAAAACAACTTTCATCACGCCGTTCAGAGTATTCTTCTACAACACTATGCCCTTCCGGCTGAAGAACGCAGGTGCCATGTACCATAGGTGCATGAAGGCATGCCTGAAAAACCAGATCGGTCGCAACATTCAAGTCTATGTCGGCGATATAGTAATGAAGACCAGAGAGGCCAAGACGCTGATCGACGATCTCCGCGAGACGTTTGATAACCTTGATCACTATAAGATCAAGCTGAATCCAGAAAAGTGCGCCTTCGGCATCACATCTGTCCAACTACTCGGCTACTTCATCTCCCAACGGGGGATCGATGCGAATCCAAGGAAAATCAGGGCCATACTATCCATGGAGAAGCCGAAGAACCTCAAAGGTGTCCAGCAGCTAGCTTGGTGCATCACAGCGCAAAGTAGATTCATGAGTCGCATGGTCGAGAAGGCCTTACCCTTTTACCAGCTGCTGCGCAAGGCAGACAAGTTTGAATGGACATCCGAAGCGGAAGACGCATTCGAGGACCTTAAGGGGTTGCTCTCCACCTCGCCTGTCCTGGTCACACCAAAGGAGCGAGAGCCTCTACTGCTATACATCGCAGCTACGCACCAGGTGGTAAGCACTGTACTCGTGGTTGAATGACCCGAAGATGGCAAGACCCATGGGGTCCAACGCCCAATCTATTACCTCAGCGAGGTACTGAATCCGACAAAGCAGAGGTACCCTCAACACTAGAAGCTTGCCTACGGCGTATTCATGACGGCTCGCCAGCTGAGCCACTATTTCCAGGAGCACCAGATCATGGTCATCAACGAGGCCCCACTTTCCAACATCATGAACAACCCCGAAGCCATGGGACGCGTAGCCCTGTGGGGCATCGAGCTGTCTCCCCTAGACATAGTCTACGAGCGGCGCAAGGACATCAAACCTCAGGTCCTCCCTGACTTCCTCATTCACTGGATGGAACTCCAGCTGCCGGACACTCCGAATATGACGCAATCCTGGACGATGCACTTCGTCGGCTCCAAGCGCGAGGCTGGAGCAGGAGATGGCGTCATACTGACGTCCCCTCAGGGCGACAAGATGAAATACGTCCTTTGGATGAAATTTCGCGCCTCCAACAACGAGGCCGAATAAGAAGCCCTCATCCACGGCATGCGGATGGCCAAGATCTACGGTGCAACGCGCCTAATCATCTACGGTGACTCGAACCTTGTCGTTCAGCAAACGATGAATGAGTGCGACGCTTATAGCGCCAACATGATCGCGTACCGTGCGCTCTACAACTCACTCAAAGGGGACTTTGATGGATGCGAGCTTCGACACGTCGGAAGGGAAAGCAATGAGGAGGCCGACAGACTCGTCAACATCGGCTCCACCTGTACACGGGTGCCACCAGGTGTGTTCCTCGAACAAATATGCGTACCCTCTATCAAGAGGAAATTCCCCAAGGGATCACCCGAAGAAGCAGAGCACTCGGGGGCTGCTCTCCCCGAAGGACAGGAGGGACCCGAAAAACTCGACACAGAGGTCGAGGTGGTCAACCTGATGCAGGTCATGGCAATCGATGAAACATGGACGCAGCCGTACCTTCGGTACCTGATAAACAAGGAACTGCCCGATGACCCGACGTATGCCCGACGCATATCTCGCCAGTCTAAGGCCTTCACCATCCACGATGGTGAACTGTACAAACACAGCATTTCGGGTGTGCTCCAAAGGTGCGTCACCATCGGTGATGGCAAAACCATCCTCCAAGACATTCACGAGGGGCATCTGTGGTCATCATGCAGGCAACCGCGCTCTCGTCGCCAAAGCTCTACGAGCTGGATTCTACTGGCCAACAGCCATGAACTACGCCAAGGACATCGTCCGAAGGTGTAACGCCTGCAAGAGATACGCGGACAAGCCGCACACACCAGGATCGGAGCTAAGGCCCATACCACTGGCCTGACCCTTCGCTCAATGGGGCCTCGACATGATAGGCAAACTGCCTAAATCCTCTAAAGGAGGCCACGTTTACCTCCTGGTCGCAGTCGACAAGTTCACCAAGTGGATCGAGGCCATGCCCGTCACCAACCAAAGCGGCAAAACTGTCGTCAAGTTCTTTGAGTCCATAGTATACAAGTTCGGTGTGCCACACAACATCATCACGAACAACGGCTCGAACTTCATCTTAAAGGAATTCCAAGACTTCTGCGAGGGCCTTGGCATCAACACATTGTACGCCTGTGTGGAGCACCCGCAAACCAACAGACAGGTCAAAAAAGCCAACGGCCTCATAGGCGACGGCATCAAGAAACGCCTGTTATGCCCACTCGAATGGCTTGCGGGAGCCTGGGCAGAGGAGCTAACCTCCATCCTCTGGAGCCTGCGCACGATGCCAAACATCTCAACTGGCTACACACCTTTCTTCATGGTCCACGAAGCCGAAGCCGTACTACCTGCCGAGGTACGCCACAAGGCCCCACAGGTCGTCGCCTACAGCGAAGCCGAATCAACGTCCGCACTCGAAGACACCGTCAACACACTCGACGAGGCATGTGACATTGCTGCGGCTCGATCATCGGTCTATCAGCAGAGCCTCCGCAAGTACCACAGCCCGGCTGCACCCAAGGTCCTTCGTCGAAGGAGACCTCGTCCTATGACTCAAGCAAGAACGGACGAAGAAGCTCGAGTCACCCTGGGAAGTACCCTACATCGTTACATAAGTCATCCCAGGTGGCGCCTACTGCCTCATGGACATCGCATCAGGAGTCGAGTACTCCAACCCCTGGAACGTTGCACCCTTGCGACGCTTCTACCCTTAGATACCTCTTTACTTTCAATAAGGCTACTCAGCCAAGGCTATTCAGCCGAACAATGTACCTCCTCGTTACGCTATGAATAAAATCTAAGTCCCTTGGCCGAAATTTCTTTTCTTTACATTACTTTTCGCTATAACATGTTCGGGGGCTACGTGTCACCTCACGACCTCGTCGACTGAGAACAACGCATACAATCTGAGTAGCTGACAATGTCAGGCTAACGAAAAGGACATGCACATAACAAAGCACCACGTGCTACTATATACAAAACTTTACAAAGATCACTATGAGCCCACTCAAAAAATACAAATTTTACATTAAATTTTTCTTTACAGGACCTATCTATTCTGTAGAATCACATCCGCCCGCTGCTCGAACAGATCTACTATCTCCTCAGCATGTTGCGCCACAGTTGCGTAATGCGGGCGCATATCCCAAAGGGTGCCATCAGGCCGAAGGGGTGGCCCAGACGCCACCTCCGTAAGGTTGACATCATGACGATGCAGCCGAACAAGGGACAATGCAGCTTTCACCCCAGCGATCAGCTGACGCTGCACCAACTTCTTGACGTGGCCCACGTTCCAAAATTTCGCCAATAGGCTCCAAAGGGTGGAAGGTGCCTCATCCAAGGGGAACATGATGGCCCAAGTGGACGCGAGAGAAATCCTCGCCTGCTTCAGCACCCGAGAAACCTGGTGTACGCGATCTTGCACCGTCGCAAGGCCGATGTCCCGGTCGCGGTCCATCCAGAAGAAGCCACCAGCCTCCAGGTCCTGTTGCGTCAGGAAACTCATCCAAACAGCGACGCGCTCTTTCTCTTCTTTTGGAACGAGATTCGCACCTGCAGAACAAACAAACAAAGCAAACATCCAGGACTTCACCCGAAAGAACAATAGTTCGCAAAGACTCACATTGCAGTTGCTCGCTCATCTGCCGCAACTCCCCCATCAAGAACTCCTCCCTCGCAGTGGCTCGCTCAGCCTTCGACTTCCACACATCTGCGTGACCTCGAATGCCGAGGATATCCTTCTCTAAGCTGCGGACACAATCGCGAAGAAAAGTCAGCTGCGACGCATCATCCAAGTATGGTCGTGGCTCAGCAACATTCGGAGCGACAATAGGAACCTCACCCGAATGACCCTAGAGACAAACAAATCAAGACATGAACATCACAATTATCTCTGGCAACAGCTCGAAACATAAATTTATATACATCAAGGCCACCTTATGGCATAAGTTGGGTTTCGTTCATCAGCAAAAGATCACATTACAAAAGCAAAAGGATAAACTATCCTATCTACAACACATGGGCCTAGGCGCCCGCATCCGGAGTGTCCTTGGATCCAGACTGCCTGCTCTTGGCCTCCTCCTGCTGCTTCGCCGCATACTCCACGAGAAGATCAATAAGTTTCGACCCATAGCGCTTACAGAGAGAGGCAAAGAGGTCGAACACTACCTCTGAGCCATCTACATCCGTTGGCATCCGGGACGTTATGTGCGACACATCCAACTCCACTCCGGACGCCATCGCCATTGCCAACCCATGGAGGCGTCGATGCCTTTCTACTTGCACTTATACGCCGCCGGAGCGTCCTCCAACAGAGCATCCACAAGGGCGTCAACATCCTCATGGGAAGCACCCTTGGGGACGACCTCCTTGTAGAGGTGCCTGAGCACTTCCTTGGCCTTCGCCAAGGAGCCAGCAGCTATGCCGCGGCAATCTTCGACCGCTGCGGTGGCATCGGCAAGTGCATATCCATGCTCTAGCACACCACGATCAAACGTGATGCCCGAAGCATTTGAACCAAAGAGGAAAAGTACTCGAATAAGAACAAAGCAAGACTCAGTCGAAAAACAAGAGACCTAAAGAGTCAAGGAAAACTCACCAGAGAAGGCTTTGGCTGCAGCCATAATCCTATCAACCTTCTCCTTCTCGTGAGCAGCCGCCGCAACAGCAAGTTGTCCCTCGCGATCCACAACCTCCTTCTGCAGGCGCTCTCTGGCCTCAACAGCATCAGCAGCCTCCTTCTGCATACGCTCCTTCGCTTCTGCAGCATCTACATCTTTCTTCTCCGCTCGACCAAGGCTCTTTTCGAGAGCATCCAGCCGTTGGAGGGCCGCATTATTCTCATCTGCAAACATCAAGAACCACATGATCAACACAAGCAAAATCCATGGGACAGACGAATTACAAAAGGGTGAAGCAAACTATGTACCTCAAAGCTGTTGCATGCTAGCCTCTAGCTCCAGATGCTGCTGGATAAGAAGGTTCACGATGTGCACAAAGGGCTGCAAAAAGAAACAGGAGCAAAGGACCAAGAAAAACATCAAAAGGGCTCGAGGGCTACGCCTTGCAAGAGCATAAAAAACCAACAGGTCACCCGAAAGGGCTTGGGGTCTCCTCTCAAAGAAACAAACAGAAAATAACTTACGTGTTCAGGCGTGGACTCCGAAGTTCTGTGTGCAATCTTCTGAGTTACGACTGCCTGAGCATCTCGCTTGGAGGAGTTCGGGTCGTCATCCCCAGAGTCGGCCACCACCTGAGGGGGAGGTGCTGTAAGCTTCGACTCCCCTACATCCTCCTGAGTGCCCTCACTAAGAGGCTCCTCCGAAGAGTGGCTGCAAGAATTTTTTTTGATCAGACAACAATCCACACTATACAGACAGGTAACAGTAAATGATTCAGGTGAAATCACTTATGAGTCAATGTCAGAAAGGTTGAAAATGGAAGGCGACTTCTCCTTCTTTTTCTTCTTGGTCGGCGGCTGTGGCGCCATCGCTCGAAGAGGCACAACAGGGATAGATGCGGACAATGCACCTTCATCCTCACCATGCTGGTCGAGGAAGGACGGACCTCGTGGAGTTGGCGGAGTAGACGCATCTGAAGACTCACTTCAGGAGTGCTTTCGGGTCTGCCCCTCACTCGCCTCAGGGACATACGCAGTAGGCGACTGAGCTGGAGGAAGCTCGGACTCAGAGTCCACCTCCTCATTGTCTAGCGCTTCCGCATACTTCTCGGGTAGAGGGGACATCATCCTAGCTACCCTGAGGGCCTGTAAGACAATAATAGAAGATCAATAACATTGCAAGTTGAATAAATAAACACTCTAAATGGCGCTACGCGCATGAACAAGCATCACCCGAGGAACATTTTTCTTGGCACTAAAGGGAGAGGTAAACGACTTCCCCGGGAGGTCCTCGCCTCCCTTGGCCTTTAGCAGAAGCCGCAGGGCCCTATCCAGGTCACCCGAAGACAATTCTTCGGATGAAACCCGCGTCGGATCGCTGGGGCCGGCATAAAGATACATCGGGTGCACCCTCGCTTCGAGTGGCTGCACCCGACGCTTGAGGAAGGTGTGGATGATGTCGACACTGTTGACTTCCTTGCTTGGCACCAGCTGGAGATCCTCCACCCGCTGATAGAGCCCCTCAATCTCTTCAGATTCACCCTCCAGAATGTGGTTTTTCCACGATCTCTTTTGGATGATCTGCTGGGTAGAGTCGAAGGGGGCAAGCCCATAGTGCTGACCGTCCAGCTTAACATCATGGATGTAGAACCACTTCCGGCGCCATTGCTGGACGGATTCACAGAGAGAAAAAGAGAAGAATTGGACGAAGGGGCGAATAGAAATGATACAGCCACTAAGCGGATAGACTCCGCCGGTGCCGGACTGCCTCTTCAAGGAATATAACTTCTGAAAGAGGCCAAAGTGTGGCTCGATACCGAGCCAGCACTCACAAAGGGTGATAAAGCAGGTGATGTGGAGAAGATAATTGGGAGACATATGATGCAACTGAATCCCATAAAAAAATAAGCCCACGAAGGAATTTGTGGGCTGGAAGGGAAAGACCGCGAATGATGAAAGCCATAAACATCACCCAAAACCCTTCGGGTGGGCGGGGGATTACCTCATCACCAGGGAGGATGGCGTTCTCCTTGTTCTGCGGTATTAACCCCGCGTCGTGCAACTTGCGCAGATCGGTATCGCGCATCTCCGTGCGCCTCCACCTGCCATCGGTGATACGGGCAACAGTAGCAACTTTCTTGCCTCCGGCGGCGGCGCTCGAGCTACCTCCAGTGGCGATCTTCTTTGGCTTGCCCATCGCGCGGCGTCAGGACCGGCGATGAGCACGAAGAAAAGAGGAAGGAAAAGAGAGAAGAATTTCCAGTGCACAGGGAGAGAAGCAAAGCTCGCGAAAATGAAGGCAATTGAAAGAGCATTTTTCTATCCCTCTGATTTTGATGTTTGATAACAATACACTTATCGATTTAACTGTGTACTAAGTTTATCACAGGATTGATAAAAGGAGGCACAAGTTATGGCATAACAATTCCCCTTGCAAAAACTTCTGTGTCAACCGGTAGTACCGGACCTACAACCGGTACTACCGCTTGACACCGGTACTACCGGTTCCAGTACCGGTTGGCACTGATCAAAAGAGATAAGGGTGCGTGCTAGTCAGTACCCACCGGTACCACGAAGCGGCACTACCGGCCCAACCGGTAGTCTGCTATAAGCCAGTACTACCGCTTGAGGCGGTCGTCAGCTCATCAAGCAGTGGCATCGACTAGCACCCACCCCTCTCCATTTTGGTCAGTACCAGTACTACCGCCCGAACCAGTAGTACCGCTTCCTACCTCTGGTACTACCGCTTGGGGGTAGTACCGCAAGGGCGATACGGCCCAAAGACTGAAGAACACTGAAGAACTGAGACCCCTCCGGTACCTGGTCCGGTACTGGACTGGTAGTACCGCATGTAAGCGGTACTACCGCTTGAGTACCGGTACTACCGGTCATTAAATGCTCCAACGGCCATATATTTCGTGCAGGGGTATAAATACCCCTCCACCTACCTTGGGACAAAAGTCTCAGCACATTAAAGTCATTGCCCACCATTGGAGTCCATTGGAGCCACTCAAATCTTCAAGATCTCCTCATCCAATCACCCAAAGTCCTTGATCTTTGGGGAATCGAAGGAGGAGGCCCCGATCTACTACTTTACCAAAAGAGATCTTCATTTCCCCCTCATTTCATTGAGGGCCCCTTTGCTCTAGTGTTTTGTTGGAAACCGTAGTTCTTGTTTTTTGTTCTTACAAGCTTGTCTTTGATTGCTTTGACAGCTTGCTTGTATTTTGGAGCCTCCGATTAAGTTGTGGATGTGTGCCCCAAACTTGTAATGGTGCCGGCTTCCGCCTTGAAGGTTGCCGATATAGTGGAAGGTGAATCGATCCCGTTGGGGTGAGATTCATCGGAGAACAAGGGAGGCCTCTCGTGGCGTTGGTGGTTTGAAACCACCCCCTCTCCAAACGTAGACGTACTTCCCCTCAAAAGGAAGGAACTACGGGAAACAAATCCTTGTGTCTCCGTGTCCACTTTTCGGTTACTTCTATCCTTTACTACACCTTACTTACTTGTTACTACTTTGTGTTGTGTTAGCTCTTGCATATTTGTCATATAGGTAAATTCACCATAGTTGCATTATCTAGAGAATTTACCTTATTGTCAAACCTTAATTTGAAAAAGAAGAAAATTTGAAGTAGCACCTATTCACCCCCCCTCTAGGTGCCCATACGATCCTTTCACTTGATATCAGAGCCTCGGCTCTTTATTCGGGCTTTACCGCCTAAGAGAATATGGGTAGCCAAGAAGGGGATGGTGGCAGTGAGTCGACCCCGGTGACCATGGAAGATCTCAGAAACTTGGAAACAAGATTGAGCTCTTCCTTGGTCAACGAATTTAAGAAGATGCTTGAGCAACTTCTTAAAGACAAAGATGGCTCATCACCCCCATCTCCTCAAGAGGAACTACCATCCGTTGTACCTAAAGGGAATACTCCGGTATCCCCCGAGGGTATGGTGGTAGGGGACAAACTAGACAATGCTAATTCCTCCACACGACTTGATGGGGGGAAGGGTGAGCACCGTGATTCTTGGTACTCTCCCGATCCTCCCATCCCACACCCTCATGTGTACAATAGAGGTGACCCACCTAAGCTAGAAGAGTCTGCTACTTTTGCTCAATGGCAATCACTAATGAGAACTCATATGCGCAGCTCTTGCATTGAACTATGGAACATCATCGAGCATGGACTCTTTATTGGGGATCCAAACAATTTGACAAGAAGAGAGGTTGTCAATAGTCAACTCAATGCCACTGCTTTGCATATGATTCAACAAGGATTGGGAACAAAGGATTACCCACACATTGAGCACTTTAGCATTGCCAAGGAAGCTTGGGATGCTCTCACTGTGTTGTTTGTTGGAAATGAGAGTACGAGGAGGAACAGATATGATGCTCTAAGCAATGAAGCCGAAGGTTTCTACATGGAAGAAGGTGAAGACCACGAAGACATGTATCGAAGGCTCAAGACCACCGCCACCGCTTTTAGAAATGTGGGTGCCTCACATGTGGATGATGCATGGATAAAAAGGAAATATGTGAGTGCACTCATGCCTTTTGAGCCCACCGACTTGAAGAGCTTACAGGGAAGACACAACTATCATCTCATGACCTCAAATGAAGTTATGCAAGAGATGGCCGCTTTCAAGGTCGCCGCCAAGAATGCCAAAGATGCCCGTGCTCGTGCTCTCGATATGAGCAATGTGGTCAATGTTGCTTTGAAGACCAAAGTTGTGGACCTTGAAGATGAAGATGATAGTGATGAAGGCCTCTCCTTGGACCATCCCGATGACGTTAAGATTGCTCATAGTCAATATATGGCTTTCTATGCAAAGAACTTTTGGAAGAACCCCGCCAAGGCCAAGATGGAAATGCAACGAAGAAGCAATCCAAATGGGAAAAGAGAGAATACCACTAGGTTGAGAACTTGCTTCAATTGTGGTGACCGCTATCACTTTGTGGCAAGCTGCCCCTATGAGAAGAGAGAAGATAATGGTGGTAAGCTTGTGTTGAAGAAGACTCTCAAGGCACCTTACAAGAAACCCTTCATCAAAAGGAATCCCATCAACAAGAAGCCGGGAGAAATTGTCTTGATCACTCATGAAGAGTACTCCTCCGACAATGAATATGATGAAGATGACGAAGAGGAAACTTCTCATGGTGTGGCTGCTCTTGCCACCACATCTACTGCGACATTCTCACTCTTTGATTCTCCAAATGAGAACTCCTCCACCAAGAACGCCACTTGCCTTATGGCAAGAGGAACGGAGGTATCTTCATCATCCCGCTCTACTCACTTAGATAATGATGAAATTGATGATGAGATGTCACTTGATGTTAAAAAGGAATTAATTGCCTTTGATGAGTTTATGACTAACCTAGAAGGTGATGCTAAGCTACATTTTGGAAACATCTTAGATCAACTATCACATACTCAAGAGCTTCTAGATGTAAGATGTAAACTTGGGCATGAACATATGATTGAGCTAGAGGCCCTAAACAATGCTCTAGAAGAAGAACAAGAAACTAGGTTGTCACGTGAATTAAAACTTGAAGGGCTTGATGAGGCCAATGACATTATTGTTAACAAACTCATCAAAGAGCGTGATCATGCTATTGCTAAATACAAAAGAGCTAAAAAGGACAAGGTTGAGTTTGGTGTGGTTCATGAAAAACTTGCCGAGAACTTTAGCTTGCTTAACAAGGCCCACAAAGCCTTGGAGAGTGAACTCTTGTCTCTCACAAAGTCCCATGAAACGCTTCAAACTCAATTGGCCAATATTCCTTCACCTAGTAACTTCATTCCATCTAGTAGCACAACTATCCTTGAAGAGAATGCTAGGTTGAAGGGGGAGCTTGCTAAGGCCACATTTCCACAAGGAAACAAGTCTATTGATGATCTTTTGAGCAAGCAAAGGCGTAGTGGTGATAAAGGGGGCATTGGTTTTGTCTCCAAAACAAAGAAGAAGAACAACAAGAAGAAGAAGGACAAGCCCGCACAAGAGACCAACAAGATCATTATGGAGAGTAAGACCACAAATGGTAAAACTATGTCACATGATGATTTTGCGGGAAGTGCTAACCCTCACTATATTCTAATGCGTGATTACTATGGTGATGTGTATGCACAATATGTTGGTCCTTATGATGGTTATATTGCTTGGTCTATTTGGGTTCCCAACACCCTTATTGCTAACAAAAGAGGACCCATTGAAAAATGGGTACCTAAAAACTAGCTTGATCTTTTGTAGACTTATGCTTCCGGAGGGTCAAAATGGGTGATCGATAGTGGTTGCACAAGTCATATGACCGGAAGCTCGTCTATTGTCAAGGACTTGGTGTCAAATGAAGATCAAATCACCGTCACATATGCCGACAAGTCAAAATCTACGGTAATGGGTTTCGGCAAGGTAGTGGTGGCTCACGACATTACCCTCGTGAACGTCATGCTTGTTGAAACCCTTGGATACAATTTACTTTCTATCCGTGCTCTTGGAAAGATGGGCTTTGCCGTCTTTATTGATAATGATATTGTGGTCCTCATGTGGAGCAAGTCTCTCAAGGTCGCGTTCGTTGGGTACATCGAAAATGACTTGTATGTGGTGGACTTTTCGGGGCAAGCCACTACAGGTCCGATGTGCTTATACGGGAAGGCCGATGTGGGTTGGCTATGGCACCGCCGACTAGCCCATGTCAATATGAGAACTTTGCAAAGTCTCCATAAAGAGGGCCATATTGTTGGACTAAAAGAAAATGTTTCCTTTGCCAAAGATCGTGTTTGCAGGGCATGTGTTCTAGGGAAGATGCATGGCGCTCCTCACAAGCCCACGAACCAAATCAAGTCTAACAAGATCTTGGAACTCCTCCATGTGGACCTATTTGGTCCTCCATCTCATGCAAGTCTTGGAGGGAAGAAATATTGTTTGGTGATTGTTGACGACTTTTCAAGATACTCTTGGGTTTATCTTCAAGTTGAAGAGTGAAACTCAAAGGACTTTTATCGAATTCATCAACTTGGTTCAACGGCAACACAATGTTCCCGTGTTGATTATAAGAAGTGACAACGGCACCGAGTTCAAGAACTACACCTTGAATGATTTTCTTAGTGATGAGGGGATTAAACATCAATATTCCGCTGCATACACCCCTCAACAAAATGGTGTGGCTGAAAGGAAGAATCGGAATCTTATTGAGATGGCTAGGACCATGTTGGCGGAGTTTAAATATCCATACAACTTCTGGGCCGAATCCTTCTCCACCGCTTGCCATGCTTCAAACCGGCTCTACCTCCGCAAGAAAATCAACAAGACTCCATATGAGATACTTACCGGTAACAAGCCCAACATATCTTATTTCCGGGTGTTCGGTTGTAAGTGTTTCTATCTCATCAAAGGTGTTTGTTTGTGTAAGTTCGAGTCTAAAGCATTAGAGGTTATCTTTGTTGGCTATGGTCTCGAATCTCACACTTATAGAATCTATGACAAGCTCTCCGGAGCTGTCATAGAATCTTGTAGTGTGACCTTCGAAGAATATGATGGTCCCCAAGGGGGGCGTGTTGATGCTTGTGATGCAGATGATGAAATGCATCAGGATGCCATAGGAATAATGGGTGTGGGTTATATCCGCCCCGTTGAGGAACCCCTTATGGCAGATCAAGAAGAACTATGCTCCACTCGAGTGGATCCCTCATCTTCACAACCTCAACATGCTCCATCTACCGAAGAGGACATTGAATCAAGCCAAATACAAGATGTGGACCCTCAACATAGTGATCAATGTGTGAACTCTAGTCAAAGGGAGCTTGGTCCATTTGATGGGGTGTCAAGTGGTGCCAAGTCAATTTGCCAAGGAAGATCCATCCAAGATGTTTTGAGACGTGCTCAAATTGAGGCTAGAAGAGCACTTGATCAAGACCAAGGTCAATCCTTGCCTCCCAGTGTAGAGGATGAATCCAATGATGATCAAGGTCAAGTTGATGGTCAAGACGAGGATCAAAATGATGAAGAGGGTCCTCCAAGAAACAATGAGGAGATCCACGCTCGTCGCGAAGCTAGAAAGGAAAGAATGCTGGAAATAAGAGACCACACTCTCCAAAATGTTGTTGGAGATCTAAGGAAAGGAATTTCCACAAGAGCACAATTGAAGAGGTTCAGTGAACATCAAGCTCACATTTCCATGATTGAACCAAAGAAAGTGTGGGAAGCTCTTGAAGATTGGGATTGGTTAGAAGCTATGCACAAAGAGCTCAACAACTTTGAGAGAAACAAAGTGTGGAAGTTAGTTGAGAAGCCAAAGGATTGCCGCAATGTTATTGGAACAAAGTGGATATTCAAGAACAAGCAAGATGATCATGGGATTATTGTAAGGAACAAGGCTAGATTGGTTGCACAAGGTTATTCCCAAATTGAAGGCATTAATTATGGAGAGACTTATGCACCCGTGGCTCGCCTTGAGTCCATCCGTATCCTTCTTGCTTATGCGGCACATCATAACTTTAAGTTGCAACAAATGGATGTAGAAAGTGCATTCCTTTATGGTCATTTAAATGAATTGGTATATGTTAAGCAACCCCCAGGATTTGAGGACCCCAACTTCCCAAACCATGTTTACAAACTTGATAAGGCGCTCTATGGGCTCAAGCAAGCCCCACGCACGTGGTATGAGCACCTTAGAGAGTTATTGTTTGACCGTGGCTTTGAGGTTGGGAAAATCGATCCCACTCTTTTTACTAAGAGGGTTAATGGGGAGCTTTTTGTATGCCAAATCTATGTTGATGATATTATCTTTGGCTCATCTAACAAAGCTTTTAATGATGAATTCTCAAAGCTTATGACTAGTAGGTTCCGGATGTCCTTGATGGGGGAGTTGAAAGTATTCCTTGGCTTTGAGATCAAGCAAGTTAGAGGAGGAACATTCTTCAATCAAGCCAAGTATACTCAAGATATGCTCAAGAGATTCAAAATGCAAGATTTGAATGGAGCCCCAACTCCCATGGCAACAAAGACTCATCTAGAACAAAATCCAAATGGTAAAGATGTGGATCAAAAGGTATACCGGTCTATGATTGGTTCTTTGCTTTACCTTTGTGCATCTAGATCCGATATTGTGTTGAGTGTAGGTGTGTGTGCAAGATATCAAGCGGCTCCTAAGGAAAGCCATTTAATGGCGGTCAAGAGAATCTTTTGATATTTAGTTCATACCCCATTTTATGGTCTTTGGTACCCTCAAGGCTCAACATTCGCTCTTTGTGGATACACGGAATCGGATTGGGCGGGAGACAAGGATGATAGAAAATCAACTTCCGGGGCTTGCCAATTCCTTGGTAGGTCCTTGGTATGTTGGTCTTCTAAGAAGCAAAATTGTATATCTCTCTCCACCGCCGAAGCCGAGTATGTTGCTGCTGCTAGTGCTTGCACCCAATTTCTATGGATGAGCCAAACTTTAAAGGAATACGGTGTCCATTGTGACAAAGTGCCTCTTCTATGTGACAATGAAAGTGCCATCAAGATTGCATACAACCCGGTGGATCACACAAGGACAAAGCATATTGAGATTCGACATCACTTTATTAGAGATCATGTTGCTAGAGGTGATATTGATCTATCCTATGTATCAACCAAAGATCAACTTGCCGATATCTTCACGAAGCCACTTGATGAAGCAAGGTTTTGCTACTTGAGGAATGAACTAAATATCATAGATTCTAGGAGTTTGACTTGATTATCTTGCACTCTCACCTAATACTTGACCCATGTTTGGTTTAGGTGTAGGCATGGACATAGGGGGAGTGCGGTCCTAATTGATTGGACTATCCCTCCCCCCATTATGCGCAAATTAAACAAAAATCATTCCTCTTAATATCATTTTGTGATATGTGAGCTCAATGATGAGTTTCGGTAATGGACCCAAGATACATCTTCATGGTGACAAGCCGAGTATACTCAAATATGGTGGCCTAGGCCACCGCCCCCTCTCAATCGAGAGGTTGATGTGCTTACTCGTGTTTGTCACCTAGTTGAATTGGTCTTCACTCATGATTGTCATCTATTTGAATTGTCATCATCATTCTTAGTCTCATGCACTCTAGTTTGGTATTTGTTTGTTTCTTCCATTGTTTTTAGAGTGCATGTGCTTCTCAGCTCACTTGTCTTAACCCAAGCCTCCATACTCCCTCACGAGAACCCTCTCTCTATCTGCACAAGAATCATCCTTGATCCCTGGCTTTGGACTCAGATGGGACCGGTACTACCGGATGTGCGAGGTACCGGACTGGAAGTTCCTGTGTCTCAGAACTGCTCCAGAACGGTACTACCGCCCACATGTCCGGCCTACCGGTCACCGTACTTGGGTCGTGGAACCCATTACCGCTACAAGCGGTAGTACCGGCTCAACACCGGTACTACTGGATTTGCGGTTTCAGTATATATTGGACGCGTGGGGAGAGGCACCCCTCAGTGCCTCATTATTTCCCACGTCCTCCACTCAAACCTGCGCCGCCACCGGAGATCTTGAAGCCACCGGAGCCCTGCCACGACCTCCTCTCTCTAGACTCTCCTTGGATTCGGCCTCTTGGCAGGCTCCCACTACTTTCCACCGCCATGGATCTCGGTACAACCGCCCCTTCTCTTCTTGTTTGATTTCCCCATTAGATCTAGGTTTTGGCTTAGATTTGTGGAGAAATTGACTACTTGCAAGGTTGTACTGCCATATTATTCCTTGTTACCGCGTAGAATCTTCAATTAGCAGTTCATACCGTCAATTTGGGCCGTTCCCATCAGATCTGACAACTTGTGTGCCGCTCAACCGGTAGTACCGGAACTTTTTCCGGTACTACCACTTGCAAGCGGTACTACCGGTCGTCAGGTCCGGTAGTACCGGTCCACTCTGACCACATTGTTCTGCCCTTGTAGATTCTCTTGTTTTTTCCTTCTTGATTCTTGTGTCCTTATCTCCTTGCTATCCTCCCTCGTGCTTTCATAGATGCAGGTGGTTCTCGGGGTGCACGCAAGCACTCCAAGTCTGACCGTGAGATTGTTGAGGAAGAGACTGAGTCTGAGGAAGAAGTTATGCCACAGCCAAGACACCGTTCCAAGTTGCCTGCCAATCGAGGTGGTCGTGGGGATCGTGAAGGGGTTACCAAGCGCTCAGCTGGGCGTGGTAGTGCCCCTCCCTCTCGCCCCCCTTCCATTGGGCGTACCAAGAGTCTCAGCTCTGGGCCATCTGGGCCAAAGAAACTTTTAGACATCTCTGAGTCAGACTTTAGGGCTCTCCGGGTGGACAATGCATACTCCCGCAACAGGAGCGAGTCAAGGGCGCATACCTTTTCTATGATGACTTCCAAGAGCGTGTGTATCATGAGGTTCTTTTGACCAATACCCAGCTGGTGGTGCCTCAGCAGTGGCTTGACATGGGACACATTGACAAGAACTCTGACTACTTTGCTGAAGCTAAGGAAATCTGCTCAAACCTTGGCATGTTCCCCATTATGGAGTTTCAGTATGACTATGATCCCCTACTAATCTGCCAGTTTTATGCCACTGCACACTTCCACAATGGCCGCAATCGGAAGATTACCTGGATGACTCAAGGTGCTGTCAAGGAAGCTACACTTGCGGAGTTTATGAGGACCGCGGCCGGGACGTTCCTTGTGGTTTCCGCTGTCACATGCGGGAGCATCCCTCCAAAAAGGATGTTCTCACACCTTTGTATATTCGAGGCCGTGGGGTTGCTGGCAAGATCAAGGATCTTCTCCCCACATATGACATTCTCCATCGCATTTTCCGTGAGACTGTTGCTCCTCGTGCGGGCAACAAGGACGAGATACATGGGTTCTTCGTTGACTTGCTGTTCAACACCTTCCTCAACAGAGAATCAGGCCAACCTATTGATGTGACAGACTTCATTTGGAATGAAATGGTTGCTGCCGCACACACTCGGAGGGTTCCACCATTTTCTCCTTACATTATGGCCCTCATTGTGTCCAAGTGCCCCGTCATTGCTAGGACGCTCTCCACTCGCTCTCTCGTTGTGCACAAGCCAAAGGCACTCAAGATCAAGACACATGCTAAACCTCGCGTTGAGGCAGGTGAGGAGGATGAGGATGAGGATGACTCTGAGCATGCTGACAGTGGTCATGACACTGACTATGTTGTCTCTCGCCGCAAGAACGCCAAGCCCTCTTGGGCCAAAAGGATGGAGGTCAAGCTCAAGAAGATCTTCTGCTTCCAGGTTGACAACCAGAAGCGCATGTATGAGGCGCACGTGTATGCAAAGAAAGCATGTGCTCGTCAGAAGGAAATGATGTCTGCTCAAGGTTTGACCATCTCCGAGGGATCCGAGAACAACATCACTCCAGAAGATCAGTGGATTTCTCAAAGACAAATTGCTGACGATGATGTCTCTTCCTCGCACCGCCCACCCACGTATGAGGATGAGGAGGACCTTGAGGATGAGGAGGAGGAGGATGATTGACCTTGGGACGGTAGCTCAAGACTTGTCCCTTTTGGCGTCTTGATGCCAAAGGGGAGAAGTTGCACTTTAGGTGTTGCATGGGAAGTCACAAGCTCGTTCTTCTCTTTGATCCTTTTATTGCTTGTGAACTTCGATTTCTCTCTATTTTATGTGTGAGACTATGTGTTTATGTCGTGTGAGACTATGTGGTTTATGTCGTGTGAAACTATGTGGTTGGATCCATCTTATGCGACTATGTGGTTTATTTCATTGGATCCATCTTGTGATGTTATAAAGATCTATTGTCTATATATTCCTCATCACATGTTTTGTGCAAAGGTATGTTTTCAAACGCTAGTATCCATACTTGTGTACCCATGTTGGGTTTGTAAAATAGAGGGGGAGGTTTGTTTCTACACATCTAGGGGGAGTCTCTTCTTTTTTTACAAATATCATATGCCTATTGTTAAAATCATCTGCAAAGTGTATTGTCATCAAACACCAAAAGGGGAGATTGAAAGAGCATTTTTCTATCCCTCTGATTTTGATGTTTGATAACAATACACTTATCGATTAATCTGTACTAAGTTTATCACAGGATTGATAAAAGGAGGCATGTTATGGCATAACAATTCCCCTTGCAAAACTTCGTGTCAACGGTAGTCTTGGACCTACAACCGGTACTACCGCTTGACCCAGTACTACCGGTTCAAGATGCAGTTGGCAATGATCAAAAGAGATAAGGGTGCGTGCTAGTCAAGACCCACGGTACACGACGGCACTACTGCCCAACCGGTAGTACCGCCGGATTACCGCTTGAGGCGTCATGCTTCGTCGTCACCAAGTGGCATACCGACTAGCACCCACCTCTCCATTTTGGTCGGTACCAAGCGGTACTTGAACCGATTACCGCCAACCGGTAGTACCGCTTCCTACCTCCAAGATTACTGCTTGGGGTAGTGCATGGCGATACCGCCAAAGACTGAAGAACAATGAAGAACTGAGACCTCCCACCTGGTCGATCTGATCGGTAGTACCGCATGTAAGCGGTACTACCGCTTGAGTACCGGTACTACCGGTCATTAAATGCTCCAACGGCCATATATTTCGTGGAGGGGTATAAATACCCCTCCACCTACCTTGGGACAAAAGGCTCAGCACATTAAAGTCATTGCCCGCCATTGGAGTCCATTGGAGCCACTCAAATCTTCAAGATCTCCTCATCCAACCACCCAAAGTCCTTGATCTTTGGGGAATCGAAGGAGGAGGCCCCGATCTACTACTTCACCAAAAGAGATCTTCATTTCCCCCTCATTTCATTGAGGGCCCCTTTGCTCTAGTGTTTTGTTGGAAACCCTAGTTCTTGTTTTTTGTTCTTACAAGCTTGTCTTTGATTGCTTTGACAGCTTGCTTGTATTTGGGAGCCTGCGATTAAGTTGTGGATGTGTGCCCCAAACATGTAATGGTGCCGGCTTCCACCTTGAAGGTTGTCGATATAGTGGAAGGTGAATCGATCCCGTTGGGGTGAGTTTTATCGGAGAACAAGGGAGGCCTCTCGTGGCGTTGGTGGTTTGAAACCACCCCCTCTCCAAACGTAGACGTACTTCCCCTCAAAAGGAAGGAACTACGGGAAACAAATCCTTGTGTCTCCGCGTCCACTTTTCGGTTACTTCTATCCTTTACCGCACCTTACTTACTTGTTACTACTTTGTGTTGTGTTAGCTCTTGCATATTTGTCATATAGGTAAATTCACCATAGTTGCATTATCTAGAGAATTTACCTTATTGTCAACCTTTAATTTGAAAAAGAAGAAAATTTGAAGTAGCATCTAGTCACCCCCCCCTCTAGGTGCCCATACGATCCTTTCAGCAATGGCGATGAACAAATGACGAGGGCTAAAAGAAAACTAATGTTTACTTACGGTATAAAAGGAGCAAAGACGACGCACACGAGCCGTTGATCCAGAAGCCCTAACGCGCACCAAAGATCCAACCGTACACGTGTCAGCGCAGCAACGAACCGTCGCCAGCACGCCGTCCACTACGCACGGAAACCGAGGAGACGCCGTAATTCTCGCCACGTCTACGCGTGACTAGTTAACTTCAAGTCAGACGGTGGGACCCACTATCGTCCCGTCGCGTCACCTCTGTCGTCGCAGACGGTTGAGATCACCAATCGTCACCACTAATGTCATGAAGACAAATCTAGCAACGGCCGGAAATCTTCGGCTGACAAATCAAGTACTTACTCAAATCTACGATTCGAGCAAATACTCGGGGGCTGCTCCTATCAGGAATGCTGACCGCGCACCTGTGACATGATTAAAGGTACTACATCTCGCAACTGTCTTCGAATCCTACGTCGAGTCTGCGACTCCACTAAGGACTCGGTGGTTACTCCCTTAGGGAGGATTGGTTGAACATCAAAAAAAATTGTGTCCTTTAGACTTAAGCTAAAAACAATTGAACTAATGTCTCTGCTCGAGTCTACGACTCGAACAGACACTCGGGGGCTACTCCCATAGGGAGCGCTGGCCGCGCACCCTATGAATTCTTCGACTGCGATCATTCGGATCAAATATGTCAAAATCTTTTTGGCAATTTTGCCCCAAACCAACGCTAAGTGAGAAGCGATCTCCTTGGCCACCCGAAACACCTCCGCGGTGATAAGATTTCGGATGCTGTGTCTACGACGCAAAGAGAAGCCTACAGATATCATCTGATGGCCTGATAACGCACCTGACTGCGCCCTGCCAGTAAACTTGCGTGGCAACAGGCACGATGAAAAATCCTGACAGACGCGTTGAGTACATCACTTGAAAACCACTGGGATCCGACTCCTATAATACCTCAACGGCCTGAGTCAAATTACGCCAGCATTCATTCTGAATTCGAGTCCGGGGATTCGAATTTGATGAAGATCGTGTTGTTTTGTCCTATGATAGTTAACTGACCCTGATCCATCAGGAATGTCAGGCACACACATCAACGATCCCTATGAACTAAAGTCATTCTCTCTTTTAAAATAACAGGCTCTACTACACCCGAAGGATTGAAGAGTCCTCAGCCGAATCTGCGATTCGGCTAAGCACTCAAGGGCTACTGACATGGTTATACCCCACGGGTACACAACGTTAGCATACCTGGTCCAGCCCAAGGGAAGGCTCACGACAAGATACGGGGCCAGTGGAGATTTCGGGTGGCCCAAGCCCATGACGCCTTCGGATCCTTGGAGAACAAGACTAGAGTAGATAGAATTTCAAAGGGGCAAACCCTAATATGTAACCGACTCGACCTGCGCCTGGGACCTGCCTATCTATATAAAGGCCAGGAGGGCACGACGAGGAGGACCAATACTCACCTCATACGCACCTCACACCATATTGCATCTGCGCACCCCTATAGCCTTCGATTCCGCCGTAATCAAGAGCAGACAAGAAGGAGTAAGGTTTTTCCCTCCGGGGGCCTGAACCTGGGTAAACCTCGTGTCCCCGTGTTGCTTGTCTGTTAACCGTTTCGCGATCTCCAATATCCCCATCTTCTCCAAAACCAAAGTCCATAACAATGGGCATTGACGAGATCGAACCTCGTCAGACTGTCAGAGGTCGCCGACACCACATAGTCCGGCCATGGAGTCCGAGGTTACCGACGGTGCCACGCAGTCTGGCCGTGTGGTCCTAAGTCACCGACGCCACGTAGTACAAACTCAGTTGAGCTTCTCTTTGATGTCGCCGAGACCACCTCTCGGGGAGATGACGAACATGATACCTCGCTCGCCGCCGACCGTCAGCGCATTCACAATCGTGCGCCGCAGCCATGATGAGGATCAGACGGTCGTGGTACCTTCTAGTGCAGCGACGGCTGATTGGGTTTCCCGCAGACGGAGGCGGAGCAAGACACAAGATGAAGACCAGCGGCTACGCAACGAAGGCAACCAGCGGAGATGGACTCTTGGACTGGTTGTCCCACCCGCTTGTTCTGGAGCTAGACTATTGGACTACTTGTATGTCCTAGAGCTGGACTCTTGAACCGGTTGTCCCGCGCGCTTGATGGGTTGGTACGAGCAAGACTGCAGGCGGAAGAGGGATAAGAAAACGAAAAGAGCAAATCTACGGTCGCTAATTGGCAGACTAATGGAGGCCACGAAAATTAGACGGAACTTAAGCGAGCAAACTTTTAATCCCGATTAATCAAAAGGGTACATGCGGCAAGCTAGCGGACGGCCATGGACATGTCCACTTATGGGCATAGCACGAAGATGTCCCCAATCGACGCGCCATATTAACATGTGCCTTGCTGCTTGTAGCGGGCCTATTTATCGACTCATAAAGTCTCGTTGACGATTGTGCTCCCTTGGATACAACAATGGTAAAGGCTCGGCATCTATTCCAGCGCACGTCTAGGCGGCGTTGGTGTTTGGTAACGGTCGCTGGCTTCTAAACTCTTGCCGTAAAATTTTCAAACTTTTTAGGATATCTGTTTTTTCTGGTCCGTGTGTTAATTTCCACGCATGTAATTTGATTTTCTATTACTTCCTCCGGCCTATATTAATTGACTCAAATTTGGCTAGATTTGAATGAATCTAGTCACTATTTAGTATATAGTTTTATCCAAATTTTGACAAATCAAAGTCAATTATTATGGATCGAAGGGAATAATAAAATATCGTTGTTGCTAAAAAAAAAACTAGCTTTCGCACGTGGGTGGAGCACCGTCCCGCAATGAGCGGGAGATTAGTTATCCGCGGTTCTCTTCGCAGGCCGATGACGCTCGAACCCAACAGATCTGTAGCTTTTCTTTTGTTGCTCAAATTAACAAATGCGTTATTCTGGGCCTGAAGATTCTGCGGGCATGGCGAAATAGAGCTGGGCCTCTAATGCAGGCCGACCGGTCGAGGTCCTTATCGTGTGTTGCAATGCTGGGTTTCAACTTTTGACACAATATTCATTCATTTGCCCAAGCTCGCAGTCTGTATAAAATTTAATTTTTCAGAAATATGTATTCTGCAAACCTCCATAAATCCATAGACTAATGAAACAGCTACGTCGTGGTGTTGAAAAAATACCATGGTGGCGTATAGTATAAAGCGACGGCCAAACTAATTAAGGTGAATGAATGAAGGACGTGTCCCACCCGCTTGTTCTGGAGCTAGACTATTGGACTACTTGTATGTCCTAGAGCTGGACTCTTGAACTGGTTGTCCCGCACGCTTGATGGGTTGGTACGAGCAAGACTGCAGGCAGAACATAGGGATAAGAAAACGAAAAAAGCAAATCTACCGGTCGCTAATTAGCAGACTAACGGAGGCCATAGAAATTAGGCGGAACTTAAGCAAGCAAACTTTTAATCCCGATTAATCAAAAGGGTACATGCGGCAAGCTAGTGGTAGGCTGTGGACATGTCCACTTATGGGCATAGCACGGAGATGTCCTCGATCGACGCGCCACATTGATATGTGCCTTGCTGCTTGTAGCGGGTCTATTTATCGACTCATAAAGTCTCGTTGACGATTGTGCTCCCTTGGATATAGCAATGGTGAAGGCTCGGCGTCTATTCCAGCGCACGTCTAGGCGGCGTTGGTGTTTGGTGACGGTCGCTGGCTTCTAAACTCTCGCGGTAATTTTTTCAAACTTTTTAGGATATCTATATTTTCTGGTCTATGTGTTAATTTCCACGCATGTAATTTGATTTTCTATTACTCCCTCCGGTTCATATTAATTGACTCAAATTTGTCTAGATTTAATGAATCTAGACACTATTTAGTATATAGGTTTATCCAAATTTTGACAAATCAAAGTCAATTAATATGGATCGAAGGGAATAATAAAATACCGTTGTTGCTAAAAAAAAACTAGCTTTCGCACGTGGGTGGAGCACCGTCCCGCAATGAGCGGGAGATTGGTTATCCGCGGTTCTCTTAGCAGGCCGATGACGCTCGAACCTAACAGATCAGTAGCTTTTCTTTTGTTGCTCAAATTAACAGATGCGTTATTCTGGGCCTGCAGATACTTCGGGCATGGCGAAATAGTGCTGGGCCTCTAATGCAGGCCGACCGGTCGAGGTCCTTATCGTGTCGTGTGTTGCAATGCTGGTCTTTCAACTTTTGGCACAATATATATTCATTCATTTGCCCAAGCTCGCAGTCTGTATAAAATTTATTTTTTCAGAAATATGTATTCTGCAAACCTCCATAAATCCATAGACTGATGAAACAGCTAGCTCGTGGTGTTGAAAAAATACCACGGTGGCGCATAGTATAAAGCGATGGCCAAAACTAATTAAGGTGAATGAATGAAGGACGTGAACCCTTAGCTAGTATGGAGAGCCATTTTATTTTAGGCTAATGTGGGTTTGGTTAGTTAATGTTGGAATTTTTGCCTAAATAGGCCCAGCCCATTTATTATATGCCAATAAATTCCTGAAATTCTAAAGGTCCATTTGGTCCATACATGCAAGGCAAGAGCTGGAACAAATGTTTAGTCCCATATTGCTAGTTGAGTGAAAGTTGGACCAGCTTATAAGGTGAGCTCTCCTACCACTTGATAAAAGGATGAGAAGGAGAAAGAGAGAGTTCCACACGCGCGCTCCTCCTCCTCGCTTGCCTCGCCTCGTCACGACGCGCGCCGCGGGTTCGTTTCATCTTCTGCGCAGTCTGTCTACCTTCCCCTCTGTGCCTATAAGAGAGAGAGGTCGCGCCTCCTCTCAGAGACACTGACACACATCCTTTGCGCCTCCAGTTCCAGAGCACTGCGCTACCTAGATCTTCCCCATCCCGTCTTGCGGCGTGCACCGCTAGCCGGGACAAGAAACCTCGAGACCCCGCTGCTTGAGTCTTTGTCACGGGAGAAGGGCGATAAGGTTTTGGGGCGCTATCGGACCTCTTCGCAAATCACGGACTCCCTCACAGATAGCGACTGCGGCGACGTATTCCTCGACGAGGACTTCTTCCCCGACATCAGCACCCTCTTCCTCGACGACATGGCCAACGCCGGCGGTTCCTCTTCTGCTACTGCCATGTATATCTTCTTTCGCAATCTTGTTCTGATCATATCCAAAGTTTTATGCCTTGCAGTTTGTTTGGTTATATGCCTTAATATGTATTCGCTATTTCACATGATTAGTATAATACCTATTATTTTAATCATGTTTTATCTAGCGTTTATTATGGATAATTCGCTTGGTAAATTGCTCTATTTTTCAACAATCCAAAAAACTTATTTCAGGCAATTTGCCCCAAGTGGCTTTGTTGCTTCTATGAAACCACCTGTGTTCGAAGGTATGAATTACAAACGATGGCGTGCGAGAGCAGTGCTCTGATTTAAGACCATGAGCTGCTATAACGCCATCTATGGCGCACCTGAGGGAGAACTTAATCCCGCTCAGGAAGAGGCGTTCCAAAAACTTGATACCACTTTCAAGGCTGCCTTGATCAGCATCCTTGGCGACAATATTGTCGATTCATATCTGTCATTTAGCAATGGCAAGGATATGTGGGATGCACTCGAGAGAAAATTTGGAGTCTCGATCTTTGGCGATGAAGCGTATGTCATGGAACAATTCTATGACTATAAGATGGTTGATGACCGCTCCATTGTGGAGCAGGCTCATGAGATACAGTCACTTGCCAGGGAGCTTGAGCACTTCACTTGTGTGTTACCGGACAAGTTTGTTGCCGGAGGCATTATTGCCAAACTTCCTCAGTCATGGAGGAATTTTGCTACTTCTCTAAAGCACAAGAGACAAGAGTTCTCCGTGACAGATCTCATTGGGACTCTTGATGTGGAAGAGAAGGCGAGAGCAAAAGACACACGTGCTCGAGGTACCGAGGGAGGTTCTAATGCCAATCTGGTATAGAAAAGGAACTTTCAGCCTCACAAGTTCAAGAACAAAGGCAAGTTTGACAACAAAGGAAAGTTCGATGGAAAGAACAAGGCCTCACAGTCCACCAGCTTCAAGAAAAAGACTTATAAGAGGAAAGGTGCTTGTCATGTGTGCGGTGATCCTAATCATTGGTCTCCTGCTTATCCCAACCGCTTTGACAAGCGCCAGCATGGGAAGGGCAGCAAGACTGCTAATGTTGTCATGGGCGACGTTGAGATGAAAGATGTTGGGTATGGTATATTACCTACTGTTCTTTCATTATGTCATTCTCCTGATTGGTGGATTGACACGGGCGCTAATGTACATGTATGTTCTGATATTTCCATATTATCTTCATATCAGATCAGAGGGACTCAAACCGTGCTGATGGGGAACGGCTCGCATGCTTCTGTTCATGGTGTTGGTACGGTCGATCTGAAGTTCACTTCGGGAAAGACCGTGCGCCTGAAGAACGTGCATCATGTTCCCTCAATAAATAAAAATCTTGTTAGCGGATCTCTTCTGTGTCGAGATGGCTACAAGATTGTATTCGAGTCCAATAAATTTGTAATTTCGAAGTATGAAACCTTTGTTGGTAAAGGCTATGAGTGCGGAGGCTTGTTTCGCTTATCTCTATCAGACATTTGTAATAAAGTTGTTAATCATATTTACACGAATTTTGAATCAAATGTCTGGCACTCTCGTCTTTGTCATATTAATTTTGGTTGTATGACGCGGCTAGCCAAAATGAATTTAATCCCTGATTTCACAACTGTTAAGGGATCTAAGTGCCAAGTCTGCGTGCAAGCTAAACAACCTCGCAAGTCACATACATCGCAGTGAGAAATTTAACACCACTAGAGCTCATACATTCTGATCTTTGTGAGATGAATGGTGTGTTGACAAAAGGTGGAAAGAAATATTTTATGACTTTGATCGATGACTCTACGAGATATTGTCATGTGTATCTTCTGAAATCGAAAGATGAGGCTTTGAGTTTCTTCAAAATCTATAAAGCTGAGGCAGAAAATCAACTTGATCGAAAGATTAAGAGATTAGGTCTGATCGTGGTGGAGAGTATTTTTCCAACGACTTTGATTCTTTTTGTGCGGAACATGGCATAATTCATGAGAGGACGCCTCCCTACTCACCCCAGTCAAATGGAGTAGCCGAAAGAAAGAACCGTACTCTAACAGATTTGGTTAACACCATGTTAGACACATCGGGTCTCTCCAAGGAATGGTGGGGGGAGGCACTATTGACTGCGTGTCATGTTCTAAACCGAGTTCCCACAAAGAACAAATAAATTACTCCATTCGAAGAATGGGAGAAGAAAAGATTAAAACTCTCTTACTTACGTACTTGGGGTTGTTTGGCAAAGGTTAATGTACCAATCCCCAAGAAGCGCAACCTTGGACCAAAAACCATTGATTGTGTTTTTCTGGGCTATGCTTTCCATAACATTGGTTATAGATTTTTGATAGTAAAATCTAAAGTACCTGACATTCATGTCGATACGATCATTGAGTCGACTGATGCAACTTTCTTTGAGGATATCTTTCCTATGAAGGATAAACCTAACTCATCAAATCCGGAGATACCTAGTTCATCTAATCAGGAATTTGCTACATTCTCTGAACCTACCATTTCAATCGAACACTCTGAAAGTCCTAAGGAGGATGATAATGAAATTCCTAAAAGGAGCAAGAGACAGAGGACTGCAAAGTCCTTTGGTGATGATTTCATTGTGTACCTTGTGGATGACACTCCTACTTCCATTTCAGAAGCATATGCATCTCCTGATGCTGACTACTGGAAGGAAGCCGTCCATAGTGAGATGAATTCCATCTTAGATAATGGAACATGGGAGATCACTGATCGCCCTTATGGGTGCAAACCTGTAGGGTGCAAGTGGGTGTTTAAGAAAAAGCTTAGACCTGATGGTACTATTGAGAAGTATAAGGCACGGCTTGTAGCCAAGGGATACACTCAAAAAGAAGGTGAAGACTTCTTTGACACTTAGTCACATGTTGCCAGATTGACCACCATTCGAGTATTACTCTCATTGGCTGCCTCTCATGGTCTTCTCGTTCATCAAATGGACGTTAAGACATCTTTCCTTAATGGAGAGTTGGATGAGGAAATTTACATGGATCAGCCAGATGGTTTTGTGGTAAATGGTCAAAAAGGAAAGGTGTGCAAGTTGTTGAAGTCTTTATATGGCCTAAAACAAGCCCCTAAGCAATGGCATGATAAGTTCGAAAGAACTTTAACTGCTGTAGGCTTTGTTGTAAATGAAGCTGATAAATGTGTGTACCATCGCCATGGTGGGGGTGAGGGAGTCATCCTTTGTTTGTATGTTGATGACATACTGATTTTCGGAACCAACCTTAATGCAATTAAGGAGGTCAAAGATTTCTTATCTCGTTCTTTTGAGATGAAGGATCTGGGAGTAGCTGATGTCATCCTAAACATCAAGCTATTGAGAGATGATGATGGTGGGATTACACTGCTTCAGTCCCACTATGTGGAAAAGATCTTGAGTCGTTTCGGGTATAGCAACTTCAAGTTTTCTCCTACACCGTATGATCCTAGTGTGTTGCTTCAAAAGAATCGAGGAAATGCTAGAGACCAACTGAGATACTCTCAAATCATTGGCTCGCTTATGTATTTAGCTAGTGCCACGAGGCCTGACATCGCCTTTGCTGTAAGCAAACTCAGTCAATTTGTTTCAAATCCAGGAGATGATCACTGGCATGCTCTTGAGAGAGTTATGCGATATCTAAAAGGCACTGCGAGCTATGGCATACACTATACCGGGTATCCGAGGGTACTAGAGGGTTATAGTGATTCAAATTGGATATCTGATCTTTGAGATAAAGGCCACGAGTGGATATGTATTCACACTTGCTGGTGGCGCTGTTTCTTGGAAGTCTTGCAAGCAGACCATCTTAACGAGGTCAGCTATGGAAGCAGAACTCACAACATTAGACACAACCACTGTTGAAGCAGAGTGGTTTCGTGAACTCTTGATGAACTTGCCTGTGGTTGAAAAACCAATACCCGCAATCATTATGAACTGCGATAATCAAACTGTGATTTTCAAGGTAAATAGTTCTAAGGATAATATGAAGTCATCAAGACATGTGAAGAGGAGACTGAAATCTGTCAGGAAAATGAGAAACTCCGGAGTTATTGCATTGGATTATATCCAAACATCTAAAAACTTGGCAGATCCCTTCACAAAGGGTCTATCACGCAACGTGATAGAAAATGCATCGAAGGAGATGGGTATGAGACCCACAATTTGAGCTTTCCACAGTGGTAAACCACTCTATGTAATCGGAGATCCCGTGAATTAGAATTGGGAGACAAGCTGTTGGTTAGCTGAGAGGAAAGTATCCCTACTTTAATAAACACTACTCCATAAAGATGCAATACTTTCCTATTCTGCACGGCAGGTTGATTTATTATCTTAATGTGTTCTAAGTGGCTTATCCTAAGCAAAGATGTTGTCCTGCAGAACATCTTTTGAAGAACACACCTATATGAGTCATTTGTTAAAACGTCATGATCTATGAGAGTGGGGTGCTCTCTAATAAACTCATGAAAGGTCATGGAGTATGACATATAAGCTCCACCCGCGGGGAAGTCCCACGGTAGCCTAGTATCGGTCAAGACTTTTTGTGAAGCTAGGTTCGCAGCAAACTTGCAGTTTAAGGCATAGTCCACTGTACAAGTTGTGGCCTAATATAACATAAAGCTCTAGATGGAAGTTCAACTTAACAGTCTCCACTACAGTACCGGTATATAAACAATGTTTTGAAACCAAAGGCAAACTTCATGTGCCTCTGGGATCTGGTGGGGGATTGTTGGAATTTTTGCCTAAATAGGCCCAGCCCATTTATTATATGCCAATAAATTCCTGAAATCCTAGAGGCCCATTTGGCCCATTCATGCAAGGCAAGAGCTGGGACAAATGTTTAGTCCCGCATTGCTAGTTGAGTGAAAGTTGGACCAACTTATAAGGTGAGCTCTCCTACCACTTGGTAAAAGGATGAGAAAGAGAAGGAGAGAGTTCCACACGCGTGCTCCTCCTCCTCGCCTCGCCACGCCACGCCTCGCCTCGTCACGACGCGCGCGCGCCGCGGGTTGCGGGAATCTCGCCAGACTTTTAATACGAGTTAAATGAATACGAATTGAGTGGAGGCCGGTGGGCTGCCGCCTGTTCGCTTCATCTTCCGTCCATTCGTTTCATCTTCTGTGCAGTCTGTCTACCTTCCCCTCTGTGCCTATAAGAGAGAGAGGTCGCGCCTCCTCTCAGAGACACTGACACACATCCTTTGCGCCTCCAGTTTCAGAGCACTGCGCTACCTAGATCTTCCCCATCCCGTCCTGCGGCGTGCACCGCTAGCCGGGACAGTAGGCCTCCGAGACCCGCGCTTGAGTCTGTCATGCGGGAGAAGGGCGATAAGATTTTGGGGCGCTATCGGTAGCGACCTCGCTTTCAAATCTAGCGATCGCTGACGTCTTCCCCGACGAGGACTTCTTCCCCGACATCAGCACCCTCTTCCTCGACGACATGGCCAACGCCGGCGGTTCCTCTTCTGCTACTGCCGTGTATATCTTCTTTCTCAATCTTGTTCTGATCATATCCAAAGTTTTATGCCTTGCAGTTTGTTTGGTTATATGTCCTAATATGTATTCACTATTTCACATGATTAGTATATTGTCTATTATTCTAATTATGTTTTATCTAGCGTTTATTATGGATAATTCGTTTGGTAAATTGCTCTATTTTTCAACATTTAAGGACGTACTTACTTGTGTAGTACCGTTGAGACTCGCAGTCCCTCGGTGACAAGTGAAAACTGGTCCATCGCCACAACAGGTCTCTGTCACTTGCTACGATGGCACAGGCAGTGAAAGGATGGGCGCAAGCTTCGCACCGTTCTAACCTAAAATAAGCCGTTTGCCTTGCAGGGAGAAAGGACCACATGTACAGAATACGGGTAGTGCCTGCAGTTAGTTAGCAGGTAAAAACAGCACCACGCTCTGACGGAACTTTGTTGTGTCATGCATGCAGAGGTTAATCTGCACTTGGCCTGCAGTTAGATTTCATTAATTAATAATCCGTCAAGGCGTCAACTGACTGCATGCGCGCGGCAAGAATACATACACTCCTATAATAACAAGAAAAGAAGGTAAATGCCAAAGCCTTTCCATGCATATATAAAACCATCTGATTTTGCGCAAGAATCAAAGGGCTCTTTAGACAGAATCTTGGGACACTACTACGATGTTAGTAGTAAGTATGTTATCTGGTTGTTCCCGTCTAGCAAATCATATAGTCCATGAAAACAGTGTTATAGGTTTGCTTGGCTCTCAAACGAATCTGACACGATCCGACTTTACTAAATCCCTTAGTAGTCCCAAAAAAAAACAAAAAAACAGAATCTGCATGCACACTGATCACTGAAGCTTGAACGCCCCCGATCTGGTCCCCTTGCTGCCCCGTCAAGGTTTAGGTTTCCGCACATATAGACCACAATTATATGGACCCCAAATGGCCTAGCTACTACCAAATCCGGCGGCAGTCGCGTGAGGAAGAACCTCACGATCGGGTCAAGACAAAGAGCAGCTCATCGATCTCTGCATATACTATTGCATCTGCATCGCGCGCACGCGATCTCCTCAGCTCCGATCCCGACGCGCTCCCAGGCAGCAGCACGATCTCGTCCTGATCTCGCAGCGCCCCCGTTTCGGGGCATCCGGCCCGGATTGGCAACGGGCTCGCCCCCTTTCTGCCCCCTCTTTTAGGTCCCCCTCAACCACCCTACCTCGAGCGAGATAGATCGATCATGCGGCGTTGAGTTCGGAGTCCTCCTAGGATCCCCCATCCACCGCCCGCGCGCGAGCGTGTGAGCGACCTAACCGGCCGGCCTTATCTGCAAATTGCAGCTTGTGCTGACGATGATGCATTGCTAGCTTCTTGGAGCAGGCTAGCTAGCTAGGTCCACGATGCATGAGCTAGGCTGTATATGGATAGATAGATTAGGTCGTTTTCACGGGGAAGATACGGTTCATCAGTCGAGAATCCTGTCAGATTATTCCTCCTAGGTGTACATATTTACACACATATATCACGGGTGGATGCGATGATGTCGCTATCCATGTACTTATACTCATACGGATACCAAGATTAGAACGGTGTGCACATGTAGCGACAGAGGCTCCAAATGTAGGAGCAATGCAATGATCGCCGGGCGATCCTCTGCACCGGAAAAATCTTGCTACATGCATGAACGGTGCAACGGTTACGTTACCCGGCCCGTTGAATCGAAGATGTGTGAACACTGAAGTGAACCCCAGCCTGATGTATCCAGCGGTGTGCGATAGAAGCAAGTTAAATTCAGCAGAGAGGGAAAGAGTAGCTCCGTCTTTCGGACATGGCATCTCGAATCCCCCATGTCACCGTATATCTAACAACCATATCTTTCTCGTGGCCACCTCACGACTGACCCCCCAAATAAAGGAGAGATCGATTTTCTTCGCTGCTAGCCCCCCCGCGTCCTTGCGTCCCTACTACGTACGTACCATGCATCCAAAATGCCCAGACTAACCCTGTCCGATGGACATGTTTTCCCATGAGGAAGACGTGGGGGTGGGGGCCTAACCGTCATTTCCCCAGCGGCCAGCTATAGAGTGGGGGGAGATTTAGGCGGGTGGATAGCCGGGTGAGTCACACACAACCTAGGACCACTCCAAAAGCTGGGCTCGGGGACTGGAGCTTCGAGAAAGATTCACCCAGATCGGATGACTCCATCCGCGATCCACAGCTAGCTACTGCCTCCATCGCGCCTAGTACTACGTACGTTCGCACACATGCGTGAATGCGCGGGCGGTTTTTGGTCACGCAGGACGGCCATCTTTCGCGCCTGTCGGCTGTCACCTTGCACATCGACCGGCCGCCCGGCCGGCCTCGTCACCACACCCGGTACCAGTTCCTTAATTCCGCTTTTAACTTGCCTGCCCGGGTCGTGGATCTCGCGTCGCTACCGCACAGATACACTGCTGCTTCTGACTTTTCCCCCCTACTGCTTCGCTTCTACACACAAGGACATTTACAAATACTTCCAAACAAAAAGGGCTAACACTCGTTATCGTCAATACTATTCAACATATAGTGGGTGATATATATATTAGTTGTCATGATTGAACGAGCAAAACATGATGATCAAATTTAGGGAGTGATTCCACGTCTAGTTGATAGTGAACTTTCTATTCTTTGTTACCCTTGGAACATGACCTCAAAAGGCCAAGAAAGCTAAAATTAAATTTAGCACCTTTCGAGCAGCTTTCGGGTCTCAGAATATTTTTTTTATAAGAGTGGATTGTTTTGTTTTGGTGAGGCCCAAGACGAGGTTGATCTGTAAGCCGAGTTATTTGGCTACGGACAAGACCAGTTTCCTATTAGCTTTGGGTATTTCTATATATTATCAGAGACTTATCAGTATTGAATGGAAACATGCCGATGAGAGAGTACAACATCGATTAAGCAATTGGAGAGAAAATAGGCAGGATATTAGTTCTCATCAATTTAGTACTAAGTAATATGATATATGCTTTCTTTCTTTTAGCTTCCTAAAGAAGTGTTATAGAGATTGGACTATTTTCAATCAACAATCTTTTGGCAAGGAGATAGTGAATAAAATAAATATCGGCTGGATAAATAGAATGTGATTTGTCGTCCCAAAGATGAAGGTGTGATAGGTATGCATGACCTTGACGTTAAAAATACAGCTCTAGTAGCTAAATGACTTTATAAGCTCCTTAATGAAGATGGGTATGGAAAACCCTCCCAAAAATAGGCTCCAATTCTTTGTCCCAAGTTTATTGAAAACATGAGGACTCATATTTTTGGGTTGGTCTAATGGCGACGAAGAAACGGTTCTTCTGTCTTGGATCGTTTATAAGTAATGATGGCTCGGAAATTAGATTCTAGGAGGACAAGTGGCTGGGAAATGCTTCACTTCGGACCAATATCCAACTCTATATAACATTGTTCATCACAAGGGCGATACTATTATTATGATTTTGGAGTCATCTGCACCAAATATGACGTTCAGAAGAGATTTAATTGGCCCTAGAGCATTTGGAAACAATACGATTATTGCGTGGGGCCGATGAGTTTAATGGAGTCTACACGAGAGTGGTAAAGTTTTAGTAGACTCCATGTGTAGAACAATGGTCCATCCAAAGGTGTCGGTTTACAATAAGAAAAAAGATGAAGATACCCTAAAAATATTTTCTTGAAATCTTTGTCGAGGAGTCATGCTTTGTAAAGTCAACCATGTATAGCTGAATTGGCATGATAGTCTAAAATGTGTTTTTTGTCATCATGATAAGACAATTAAATACTTATTCTTCCTGTGAAAATTTTCATGTTCTATGTTCTTTGTTCATCCAAGTAGCTTCTAGTTTATATATGCAACGTAGTTTTGCTAATATTTTTTGGCAGCTAGCAACATGGTATTAATCACATGTTTACAACTCTTATTAGGGTGAGAGTTTTTTATCACTTTGGCTATGTATAAATGAGAATATTTTTAACGATAAAATTTCTTCGTTATGCTCCATTTATGATTGTCTCTACAACGTTTGAAGAATCGAGACCTGTTTATGAAGGTGTATACACGGTTGGAGGACATGGCGAAAGATATTTTTATCCAACATGGATGGTTGTGTGATCTAAGGATTTGTCCTCCATCACCTAAGTCCATATCCATGTTTGCAGTATGCCCTAACCCGCTAAGTCCCTATCCCTAGAGATAACTGCAGTCACAAAGTTCTAGACTAGATTAATGAGGACATGATGAATGAATATATACACTACAAAAATATCCCCCATGCCCTACACTTTATGGGGCGATACAAACAAAAAGTACCTACAAAAGTTGATTACCTAGTAGATGGGCATTCATGACACAATTTTATCATGACGGGCACTAATGGCAACAAATGTAGATTGTTATCATGATTACCTAGTAGTTGTGTACAAATTCGTTGGGACTCCAAGTGTAGATTGTTATAGCAAGCGTCTTTTTCTCACAAGGGTGACTCAAAGGTTTATTTCGAACTCTTAGGGAATTGGCTTAAAGGCTCTCTTGTTTTCTTTTTCAAGCAACCTACAAAACAAAGTACTTTCCTTGTGTCCCCAAATCTACTGTGTGGTTGTCAAGCACAAGTTTTTGTATTAGTAAGATAATCTATAAATTAATAAAAGTAAAAGCAATCTATAACTAGGCAAGAAAGTAAAAATAGTAAAGTAAAGGTATTTTGGGGTTTTGTTTGTTTTTGCTAATAGTAAAAGTGTTTTTGTTGTTTTAGGATTTAATAGGTGCAGAAAGTATAAAAAATGAAAGTAAATTGAAGGTGTTTCTTATGATAAAAGTTGGACCGAGGTTTCATGGGTTCACTTGTTTATTATTTCACAAAGTGTAGTGGCATAAATCAATTAATAATTAATACCATGTCGATAAAAAATTCATTATATGTATGATAAGCATTCATATAGGTATCATGTCCTATAATAACGATGATGCAACACATCTCACTTATACTCCTCTAAAAAGGGATACTCCAAGCAATTTAGAATTAAGAACAAACCGAGTATAGCCTTAGGTACTATGACATGATGTTTGAATGACAAATATGCTACCTTGAACAAACAAGATCATATGGGATGTCACTAGATGATAATAATACATGCATTCACTTTATCCCCAGTAAAATAACAAAAGAAAGGTAAAAGCCATATTAGATCTTGAATTTCTTGTCACTATCCAATCACTGCCACTATGTCACTCCATCCAATACAGACGTTCCCCATACCTAGTCGAGAAGCATAATAGGTTATGTCAAAAAACACGATCACGCTCATACACTGACATATCTTATCTAGGTTGTTTCCTTCTAGGTAGTACACATCAACCAAGAAGGGTTATGCATATACATTGGTGACTTTCCATTTTCAGGATGGATCAACACAAGCAAACTAAGGAACTTGTGGTTCTTGGGAGACACCTATGACAAACACACAACGACGCACACACCTCCCACGAAGTTCAAAGTCTCTCGAAGCCTCATCATGTAACGAAGCCAAGTATTTTTTGCCAATACTACTAAGATTTCCTGACCAAGTCATCCACACTTGATCAAACTCCCGACGGCTACACGTAACGGCACACCACCCTGCTTCAATTATATATTTTTTCTTTTTAATTAATATTTAGATTCCATGATACCTATGTCCTTTACTTTGTCATTCTCTTACTTGTAGAAATGACTTTACATGTAGAAACGAGTAGTCAACATCAAACGCCCAGGGTCTTCATGACTACCATCTCGCCCTTCCTAGAGGCTCTTCAACTACTACTTCGCCATGCCTGGGGCTTCGCAAATATTATCTCTGATGAGGGTTTGACTCATCAATGCCCATTGTTATGGATTTAGGTTTTGGAAAAGGAGGGGACGCTGGAGATCGTGGAACGGCTAATAGATGCGCAATGCGGGGACATGAGGTTTACCAAGGTTCAGGCGCCTAGAGGAAAAACGCTACTCCTGCTTGTCTGTTCTTGATTGATGGCGATGCCGAGGGTTACAGGGGTGCACATATGAGATCTGGCGGATTGTGTGCTAGAGTATGAGGTGAGATCCTCCTTATCGTGCCCTCCTAAACTTTATATGGGGAGGCCAGGTCTCAGGTTAGGCCGAGTCGGTTACAAATATGGGTTTTACCCTTTGAACTTTCTATCTAAAGCTGGCCGTGTTCTCCAAAAAGCCGCATCCTTTATGGGCCTAGGTCACCCGAATCCTTTCTAGGATTCACCATCCGGAGCGGATAATTACATGGGCTTCTGCCAGTCTGGACCGGATAGGATAATATCAGGCACCCGTAGGGCATACCCATGTCAGTAGCCCCCGAGTGTGTAGTTGAATCGTAGATTTGATTGGATACTCTTAAGTCCTTCAAGTGCTTTTCATCCAAAAAGTTTCGGGTCAATATATTAGTTCATAGGGATTGTTGATACGCGTGCCTGACTCTCCCGACGGATCAGGGTCAGTTAACTGCCTTTGGACAAAACAACACTATCTACTTCAGACTCGAGTCCCTGGACTCGAATCCGGAAAATTGCTGGCATAATTCGACTCAGGCAGTGGAGGTCTTACAGGAGTCGAATTCTAGTGTTTTTAAGTTATGTATCCAACGCATCCGTCAGGATTTTTTCATCGTGCCTATTGACACGGAATATTACCAGTAGAGCACAGTTAGGTGCGCTGCCAGGGTATAATATTGCATCTATAGGTATTATCTTTCCATCATAGACACAACATCCGAAAGGTTATCGCCGCGGAGGCGTTTCGGGTCACCAAGGAGACGTTGTCTCTCTTGGCATAATTTTGAGCAAAGTTGCCAATTGTGATTCATGTTTTATTGTAATCGTGAAGGATCCGAAAGATCTGAAGTATTTTATTCATAGGGTGCACGACTAGCGCTTCCTATGGCAGTAGCCCCCAAGTATCTGTTTCAGTCATAGACTCGAGAGGAAACTTATAGTCGTCTGTTGCGTGTTACGCCAATCCGGAAGTTCTTCGGATGATCTTGCGAATGCCATCAACGCTGACACTTTTTCGAATGCGCTACCAGCACTCCCTATTGGAGTAGTCCCGAGTCCGTAATGGAGTCGCAGACTCGAAGAAGGACTCGAAGCTTTATGAATTTATTTGACTGCCCAGGGACCTAACCAGTTTTTAGGTGCGCGCTCCTAATAGGGGTAGACCCCGAGTATTTGGTTGAGTCGCAGACTCAAGTAAGTACTTTTGTACTGAATTGAAAGATTAGAGCCGTTGCTGGCCCTTGCTTTTGCTGACATCATTGCTGACGTTCGATGAGATCAACTATCTGCGGTAGCAAAAACGATGGGATGAGACGATCGCGAGTCCCACTTTCTGACTGGGATTTGACTAGTCACGCGTAGTTTACGCAAAAAGTTACCGTGTCGCCTTAATTTCGGCGCAGTGGATGGCGTGCTCATGACGGTTCGGGCGGTACCCGCCATGTGTACGATGCAATGAAGAGCACGTGTTAGGGTTGATGAATCGACGGTCATGCATTGTTGTCTTCGTCCTTTTATACCGGAAGGTACTGTGGCAATTTTTCCCTTCACTTCTTCCTTCGTCAATTTGATTTCTCCATTTTTAGAGTTCACGCTCCCTTTGCACTAGACATTCTCCGCAGTTTTCCATCTTCTTTTCTCCATGCTCATCGTGTCGCGTGCCGCTCTAGCAAGATGGGCAAGCCAAAGAAGTCCTTGTCTGCCGCTGCTGGGACGAGTGCCGCTGCCGCCAATAAGACCACCACCACCAGCCACGTCATCGATGGTGGCTGGCGGCGGTCGACGACGAGGGAAGTGGACATGCATCGCCTGTGCAAGGCGCACTTGATCCCGCAGGAGAAGGGCGACGCTATTCTCCCCAAGTCGGAGGTTATCCCGGATCCACCTGAAGGTTTCTAGGTAATGTTCTATGCCTTCTTCATCCGCGGTATTTCCCTTACATCCCACAAATTTCTTCATGGGATTCTTTTTCTTTACGGGCTTCAACTCCATCAGTTGTCGCTCAACTCCCTTTTGCATATCGTGTGTTGTATCACGCTATGTGAGTGTTGGATCGGAATCGAGCCACACTTTGGCCTCTTCAGGAAGCTTTATTCCCTGAAGAGGCAGTCTGGAACTGGTAGGGTGTATGCCCTGGGTGGGTGCGGAATCTCCATCTTCCCCAACCTTCAATATTTCACCTTCCACCTCTGCGAACTTGTCCAAGGATGGAGGAACAAGTGGTTCTACATCCGCGACTCCAAGCTCAACGGCCAGCACTACGGGTTGACCCCTTCGACACCAGCAAGGTGATCACCTAAAAGCGTTCGTGGTCAAACGACATTCTTGATGGTGAAACTGATGTGGTTGAGAAGATGTACAAGTGGGTGGAGGAGATCCAGTTGGTGTGAGGCAAGGAGGTTTCCAGCGTCGACATCATTTGGACCTTCCTCAAGCGTCAGGTGCAGCCCCTCCAGGTGAGGGCGTACCCGATGTTTCTATACTCTGGCTCCAGTGACCCGACGAGATTGTCAAATGAGGAGTTGTCCTCAGTCGACCTCGATAGGGCGCTTTGACCCTTGCTATGCTTCAGGGCCGATGAGGAGTTGCTGGGGAAGTCATTGACTGCCCCCTTAAACGTGAAGAAGGAAGTTCCTCGGGTGAGTATTTTACTTGCACGTAATGCATTTGTGTGTTTTCTGTCCTTAATTTTGACGTGAGTCTTCGGTGTTCCATAGGAACTTAAGGTGGAGAGAATGATGCCTCTCCTTCCTGAGAAGTACATGGCTGTACCAGATGGCGGGGACGCCGAATCTGATTCCACAATCCCCCTGCTCACTCGCCGACGAAGGAAGCCCGCGAGCATAGCGAAGGGCATTCTCGCAAGAGAGCCCTAAGCGAAAGATCGGATGCCACGACGCCACCAATGCCGAAAGGGCCCGCCTTTCTGCAGCGGCATTCTATGGATGAGGGTGCTACATACCCCATTCCTGAGGTGCCCATCCGGGCTGTGGCTCCTCAACCGCAGGCCAAGAAGAAGAAGAAGACGGTGCTACTCGTTAACCTCTCTGATATCCCCTCGTATGTGTCGGATGCTCCTGTGTTTTGATCAGGATGAATTTTAGCCCTCTTGATGTTTTGAGTGACATGCTCGTTCTGTTGTATCAGGGGGTCCTCCTCGGGCGAGTACGTGAAGGATGAGACTGTAGAGGTAGCGGTGGAGTCAAAGATGGTGCACGCAGAGCCTGTGATGTCCTCCCCAAAGATACCGGCCAACTCAGGTGATGGCGCATCGAGTTCCTCGAAGCCGAGGAATCCTACGGTTGTTACCTAGAAGACACAAGTTGCTCATTCGGAGTCTTCGGGTGGCCATGTGAGTACTATCTGTTTGACGCGGGAGAGCCCCCGAGTCATTTATTTACCTGATTGGTTCATTCTTGCTGTAGCCCTTCATTCACGACATCAACCTCCTCGAGCGACAATACCTCTCCTTGGAGGAAAGCTTCCAGCAGCTCCAAGGTGTGTACAATACTGCATGTTTTCATCTAGTGCCAATGGTGAATTTTGTCTTATGATCTTTTTTACCTTTTCTTTTCGCAGATGAGAACAATGAGGCCCTCCATAAGCTAGACATACTCAGAAAGAGTCATAGCCAGGCGGAAACCAAGGCGAAATATGCCACGGAGGCCCTTGAGTGCTGTAAGCAGGAGGCCCAGGAGCGTGAGGAACAACTTGCATCTTATGGCATGAGGAAAGAGGCATATCTAGGCGGAAACCAAGGCGATGACGGAGCAGCTTATGGCGGCTGCCAAAGTGTTGTCTGATGAGTCACCATACTCTTCTTTTTCCTCAGTTTTTGGGTGTGTTTCCTTCGTTTGAACCGAACATTCTTTGACGCATCTGCAGATGCCACTTGCATTGTCTTTGATCGCAATATCTTGGATCATGGGGACCCCATTGTGGATGAGGTTGTGGCGGTTGAGGACCGTTGCATCTCTACCGTTGAGACGCTGGGTAAGGCCAAGGAGGTCCTTAACAACGTCAACTCCTTGGGGAAGGCCCTGCCGGGTGATGCGCCTGCGGATTATAAGAAGACCCAAAAGGGTGTGGGTGAAACCCTTGGCCTGGCAATGGTGTTGGCGTCTGGCACATAGTTGAACCTGGGCCAGGCCACCTCCAAGATGCTAGTGGCAGCGGATGGCATGGAGGTAGCCTTCACCCCCTTCGCCTCATGCTGCAAGCATTATGGCCCTTGCCTAATTGAGATTCTAGCCAATTATACCTGATGGCTCAGATACTGTAGAGCTTCGTTGGGAAACCCCAAGAGGAAGGTATGATGAGCACAGCAATATTCTTCCCTCAGTTATGAAACCAAGGTTATTGAACCAGTAGGAGTAAGGAAACAACTCCAAGGTGTTGCTTACAACGTGGAACCTGCACAACACAAACTCAAAACTTTGCCCCAACTTACAGTAAGGTTGTCAATCTCACCGCTTTGCTGAAAACAAAGGATTAAACGTATAGTGTGGAAGATAGTAGTTGCTTGTAGAAAGTAAACGGTAACAGTAGATGATGTATCAATGATAAAGATTGGACCAGGGTCCACAGTTCACTAGAGGTGTTCTCCTTCAGATAGATAACATGCTAGGTGAACAAATTATAGTGGGGCAATTGATAGATTGAGGAATCATAACAATGCACATACTAGACATCATGACTCCTATGAGATTTGATTGGGCATTACAACAATATACATAGACCGTAATCCAACTGCATATATGACTAATAATCCACCTTCAGGTTATCATCTGAACCCCTTCCAGTATTAAGTTGCAAGCAACAGATAATTGCATTAAGCAATATGTGTAAAGTAAACAATACAATTGTTCCATGAACAAAAGATTGTTTTTTCTTCCTAGTAGCAACAACAAATTTACAACCTTAGAGATTTCTGTCACTTCTCCAGATTACTAGAGGCATGAACCTACCATCGAGCATAAATACTCCCTCTTGGAGTCACAAGCATCTACTTGGCCAAGATAGCTACTAGCAACAGAGAGCATGAAAGATCACAAATAACACAGACATGATAGAATCAATAATCAATCTGACCTAGTATCTCAATATCCATCGGATCCTCGCAAACACAACATGTAAGATTACAAATAGATGATCTTGATCATGAATGGAGCTCACAAGATCTAAACATGATAGCACAAAGGAGGAGAAACAACCATCTAGCTACTGTATGGACCCATAGTCCAAGGATGAACTACTCACGTATCATACCGAAGGCTGGCATGGTGATGAAGAATCCAAGATGATCTCTCCCCTATGGCAAGGTGCCGGGAAGAGCTTCAGACCCTCCTGATCTAGGGACGATGGTGGCGGCGGCTACAGACTATTTCATGGAGATTTGATCGGGTCCTTAGGGTTTCTACATCGGGGTGACTTTATAGGCAAAGGGGCAAGGTCGCTAGCCGGCCAGGGGCCCACACCTGGTGGCGACGCCCCTCGGGTCGCGCGACCCTAGGGTGTGGCCACCTGGTGGTCCCTCTTCGGCTTCCCTTCGGTCTTTGTGTTCTCTCCGCTAAAATATTGACTTTGGCATTTGTCCCGTCCAATTCCGAGAATATTTCCTTACTAGCTTTTGTGAAACCAAAAACAGTAGAAAACAGGCAACTGGCACTTAGGCATCTTGTTAATAGGTTAGTCCCAGAAAATGTATAAAAATACCTCAAAGTATAGACAAAACATAACAAAGTTGATACTAAACAAGCATGGAGCATAAAAAATTATAGATACATTTACGACGTATCAAGCATCCCCAAGCTTAACTCCTGCTCGTCCTCGAGTAGGTAAGTGATAAAAAGAATAATTTTTGAGGTGACATGCACCATCACAATCTTGATCAAAATATTTGCAAAGCATTGATAGCTAGGATCAAAGTACTCTAAACATGAGCATGAAAGTTGTAGTTGTAACAATAAGACATAGTAACTATGTTGTAACATGCAAAGGTACAAACAAAGGATCATGAATAACAATGCATTGAAAGACATTTCTTTGTTTCACATATAGAAACAATAGCATGTGTGGTATTCAGCTTGTCCCTCATGGAAAGCAAAACATAAATGCATAGGACACCTTCAAAGTTCATAAGGGTGACTAGATACAAATAGTTCAAGAACAAGCAATATCAACATTATGAATCAATCAATAAGTTTTGGGACAATGCACATAAAACTAATAATGACAACTATGCTCTCTTAATTGGTGCATAAAGATAGAAGGTGGAGACTCAATATAAAAGTAGGAAGAAAGGACCTTCACAAAGGGAAGCAGAGATTTCAAGTTTCATAAAGAGCTTCCAAAAATTATGGTACTTATTAGCTTTCAGCTTGCATTGCCCCTATCATAAGCATCTTGAAGTGATTAAGGTTAAAGTGAAAAAAATATGGAGTATATGCTTGACAAATCATAAGTTGGCAATCTCATGTCCCTTGAGTACGAGGGCCGTTCCTCATGCTACTCAACTTTAGTCACAAGCAAGTTCTTGACATTGTAAGTATATGTGTATCATAGAGAACCTCCAACGGGGTACCCCTTGCCCCATGAGATAGGAGCTATCCCATATCAAAATGACAAGGCAGCATACAATGAACATCTCAGCGATCTTTTTATTTGCTATTTGCATAGGTTTTTATTGAGGATGCTTCACAGATTGCTCACTATGGTTATGCTGCAAGTTTCCACCATGATTAGGCATGGATTAGGCTAGTCGCCCAGGCGTTTACCTAACACATATACATAACTCCATGGACTTACAAGCTCCCCTTTTATTTCACACCACCGACATCCACAAACAAAAGATCATGATATCAACTGGGTAATATGTACAAGTGTTGAAAGCGTTCCCCATGACAGCATGGTTCTGCTAATTCCCAACTTATAAGTGCAAGCATATACAAAATAGATGACACAATGGTTCAAGCTTATTAGGTGCAAGAAAGTAAAGTGTGCCATCAAGTTTGTGAGAGATTTAATCACTAATTTTCTCATAACAAGTTTAATTTGGAAGATAGATAAACATGAATATACTTGGAATGGTGTAACACACCATGCATAGGAATTTATAGTGGACTCTTCGGAATAACTTGGTTTCTTGGGAGTTGGATGCATGAGTAAAGCTTACTCAGTACAAGTGGAGGCTAGCAAAAGACTGGGAGCGACCAACTAAAAGAGCAATAATGGCCATAATCATGCAGAGCGACAAAACATTATCAATTAAAGCATAAAGTGGTATCATAATTCAAATACTAAATGATCATAGAGGCTAATGTCATGACCCGAGATCAGGGCTAGACAAATACCAGATCCTCATCTGATATAAGCCTAACCTAAATTTCGAAACGCGTAGGGAAAGATCGGTAACATTGCAGAACATACAAACCATACATTAATAAGGTAAACTATTAAGAGAGTTACAAACTAGTCATACAAACCAGGGGTCACAGACCCATCATTACATCAAACAACGGAAGCAAACAAGTTGTTATAAACAACAAACTTATCAAAGGGCCTAAGAGGCCATAAATAGAAGTAGCGACTCTTCCATAGATCCTAGGCTGCTGCCCGGGAACCCCGAGTACACGTCGAATTCGACGTAGAAACCACCTTCAGTTGGAGTAGTGTCATCTGTAGAAAACATCAACGAAGCAAGTCTGAGTACAGGGTGTACTCCGCAAGACTTATGGCTAGTGAAGTTATTTTTGCATAAAGCCATCTTTTGTTTTCAAAACAAGGGGAAGAAGAAACTCGTCTAGTCAGATCATTTTCAAAGGGGATAAGAATACTTCAACTCTAGCTCTTAGAATCATCTTTGATATCCACCAAGTATCATCATCAACTGAACCTCTCTTCCCGTACTACCCCCTCAAACAACCCTGAGGAAGTATTTCGGATGTCACTTTAGTTGGCAAGTTTTATCATTCTGTAATAGTTCTCTGTGATCACAGTATCCGTTCCCAAGTCATCCATAACCGTGGGGACGACTTTTCGAAAAGATTAATAACCCTGCAGGGGTGCACAACTTTACCCACACGTACCAACCGATTCTTAATGCCTAATTTTTAGCCCTCTTCCTTGGAAGGCCGGCAGAGAGTGGTTGACCACGATCTTTACCTTGCTTTCGCCAAGACCATGAGTCACGCACTAGGGAGATGCCGCCATAACAGGTCAAGTCCCGAAGATGGTCCCTAATGATGTGTGCGGGGTTCAAGATTACGGATGCCGGGCATCTCTTGTTCCTGGCCACGCTTACCTACCTGTTATGAATGCACCTCCTTCACCTCCATTCAAGAACAACGAAGATGCGTATGTCAAATGGAAAGCCCAAACTATGTGACTCATGGAATCTACTAGGCAAGTTAGTGAGTCGAGGGGGTTTCCAGGCCCCCGTGTGGTTGTACGCTCATGTTGGTTCAAGAGGCGAGAACATCAGGTCCTAAGGGTGGCAAGTATGGGACTACAAAAACCACAACCCACGTGGCCTCCCATACAAGCCTTAGCATGTTTATTATTCATATCTGATCACATCACAACATCCTACCATACTAGATTCATTCGCATCTCCGGTGCATCACATGAATGATCGGCATCAGACCACTAAGCATGGCTAAGTTTGACTAAACTGTGGCACTAGCGATGCTCATAAGCAAAACCCTAGTTATGCTAGGAGCGGTGGATCAGGTAATATAGTTCACAAAGGAAAACATGCATCAGATAGGATTACTCTGTCTACTGATAAAAGACTGTTGAACCGAATGCATATGGTGAGAATGAAATACTTTGTAATCATAGGATTTATATGTATGAGTGGGGCTTCGCTTGCCTTGTCCGTTGTTGGACTGGTACTATTCTTCGGTGGCGTTGACTTCAGCTTCAGATTCGGTTCCTATTCACGAGAATCAATCACCGGAAAAGAGAAAGCAACACTCAACACATGGCATGCGTAATTCTCATACAATATGGATGATATGACAAGTTGGATAGTGTTGAATTGAACCCTAAAACATGCTTGATCACTTTAAAGGGAGTCCAAAAGGTCCAAACCCTAAAACAGGGGGATCCTCGGATTCACCTATGGGGTTCAATTGGTTCTTCTAATTAAACTTGCCATCAAAGTTGGTTAACAATGTATGATTATAGCTTAGTTGGATAGGTTTCATTTTTTTGATCATTTTGGTGTTTTTCCGATTTAAAATGAATTAGTTATGAATTTTCCAAATTTTATTTCATTTTTAATCATTTTTGAAATATTTGAAATAATTTCCAAACTTGGGCCCACGTGTCACACTTTTAATCATTTCAGAAAATATTTACAGAAAATAATAAAATCCTGACAGGCAGGGCCCACCTGTCATATATTTATTAATTACAGAAAACATTAAAATAAAATAAAAAGGAAAATATGACATCATGACATCATCAATGGCTTTGCTCTCAGATCGACGATGGAGCTGGCGATTGAGCGCACGCGAGAGGCTGTGGTGATGGGCGTTGGAAAGAGGGGAACTAGATGAGTCGAACCGTGGTGGCGCTTGAAAATGGTCATTTGAGGCAGCGATCTGACGGCAGACGATGGCGGCGGTGCACGGTGGGGAGGATGCCAGGGAGCGAGAGGGAGGAGACAGAGGGGTCTGCGAGAACCAGTAGCTCACCCTGAGAGCAATGGTGGTGACGACGATGCCGGGGGTGTCGTGGGAATGACCACGGCAGATGCTGCAATCGGCAGCGAGTAGTAGAACATGGGGCAAGGGAGGCCAGCCATCTGCGGTGCGAGATGAGGACGGAGAGACATGGTTTTACCCAGGTTCGGCCCCCCGGAGGGTAAAGACCTACTCTTGCTAGATTGTATTATGGAGAGAGTACAGAGGGGCGAGGTCGACGACTAGGCGGCGAGTCGCTTGGGTGTATGGTGGAACGTGTCCTCTATGCGTACCCTAGGGAGGTTTATATAGGCTCACCTCGCTAGGGTTTACAGATTACAACCGAATTAGTTAAGGATTCGGAGGTCTTTGACCTAGTCCGACTGGGCCTAGCTACGCTTCTGGGCCTCCAGCTTCCAGTGGCTTGAGTCCTCGCCAAGTCTTGATCCAGTCGCCGTCCTGCAGGCCCACTCGGTGGCAGCTTGGGCCAATAGGAAACGTCCTGCTGGGCATACCCCAGTAGGCATATCCCCATCAGTAGTCTCCGAGGCCGTCGTTGATTTGTCGCAGGCATTCACTGGCAGTCGGAGTATGCGGGTCCAATGCGGACGCCTAGTCGAATCGACGGCGGACTCCTGAACAGAGGAAAGAACTAGTCATTTTAGTCGCAATAGCAGCGACCAATCATATCACAGCTTGGCGAACGGGTCGGCGAGTAATTGGTCACTGTCATAGTGATCGGGTCGGCGAATCCTCGAGTCGCTAGAGGAAGCGAGTCGAGTGGATGAAGTTGGATAGTCAGTTTTGGTCAAACTAGCCATTGGGTAATCCAATGGTAATATTGGCGTAATTACCGCGTAGTAACGGCTCCCGAAAATGGCGGGTAACAACCGCTATATAAGGAGAGTGAAGGGTGAAAGGGAAAAACGCTTCCCTCACTTCCTCCGATCTCACGCATCCTCATTTCCCCATTCCGCGCAGCGACCAGAACGATCTAGAGCGATCCGAATCCCATGATCCTCCAGCCGATGGCTCCTCCCACCGAACCATGGGGCAGATCCAAGTGCACAAAGGTACTGCTAAAATCATTCGAGGAGGCGGGGATCCTCCGCGCTGGGAGATGGCGCATCCCCGCGGCCGGAGAAGTAATTCCAGATCCGCGCGAAGGGGAATTCATCTGTTTCAGTAGTCACCTGGAGCGGGGGCTTGGCTTCCCAACCTCCCTCTTCTTCCGACGTTTCTGCGCCTACTATGGAATCTAGCCGTCGGATCTGGGTCCACACAGCATCGAGCAGCTCGCCATTTTCGTGGCGTTCTACGAGTGCTACCTGGGCTGCAGGCCCTACTTCCTCCTGTGGCAAGATCTATTCCACGGGAGAATCAACCGCGAAGAGACAGGCGGCCCAATGTTAGCAGCGGGCGGCTTGACTTTCCAGCTGAAATCGAAGGCATCGTTCTTTGATTTGATGCTGCCTGCCAAAGCAGCGAACGAGTGGAAGAAGAGCTGGTTCTATGTCACCGAGTCGACTCTAGGCGACGAAGTGGCGCTTCCAACGTACTCCGCCGACCGGACCGAGCCGCGCCGTCTCCAGGTTACTAAACTCCCGCTGGAGAAGCGGATGGTCGTCGATGAAATGCTGCAGACCATCCGCAATTTGAAGAAGAAAGGCCTCCAAATCATCAACCTCTACAACTGCTGGCTCGGGCGATGGCTCGTGCCCCTGGCCAGCCGTGACCATTACATGTACGAGTATACGGGCAAGGACGACCCGACGAAATCCTGCCTCGTTGAGTGGAGACTCAACGACTACACCCTGGCCCTGAAGAAGATCACCCAGGCGGTGTATCTCGACGCGAAGGCCGGGGTCGCACCTTATACCACGAGGCGCCCAGCTCCAACGGTAAGCTGTTATTTCTTTTGCACTCGCAGTCATAGTTTGTGCATTCGCGGTTGTGCTAATGTCGTTTGTTTGGTGCAGTTGTTTCAAGTGGTGGAAGGGTGGCTTCCGCCCGCAGACGACGAGAACTCGAGCTCGTCCGCCCAGGACGGGAGCGAGTCATCGCCCGACAAGGGAAACATCGAGCGTGACCGGGGTGGTAACGACAATGACGAGGACGACGACCCCATGGAGGTTGCTGCCCCCACGGTTCTCTAGACTCGCGGGCAGCACCAGCGCGAACTCGAGGCCAGCAAGAGCCTCGAGGCCCATGACGATGACGACGATGAGCTCCCTGAGCACACCTCACACCGTGAGGCTACGCCATCGAAAAAGAAGAAGCAAGCTCCGCCGAAGAAGAAGACGAAGTCGGCATCTCCGCTTCGTTCCGTGAGTAGCTCTGACGCCACCAGCTGGCTAGCGTTATTTGAGAGAGACGCGCGAGGCGACCGCTGCTGTGAGTGCTACCATCACAATGGATGAAGTGCAGCTAAGCGTTATTGCGCTTGCCGTTCGCCCGTTCCTTTGGTTTGGGGCTGCTCCATTGAGGGCCTCGCCGCCAAGGGGGGCTCCCACAACGATTGCCACGAGGGCTCCCTCTACGGCTTTATCTTCGAAGAAACCATCAATGTCTTGGGCACACAATGTGTTCGAGACGGGCCTCAGTCGGAAACTGGGGCCAGAACTGGAAAAGCCGGCCAGCATCCACACTGGCCTGCGATTTCTTCCGGTTGCCAAGTGAGTGCTCCTTGATCTTTTACCCGTCTGCTTTCTTTGTGTTTTGGTCGGAGAGCTTTATTGACAGAGTTGTTCGCAGGACTAGAGTTCAGAAGATAGGACATCCTTCAGTGGCCAAGGTTCCACCAGTCACCACAGAGGTGCCAGTTGATCCCTCGCGGAAGAGGAAGGGCGACGAAGTCATTGCTCCCGCCGAAGGAACCAAAAGAACCAAGGGCGACGACGTCGTCACGGTCTCTGACGAACCGGCGACTGCCTCGAGCAAGCCTCCAACCGCAGCGGAAGTAGCTCCGAAGGACACGAAAGACGCAGGGTCACAGCATACGGTGCTTGCTAGCTCAACCGATGCGGCCGAGCCGACCTCGAGTGGCGCAGTGGCCGTAGTGGCGACATTCCCTCGCTTCGTGGCGAAGGCCGCCGCGGCGAGTGCCTCAGTGCCGTCGAGCCAGCTTCTTGGGGCTGCCGGCACGGAGGTTGAACAACGTCTTGGCCACACTCCGCTTGTGCTCGTGTTGGTGGATGCGATGGAACTTCATGGCATGCTAGGTGCTGCCATCCAGGTATGTCCAGTCCCCGAGGATCTGGCCACTAAATTTCAGTGGTCGGATTCTTATTTTTATGGTGTTATCCAGTCCCCGAGTGCCTAATCGCTGAATTTCAGCGGCTGGGCACTTAGGAATTTCGTTGCCTAGTCCCCGAGTGCCTAGTCGCTGAATTTCAGCGGCTGGGCACTTAGGAATTGTTTGGTTGTTGACGCTGTAGTTGTTGCACAGGGCCTGCAGCACGAATCAGCCGAGCGGCTTGCTGCGAAGTGCTGCATGGAGAAGGAGCTCATCGCCGTCCAGGAGACGAACAAGGAGCTTCAAGCGGTTGCGGGTCAGTATATACCTTAACTGGCGCTCTTCGCTAACTTGTCGTGGTGTTGACTGTTTTTCCTGGAAACAGAGAGTAGTGCAACTGAGGTGAAGGAAGCTCGCCAAGGCCTTGTCCCGGCAGGTGATTTGACGGCGGCTCAGTCCGCTTTGAGCGTGGCGGAGAAGCGAATCGTTGATATGGAGCGTGAGCTCAAGGAGGCGAAGGCAGAAGCGAGCTCGGCGGAAGGACGATCCAAGGCCGCCGTCGCTTCTGCCGCTGAAGAACGGAAGGTGTCTGATGCGCTCGTTGCCGGGTTGCAAAATGATTTCTCCTCCCTTCAAAGTTTCATCACGGACCTATGCCGCCCGCTGATTGGTAAGCTTTCATTCAGCCGACTTCCGATTGCACGTACCGCGTTGGGGTTTTGGTGCTTTGCTTACTGTTTGTTTGCGTGCTGCAGGACGGATCACTGACAATGCGGAAGAGGCGCAGTCGTACGATGTGCGGCAGTGTGTGACCACCCTGGTCGACTCAGCCGTGCTGTCAGCAACTTGCCTCCGAGCATACCTTCAGGAGATATCGCCCACAGAGGTGATTCCCAGCGACCTTGTCGAGGTATGGCGCTACCTAGAAAAGGCTCCGTCGGTCGTGGAATTCATGACGCGGTCGGCCTTCCGTCACGAAGCGGCGACGGCGCTTAGCCTTGGGCTCGCCCACTTCCCGGACGATTTTGACCTTGACGAAGTCACGAGTGGTTACCCTCGTCATCGAGCTCGGTGGAGATTGCCGAAGTGTTGAAGCTGACGGACCGAGCCGCGGTATACTCCGACCACATTTGGGCGATGGGCGACCTTATCCCCTACTAGGAAACGGTCGTCACCCCCAATGACCCTAAGCCAAAGCACCATGACTTCAAGGTGGAGCAACCATTCCGTGCAGCGATGGCGGGCAAGCTGACGACGTACCCGTCGAACCCTTATGTGCCTTTTATCCGCAGCCGCAGGGACGGTGGTGCGTCTTCATCAAAGCCTGTGGAATAGAATGTTTTTCCATTCGGCATTAGTATAGGATAACCATGTAACTCTCCTTGTACGCGAAACAAATTTTGCTGCTATAAATGAATGCTCGTGTTATTTTGTCAGTTGTTTTGCGATTTGGGTGTTGGTTGTGCGAGTCCCCGAGCGCGTCCGCCCTTTTTATGGGGTTTACCTCGTTTTTATATGTTTTGTGAAATGTTAGTGAGTTAAGGTCGACTCGCCATGGCTCGGAAATCCAGTCGCGTGGCGACTCCTAGGGGTGCTCTTTACTTGACCGTTTTCTCGGGCGCGAGCGGGGTCGGGTCGCCGAGTCCCCGAGCGTGGTACTTGGCCGTTCTAGTCGCAAGCCCAAGGTAGGTGAGGACTAAGAGCGTTATGTTAGGCGCGTCACTCCTGCCTGATCCGTAAGACTAGTCGCATGGCGAGTCCTGGGCGTGCTCTCATACTTGGCGTTTTCCCCTAGCCGCTCGTCTTTGGTCTGGTGCCAGTCCTCGAGCGTGGTACTTTGCCGTTCGAGTCGCTGCGCCGAGGATGCGGAGGACTTGGTCGCTGTGGGGAGCGAGTGCAGTTGTCTTGGCTCGGTGAGCCAGTCGAGCTGGGCGACTCCAATGGGGCTCCGGGTTAGATTTTTTCATGGAAGGTACGAGGCCTGAGTTTTCCCAGTGCCCTCGTACCGCACTACTTGGCCGTGTCGGTCGCTTTTCCAAAGGTTGACTTCTGCGAATAGCGTAACGCTGTTATTACGAGTGTGAGTGGCACAAGACATGGAGAGTAGACGCAATTTGCGGTAACCAATCTGTTTTATTTCATAGCGGGTAGGGGGTACATGTCTGGAGTTCTAAGAGTAGAACTTCCGTAGGAGGTTTACATTCCATGGCTACTTGACGTCGAGTTTTCCATCGCCTGGGACATTGGTGAGGTAGTAGGCGTCGTTGACCAGGACTCGCCCGATGGCGAATGGTCCCTCCCAAGGGGGTGAGAGCTTGTGCATGCCTTTCTTGTCTTGGATTAGGCGCAGTACCAGGTCGCCTTCCTGGAAAGTGCGAGTCCGTACTCGTCGGCAGTGGTAGCATCATAGCCCTTGCTGGTAGATGGCGGTGCGGGAGCGAGCCAGGTCGCGTGCTTCGTCGAGCTGATCGACTCCGTCTTGTCATGCAAGCTCGTTGTCGGCCTCCGTGTAGTTGACCACCCTGGGTGAATCGTGCTCGAGGTCGGTTGGCATGACTGCCTCGGCACCGTACACCATGAAGAAGGGGGTGAACCCTGTCGACCTGTTGATGGAGGTGCGGATGCCCCAGATGACAGAGGGGAGTTCTTCGACCTAGCACCCGGCGGTACACTCGAGTGGGACTTGTAGCCGTGGCTTTAGGCCGTGGAGGATGCTCTGATTGGCGCATTCTGCCTGGCCATTGGACTCCGGGTGGGCGACTGAGGCGAGGTCGAGTCGGATGTTGTGCTCCTCGCAGAACTTGGCCATGTCTCCTTTGGCGAAGTTGGTGTCGTTGTCCGTGATGATGTTGTTTGGGAACCCGTAGCAATATATGAGCTCACGTAGGAACTTTGTAGCGGTCTTCCCGTCGCACTTGCGGACTGGCTTGGCCTCCACCCATTTTGTGAACTTGTCGACTGCGACTAGGAGGTGGGTGTAGCCAAAGGGGGCCTTCTTGAAGGGGGCCTACCATGTCCATTCCCCACACGGCGAACGGCCAGGTGATGGGGATTGTCTTGAGCGCCGAGCTCGATACGTGAGTTTGGTTGGCATATTTCTGGCATCGAACACACCGCTGGACAATGTCGATAGGGTCTGTGTGTGCGGTGAGCTAGTAGAAGCCGTGTCGCATGGCCTTTGCGAACAGAGAGCGGGCGCTGACGTGATGGCCGCAGTTGCCCGAGTGGATGTCTTGCAGGATTTTGCATCCTTCAGCAGGTTGGACGCAGCGTTGGAACACACCGGTCACGCTGCACTTGTGCAGCTCGCCGTTGACGATGACGAAGGATTTGCAGCGGCGTGCTATCATCCGGGCCTCCGTTTTGTCTGTGGGTAGGGTGCCTCCCTCCAGGTAAGCAACGTACAGCACGGTCCAGTCGCTTGGCTCGGCGATTAGTGCGACCAGGGCTGCTTCTGGTTGCAGCGGAATTCCAATGTCGATCTCCCTTGGGGGAGAGACGGAGGGCTTGGTGATAGTGCCGAGGAAGACACCGACGGGTGGTGCGAGTCGAGCCGAGCCAATGCGAGAGAGTGCGTCGGCCTCCTCGTTCTTCTGCCTGTCGATCTACTCGACGGAGTAGCCTGCGAAGTGTCCTCCCAGCTGGTCCACTGCTTGGCGGTATGCCGCCATGGTGGGGGAGACGGCGTCGCAGGTGCCGGCGACTTGCCCGGCAATGAGGTCGGAGTTTCCATAGCAGCGCAGGCGATTTATGTTCATCTCCTTGTCTGCCCTCATGCCATGGAGTAGCGCCTCGTACTCGGCCATGTTGTTGGTGCAGGGGGTGAAGTCGAGGTAGAGGACATAGCAGAGCTTGTCGCCCTTCGGAGATGTTAGCACGATCCCCGCTCCTGCATCGTCCGCGTTCTTGGAGCCGTCGAAGTGTAGGCTCCAGTAATTGAGGTACGGCAGCTTCTCTGGCTGCTGGGCCTCCTCTTAGTCGGCGAGGAAGTCTGCGAGAGCATGTGACTTGATCGCCTTGCGTGGCTCGTACTTGATGTTGTGGACGCCTTGGCGACTTCGCCCGGTCGCCTCATGATTCGCGGATGATGTCCTGCAACGATCTGAGAGACAGCGTTGGGTGCTCTGAAGTAGTGCAGAAGTCGCCGCTGTGCTCTGAAGACCACGTATACCAATTTCTGGTACTGTAGGTAGCGCTGGCGCGACTCGGTAAGGACTTCACTGATGTAGTATACGGGTCGTTGCACCGGGCATTCCTTTCCTTCCTATGGCCGTTCGATGACCATGACGGCGCTGACGACGCGCTCGGAAGCCGTGATGTAGACCAGCATGGGCTCCTTGTCGACGGGGACGGCGAGTAGTGGTGCTACGAGCAACACCTCCTTGAGAGCGTGGAGCGTGTTGTCTGCCTCCTTGTCCCACTGGAAGGTGGGGTTCTTGCGCATTAGGCGGTAGAGGGGCATCGCCTTCTCGCCTAGCCGGGGGATGAAGCGACTGAGAGCCGCAACTCGCCCGGCCAGCTTCTAGACGTCGCGCAGGCACTCATGTCTGCCAAGTCGGGCGATCGTGTTGATCTTGGCGGGGTTCGCCTCGATCCCGCGCTTGGAGACGATGTATCCTAGTAGCTGTCCAGTAGGTACACCGAAGATGCACTTTTCAGGGTTTAGCTTTATCTTGTACCATCGCAGGTTGGCGAAGGTTTCCGCCAGGTCGGTGAGTAGATCGCCATGCGAGTGGATTTCACCACCACATCATCGATGTAGGCGTGGATATTGCGGCCAATTTGGCTCGCAAGGCACTCCTGCATGCACCTCTGGTAGGTCGCCCCGGCGTTTTTGAGGCCAAAGGTCATGGCAGTGTAACAGAAGGCTCCAAATGGTGTGATGAACGCCGTCTTCTCTTCGTCCTCGATGGCCATTTTGATCTGGTTGTACCCAGAATAGGCGTCGAGGAAGCATAGCGACTCTGAGCCCGCGGTTGAATCGATGATTTGGTCGATCCACGGGAGGACGAATTGTTCCTTCGGGCAGGCGTTGTTTAAGTTTGTGTAATCGATACACATTCTCCAGGTCCCGTTTTTCTTCTCGACCAGGACTGGGTTTGCCAGCCACTTGGAGTATTTGATTGGCCGAATGAAGCCTGTAGCGAGTAGACGCTGCACCTCCTCGGCGATTGCTCGGCGGCGCTCTTCATTGAATGGCTACAGCGACTGCTTGACGGGTCATGCTTTGGGGTCGGCGTTGAGTTTGTGGTCAGCGAGTTCCCTCGGGACACCAGGCATGTCGGATGGCTTCCATGCGAAGATGTCCCGATTCTCACGTAGGAACTCGATGAGGGCGCCTTCCTATGCTGGGCTCATACCCGTCCCGATCGTCACCGTCTGGCTGGAGTCGCCTGGGACCAGCTTGATGGTGCGGGTGTGTGTCGTTGCCTCGAAGGCGGCGGAGTTGCCACCCTCCGAATTGGGATTCTTGAGTATGGTGGGGTCGTCATTGTTAACCCCGCTCGCGTATTTGCCGAGCTCCTCAGCGTGGTTGGCCTCCGCCGCGATGACGGCGTCCGCGAGTTTGGCGCCTTTGGCCTCGCATTCTATGGCCATGTCGGGGTCGCCATGGACAGTGATGATGCCACATGGCCCGGGTAGCTTCATCGCGTTGTACACGTAGTGGGGCGCTGCCATGAATTTGGCGAATGCTGCGCCCAGGGGCCAGCGATGGTAGGGCTGTTGAGCGGCACTAGCTTCGAAAGCGATCCGCTTCGGTGCGGAAGTTTGCTGGTGTGCGAAGGTGACGGCAGCGTCACCTTGCCGTCGGATACGCCTTCGACCAGGGGCGATGCCGTGGAAGGTGGTGTAGTCGTCTCGATCATCGATGCGGAGCCATGATGCGCTGAAGTGTCCATGTACAGGATGTTGATGGAGCTGCCGCCGTCCATCAGCGTTTTAGGGAGCCAGTAGTCTCCCACCTTGGGCTTGACCACTAAGGCGAATCGGCCCGGATATTCGATCCGTAGCGAGTGGTCCTCGCGGCTCCAGGTGATTGGTTGCTCGGACTAGTTGAGGAACTGGGTGATGTCTATCTGTGACACCGCGTTGATGGCAACGGCGCGGACGATGACCTTATTCTCGTGCTTGGTGTTGAAGCCTGTGAAGGTGCAGAGCGAGCCGGCGATGCTGCCGAACTTTCCGCCATTTGGCGGGTTGTTGTCAGGGTCTTCCTGCGCGCGCCGTGCCTTCTCGATCTCCTTGAGAGAGTGGCAGTCGGCGGTCGTGTGCGTGGCGGTCTTTCCTTCCCTGCTATGAAACACACAGGGTTGGTTGAGGAGAGCCGTGGCATCGAACCTCGGCTTTGCCTTGTAGTTGCCATCGTCGTGGCGCTGGCCTCCGTCACGGCGGAAGCTTTTGGGTTCGCGCAGCGCGTATCCGGCGTTGGCGATGAAGTCAACTTGCCCGTCACCGTGGCGTCTGCCGGTGAGGCGAGTTTTGCTGTAGCGTAGCTCGGGTCGCCTCCCGTTGTCGTGGCCGCTCGTGCGGCGATTTCCTCCCGACTCGTCGTCGGTTTCTTGGTTTGGGTCGTCCTCCGCGTACCTCTTTGCGATCTCCAGGAGGTCCGGTATGTTGTCGAGTGTTCTATACACTCGCTTGAGCTTGGCGACTAGGGCCTCGTAGCGGCACGAGGTCTTGAAGTAGTGGATCGCGGTGTTCGGGTGGATTCCGGACGCGTTGTACCACAGGTCTTGCCACTGTTGGACCCAACTGCGGGCCGACTCGCGGGGTCCCTGGACGCATTGCTCCAGGTCCTCGATGGTGGTGGCGCGGGTGTATGAACCCTCGAAGTGTCTGACGAAGGCGTCGCACATTTCCTCCCAGGAGTCGATGCTATCCACAGGGAGGGTGTTAATCCACTGCCTGCACGCTCCCTCCATCATCAGGGGAAGGTAGCGGGTGGCGAGTAGGTCGGTGTGGCCGGTGATCCGCATCGCCATGAGGTAAGTGTCTAGCCACACGGACAGATCGTACGAGGGGTCGTACTTCTTGATCTTCTTCGGTGCTTTGAAGTTCTCCGGTATCTTTCGACTCGGATCATCGGTCCAAAGCACTAGGGTCCGACTCGGCTCAGCGATCCCCTTGGTTCGCCATCGTGGCGGTTGCTGAGGGTATGCCTCAGGTCTTCAGGCTGGCGTGCGCGCTAGCTCTGGTTGTTGATGATGTGGGTGCGTGCGTCGACGGGCTGCCCGTTGGAGGCGGCGAATTTGTTCGCCGGCCGTGGGTCGTTGGTGGAGTGCCGCGTTCGCGGGTCGGTTGGAGCTGCAGGGGCTCGGGTGATGGGCAGTTGAGGGTATTTGCCGCCATTGGGCGGCCGCTCGAGGCCGCCCTGCTGCCTGATGAACGCGAGTAAATCCGAACCTGTGAGTCGGCGCCCGCTTTTTGTTGCTCAACTGCTTTGGCGAGCAGAGCCTTGGCATACCGGATCTGCAGGGCGCCTTCCCCGGTGACTTGGATGTTGTCGACTGCTGCTCGGCTCTCGACAACATTGTCCATTGGGGTGGAGAACAGCGGGAGGCCGTTCGCATCTCGCTCTTGTGAGGAGACCATGATCCTTGGTTGGTCCCTGGGGCGCGCGGTTGGGTGGTGGTGGGGCGCCGTTGGCCGTCGCCCCTAGTGGGGGTCGAGCGCTTCCTCCCGGCGGCGCGTTCTCACAGATCGCGCACTCGGCCACGCGAGCCGGGTCGTTTTCATCATCGAAGTTCAGGGCGCACCCCTGAACGGTAGGGTTTGGGCCCGACCTGATTCGGAGTTGGTGATAGCGCGACAGCTCCTGCGCTGTCACCTGCTCGAGGCGAAATTTTTCGCGCTCGGCTTGTTCCTTGCGGACCTCCTCCGCCAGCCGCAGGCGGAGTTCCTCGACCTCCGTTGCCGTCGTGTTTGGTGGGATCGGCGTGGAGAAGGGGTCTTCCGGGGGGGCCGGCGCCAGTCGCCATGTAGGTCGCAGCGTGGCGACCGGTTCCGTCGTGGAGGTCAGCGGAGTTCTCTGGCCCAGAGTCGAAGTCGAAGATCCCAAGGATGGAGGGGTCCTCGAAGTCTCCGACGTTGGAGACCTGGGTGATGGAGCCCGCGGGCGATGCGGCGACGATCGATCCGGTGGCCGACGCCGGGGTCGCCGAATCGGCATCATTGTTGAGGGTCGTGTCGTCCGTGGCCGCGATGGTTTCGGCCACGTTGCAGTGAGCCGAGTCATACTCGAAGGCGAGGCAGTGAATCGTGCGGACCTGGCTCTCAGAGAGCCAGCCGCATGGCGATGACTCGCGGATGCGAGCCGAGTCCTCCGAGACGATGACGTCGGTGAGACCGACGAAGAGGCTGATCGTGCCGACCGGCAGAATCACGCTATGTGTGATGGGTCGTGCCGCCGGGACGTAGCTGCTCGGCAAGATCTGGAGCATCTCGCCGATCGCGATCATGCAGCCGGTGGCGATCGACTCATTGATGGGCAGATTGGATCTCGCCACAGAACACCGGCCTGACCTTCCAGGCCCCACGGTGGGCGCCACCGTCGTGGGAATTTCCACGGCAGATGCTGCAATCGGCAGCGAGTAGTAGAACATGGGGCAAGGGCGGCCAGCCATCTGCGGTGCGATATGAGGGCGGAGACACAAGGTTTTACCCAGGTTCGGCCCCCCGGAGGGTAAAGACCTACTCCTGTTAGCTTGTATTATGGAGAGAGTACAGAGGGGCGAGCTCAACGACTAGGCGGCGAGTCGCTTGGGTCTATGGTGTAACGTGTCCTCTATGCGTACCCTAGGGAGGTTTATATAGGCTCACCTCGCTATGGTTTACAGATAACAACCGAATTAGTTAAGGATTTGGAGGTCTTTGACCTAGTCCGACTGGGCCTAGCTATGCTTCTGGGCCTCCATCTTCTAGTCACCTGAGTCCTCGCCAAGTCTTGATCCAGTCGCCGTCCTGCAGGCCCACTCAGTGGCGGCTTGGTCCAATAGGAAACGTCCTGCTGGTCATACCCCGGTAGGCATATCCCCATCAGGGGGCGGTCTGGAACGGCCGGAATCGACAAAGAAGGCGATGGCCGGAGCTCGGGAAGGTGAAGTCGATGGCAAAGATTCCGTGCGTCTCCGGTCGATTCCTTTGGCGGGGATGATCACCGTGGCGAGGCAAAGCCGACAGTGGTCTCAGATGGCGAGCGGGTGGTCGGGAATGGAGGTGCACGACAGAGCCCGAGGCTAGGGTTCCGTCGAGTTTTGGGGAAAAGCTACAGAGGCCACGAGAGAGAGTGATATGGGTATGGGAGGAAGAGCTCGACGCGGCGGTCCTTATCCTCTTCCTCGCAGGCGGCGGCGCACATCGCAGCGTCAACAAGATCGACGGCAAGGGTGCTGCCAGGCAGCTGCTTCGCCGGCAGCTTAGGGAAGAAGAAAAGAAGAAGACGACGAAGGGGTACGAGCCAGATGGGCTGAGGTGGGCCGGATGCTGGGCTGCAGCTCACGCACCGAGCGACGGGTAGGAGGAGAAGAGAAGATGGGCTCGGCCCAGAGAGGATTAGGGTTAGTTTTTATTTGCAGATTTCTTTTTATATTTCTGTTTTCTAATTTCTTTTGTAAATTCCATTTGTAATTCTGTTTTGAATAATTTCAAATTACAGAAACTTTTGTAATATAACTGAAAACACTAAGGGGTCCTTGGTACTGATTTGGATCCATGCATTTTGTGTTTCTTTCCAAATATTTTTCAAAACCAGATGAATGTTTCAAATAGAGAGGGGAGTTAGGGTTTAGGGTTTTGTTGGTTCTTTCTTGATTAAACCAAAATGCAAGTGTTATGCATGCATGCAATGCTCAAACATATCCTATTTATATTACACAAAAGGTGGTATGTTACAGCTCTACCCCACTTACAAGAATCTCGACCCGAGATTCCTAAGTTTTAGAAAAGAAGGCAGGTTACTCAGATCGAAGACGATCTTCGTGTTCCCAGGTTGCTTCTGACTCAGAGTGATGAGACCATTGAACTTTCAGGAACTTGATGGTTTGGCGACGAGTCTTGCACTCGGTTTCATCAAGAATACGAACATGGTATTCTCGGTAGGTTAGATCATCTTGGAGATCCAAAGTTTCATGGTCCACACCACGAATGGGATCTTTGAAGCAACGCTTGAGTTGAGACACATGGAAAACATCATGTACCTCTAGAAAAGTTGAAGGTAGATCCAATTGGTAGGCAAGCTCACCCCGCTTGGAGAGAATGCGAAAGGGACCAACGTAGCGAGGAGCCAATTTTCCTTTGATACTGAATCGATGGACACCCTTCAGAGGAGTGACGCAGAGATAAACTTGATCACCAACTTCATAATGAACATCAAGATGATGACGATCGTAGTTGGTCTTCTGACGATATTGAGCGGCCTTCAGACACTCTCGAATTATGCGAACTTGATCTTCTGCTTCTTGGATCATGTCCGGACCAAAGAATTGTCTTTCGCCGGGTTCTGTCTAGTTCAGTGGTGTTCGACATGTTCTCCCATACAGGAATTGGAAAGGTGCCATGCCCAAACTGGATTGAAAACTGTTTTTATAGGAGAACTCCGCAAAAGGAAGACATTTCTCCCAGTTCTTTCCAAAGTATATGACACACGCTCGGAGCATGTCTTCAAGAATTTGATTCACTCTTTCGGTCTGACCACTGGTTTTAGGATGATAAGCTGTAGTAAAGGAAACTTGAGTTCCCATTACTTGTTGAATATTAGCCCAGAATTTGGAAGTGAACAAGCTTCCACGATCAGATATGATCTTCTTGGGAACACCATGAAGAACGACGATCCAGGATACATATAGCTCTGCCAACTGGCTTGCAGTAATGCTTTCCCAAACAGCAAGGAAGTGGGCAACTTTGGATAGTCGATCAATAACTACCCATATGGCATCATTTACAGATTATGTCTTTGGGAGTCCAGTAATGAAGTCCATACCAATTTCATCCCATTTCCACTCAGGGATTTTCAACGGCTACAGAAGTCCAGCAGGCCTTTGGTGTTCAGCCTTCACACGACGGCAAATATCGCACTCTGCAACAAAGCGAGCGATTTCTGGTTTCATTCCACTCCACCAGAATCTTTGACGGAGATCTCGGTACATCTTGGTACCACCAGGATGGATGGACAGAGGGGATTCATGACCTTCTAGTAGGATTAGATCTTTGATTTTCCGACTGTTTGGAACCACTAGCCGGTTACTGAAGTATAGAATACCTTGATCATTGATGGAGAAACATTTAGCTTCACCGCTTGCAACACGTTCCTTGATCTTGGTAACTTCATCATCTTGCTTTTGAGCTTCCTTGATTTGATCCTCGAGAGAAGATTTTATTTCAAGGTTAGTGAGGAATCCACAAGGAACCACTTCAAGGTTAAGACGCTTGATTTCCTCGTAGAGAACAGGTTGGGCTTGTGAAATCATCAGATTGTTGCAATAAGACTTCCGACTTAGCGCATCAGCAACGACGTTGGCTTTGCCGGGTTGGTAGTTGAGACCCAAATCATAATCTTTGATGAGTTCCAACCATCGTCTTTGCCTGAGATTCAAATCTGGCTGGGTAAAGAGATACTTAAGACTTTGATGATCTGAATAAATTTCACAACGGTTACCGATGAGGTAATGTCGCCATTGCTTAAGAGCATGAACAACAGCAGCAAGCTCGAGATCATGGGTTGGATAATTGTTCTCATGTGGCTTCAACTGTCGGGAAGCATAGGCCACTACATGACCATCTTGCATCAACACACAACCGAGCCCTTGGAGAGAAGCATCACAATAGATGACGAAGTCCTTGCTTGTATCCGGAAGGACAAGCACATGGGCGGTGGTTAGCTTAGTTCTCAAAGCTCGGAAGCTTTCTTCTGCCTTTTCTGACCATTCAAACTTCTTATCTTTCTTAAGAAGATTAGTCATAGGCTTGGCTATCTTGGAGAAGTTCTCAATGAATCGGCGGTAATATCCAGCCATTCCAAGAAAACTTCGGACTTCCTTGACTAAAGTAGGTGACTTCCATTCCAGAATGGTCTGAATCTTATCCGGTATAACAGCAACACCACTTGTAGACACAACATGACCAAGGAAGACGATCTCTTGTAACCAGAACTCACATTTGGAAAACTTGGCATAGAGGCGATGTTCACGAAGTTTAGTTAATACCAAACGTAAATGTTCGGCATGCTCTTCTTCGGTCTTGGAGTAGATTAGAATGTCATCAATGTATACCACGACGAACTTGTCGAGATATTCCATGAAGACAGAGTTCATGAGCCTCATAAATGTGGCAGGGGCATTGGTTAACCCGAAGGACATCACTGTATACTCATAAAGACCATAACGAGTTGTGAATGCTGTCTTTGGGATATCTTCCTTTCTGATCTTGATTTGATGATACCCTGATCTTAAGTCCATTTTGGAGAAGACAGTGGCACCACTTAATTGATCAAAGAGGTCATTTATCCGGGGAAGTGGGTACTTATTTTTGATTGTCACCGCATTGAGTGGATGGTAATCAACCACCAATCTTGGAATATTTGTATCCCGCTTCTTGACAAAGATGGTAGGGCAACCCCAAGAAGATGTGCTAGGTTGGATGTATCCTAGACCCTCTAACTCTTCAAGTTGCTTCTTCAACTCAACCAACTCATGAGGAGGCATGTGGTAAGGTCTTTTGGAGATAGGAGTAGTTCCAGGAACTAGCTCTATGACAAACTCCACACTTCGATCAGGTGGCATGCCAGGCAACTCTTCAGGAAAGACATCCGGGAAATCATAGACTACAAGGACATCTTGGACCTCGAGAGTGGGTAAAACATCCATGGCATACAACTCCAAGAAAGGTTTAAGGACTGCTGACGGAGACTTTGAACCATCAATCCAATACTTGATAGTTATGCTAGCAGGAGAGGTCACAACAACTATTCTAAGTGCACAGTCAATGACGGCTTGATACTTGGTTAACCAGTCCATGCCCAGAATAACATCTATGTCAGTTGACTTGAGTGCAATGAGGGAAGTGGGAAACTTCTGATATGCTATATCTATCTCAACCCCATGAGTAACCCAGATGGTCTGCCAACGAGACCCAGGAGTTCTAATCTCTAGAGGAGAGTCCATAGCTTGAAAGGTGATATCATGCATTTGCACAAAATCTTGTGATAAGAATGTATGTGATGCTACAGAATCAAACATGACTGTTGCGAGAATTGAATTGACACAGAGCATACCCAGAATGACACGTGGATCTTCCCGAGCTTCCTCAATAGTGACATGGGTCAGACGACCACGTCCAGCACCTTGAGATTTATCATTCTTCTTTGCCTGCTGATCATTGCGTCCAACAACCCTTTGGGAACACTCCCTTGAGTAGTGACCAGGCTGACCACAGGAGTAACATGTAACTCTAGTGTGGGAACCAGCAGGAGGATGATAGTTTGCTCCACCAGTATTTGACTGTGGCTGACGAGAATTATTACCAGAAGACTTGGGTGCATAAGGAGCACGAGGCACATCACTGTATGGAACAAAGACACGGCGCTTATTGTTACCATAGGAAGAATCACGAGAATTTCCTTCTTCACGCTTCTGAGAGACTTCCATCTCCTTCCTTCCATGCTCTAAGGTAAGAGCCTGATTGTGCAAGTCCTGGAAAGACTAGAACTTGAAGGGCAACAACTCATAGCAAAGTGCAGGGTTAAGTCCTTTACGGAACAGCTCTTGCTTATCTTCATCATTGGTCACATCCCTGGTTGCATAACGAGCCAGGCGAGTAAACTCACGCCCATAGGTTTCAATATCCTTGCGCCCCTGGGTCAGATCCAGAAACTCCCTCCTTTTGAGATCCATGATGGGCTTAGGGATATAAGAGGCACGAAATGCTGCAACAAACTCCTCCCAGGTAACAACATGTCCCTAAGCTTGCAGATTCTGAAAACCTTCCCACCAAACACCAGCTTTACCTTCTAGTTGATAGGTGGTGAAGTTGACACGGTCAGCGGGACGGACACGGAGAGCACTGAACTTGCGCTCTATGGTGCGGAGCCAATCATAAGCTTCAAGGGGCTCCTTGGAGTGGGTGAAGGTTGGAGGAAAAGAGCGGATGAAATCTCCAAGTGTGACACAGTTGTCAGGACGACGTTCAGTGTTCTGCGCCACACGCTCCAGAAGGCGTTCATTCCTCAGACGGTTGGTCTCAATGTTGTTGAGAACCTCGGTCATTGTGGGAGGTGGCGGAAGTCCCTGATCAGCATTGTTGTTTCCTCGACGGCCAACAGAACCACGAGTACCAGACGACATTCTGAGGAGAAAACAGAAACCATGAGAATGGATTCACCAAAAAGGGTAGAAGTGGCAAAACCATATCAAAAGATCATGGTAGAGGTGAACATGTGGATGAAAATTATATCAATTAATTAAGTATGGCAGTAGAACAAGCATACGAAACGTATACACTACCAACTTAGATACAAACCATAACAATGGATTGCAAGCATGATATAATACCAACAGATCACAAAAGAATAGAGAGCGGGATTGGAGGCATCCTTAGCAAAGTTGAAAAACGATGCTTTAGTTACACATATATATCTTAGAAACTCTGAGCCTTGCAACCAAGTACGAAGTACTTAGGGAAAAACATCCCAAACCCGTATATTCTGAAGATTTGAAATGATGGACGAGAAGTGAAAACTTTGCAAAGAAAACGAGGGTAGATAACTCAGCAATAGAACAACCTTGGATACAGAGTAAAAAGAGTCCTATTCAGAGTTTTGCAAATAGTTTTTGGCTTTCAAATAGTTTTCTCAAACTCTAGACTCAACATCGACCAGCTAGAAGGGTTTCCTACAGGCAGTCCTGCTCTGATACCAAAATCTGTCACGACCCGGGATCAGGGCTAGACAAATACCAGACGCTCATCTGATATAAGCCTAACCTAAATTCCGAAACACGCAGGGAAACATCGGTAACATTACAGAACATACAAACCATACATTAATAAGGTAAACTCTTAATAGAGTTAGAAACCAGTCATACAAACCAAGGGTCACAGACCCATCATTACATCAAACAACGGAAGCAAACAAGTTGTTCTAAACAACAAACTTAGCAAAGGGCCTAAGAGGCCATAAACAGAAGTAGCGATCCTTCCATAGTTCCTAGGCTGCTGCCCGGGAACCCCGACTACTCGTCGACTTCGACGTAGAAACCACCTTCAGTTGGAGTAGTGTCATCTGTAGAAAACATCAATGAAGCAAGGTTGAGTACAGGGTGTACTCTGCAAGACTTATGGCTAGTGGAGTTATTTTTGCATAAAGCCATCTTTTGTTTTCAAAACAAGGGGAAGAAGAAACTCGTCTAGTCAAATCATTTTCAAAGGGGATAAGAAGACTTCAACTCTAGCTCTTAGAATCATCTTTGATATCCACCAAGTATCATCATCAACTGAACCTATCTTCCCGGACTACCCCCTCAAACAACCCCGATGAAGTATTCCTGATCTCACTTTAGTTGGCAAGTTTTATGATTCGGTTATAGTTCTCTATGATCACAGAATCCGTTCCCAAGTCGTCCATAACCGTGGACATGGCTTTTCAAAAAGATTAATAACCCTGCAGGGGTGCACAACTTTACCCACACGTACCAATCGATTCTTAATGCCTAATTTTTAGCCCTCTTCCTTGGAAGGCCGGCAGAGAGTGGTTGACCATGATCTTTACCTTGCTTTCATCGAGACCATGAGTCAAGCACTAGGGAGATGCCGCCATAACGGGTCAAGTACTGAAGCGATCCCTAATGATGTGTGCGGGGTTAGAGATTACGGATGTCAGGCATCTCTTGTTCCCGGCCACGCTTACATACCTGTTATGAATGCACCTCCGTCACCTCCATTCAAGAACAACCAAGATGCGTATGTCGAATGGAAAGCCCAAACTATGTGACTCATGGAATATACTAGGCAAGTTAGTGAGTCAAGGGGGTTTCCAGGCCCCCGTGTGGTTGTACGCTCATCTTGGTTCAAGAGGCGAGAACATCAGGTCCTAAGGGTGGCAAGTATGGGACTACAAAAACCACAACCCACGTGGCCTCCCATACAAGCCTTAGCATGTTTATTATTCATATCTGATCACATCACAACATCCTACCATACTAGATTCATTCACATCTCTGGTGCATCACATGAATGATCGGCATCAGACCACTAAGCATGGCTAATATTGACTGAACTGTGGCACTAGCGATGCTCATAAGCCAAACCCTAGTTATGCTAGGAGCGGTGGATCAGGTAATATAGTTCACAAAGGAAAACATGCATCAGATAGGATTACTCTGTCTACTGATAAAAGACTATTGAACCGAATGCATATGGCGAAAATGAAATACTTTGTAATCATAGGATTTATATGTATGAGTGGGGCTTCGCTTGCCTTGTTCGTTGTTGGACTGGTACTGCTCTTCGGTGTCGTTGACTTCAGCTTCGGGTTCGGTTCCTATTCGCGAGAACCAATCACCGGAAAGAGAAAGCAACACTCAACACATGGCATGTGCAATGCTCGTACAATATGGATGATATGACAAGTTGGATAGTGTTGAATTGAACCCTAAAACATGCTTGATCACTTTAAAGGGAGTCCGAAAGGTCCAAACCCTAGAACAGGGGGATCCTCAGATTCACCTATGGGGTTCAATTGGTTCTTCTAATTAAACTTTCCATCAAAGTTGGTTAACAATGTATTATTATAGCTTAGTTGGATAGGTTTCATTTTTCTGATCATTTTGGTATATTATTTGTATTTTTCTGATTTAAAATGAATTAGTTATGAATTTCCCAAATTTTATTTAATTTTTAATAATTTTTGAAATATTTGAAATAATTTCCAAACTTCGGCCCACATGTCAGAATTTTAATCATTTCAGAAAATATTTACAGAAAATAATAAAATCCCGACAGGCAGGGCCCACCTGTCATATATTTATTAATTATAGAAAACATTAAAAGAAAACAAAAAGGAAAATATGACATGATGATGATGTCATGTTGACATCATCAATGGCTTTGCTCTCAGATCGACGATGGAGCTAGATATTGAGCGCACGCGAGAGGGTGCGGTGGTGGGCGTTGGAAAGAGGAGAACTAGACGAGTCGAACTGTTGTCGCGCCGCCAGAAAATGGTCGCCGGAGACGGCGATGCGACGATGGACAGTGGCGGCGAGCGACGGTGCATGGTGGGGAGGATGCCAGGGAGCGAGAGGGAGGAGACAGAGGGGTCTGCGAGAACCAGTAGCTCAACCTGAGAGCGATGGTGGTGACGGCGATGCCGGGGGCGGTCTGGAACAGCCGGAATCGATGAAGAAGGCGGTGGCCGGAGCTCGGGAAGGTGAAGTCGATGGCGACGATTCCATGCGTATCTGGTCGATTCCTTTGGCGGGGATGATCAGCATGGCAAGGCTAAGCCGGCAGCGGTCTCAGATGGCGAGGGGGTGGTTGGGAATGGCGGGGCATGGCGGAGCCCGAGGCTAGGGTTCCGTCGAGTTTTGGGGAAAAGCTACAGAGGCCACGAGAGAGAGAGAGAGTGAGATGGGTATGGGGAGGAAGAGCTCGACGCGACGGTCCTTATCCTCATCCTCTCAGGCGGCGGCGCGCGTCGCAGCATTGGCGAGATCGACGACAAGGGTGCTGCCAGGCAGCTGCTTCGCCGACAGCCCGGGGAAGAAGAAAAGAAGAAGACGACGAAGGGGTACGGGCCAGATGGGCTAAGGTGGGCCGGCTGCTGGGCTACAGCTCGCGCACCGAGCGGCGGGTAGGAGGAGAAGAGAAGATGCGCTCGTCCCAGAGAGGGTTAGGGTTAGTTTTTATTTGCAGATTTCTTTTTATATTTCTGTTTTCTAATTTCTTTTGTAAATTCCATTTGTAATTCTGTTTTGAATAATTTCAAATTACAGAAACTTTTATAATATAACTAAAAACACTAAGGGGCCCTTGGTACTGATTTGGCTCCATGCATTTTGTGTTTCTTTCCAAATATTTTTCAAAACCAGATGAATGTTTCAAATAGAGAGGGGAGTTAGGGTTTAGGGTTTTGTTGGTTCTTTCTTGATTAAACCAAAATGCAAGTGTTATGCATGCATGCAATGCTCAAAAATGTCCTATTTATATTACACAAAAGGTGGTATGTTACATCTAAGGTGACTAGTTCATAGTCATGATATGGTGTGAGCATGTGCCAAGTCAACCCAAACAAAGCATCAAAGGAGAATACCACAATATTATGCTTTTTTATGATAAAACAACGCATGATTCTTTCAAGGCACATTAAGCAATCTCAATTGTTTGTAACAAGTCATGCTACAACAATAATAACTAAGCATAAGGTCAAAGAAATATCTAGCATGACATGATAAAGTCTAAGCCACAGTCAAAACAAGCTCCCTTTTGTACCACTATAAGCATGAAACTGTCTACTCTTTTCCAACACTAATCAACTTATTTGAAATAAAAAGTGAGAAAGCGGGGGTCGAACTACTTTATTCAAGAAAACAAAACAAACAAAAACCAAAAACCAAAACTAAGACGCTCCAAGAACAACACAACAGTGCATGAAACAATAAAAATGAAGTGTCTAGAAATAGACCTGAGTTTTTTATTGATGAAGAAGGGGGTGCCTTGGGCATCCCCAAGATTTGACGCTTGTACCTCTTGAATATTTCTTGGGGTGACACGGGGTGGAATCCCCAATATTGAGCTTTTGTCCATTTTTCATCTCATTACATCATTCTTCCCCTACACTTGGAAATTTCCTTCATACAGAACTTCACACAATCTTCATTAGCAACATTAGTGTATTCAAGATATTAGGCCTTTGGGTTTAGTTTCAACACAAGGAAAACTTTCATCAGAACACAAGCTACTGTAGAAATTCCTTTTAAAAGCTCAAGTGATCAAGGAGAACTCAAAAAGAAACCGAATAAGAGGCAAATGAAAATAATGGTAGAAATCTGTTAAAACAGACCAGCAGGTAAAAACCGATTTTTTTCTAACACTTTATGTTGCTCAAATCGAAAAGTGTTTAACTAAAGAAAGTTATATAACAATCTGGGGCATAAGCTCAGAAAATTATATATCAATCCGACATACATGTATTTTTCATGATTTTTTATTAGTGAAGCACAAAATTTTGTTTCGGGACAGCAACTTCCCCAAATCTTACTTCTCTCTCATTAGAGGCTATTCTCGGCACAAAAACCACACAAAAAGGATAAGGAGAGGTTATTACAGAAGTAATAACTTCCAAGACTCAACAAAATAAAAACCTAACGAAATTTGGGCTATCTCCCAATAAGTACTTTTCTTTAACGCCTCTAAGTTAGGCACAAGAAGCAAGAATTAAGTATTTTCAAATAAAGAAGCATTAAGATGAGTACTCGAAATTTCTTCAACCAGGCAAGGTATCTCATCCAAATGAGTTCTAGAGGATCCTCTCTCAATGATCTTGGGTTCACTGCTTTCATCAAATGGGTTTTCAGGAACAATCCAATCAAAATTCTTTTCTAAGGCTTCATGCATTACTACAAGTTTAAAACGTATGGGTATTTTAATTTCCTCTTCATTGGGTTGGGTTTTGTCCAACTTTTCTAATGTTCCCATAACATCTACACATGATCCTAGCATATTAAAATGATCAAAGACCTTTTTAGCTTCTTTAGCAACATCATTGAATTCCTTAAGCAAAGTTTCTAGAATAAAATCTCTCTTTTTAGTATCCTCAATATCTTTAAGTTTAAGAAACATTACTTGCATCATGGGGTTATGTTATGGTGGTGGCACGGCAGATGCCATGGGCAGGCTAAAGTATGGGGCCAATGGATGCTAGAGGGATCCAGGGAGGGAAGATGTAGTGATTTCTACACTCAACTGACCAATAAGTAGATTTTTATTCCTCTTCTCAAAAACTACAAGTGCTCCTAGAGTTGTATCATAGAGAAGAAGAAAACTACAATGCGAGCCTTATGGTGTAGAATGAATCGATCCCCCTCTCTGGAGCCCGTTCCCTTCCTTATAAAGATATTCCTTGAATCCTCCTAGGGATGACGTGGCAAGCATATTCTTGGAATATGCTTGTCCCAAAGTGGTAACTCGGCGGACTCCTTTCCGTGTCCCCCTTCTATCGGTGGCAATGTTCCAGAGAGCTTCACATGCGCGCCTCGGGCCTCCTCACTGTCACCTCCGTGATGCTTGTCTGCCCTTCTGTAGCTCTGCTCCTTGTCCTTAGCGCTTGGCTCTGTATAGATTCCTCCTAGCCAGCAACTAGGGCTTGACTATAGGCACCTCCTTCTCCTGCAAGTTTCCTGTTACTCGGCCTCATCTCGCATAACTCGGCTCGTCCTTTATCTGCATACAAGTCGATCAGTCTCATTCGGCCGACATAGCTCATACGTCGGCTGAGTAAGGTGTTACTCATTCTATCTTTGCCATGGTTCTGCTTATCTCGGCCAGATCTTACATGATTCGGCCGACACAGCCAGTAATTCGGCTTAAGGTAAGGGAAACTCCTTTCTTCTTTCCCCTATCTTGACCCTATCCGGGGTCACCCCCCCCAACATTAGTCCCCTAAGCCGGTGCGGTCCGGCCGGAAACCTCGGCCGGACCACATCAGTTTCCAGACATTTATCTTCTTTCTTTCTTTCCGAGTTATTTCTTAACTGACGTTCTTTTTCCGCTATCCTCTTCCTCATTTCATCCTTTTCCCGCTGTGGGCTACGCTCCGAGTTATCTCCTTTCGTTCAAGATATTTGCTTGGCTTACTGGGTAAGCCTCGTCCTACGTGTCCCATTCATCATAGTTCTCTAGTTTTTGGTTCCTCTACAGTGTCTACTGACAAGCTACAGTGATTACTGCCCGTCGTGTCGGCGCAGTGATGCCTCGAGTACCGCATCAGTCAGAAGGCCTGATCCTCTCCTGCGTCGTGTGGTGTTTGGTGTGGCTCCACTACTTGCAAGCGGTTTTGCCATACACGCGATTATGTGGTTATTGTGGCACATCCACGATCCCACTACGGTTAACCCTATGTGGTTATAAAGAGGGGAGCAAAGTTGGATGATTCATTTCCCCCCTTCGTTTTCCCTTCATCTTCTTCCTTGCGCTGCCGCTTCTGCTCGTGTTCCAGTGGCCGCGCCATCGTCGTCCTCTTCGACGGTCACGCTGCTATTCTCCAGCTCCTGCGACCTCGCCGCAGTGCCTTCGCTTTGGCGCTCTTGCCGGTGAGCTTTCCTACAGCGCCGCCGCTAGGTCTCTGTGCTAGGCATCTTTCTTGTTTTCCTAGATTCCCTGCGGTGGTTCTTTTTCTGTTCCGCCGCCGTGCTCGTTAGCGTCACGACGGGGCCCTGCACCTCTAGGCCTCTCCCCGCCACCAGTTTTTCCTCCGTCGATTCCTCCGACAAGCCTATGTCTAGCTCCGCTAGCGGTGCTCTCGTCGGGGAAGATGACTTTGCAGCCGGTCTAGAACGTGGTTCCTGGCAGGGTTCCACCGTTACTCGCCGGGAGGTAGAATGGTTAATCAAAACACATCGAATTCCCGCCGAGGTAAGCTTTCGCTTACCCTACAAAGAATCGTCGCCCGTATTCAATGAGGGCGAGTTCGTAGTTTTTATGTCCCACTTCGCTCGTGGATTTGGCCTCCCTCTTAGCGACTTCGCTAGGGGTTTCCTCGATTATTTCGGCCTTCAGCCGCATCACCTGCCGGATAACGCCGTTGCCTCTCTGTCGGCCTTTATCTCGGCTTCAGAGGGGTATTTCGGCCTCTGGCCCTCCGTAGATGTCTGGTCCAAGTTCTTTCAGATCCGAACTAACATTGTGCCGGACAAATCTCTTCATCCTTCTGAGAAATCTCTTACCCAATGCGGGGCTGCATCCATTACACCTCGGAGAAACTCTGAGTTCCCCCGCGTCATCGGCCTCGAATCTTGTAAGAAGTGGCATAGATCGTTTTTCTATGTCAAAAATACTGGGAAAGAAGATAAGATTCGGCTCCCCGCTTTCTCTATCAGTCCCCCCTCCAAGAAGAATTGGAACTACAATCCTAGGAAAAGAAATGCTCTCGCCGAGGCATTTGAGATCCGGCTTAAAGAATTGATTCATGCTGGGCTCCGTGGTGAAGATTTAATGACTGCATTCGTCAGCAGCTGAATCTGCCCTTTTCAGCTCCGCTCTCATAAGATCTGTTACATGAGTGGTCCTCTGGATCCCAACTGAGTATCTACGGTTGAGGTTGATGATTATCAAATCTACAAGCCTGTCTAGGCTATTTTTAAGACCGAGATGCCGGAAGAATGGAAATGGGGATTGAAGCCATTTTCTCACGGGAATCCTCCTCCTCAGGTAAGTTAAACACTAGTGTTTTCTTCCGAGTTGCTTTTTTGATCGTCCTTTTTGCTAACTCTAATTTACTTCTCTCGCAGAGGTTTATGGAGCAGAAGACAAAAGATGCCGAGGTTTTGGATTGGACTGCAAATCGCAATACCCCGGACAATGGGGAACCTGACTCGGAGGAGTTTGTCCCTAAGTTGGATGTTGCTCCTGTTCGTACCCGGAGCAAGACCTCGGCCCGTGCGGATGAAGGTGACTCGGACGACGTCCAAATTCTTGATGTAGTTGCCGTGGTGCCTATCTCTTACGCATTTCCGGCTCCTTCTTTCCCAGCTAATCAAGCTGGTCAGGTGCACGACGCTGAACCTCTTGCTTTCGAGGCTCCTGTTGCTTCGAAGAAGCGCACCACTTCGACGGATCCCTCCAGTGCTGCCCCCAAGAAGCGAGTCAAGAAATCTGCGCAGCATATCCCGAGGCGTAAGACCATGCCTGGGGTTTCTGGGTGAGTTTATTTTCATTTTGTATTTCTTGTTTCTCTCTTTCTGTTTCTGACTCAACTTTTTCTCTCTTGCAGAGCTCCTCTCTCCACAAAGCCAAGCGCTCCGAGTATGACAAGCCATACTACTAAGTCGTCTTCTCCCCCACCTCCGGAAGATACTCGGGTTCCTAGTCCCTCTCGTGTTGAATATCCTCCTGCGCCGACTAATGTATCGCCTCAACAAGATGAACCTATTGCTCCCCCTGTTGTTGCCGATGTAACCCCTACATTGGATCACCCGGTAGAACCTGTTGTCCCTCTTAAGACCCCCAAGGTTTCTCCCAATGATCCTTCGATTACCGCAGCTCCAGTTCCTACTCCAATCCCTACCGAGAGCACCACTACCTCGGACCTTTCAACAATTATAGCACCTCCTGCCACCAAGGGCATGATTTCCAGTGCTGAATTTGTTGGCCCTGCTGAAGCCTCTACTAAGAGAAACAAGGTTGTTGTCACTAAACCCTCAGCATCTCAGAAGGGGCCAACAAACTCTTCTCATCCCAACATTGCTGATGCACTTCGCAAAGGAGCTTCTACTGCTAAACCGGTGTCGCCCCTGCCACCGACACTCAACTTATTCTTTATACGAGTCTGGCGGCGGCTGCAGTTACTCGGAAGGCCCGAGGTAAAGTGCTGACCCGTACTGAGAGCGGGCATAGCCTCGGCTCATTGGTGGAATATGCGAACAACTGGAATGCCGCCGATCAACTCGAGGGCAATCCAAGTAGCCAACCATTTCAACTTTCTGACATCAGAAGTCATTTGCATATGGCTGCTAAGATTGTTCTTGAAAGTGATAAGATGAACGAGGTAAGCGTCTTTGTTGATACCTTTTCTATTATTCAGATGATATTATATATACACTAGTCCCCGAAGCTTGCAACCGGATAATTTGTTGTTTGTTTGGAAGCTTCGTCTTATTTTGAATGCATTACATGATTTACTTGATTTGGATCTATTTTACGTTTGAATATATAACCATCTGGATCCGAGTCAAGTTTTACTTGATTCGGATCTGCCTTACCTTTGAATATCTAGCCACCTAGATCCGCGTAAAGTTTTGCTTGATTCGGATCTGCCTTAGCTTTGAATATCCAGCCACCTAGATTCGTGTCAAGTTTTGCTTGATTCGGATCTACCTTAGCTTTGAATATCCAGCCGCCTAGATCCGAGTCAAGTTTTACTTGATTCGAATCTGCCTTAGCTTTGAATATCTAGCCGCCTAGATACGAGTTAAGTTTTACTTGATTCGGATCTGCCTTAGCTTTGAATATCCAGCCACCTAGATCCGCGTCAAGTTTTGCTTGATTTGGATCTGCCTTAGCTTTCAATATCCAGCCGCCTAGATCCGAGTCAAGTTTTACTTGATTCGGATCTGCCTTAGCTTTGAATATCCAGCCGCCTAGATCCGAGTTAAGTTTTACTTGATTCAGATCTGTCTATTCTTTGCGTAACTTGTTTCCTTTTTTCAGGTTGCCCATGATCGGCAGACAACTGAATTTCAAAGGTTGCTTTTTGCGCACAAGAAACTGCAAGATAAATATGAGCAGATTGTCCCTGTTGTGAAGAAAACTGGTAAATCCACTTGTCCGAGTAACTTCTATTATCTTTCTAATAGATTTAGTTTTTCGTGCTAATTAGTTTGTTGCTGGTGCGCAGCTGGTATCAACAACCTGAATGCTCGCCTTACCAAGAAAGTTGGCGTTCTTGAAGGTTAGTTATTCCTTTTGCCTTTTAATTTGTTCACTTTGTGTTCGAGGTAAATCTTGAGTCCTTTACAACCCTTCGGCTTTGGTATAGCCGAGTTACAAACACTTGCAGCGTCACATCAAGAATGCATATCTATGCCTGATATGATGTTGAATTTTTTAGAACAAGCCGCCGCTCATTCGACGCAACTTAAGGAAAAAGACGACGAGATAACCCGGTTGCGTGCCGAGGTTGAATCTCTCAAGCTTTCCCAGAGGTCTGAGTTGGAAAAAGTTGATCAAGAGTTCTCTGAAGAAAAGAACCGACTCAGCCTACAGTTGCAGAAAGATAAGGAACTTCTTGATGCTGCCGAATTAAAGAACCGGGCGATGAGCAAGGAAATCATTCGCTTCGAGAAGAGTAGGGCCGATTGGTCCCTGGATCTCCAGAAAATGTTGAGTTATATCCATCGTAAGTTTTCGTCTCTCGCCGGGTTATTCTCTTCGCTTTCTTATCTTTAATTGATATGACTTCCTTTCGTGTAGATCATTTTCCAGAAGCCAAACCTATGAGCTCCAAGGTTGTGATTGCTGCTCGTGAGCGCCGAGGTGTTCCCGTTGCTCCGAGTCAAGAATATTCGATGGAAGACTTCCTGATTGCCGTTGGTGCTGCTATTGGACCAATGAAAATTATGGGAAGGGATCTGGTGCAAGCAGCTATCCGAGCCTACCATGTCCTTTGGCCGAATACGCCGGATATTGATGAGGTAGAAGTACTTGTGGCAAGGCTAATGGAATCTCAGACTCAACTCAATCTCTGGAGGGAATCTGCTGGAAGGGCTGGTGCTGACATGGCCCTTAAAGTTGTTTTGTCATGGTACGAGGATATTTACCTCGATATCCTGATGAATTTGTGCACTGACTCTCCTTGGATTGAGAATTCGGAGTTTGTTACTCGCCGTCAGGCCCGTGCCTACCAACTTATCGAGTATGCTGACGTGCATCACTGGATCGAGGGGCCTAGTTTTGTTTCCAACTCGGCCGATGATGCCGAAGCTGAAGATGCATCTGGTGATGGTTCGGCTGATCAAGATGGATTGGAGGATGATTTGGGTAATGTCGATGACTCCAATGATAGCTCAGGTGGAGATGGTGATGCGCGATCGTCCTCCAAAGGAACCGAAGCTTCTCGAGCCCAAGGTGATGTCTCCCAGCAGCCAGAGCTTGGCCTAGGTGTTACTACGGCGCCCGTTGATGCCGAGGTGACCTCTGTTGTAACATCCCTAAAATCATGATTCAAAGATTGCATATCATTCATGCATGCATATAGAATTGAGATCAATTTCAAACTCATTTCAGAAAAACAGAAGCACATAGTGCTATGATTTTATGTGAGCAAACTTAAATCAAATGGCCATCCCCATTTGAAAGTTGAATGTTTATGAACCTAGATTGTTGGCTTTCCTTGTTGAAAGGATTGAGTGTAGAATTTAAACCAAGATTTACAAATTGGAAATGGTTTCAAAAACCATTTTTCAAACATTGCAAATCAAGTGCCAAGTCTCTGGTATTTTGTTTCCCCAAGAGTGACCAAGCCTTGCAAAGCAACCACATGATTTCATGCCTAGTATTTGAGACTATTGCACCCTGCAAAAACCCCAAATTGATTTGAATTCAAATGAGACTTGAATTCATTTGAAAACCTTTCCTGAAAATCAAAACAGAAAAAGAAAAGGGCAAAAGAAAAGAAAAGGGCTAGGTGCTACTATTCTAGCCCAGCAACAGAACTGGCCCGACTATCCCACCCGGCCTTCCTCTCTCTCTCTCTCGCACGCACAAGCGCACCCAAGCAGTCGCTGACAACCAGACCCCACCTCCTCTCTGCGCGTTTTGCTGATGAGAGGGCCCTCTCCACATCAGCGTCGTCTTCCCCAAATCCCGCGCATGAACTCCGCCGCTGCCCGTTGCTTCCTTGATTTCGCGAGGTAAATTGCATTGATACAGCAAGCGTTTCTTGTCGAGCCTCTGGCTATATAATCCCCACACTCTCGCGACCATTTCCTCTCAAACAATTTCTCCTTCACGCCACCAGGCTGCCCACAACTCGCTCGACGCTGCCGCTGTTCCGACGACCGCGCCGACGAATTCCGGTGAGCTCCGTGTTCCCCTCTGTCTCTGACTCATGCTATCAAGTTCAGCAAGTCCTTGCGCACCTACTGACACTCCCCATTTGTCCTCGCATGATCTGTAGCTCCAGCAACGACTCCGACTGACCGCCACCGTTCTCTGCACGAACTCCGGCGACCTCTCTCCGTAAGTAGCCGCCGCCCCTTGCCCTCTGACTGATACGCCTAGAATCCCCATCGTCTTGCGCATCTAACAGTGCCTCTCTTTTGGCTTAGCGCAACGAGGAACCTCGCCAACATCGACGTTGGCCAGGCTCGACGCGTCAAGAACTCCGGTGAGGAATCTCAAGCGACCACTGCGCGCCTTCCCAAGCCATCGCCACCTTGAGCATCAGCTCTCCTGCGGTAAGCACCTCCTTTCTTCCCATCTAGAACGCCACCGCCGGCCCCGCAGCGCCCGCGCGCCGGCCGCCGACCTAGAGCTAGCGCGCTCGATTTTGGTTAGATGATTTATAGCCGTCGAGAGATCCGGTCGTAGAATTAGTCCACTTAGCGAAGCGGTATGGTTAGATCTGAACCGTGCATCGTTAGTTAGATCATACGGCTCGCGAGCGTGATCCGGAGCGAATCGGTACGCGCCAGTAGGAACATGACGCGTGGCTAGGGTTAGATTCAAAAACATATTTGAAATCAGATTTTGATCCAAAATTGAAATAGCTATAACTTTTGATTCCCACGTTAGAATTTTGCAAATTTTATACCGTTGGAATCAGGGAGACAAGCCCTTTCTGAATCTGCAATGTGTTTAGTGAAAAGTTTTCGTTAAAATGACTTTATTTGCAGTAACTTGTTTAAGGCTATTTTAAGTATAGAAATTGTTTGGAAAATTGTTTAAGTGTAAATAAACTTGGTTTAGCAAGTTTTTGACTTGTTTATAGATCAGTACTTTGCACTTGCTTGGTTATATTTCAAAAATCATCACTTAGCATTTTTCTTTTGAATGCATGCATATATTTATGTTTGTATATGAATTGTGTGCTACCATTTTTGTGTAGACTTTGGTGCTAGTGACTGTGATTGTGAAGAGTGCTACTCTCCCCATTACCAAGGCAAGTGGTACTTCATGATTATTTCCATCCCTATATTTTGTACAAGCATTAGAAATATTTTGCTAAGTCTTGCATGTTACTTTTTGCCAAATGCTATGTTGGGAAATCCTAAGTAGTTGTAGAATTGCTAGGAAATTTCCTAAGTTAAGTTACTATGCCATGCTTAGCCTAGCTAGTAGCAAACAAGGGTTGGTAAAGTTTATACATGCTATGATGAAAATATTTCTAAGTCTTTGGACTTATGTTTTTCTTAATAAAACAACTAAGTCAATAAATCTCCTGGGTGGAATGGGACTTGAATGGTGGTTTTTGGTTGAGTGGTTACACAAGGCCCATGGATTTGGTTTACCTTGTGTATCTCACTTGTGGTATGCCACCCAGGCACAAAGGGATTTTGGGGGCCAAGTGTTGAGAAGCTTATAGTGCAGCCACTTGGCAATATGGGCTCTGCCTTGATCATATAGGTTGCTAGAACTTAGTCATTTGGACAGTTGGTGGTAGTGGGAATGATAGGTTGGAACGCGTCCATTTGGCTAAGGGAAGGCTTCTGAAAGGTCCTGTCTTGGGAAACCAAGTCTGGTGGGGAAAGTGCACAACCTCTGTAGATGGAAAATCTAAGTACTTAGCCAAGTCCATGGCAATGGACACCTTGAGCATCAAGACATGGAAGCTATCAAGAATCTCATCATTCCAACTTCTAAGTAAAACATGTGGGTGAACAAGGGTGAAGGACCTCAATGTTTATTGGTGGCTCCTTGGGAAGAGTTTTGACAAAGAAAAACTTAGTGATTTCAACTAATAGGAAAAACCTATTTTGAGCAAAGCAAGCCAAGCTACACTTAGCCAATTGCATATAGTAATATAGACCACTTAAAAATTTACTAAGGTATCACTTGCCAATACTATTCCAAAGTATTGACCCACTGTGGCTGTAACTTGTGATGTTGCAGGTTATTCTGATGATGATTAGGTGTCATGAGTCTACACTCAACATGCTTGCCTGTGGCACATGAAGATGAAGACTTATGTTTATTTACTTATTCCAAACTCATGTATTAGGCATGTGGCCTTGAGTTGTAAAAGACTATGTTTTATCTCTGGAATGGATGTAATAAATGACCTTTGTATCTGTGTACTTCATCTTAAACTGTGGATGCTAGTAATGATCCAGGGACTAGCATTGCAATCACAGGGATCCTTTTCCTTTACAAAGGAGGGAGCTTACATCTGTAGAGGCCCATCCAACCTCGGAGCACCCAGTTCCCAAGGAAACACCTCTAAAGGGAGCTGAGGTTGCTCCGTCTGTGTCCGAGATACCCTCGTCCGAGACTCATGGTCCTGCTACTATCCCTCCTACAGGTGATTTGGCCTCTGCCGATGTCTAGGTTCAGAAAACTCTTAGTCGTTTAAGTCCCCGGTATGCCGGGCGTATGATGTCTTTGAAACAATTGTCCGTCTTTTGATATGGTGTGAACCACTTTGCCTTGTGCCTTTGAGGCACTGGTAATGGTAATTGTTGTTAGCTTATCTAACTGAATCTATTTAAATCGTATCTTTGCTTTGCCGAACTTTAACTTTGTAGATCCGGATCATATTTTCCCATATGACTGATTCTTGTTTGGAATCTATCTCGTGTTCCTTTTGTAAACTTGGTTGTCTAGTTGTCGTTTTTGCAAATTCTCCTTGAAGTACTATGTTCTAAGCCTATTGATTGGTTTACCACCCTCCCCGAGGTATTCATTGGTAAAATGATATAGATAGGGTACGTCCCTTATTATACCTCGACTTGCTGAGGTTGTCATTCTTGTTACTATGATTTTAGAAATCGTTAGTTGTTTCTTCCTTGTTATTCCTTTGATGGCCGAGGCAAGATTATTTCGCATCTTGCGACTTATGATTGACAAGTCAGGGAAGTCCCCGAGTTTCTGATTGAGTTACTGAACTTCTACGTGTATGCCAAAAATTAGCGAACAATATGAGGCAGTCCCCGAGTCACTGCTTGGTTTGCCGATGATTGATACGTAATACAAAATAATAAATCAGAAATAACATGGGGCAGTCCCCGAGTCACTTCTCGGGGTGCCGAAGTTTGATACATAGTTTAGAATAGGAAATAATATGGGGTAGTCCCCGAGTCACTGCTCGAGGTGCCGAGGTTTGATACATAGTTCAGAATTGGAAATAATATGGGGCAGTCCCCAAGTCACTGCTCGAGGTGCCGAGGTTTGATACATGCTTGACACACTGATTTGGTGTATCACACCACAACATGCAATATAGGGCTTCTAAGTGTAGAATGGGCGAAGTAAGGCTATGTTCCATGGTCTTTTTGATTTTTCTCCGGCCTTGCTTGCCTTGTTCTTTTCTGGTGACTGAGCGTCGATCAGGTAGTATGCATCATTGTGCAATGCTTTACTCACGATGAATGGTCCTTCCCATGGGGGTGAGAGCTTGTGCATGTCGGTTGTGCGTTGCACTAGCCGAAGAACTAAATCTCCTTCTTTAAAAACTCTTGGATTGACTTTTTTTCTATGATATCGTCTGAGATCTTGCTGATAAATAGATGATCTTGATAATGCCAATTCCCTTGCTTCCTCCAGCAGATCCACATCGTCTTGCCATGATATTTCGTTTACCTCGGCACATGTGTACTAGACCACTCTCGGCGAGTCATGCATTATGTCGGCTGGAAGTACCACTTCTGCCCCGTATACTAGGAAGAATGGGGTATACCCCGTCTATCTATTTGGGGTGGTCCTGAGGCTCCACAGCACTGCTGGAAGTTCCTCAATCCAACATCTTGCCGACCTTTGTAGTGGTTCAATTAGCCGAGGTCTTATTCCTGACAATACTAGTCCATTTGCTCTTTCTACTTGCCCATTCGATGCCGGGTGAGCTACCGAGGCAACATCGAGTTTTATGTGTTTCTCTTGGCAGAATCTAGCGAAAGCTCCTTCGGTGAAGTTCATGCCGTTATTTGTGATGATACTGTGCGGGTATCCATATCTTAGGATAATATCTTTGAGGAATTTCACTGATGTGGGCCCGTCACATTTTCTTATTGGATTTACTTCTATCCACTTTGTGAACTTGTCCACCATGACCAGAATATGAGTCATTCCGCCGCGAGCCGGCTTAAATGGACCCACCATATCTAAACACCACACTGAAAATGGCCAAGTGATGGGTATTTGAAAGGATACGGATGTCGCCTAGAGGGGGGTGAATAGGCGATTAAAACTTTTCCTAGAGTGGCTCAACAAAGGCGGAATAAAACTAGTGTTTACTTTGTTAAGCACAACCTAGAACAACTAAGGTTCACCTATGTGCACCAACAACTTATGCTAAGCAATACAAGCAACAAAGTGATAGCAAGATATATATTACTTCAAGCACGAAGGCTATCACAATGTAAAGTGCATAAGTAAAGAGCTCGGGTATAGAGATAACCGAGGCACGCGGGGACACCGATATTTTACCGAGTTCCTCCCAACATGGAGTACGTCTCGTTTGGAGAGGGGGTGGTATAAAACCACCAGCATACAAAGGCCTCCCTTATTCTCCGATGAATCTCACCCCAGCAGGATCGATCCACTTCCACTATCGGTGCACTTGTCGGTGGCAACGGAACCTCTCACAAGGTTGGGGCACTTCTCCACAACAATTGGAGGCTCCCAACAAGCATACAAAAGGCCTCCACAAATGCCACCAAGGCCACAATGCCACCAAGGCCACAAAACCGTCTAGGGTTCCAAGAACCCAAGAGGGACAAGCTCCAATGAGCAACTCAAACCAAATCCTCCGAGGAGAACACAAACCGATGCACCAAATGCAAATGGCAAGAACACCACAAAGGTGTTCAAATCCTTCTCTCCCAAATTCCACCAAAGCTACAAAATCTTATGGGGGAATAAGAGAGGAAGAATAATGGAGGAAATCCACAAAAGACTCCAAGATCTAGATCCCAATATGTTCCCCTCACTTAGAGGAGAGATTGATTGGTGGGATTGTAGATCTAGATCTCCTCTTTCAAATCCCTCAAGAATATGCAAGAATCATCGGAGGGATTGAGAGAAAGCAAGCTCAAGAAGGTAAACAATGGAGGGGAAAACGTGCAAGAAAGGTTGAGGAACCATTGGGGAAGAAGGCCCCTTATATAGGTCCCTCCAAAATCCAACCGTTGCAGCCCAAAAACGCGATTCTCGGTACTACCGGACTTTTTCCCGGCACTACCGGACATTCCCTGGGATTCCTGGGGCTCCGAACGCATTTTTCTCTGCGCTCCCCGGTACCAAAATGCGGTACTACCGGACCCCGGTACTACCGGATCCTGGTCCGGTACTACCGGTCATCACAGAACAAAAACAACCATAACTTTTGCATCGAGACTCCGATTTCGATGATCTTGGGCTCGTTTCGAAGAGGAAAACAACCTATATAAGATCATGCAAATAAACATCATAGTCTAGCTAGGGAGGATAGATCCAAATGACGAAGTAAAAAACCTTCTGCCGCGCTAGGTACTAAAATGCGGTACTACCGCTTTTTGGTACCTAGCCCGACAGTGGCTTTTGGAAACTTGTCAAAAACTTTCTGCCGTGCTAGGTACTAAAATACGGTACTACCGCATTTTGGTACCTAGGAGGGCAGTGGCATTTGGCAACTTGCCAAAACCTACTACCCCGCCAGGTACTAAAATGCGGTACTACCGCATTTTGGTACCTAGGAAAATTCAAACCTCTATAACTTTTGATTGGTAACTCCGATCGACCCGATTCCAATTGCGTTGGAAAAAGGACGACATGAGCTACCCTATGAAAGGTGAAAATATTGGTTATCACCAAGTGAGAATGTATCATGTATAATAATGTGAGATACCTCACTTGGTGAGAAACCGAAAAGCCGCCAAGATCAAAATCTCAACAAGATACAAATGGAAGATCCGATTTTGATGAACAAGAGCTTGTTATGGAGATTACCACAAGCTCTATATCCTCACATGGATAAGACCAAATAACAACCAAATACGATGATGCAAGTATGCAAAGGTTTGAGCTCTCTCTGAACGATGTGATCGAGTTACTCATTCGAGAGCCCCTCTTGATAGTACGGTTATCTATCCTAAACCTGGTCTTCCACTAACAATATGAGACCGGCAAAAGGTAAAACCTATCAAGATTATACCTTTGCCTTGAGCATTCCACTTGAGCTCAATGTAGACGATCTTGCCCTTCTCAAGATGGAACGCCTTTCTTGATTCCTCATCATCGATCCATGATCACCGAGGATGGCAAGCATCAACCATGAGATCTTCTATAGATGGCGCATTTTGAGCTTGCACATCACATCTTCTTCTCATTTCATCGACCTTGAAGCAAACACATGCTCCAAGCGATGCCAATGGAAAATTCCTACAAGTATAACTTAATACACAAATTAGTCCATAAAGATTGTCATTAATTACCAAAACCACACATGGGGGCCCACATGTTCTTTCAATCTCCCCCATTTTGGTAATTGATGACAATCCCTTTAAGAGGGTTTATATAAGGAATCTTAATGAACAAAATGGTAACACCAATATCAAATACTACATAAGTATGTTATATTGGTACCACCACCATATATAGAGCAAACTCCCCCACAATCTATGCATGTGTGATGAACTTGAATTTCATTGCATATATTGCCAATCATTATTATTGGTGGAGTTTCCTCTATATACACCACATGCTAAGCAACAACAAAGATGCAAGAGCATGGCAAATGCTTAGAAACAAACTCAAAGCATAAACCATTTCCCTTGAACCCTCTAAAACTTCTCCCCCATTGGCATCGATTGCCGAAATGGGTGACAAGTTCTAGAAGGCAAATATAGTAATATTTCCTCCAAAGATGTGCATTCGCACATATCCAATGATGAATACTTGGGAGGGAGTAGAACTATATCGAGTACCTGAAGATTTCCAAAGGAATAAAATAAAATGACGCATCACAAATGATGCAAGCAATCACAGGATCCGACAACCCAATTTGAAAACAACAAATGAGTCCAAATGGAAACAACAAGATATTATGATACGAGTAGATGAGTGTTTTAAATAACAAATTGAGAAGCTCCCCAAGATTTGTGCAAACCTTAAAATAGTTGCATTTCAATACAAATTGCAAAAATATGGAATCCTCGCTCCCCCATAAGCATTTAAAACACATCAAATGAAAGAGCAAATAAATGCTTAAATAAAATAGAGAAGTTCCCCAAGATTTGTGCACAGTTTAGAATCGTTGTATTTCAATACAAAAATGCACAAATATGGAATCCTCACTTCTCCATAAACATTTAAGTCACAATAAATGAGAAATAAGACAAATGAGCATTATTAAATGAATAAGATGAGCTCCCCAAAGATAATGCACCAATTATGATAATTGCATTTGGGAACAAGGTGCATAATCATGGAATCCTCACTCATCCAAATTCATTTAAGAATACAAGGCATGAGAGAACAAATATGAGTGCCCAAAGATGCAAACAAGAGAAACAAGCACTCATATGCAATTAAATTTGGAAGCCACCAAACAAATCAAAAGGAATAAAAAGGTGGTCTCCAAGGATTAAAAATCAACTAAGATTATCTTATCATATGTGTATATGTCTCTAAGTGGAAAACATCATGAAGACATATGCCAACCAAGGAATGTGCACACATAAAGAAGATATACAATAAAGCACATGAAAGCAAAAATGAAGTCATAACATATACCAATAATATTTTTGCTTCAAAGCACGACCAAAGGCTCAAATATATCTTATTGTACATTAATGAGCTTCAAATACCAACACACCACATATATTGCAACTATCACCAAGGGAAAAGGAGAGAGTTGGAATATATGGAGAAAAGGCAACAAGTATCATAAGATAAAATAGACTAGCAAAAATCTCACTATTGCACATGAGAGAAGTTGATGAAATGATAGGCAATAAAATTGCTAGATTGACATATATGGGATTGGAGGATCATATGCATGATTTTGTATAGTCCCAATTATATGCACTCATCTCAACTTAAACACATATACAATATAGAGTCCTCTTAAAACCATGGCTAGGACTACAACAATTACAAATACATTAATTCATGCTAGAAGGCAACCGACAAACGGTTGGAATCAAGATATATGAGCATGAGAAAGAGATACTTGTTACCGAGATATAATTGGTAGGATGTAGAGGATATGAATTCATTGATCATCCTATAGCTTGTCTCAAATTTTCATGTATGCACCACATCTTCAAAATTGAGAGACCAGCATCCAATATATCTCCAATGTACCTAAAACACAATTAAGTACAAAATGGTCCCCAAACATCTTGGGTCCAAATTAGTTAGTGCAACTACAATACATAGGAGAGACTCCACATAATTATGTGCATATTGATATGAAATTGAATTTCATGCACAACTTAGCCGATGGGAATTGGTGGAGTTTCCCCTATATATTAGATCAAAGAAAGCAAGCATGCCATAATATAAACATATAGTAAATATGCATGCATAAAGATTTCAAGAACCAAAAAGGAGATACAATTTGAACAAAAACAACAAGTAAAAACGATATTCAAATTTTATCAAAGAACTAATTCAACACATGAAAGATCACAAGTTCGACAAGGCTAAGACCAAAAGAGCAAAAGATGGATAGAAATAAAGATGCTCAAGGATTTATCTCATTCTAAAATGGTCAAATCATGAAACAAGGAATGAGACAAAACCAACTCCCAAAAAGAGCAAGGTTCCAACAAGAAACCAAACTCCCCAAACTTCTCATGATGGCACAAATACCAAAATGAAAGGATTGAGGTTCCAAGCACATAAAACCTGATATGGATCAAACAAACAAGCATAAATATGAGTGTTCTAAATAATATAGGAGAGCTCCCCCATGGATAGTGCATTATGTAGGATTTTTCTTTTGAAAGCAAAATGCACACAAATGGGATCATCACTAGTACCTACAATAATTAAGACACAAGCGGATATCAATAAAGTAAAAGGATCCAAAAGTAGCAAGGAATACATGGGAGCACACAAAACATTTACTTGGCCAAAGATAGGACAAGATTTAAGCAAAGGCCAAAGTGAATATGATCAATAAATTCTACAATACTTTAGTATTCATTGTTCAAGAACAAGAAATATTGGAAATGATATTTCCAAGGTATCTTGCATGGATATCCAAGATCATAGTCACAACAAGAAGCATATAACTAAATATAAGAATTAAGCATGATACTTCGAACAAGATTCTTGGTAGCTTCCAATAGTCACACAATCACTAGTGATTAGAGTAACTTGAAGCAAATGGTTTCCATGAGGATATATATATATCTAAATATGAGGAAACACATACCAAGAAACATTCTCATATACAAGATCCAAAATAAGATCAATAAAGGCATTCAAGCAAATTGGAACTTGTATGAGCAAATGTGTCACATAGGAGCTAGATAATAATTAATATCAATTCTAAGTGACACAACCTCGAATATTCACATTTTCTAGGATTTGTAATATGCACTAAGCATATGACTCCCCCATAACGTGATACTACCATAAAACCAACACGAGGAAAAATGATACATATAGAGATAATTAATGGACATTATAAAACTTAAATTTCTCATGAGAATTATACCACATAGATATTAGACAATAATCCAATATAAATACTAGGTGGTATTTCCAATGTACACACAATTTTAGGATTGTGGAATGCCCAAGCATAACACTCCCCCAAAATGGGATAATCCATTAATCTCTCATAAGAGCCAAATAAGATATCAAATATAATCAAGAAAGGCTCAAACACAAGAAACACACATACATGGTGTGCCACCTAATCATACACCAATATGATTGATACCTCAAGATAATTAAGTGGAAAGCACAACATGTACAAACGCATGGAAGATACAAAACCAACACATGCACAAGGGGCGAGTAACTTTCAATGTAAAGAGTTTAGCATATGTTACCGCAAGGAGGAACATTGGAAATATAATATAATCAAGATAATCCAAATGGCTTGGCTTGACAATAATAATTGATGAAGATCCCTCAATTCTTCATAATGTAGCCAAGACTCCAATGCCCTCCAAAACACACCTATTGATCAAGTTTTGGCTTTTTGGTCCCCAACAAAGTTGGGTCCTAAGAGGTTAGTCACAATAGGCATGGCAACCCAAATGGTTCTTTTCTTGAACCCACATTGAGCACCAACAAATTTGGCAAACACATTGCCAACCTCATCCTTACAAAGAGAATAAGCATCATCAATAATGATAGGGTTGGATGAGGAGATACCAATAGTGCATGAGGAAGAAATGTGACCCTTCTCATGGCATATGTAGCAAGTTCTACTCTTGCCATCTTTCTTCTTAGATGAAGTCACAACTCGAGGAAGAGCTTGAGTAGTCCTCTTAGGAAGTGGCCAATTAATGACTTGAGGTGGAGCTTGAGGTCGCTTCCCTTGTTTCTTCACACTATGAGGTTTTTTCTTCAATGGGCAAGATCTAACATGGTGCCCTTATTCCTTGCACTTGAAGCAAACAATATTGGTCGAATTCTTGACTTGATCTTGGCCATTCTTCTTGTTGTCCTTGTGCTTCAACTTTATAGTGGACTTGTTCTTGACACTGGAGTTGAATCCAAGCCCACTCTTGTCATTGAGGGATTTTTGCACACTCAAGATTTTGTTGAGTGCGACCTTCCCTTGATGACCCCTTTTCAAGTCATTCTTCAAAGAAGTGACTTGAGCCTTGAGCTCTTTGATTTCCTCTACATGGTTAGATTCAACAAATGTACTAGAGGAAGTAGATGTCACATTGTTAGAGCAACAAGGCACGGAATGTAATTCATCACGAGATATAGCATGGTTGTGAGAGGATGAATTACATGGAATAGCACATGGCAATATAATATTTGGAGTAGATATAGTACTAATGTCCACATGAGGCCCACTAGATGTTACCTTTGACACGATGGCCTCAGGAGCTAACTTTAGCCTACCATGGGAGACTAGAAGATCCTCATGCGAGCTCGAGAGCTTAACATGACTTTCTTCTAATTTCCCATAGTTGCTAGTTAGCAAAGCAAGTTGAGCCTTTAGCTCAACATTCTCTTTCAAAATAGATGCTTCACAAGAAATAGAGTTAGTAGCACAAGCATCATTATTATTAGCAAGAGGTGAGGGCAACTTGTCAAGCTCTTTTGAATATGAAGCTTTAAGTTGCTCATACGACTCGGTGAGTTTGATGAGCTCCCTCTTAACGACCCGAGAGCCATTTTTGAGGTGCTCAAAATACTCAAGGAGTTTAGCATAAGCAACTTGAGTCTCATAATTTTTACTTTTGAGATCACTTACCACCTCAAGATCTCTATCATGAGATTCCTTTACTCTAGATAGCTCTAAAGCAAAGGTCTCCTCAAGAGATTCCTTAGTGGTTTGTTCCTCTTCAAGAGCTTTATTTAGGTTTGCAATTATATTAGCATACTCACGCTCAAGACTACACATTTTATCAACATTGTTATCATGCACCTCAATTTGTGTTTCTAACTTATCAATATGTTCTTTGCTCTTAATAGCAAAGTCCAAGACTTCAACAAAGTTAGAGCAAGCAATATCCTTTTTAACAAGGGCATGATAAACAATCTCACCCTTTTCATATAAATCATCAATATCAAGCTCTTCTTCCACATTATCCACATCCTCCTCATCACAAGAGGTAATGGGTTCCAAAGTAGAGGTTACCTTAGAATCCCTATCCATAAGGCATAGGTGGGTACCGGAAGAAGGTGAAGATGAGATTGCATTTGTGGCTTCATTCAAAACCATGTCTTGGCCCATAGAATCTTCGGTTTCCTCTACATGGTTAGCAACACAAGCACTAGAGGAAATGGAAGCATTTTTATCATGGCAACAAGACAACACAAGCATATCATCATGAGATTTATTCAAGTCATTTCTACATGATATGCAAGGACTATTAACACAAGCATGTAAGAAGTTTGTAGTGCTAGAAGTGTTAAGGTCCAAAGATAGATCATTGCAACTAGACAGAGATGATGGATTACAAATAGTAAGCATACTATCCAAATTGCAATTTCTATCACCACTCACCATATCATTACCTAGTGAAAAGTCACATGTTGGTGAAGTGGTAGAGGATGAGAACTCATCTCGATCGGAAGTGGAAGCAACACAATCATCCTCAATAATGTTGGACACACCATATTTATCTTGAAGTTTTGTCCATAACTCATGAGCGCTCCAAAAAGGAATGATTGAAGAGGTAACTACATAGCTCAAAGCATTAACAAACACATTAGAAGCTTGAGCATCAAGATATAAGTTTTTCTCATCCTCACAAGATATATTTTTGAAATCCATAGGAGGAGAAAAACCTATATCTACAATATGCTCCAAATTTGGGTCCATGTCCCGAAAATGAATGAGCATGCGATTTTTCCATATATCATAATTTGTGCCATCAAATGTGAACATGTCATTGTGCACTAATCCTCTAGCCGACATCTTTACTCTCAAGGCGGTGAAGCCTAAAATGAGAGACCGGGCTCTGATACCAATTGAAAGGATACGGATGTCGCCTAGAGGGGGTGAATAGGCGATTAAAACTTTTCCCATAGTGGCTCAACAAAGGCGGAATAAAACTAGTGTTTACTTTGTTAAGCACAACCTAGAACAACTAAGGTTCACCTATGTGCACCAACAACTTATGCTAAGCAATACAAGCAACGAAGTGATAGCAAGATATATATTACTTCAAGCACGAAGGCTATCACAATGTAAAGTGCATAAGTAAAGAGCTCAGGTATAGAGATAACCGAGGCACGCGGGAACACCGATATTTTACCGAGTTCCTCCCAACATGGAGTACGTCTCGTTTGGAGAGGGGGTGGTATCAAACCACCAATGCCACAAAAGGCCTCCCTTATTCTCCGGTGAATCTCACCCCAACGGGATCGATCCACGCTTCCACTATCGGTGCATTTGTCGGTGGCAACCGGAACCTCTCACAAGGTTGGGGCACTTCTCCACAACTTAATTGGAGGCTCCCAACAAACGCCACAAAAGGCCTCAACAAATGCCACCAACGCCACAAAACCGTCTAGGGTTCCCAGAACCCAAGAGGGACAAGCTCCAATGAGCAACTCAAACCAAATCCTCCGAGGAGAACACAAACCGATGCACCAAATGCAAATGGCAAGAACACCACAAAGGTGTTCAAATCCTTCTCTCCCAAATTCCACCAAAGCTACAAAATCTTATGGGGGAATAAGAGAGGAAGACTAATGGAGGAAATCCACAAAAGACTCCAAGATCTAGATCCCAATATGTTCCCCTCACTTAGAGGAGAGATTGATTGGTGGGATTGTAGATCTAGATCTCCTCTTTCAAATCCCTCAAGAATATGCAAGAATCATAAGAGGGATTGAGAGAAAGCAAGCTCAAGAAGGTCAACAATGGAGGGGAAAACATGCAAGAAAGGTTGAGGAACCATTGGGGAAGAAGGCCCCTTATATAGGTCCCTCCAAAATCCAACCGTTGCAGCCCAAAAACGCGATTCCCGGTACTACCGGACTTTCCCGACACTACCGAACATTCCCTGGGATTCCTGGGGCTCCAAACGCATTTTTCTCTGCGCTCCCCGGTACCAAAATGCGGTACTACCGGACCCCGGTACTACCGGATCCTGGTCTGATACTACCGGTCATCACAGAACAAAAACAACCATAACTTTTGCATCCGGACTCCGATTTCGATGATCTTGGGCTCGTTTCAAAGAGGAAAACAACCTCTATAAGATCATGACAAGAAACATCATAGTCCAGCAAGGGAGGATAGATCCAAATGACGAAGTAAAAAACCTTCTGCCACGCTAGGTACTAAAATGCGGTACTACCGCTTTTTGGTACCTATCCCGGCAGTGGCTTTTGGAAACTTGTCAAAAACCTTCTGCCGTGCGAGGTACTAAAATGCGGTACTACCGCATTTTGGTACCTAGGAGGGCAGTTGTCACATCCCAAGATTTTCCAAATCTTTTTATGTGAAAAAAAACTTTGTTGATTTTCAGGGTGAGAAGAAACTTTTCGATTTCAATTGGAAACCTTCAAACCTATTTTGATCAAATAATCCTAAAAGGATTTAAAAGGATAAACAAATATTAAACAAGATTTTACAAATTGGAATCACCAAGTTTGGATCTATAAATAAAAAGATAAGGATTTTGTAAGATGAAGAAAGAATTATTAATTAAATAATATTCAAAGACCAAATCAAATCTTGGCCAAACCTATTAAGTAAATGGAGTGAATATAATCCAAATCCAAATAAAAGTAAAGGTTAAAGAATTTCCAAAATAAAATAAAATGGCTCAGACCAAATCCTTTTTAGAATAAAGACAAACCCAAATTTTAAATGACCAAAAAATCTTATTAAAAGCTTTCTCAAATAATTCAAGATGAATTATTGACACCCAAATAATCAAATAAAAACATACCGAAAAGACTTGGATGGTTTTGGAAAATCAAATGGTGTTTAGAATTATTAATAGATCTTTTATGCTAAGCCCATTTTGAATAAATAAAAGACCCCAAAATAAATAAGGTTAAAAATTCCAAAATTTGACATCAGAATACAATACTAATCAGTGTTTAAACCTACACAAAATTTGGCAAACGGTTCGAACCCGCAGTTCCTCTCTTCCCCGCAGAAAACGGTTCGAACCAGTGAACTAACCCACAAGGCCGCTGACAGATGGACCCCACCGCACCCCTTCTCTCTCTCGCTGCCAGACGACCCCACGCCACGTCACCTTCTTCCTCCCCGCGTTGAACTCGCCCTGCCATTGCAGCCGAGTAATTCCGGCGACGAATACGCGTTGAAGACGACCTTAATTCCTCGCAGTGACTACGCCCGTTAAACCGCCCGCTCCTCCTCTACATTTCCCCTCACTCTCCTCTCCCTCTCTGCCACCGGGCTACTCCCAATTCGAGCCGCGCCCTCACTGCTCCGACGAACCTCTGCTCCGATTCCGGCCAGCACCCTCGCCCCCGCAAGCTCTGCTTCACGCGAGACTGATCCCTAGTCCCAGGCGCATCTACCAGAGCCTCGAACTCTCCCGCGAGTGCCCCAGAGCCTCGGCTTCGACATCATCTGAATGCCACCGCCGTTCTTTGGCCTCGTGAAGCATCCCCGTAAGCAACACCCTCCCCTCTCCTTTCCGATGATACTCCTGCACTCGCCACACTCGCCCGCGTCTAACTGTGTCCTTGTTTTGCCCATGGGCGAACCGCAGCGTCGCCCTCGACGACCTCGAGAGCCGCCTGACACCGCCACCCACTCCGGCGAGGAATCTAGACTGACCCAGTGCGCCCCCTGACAAACCGCAAGCGAGTTGAGCTTCAGCGTCACTCCACGAACTCGGTGAGCATCTCCTTTCTCTCTCCCGCTTCCTGCATCACCGGCAACACCACCGCCAGGCCGCTCCGCCGCCAGTCGCCGCCGCCAGCGCCGCTGAGTTTTGGTCAAAGCAGTTAGGACCGTAGGATTTGGATCTGACGATTAGGATAGAACGTGAGCGAAAGGGTACGCGCACTTCTGAGCCGTGTGATCCCACTTAAATCCAACGGCCTGCATCGCTTGATCCACGCGAAAAGTTTTTGACCAATAGAAATAAGACGCGTGGCCAGACTCTGGTTTTAAAAACTTATTTGAATCTATTAGATATGTGATTTTGTAAATTCCATAACTTTAAATCTACACGTCCAAATTTTGCAAACTTTATATCAATGGATTCAGAAAAGCAATCCCTAGCCAACAATGCACTTTGTTTAGTAAAAAGCTTCTGGTAAAATGTTTGTTTTTGCAGAAACTTATGTATGCTTGTTTAGGTTATAAAAATTATTCTAAAATGATTTTGGGGATAAAATCTTTGGCAAAAGGTTTGTTGTGAACCTACTGACCCTAGGATCCAACTCATGGATTTAAAAATGAATTTTGTGAAATTTAGGAGTAAATACTTGAATTAACTCATTTCTAGTCAAATAAAAATATTGATTTTGCTATAGAAATGATTTTTGAGTAAAATCTTTGGAAAATGTTTTGGTTCAAACCTACTGACCCTAAACACCAAGTTTTGTGAACTAACAACTTATTTTGTGAACAATATAAAATTTGTTGCCTTACTAAAAGCATTTTCAACCCAATAAGATAATGATTGATTTTAAAAAAATGGTTTATAGATAAAACCCTTTTTCAAATGGTTTTGACACTTTAGAAAATGACCACTTTGAACCTTGCAATGTTTAGAGCCTAGTAGAAACCACTTTGCAAATAAAACTATCTTTTGCATGCTTGCATGCATGACTTTGTTTCTATTATTTTATGTGTGATTAATTTGTTTGATTATTGTTTGGAATGCTAGTTGAATCTATGTTTGCTTGATTGATTTGTAGTGAAGTTAGAAGAGTGTGAAATTAGCAAGTTCAAGAAGTGAACCAACATTCTCTACCAAAAAGGCAAGTGACACTATCATCCAAGTCCTACTATCTTCATTACACTTAGTGGATTTTGAAACATGCATGATAAAGACTACTATATTTTGCTATGCTAAATCCTAATAGGATACCCATATATATTCCTTAGTGAAGACAATGTAGTTGTATTATGCTTAGCCCTGCTATAAATTTTGAGAAGAGATACATGTTGGGATTAAATGAAGTATTGAAAAGACTTGTGTTTTATATAATAAAACAAGTACTCAATGAACCACCTGGGTGGACAAGGATACTCAAGTTTTGGACAAGGTGGCAACAATAGGAACCATGTTTATATGGCAATCTCTTTTGTTGTGCACCAGAAGAAAACCACCCAGGGACTTAGAGATTGAACATGTTTCTCGTATAGTGGCTTCCGTGTGCAGCCACATGCTAAATGGGCACTGGCTTAGTCAACTACATAGTGGAAGACCCATGCATTGGCCTCTTCAGGTTAACTAGAATGAGGGAACTCGAAACCCTACATTGGTGCCTGGTAGACAAGCTAGCATTGTGTATTGGGAGGACCCTATGGAAAGACTTTGTCACATTCTCAATCTGCCAGTACTCCATCTTGGTGAGTACTTATCTAGCGGCCACTGGTGGCAACAAGATGAGATTGTGTCATGTGGGTAAAGTGTACAACTTCTGCAGAAGATAAAAATCTAAGTACTTAGCTGTGTCCCCGGTTATGGACAATACTGAGAAACTAAGGCCTGAAGCTATGGAAGATCTCGACATTCCAATTTCTAAAAGTAATACTTGAAAATGACAACAAGAGACTTGAAGCACTTGAGATTTACAAAGGAGCTCAGAAAGATTTGACAAAAGATCAAAATTGTTTTGAAAAGATAGGATAAATTATATTGCTTTCTGCAAACAAGCCTAAACCCTACTTAGCCAAATATGCATGTAATGATAGGATCCACATAATTCTACTTAGTAGTGAAACTTGCCAATACAATTCAAATGTATTGACCCTTGTGGCTGTAACTTGTAATGTTGCAGGTTTGTTTGATGTTAGTGAAGTTTATTGAATAGGATTACAAGTCTACAACCAACATGTCTGCCTGTGGCACCTTGAAGATGAAGGACCCCATGCTATTGTATATTCTGCTGCATTGTAATGAGATAGCCATATGAGCTATGTAAGATGTAATAAATTATTTTATTCCTGGTTATAAAGTTGTATTATGACCTTTGTTTCTTGATATTACATCTTAACTGTGGATGCTAGCTATTGATCCAGGGACTAGCATTGTAAACACAGGGATCTCTACCTTATTAAAGGTTGGGACCCCTTACAGATGGTATCAGAGCATTGTGTTGCCTGTAGGATTTGTAAACCTAGGATTGGACAAACCCCTTAGGAAAATAGGAGTTTTATTTGTTCCAAAGCTTATTTACAAACAATCTTGTAAACTCTTTCCTCAACCATTTTGGTTTTGATTCTACATCTCTTCTATTTCAAAACTTGATGGAAAAACCTACCCATGGCCAAAGACTTCACCATGTGCAAAGAACTTCATTAACTCTAATGACTTCAACATCTTCAACTCTAATGACTTCAACATCTTCAACTCTAATGACTTCAACATCTTCAGCATTTTCACCAAGGACTTCAATCTTGGATATCACTAAGGACTACAAGTGTGACAAGAAATGTTGCTCAAGACTTGAAGACTAAGGAAACACAACTTAGAAGGAAACATCATCACCTATTGAAGTTTTTGTGACCAAGAAATTTTCTCCAAGGATACAAAGATCTTGTTCAAGAAGAATCAACCAAGAAGGATGGAAAGATCACAGGTGAACCATATAGATGGACCACCATATTTAGTTAAGTCAAATACACCAACTTAGGTGGTGTAACAAAAACATTTTTGATTGCTTAAAAATATGCTTGGAAACTCGTTGTTTGAAAGGAGTGTTTGTTTGTGATTGCTTGCACTTTACTATTGTGAATTGTGATGTGTGTGATTAGAATTATTTCCTTAGAAATATCTTGCTTAATCTAATCCCAATCCAACCCAAACAAATGACTACTCCAAGGAACTCCAACATCAAGGTTGATGACAACAACAACAACCAGGAGGACAACATGAGATAACTTATAGAAACCCAAAACCAGTTGAACCAAATGACAGCTCAATTCATAGCCAACACCAGTGGGGAAGATCCAACCTTGCAAAAGTTTTTGGAAACTCAAGCCCAATTGTTGCATAAGGTGACAGATCAAATGATCAACATGGAAGGCAACTCTTCCAAAGGAGTTTGTGACAACAAGGATGACAAAGATGTTATTCTAGAAGGAGCCCAAGCTTGCAATATTTGTGGTGACAGGGATCACACTTCCAAGGAGCATGGAGAACAATGCCCCAACTGTGAAGAGAAACACCCAGCTGGCCAATGCCCCACATCTCAAGTTACTTGCTACCTATGTGAAGGAAGTAATCATGTCCCTATCCAATGCCCCATCTATTCCCTAGTTGAACAAAGGAAACAAGGTGGAGTGCAACAACTGATTGCAGACTATCATGAGAGAGCCAAGTCTACCAAGAAGGATGAGGACAAAGGAAAATCTCCACTTGTACCTCCATGCAATATGACCCAATTTAAAGGACCAAAGAAGAGACATATGAATTATCCAAGGAGCAATAGAAGGTCAAAGAAACCAGTAGACATTCATACCTATGAGATAACATATGAAGAACATGAACTAGAGGCACTCCTAGCTTTGGAGAAACCCAAGAAAAAGAAGGACAAAAGCCATGTGCAATGTAATCATTGTAAAGAAATGGGACACTATGCCAGTGAATGTCCAGAGAAGAATAAGTATAAGGAGATTGGCCAAGTATGGTGCAACAACTGCAAAGATCTAGGCCATTATGTAGCAACTTGTCCATAGAAGATACGTGATGAACTCAATCTTATCACATGTTACAACTGTGGTGACCAAGGACATTATGCAAGCAACTGTCCAGAAAAGATGAAGCACAAGATAAACAAGCCTATGAAGGATCTCAGCCTTGTCACATGTTTCAAGTGTGGAAACAAAGGACACTATGCAGATGTTTGCCCAGAGAAGTCTCCCCAAGACCCCAAGCAGGCCAAAATGTAATTTAGTTGGAAAAATTTTAAGGGTGGTAGTACCCTAGATGCTTTGAGCCAACTTGTAACCCTAGCCTTCCCAAATCTCGGGACGAGATTTATTTTAAGGGTGGTAGCCTGTCACATCCCAAGATTTTCCAAATCTTGTTATGTGAAAAAAAATAAAAATAAAACTTTGTTGATTTTCAGGGTGAGAAGAAACTTTTTGATTTCAATTGGAAACCTTCAAACCTATTTTGATCAAATAATCCTAAAAGGATTTAAAAGGATAAACAAATATTAAACAAGATTTTACAAATTGGAATCACCAAGTTTGGATCTATAAATAAAAAGATAAGGATTTTGTAAGATGAAGAAAGAATTATTAATTAAAGAATATTCAAAGACCAAATCAAATCTTGGCCAAACCTATTAAGTAAATGGAGTGAATATAATCCAAATCCAAATAAAAGTAAAGGTTAAAGAATTTCCAAAATAAAATAAAATGGCTCAGATCAAATCCTTTTTAGAATAAAGACAAACCCAAATTTTAAATGACCAAAAAATCTTATTAAAAGCTTTCTCAAATAATTCAAGATGAATTATTGACACCCAAATAATCAAATAAAAACATACCGAAAAGACTTGGATGGTTTTGGAAAATCAAATGGTGTTTAGAATTATTAATAGATCTTTTATGATTTAAAAACTAAGCCCATTTTGAATAAATAAAAGACCCCAAAATAAATAAGGTTAAAAATTCCAAAATTTGACATCAGAATACAATACTAATCAGTGTTTAAACCTACACAAAATTTGGCAAACGGTTCGAACCCGCAGTTCCTCTCCTCCCCGCAGAAAACGGTTTGAACCAGTGAACTAACCCACAAGGCCGCTGACAGATGGACCCCACCGCACCCCTTCTCTCTCTCGCTGCCAGACGACCCCATGCCACGTCACCTTCTTCCTCCCTGCGTTGAACTCGCCCTGCCGTTGCAGCCGAGTAATTCCGGCGATGAATACGCGTTGAAGACGACCTTAATTCCTCGCAGTGACTATGCCCGTTAAACCGCCCGCTCCTCCTCTACATTTCCCCTCACTCTCCTCTCCCTCTCTGCCACCGGGCTGCTCCCAATTCGAGCCGCGCCCTCACTGCTCCGACAAACCTCTGCTCCGATTCCGGCCAGCACCCTCGCCCCCGCAAGCTCTGCTTCACGCGAGACTGATCCCCAGTCCCAGGCGCATCTACCAGAGCCTCGAACTCGCCCGCGAGTGCCCCGGAGCCTCGGCTTCGACATCATCTGAACGCCACCGCCGTTTGCTGACGCTCCGGCGAAGCATCCCCGTAAGCAACACCCTCCCCTCTCCTTTCCGATGATACTCCTGCACTTGCCACACTCGCCCGCGTCTAACTTTGTCCTTGTTTTGCCTTGGGGCGAACCGCAGCGTCGCCCTCGACGACCTCGAGAGCCGCCTGACGCCGCCACCCACTCCGGCGAGGAATCGGGCCGACCAGTCGCTGACAAACCGCAAGCGAGTTGAGCTTCAGCGTCACTCCACGAACTCGGTGAGCATCTCCTTTCTCTCTCCCGCTTCCTGCATCGCCGGCAACGCCACCGCCAGGCCGCTCCGCCGCCAGTCGCCGCCGCCAGCGCTGCTGAGTTTTGGTCAAAGAAGTTAGGACCGTAGGATTTGGATCTGACGATTAGGATAGAACGTGAGCGAAAGGGTACACGCGCTTCTGAGCCGTGTGATCCCACTTAAATCCAACGGCCTGCATCGCTTGATCCACGCGAAACGTTTTCGACCAATAGAAATAAGACGCGTGGCCAGACTCTGGTTTTAAAAACAGATTTGAATCTATTAGATATGTGATTTTGTAAATTCCATAATTTTAAATCTACACGTCCAAATTTTGCAAACTTTATATCAATGGATTCAGAAAAGCAAGCCCTAGCCAACCATGCACTTTGTTTAGTAAAAAGATTCGGGTAAAATGTTTGTTTTTGCAGAAACTTATGTATGCTTGTTTAGGTTATAAAAATTATTCTAAAATGATTTTGGGGATAAAATCTTTGGCAAAAGGTTTGTTGTGAACCTACTAAACCTAGGAACCAACTCATGGATTTAAAAATGAATTTTGTGAAATTTAGGAGTAAATACTTGAATTAACCCATTTCTAGTCAAATAAAAATATTGATTTTGCTATAGAAATGATTTTTGAGTAAAATCTTTGGAAATTTTTTTGGTTCAAACCTGCTGACCCTAAACACCAAGTTTTGTGAACTAACAACTTATTTGGTGAACAATATAAAATTTGTTGCCTTACTAAAAGCATTTTCAACCACATAAGATAATGATTGATTTAAAAAAATGGTTTATAGATAAAACCCTTTTTGAAATGGTTTTGCCACTTTAGAAAATGACCACTTTGATCCTTGCAATGTTTATAGCCTAGTAGAAACCACGTTTGCAAATAAAACTATATTTTGCATGCTTGCATGCATGACTTTGTTTCTATTATTTTATGTGTGATTAATTTGTTTGATTATTGTTTGGAATGCTAGTTGAATCTATGTTTGCTTGATTTATTTGTAGTGAAGTTAGAAGAGTGTGATATTAGAAAGATCAAGAAGTGAACCAACATTCTCTACCAAAAAGGCAAGTGACACTATCATCCAAGTCCTACTATCTTCATTACACTTAGTGGATTTTGAAACATGCATGATAAAGACTACTATATTTTGCTATGCTAAATCCTAATAGGATACCCATATATATTCCTTAGTGAAGACAATGTAGTTGTATTATGCTTAGCCATGCTATAAATTTTGAGAAGAGATACATGTTGAGATTATATGAAGTATTGAAAAGACTTGTGTTTTATATAATAAAACAAGTACTCAATGAACTACCTGGGTGGACAAGGATACTCAAGTTTTGGACAAGGTGGCAACAATAGGAACCATGTTTATATGGCAATCTCTTTTGTTGTGCACCAGAAGAAAACCACCCAGGGACTTAGAGATTGAACATGTTTCTCGTACAGTGGCTTCCGTGTGCAGCCACATGCTAAATGGGCACTGGCTTAGTCAACTACATAGTGGAAGACCCATGCATTGGCCTCTTCAGGTTAACTAGAATGAGGAACTTCGAACCCTACATTGGTGCAGTAGACAAGCTAGCATTGTGTATTGGGAGGACCCTATGGAAAGACTTTGTCACATTCTCAATCTGCCAGTACTCCATCTTGGTGAGTACTTATCCAGCGGCCACTGGTGGCAACAAGATGAGATTGTGTCATGTGGGTAAAGTGTACAACTTCTGCAGAAGATAAAAATCTAAGTACTTAGCCGTGTCCCCGGTTATGGACAATACTGAGCAACTAAGGCCTGAAGCTATGGAAGATCTCGACATTCCAATTTCTAAAAGTAATACTTGAAAATGACAACAAGAGACTTGAAGCACTTGAGATTTACCAAGGAGCTCAGAAAGATTTGACAAAAGATCAAAATTGTTTTGAAAAGATAGGATAAATTATATTGCTTTCTGCAAACAAGCCTAAACCCTACTTAGACAAATATGCATGTAATGATAGGATCCACATAATTCTACTTAGTAGTGAAACTTGCCAATACAATTCAAATGTATTGACCCTTGTGGTTGTAACTTGTAATGTTACAGGTTTGTTTGATGTTAGTGAAGTTTATTGAATAGGATTACATGTCTACAACCAACATGTCTGCCTGTGGCACCTTGAAGATAAAGGACCCCATGCTAATGTATATTCTGCTGCATTGTAATGAGATAGCCATATGAGCTATGTAAGATGTAATAAATTATTTTATTCCTGTTTATAAAGTTGTATTATGACCTTTGTTTCTTGATATTACATCTTAACTGTGGATGCTAGCTATTGATTCAGGGACTAGCATTGTAAACACAGGGATCTCTACCTTATTAAAGGTTGGGACCTCTACAGCAGTGGCATTTGGCAACTTGCCAAAACCTAATGCCGCGCCAGGTACTAAAATGCGGTACTACCGCATTTTGGTACCTAGGAAAATTCAAGCATCTATAACTTTTGATTGGTAACTCCGATCGACCCGATTCCAATTGCATTGGAAAAAGGACGACATGAGCTACCCTATGAAAGGTGAAAATATTGGTTATCACCAAGTAAGAATGTAGCATGTATAATAATGTGAGATACCTCACTTGGTGAGAAACCGAAAAGCCGCCAAGATCAAAATCTCAACAAGATACAAACGGAAGATCCGATTTTGATGAACAAGAGCTTGTTATGGAGATTACCACAAGCTCTATATCCTCACATGGATAAGACCAAATAACAACCAAATACGATGATGCAAGTATGCAAAGGTTTGAGCTCTCTCCGAACGATGTGATCGAGTTACTCATTCGAGAGCCCCTCTTGATAGTACGGTTATCTATCCTAAACCTGGTCTTCCACTAACAATATGAGACCGGCAAAAGGGAAAACCTATCAATATTATACCTTTGCCTTGAGCATTCCACTTGAGCTCGATGTAGACGATCTTGCCCTTCTCAAGATGGAATGCCTTTCTTGATTCCTCATCATCGATCCATGATCACCGAGGATGGCAAGCATCAACCATGAGATCTTCTATAGATGGCGCATTTTGAGCTTGCACATCACACCTTCTTCTCATTTCATCGACCTTGAAGCAAACACATGCTCCAAGCGATTCCAATGGAAAATTCCTACAAGTATAACTTAATACACACATTAGTCCATAAAGATTGTCATTAATTACCAAAACCACACATGGGGGCCCACATGTTCTTTCAGTATTTTTTATTTCGGATGAAGGCAGATGTATCTTGCTGGCGTATCTCTGGAAGCCATTACATCTTTCTACCAATTCTTTTGCTTCCTTCAGCGCAGTCGGCTAATAAAATCCATGCGTAAATGCTTTGGCCACTAGGGCTCTAGACGAGGCATGATGCCCACATTCTCCCTGATGTATATCCAAAAGTATTTCTTGTCCTTCTGCCGAGTCGACACATCGTTGCAGTATGCTCGTGACACTTCTCTTATAAAGCTCATTGTTTATGATTGTGTAGGCTTTTGCTCTTCTCACTATCTGTCTAGCCAGGACCTCATCACTCGGCAAGATTTATTATTTAAGGAATGAGAATATGGGTTGTGCCCATGTCGGCGTAACTTTCTTCGGGGAAATTATATTGTTAATTTCCATAATTTCTGCCGACATAACCTCTTTGGGCCTTTCCGTGTTCACTCATGGGTCGGCCAAATTAGACCTTAAATGATTCGGGTCATTTTCTTTGTCGATTTCCATTGGGACATTTCCTTCTATCTTCTCTGCCGAGATACGAATTGACTCGGATTCTGGCGAAGGTGTGATTGATGGTTTTCTCAGGTGATCCAGAGCTATGCCCGGGGGAATTGACTGCCTAGTTGATCCGAGTTTTGACAGTGTATCCGCAACGTCATTTTCTGCCCGAGGTATGTGATGTAACTCGCACCCGTCAAAATAACCACTCATTTTTTGCACATGAAACCTATACAGGGCCATATTCGCATCTAGTGTGTCCCAATTCCCTGATACTTGCTATACTACCAGGTCTGAATCCCCGTAGCACAGGATCCGACGTGTTCCAATCTCTTTTGCCATTTTTAATCCATGGACAAGCTCTTCATACTCGGCCACATTGTTTGATGCAGCGAAATGTATCTGCAGCACGTATTTCAGCTGATCTTTTTTCGGCGAAGTTAGCACTATTCCTGCTCCTATCCCATTTCTTAGCTTGGACCAGTCTAAATGCATTGTCCAATAATTCGGATCTGGCAATGGGGGCTCATATTGTACCTCGGCTCAATCCATAAAGAAGTCGGCCACTGCCTGGGATTTGATTGCATCTCGCCTATCGAATTGCGGAGCATAAGGTGATAACTCGATTGCCCATTTTGCTATTCGGCCACTTGCATCTTTGTTGCTTAATATCTCAGCTATGGGTGCTTCATAAATCACTTTTATCGGATGTTCTTCGAAGTAGTGCTTCAGTTTTTCCACCGACGTGTATACTCCATAAGCCATCTTCTGGTAGTGGGGGTAGTTATGCTTCGAGGCCGATAATACCTCACTTAGGTAATATACCGGCCTTTGTATTGATTTATCCCCTTCATTCCGCTCCACGACAACTACCGCACTTACCACTCTGTTAGTAGCTGCTACATAGAGTAGCATTGGCTCTTTTGACAATGGAGAATCCAAAATCGGTGTTGTGACCAACATCTTTTTTAACTCATGAAACGCATTATCGGCCTGCGGTGTCCAAATGAACTTGTCAGATTTTTTCATCAGTTGGTATAGAGGTAACGCTTTTTCTCCTAGACGACATACAAATCGACTCAGAGAAGCCAGACATCCTGTAAATTTTTGTACATCGTTCAGACACCTCGGCAGTTCCATTCTTTCAACTGCTCGGATCTTAGTTGGATTTGCCTCTATACCTCGGCTGGACACAAGGAAACCGAGTAATTTTCCAGCCGGCACACCGAAGGTACATTTTTCCGGGTTAAGTTTCATTCGGAACCTTCTCAAGTTTGCGAACGTCTGCCGAATATCCTCCAGGAGTGTTTTGATCTCTTTGGTCTTTATAACCACATCGTCTACATACACTTGCACATTTTTTCCTATCTGGTCATGTACAAATTTTTGCATGCATCTTTGATATGTTGCTCCTGCATTACGCATGCCGAATGGCATGGTGCGATAGCAATAAGCCCCTTATAGGGTAATACACGCAGTTTTTATTTGATCAGTCGGGTTTAACGGTATCTGGTGGAAACCAGCATACGCGTCTACAAATGATAACAGCTCACAACCAGCGATCGAATCAATGACTTGGTCTATCCTAGGTAAAGGAAAAGGATCTTTGGGACACGCCTTATTGAGGTTCGTGTAATCGATGCACATTCGCCATACGACGGCTACATTCGGGTCATCATTTTTCTTTTCTACTAACACCAGATTTGATAGCCAATCCGGATGAAGCACTTCCATGATGAACCCGGCCGCAAGGAGCCAAGCTATCTCATCCCTCCTGTCTCCGGCGAAGCGGCGGAGAGGTTGCTTCACCGGCCTTGCCCCTGGCCTTACATGCAAAGAGTGCTCAGCCAACTCCCTTGGCACACCTTGCGGGTCCTGAGTTGACCACACAAAGATATCCCGATTCTCACGGAGGAAGTTGGTGAGCTCGCTTTCCTATTTGGCATCTAGGCCAGCACCAATCGTGATGGTGCGCTCTGGGAACTGCTCATCTATCTGGATCTTTTTTGTCTCTTTAGTCGGCTGGAAACATACACTCCCATGCGGGTTGGCTAATGCCGGCATATTAAGCTGCGCCGACTGAGCCAGAGCTACTACTTCCTGAATCCTTCTTTTCTCCCTTGCAATTACCAATGATTCGGCCAGGTTTGACCCAGCCGAAGCACATTCCATTGATTTTCTGTAATCCCCGACCACTGTTATTACCCCTTGAGGCCCTGACAACTTCATTTTCAAGTAGGTAATGTGACAGCTGCTCATGAATTTAGCTAGTGTTGGCCGTCCGAGTAAAGCATGATAGCAACTTTCTAGGTCAACCACCTCAAACTCCAGATTCTCCGCTCTACAATTCTCCCTTGTGCCGAATAACACATCTACTCGGACTTTCCCAATGGGCTCGCACGAGAGCCCCGGCACTATCCCATGGAATGTGGTCCATGTGGGTTGTAGCATATTCTGTGCTATTCCGAGTTTGTGCATTGTGTCCTTGTATATAATGTTGATACTACTCCCATTATCTATGAGTACCTTTGAGAATTTCACATTAATGTTAGGCCTGACAAATGTTGGATCCAGTACCAACGCATACGACCCCGGGTTCGGCATTATCTTTGGGTGATACTTTATGCTCCAGGTTATCTCTTGATCAGACCATGGCACGTATCTTGGAACTGGTGGCATAACTGCATTCACTTCCATATGCCGGCGTTGTACACTCTGTCTATCTTGTTGTTCTATTGTGAACACACAATACGATTGATGATGTTCCCTGTAATCATTACTCCCATTGTTCCCGGGGTTTGCCCTTCCATCTTGATTTTGATTTACTACCTGATGCACTGCATCCCTCCGGTCCGAGTTATCATACCTTAGAGGGGGCGGTGGTAACATTAGCTGCTGCGCATTTGCCCTAGTCAGCTGTGGCTGTTGTTGTTGATGTGCTTGATGAGAAGGCGTCGGCATGCCCGCCGGATTTCCCATTGCATTTTTCATCCAAGCACATTGGCGAGTGGTGTGATTAGCTGGCTTAGCCGGGTTTGGAGTGTGGAACTTACACGGTTGATCCAACATGGATTCAAATGTGTACTTTGGCCTTTCCTGACATTGCTTCTTCTGTTCCTGTGTCCACTGTCTTTTCCCTTCATTCCTCGGTGTCCATTGCTGAGGACCATTCTTCTGTCGCTGATTGTTCCCATGACTCGGCTGATCCTGTACAACCGTTGCCACTTGATTGGAAGCATATCTGTAATCCGGCCTTTCTTCCCTTCTTCTACCTCAGTATTCATTACGCCGGGATGATCCGGCTCCATCCCTTGCATACTGATCTTGGTGTTCCCGATGCTCTACCGACATTAACTCTGGTTGAGTCGGATCTCCTAAGGCATATGAATCTGCTATCCTGATGGTTTCTGCCAACGTGGTTGGCATATCTCTTTGCAACCTTTGCCATAGTACACTTCCATATCGGCAGCCCTGAGCAAACCAAGCTATCGCTTGAGATTCTATGACCCCTTCGCATGAGTTTCTGAGGTTGCACCACCGAGTCAAGAATTCTCTATCTATTTCATTCGGTTTCTGCTTGCACATCGCGAGCTGTTGAGGCATGTTTGGCCTCTTATAGGTGCTGGTGAAATTGCTGACAACAATTTCTTTGAAATCCAACCAACAGTTGATACTCCCTGTTGGCAAATTGTTTAGCCATACTCTGGCTGGTCCTTACATCATCTGGGGGGCGTATCTTACCGCCCATCGTAAATTTCCGCCAGCTATTTTCACTGCCATGGCATAGTCAATTAACCAATCTTGCGGCTTCGTACTCCCATTGTATGTTTTTGTGCCCCTCGCCAATTGGAAGTTCGGCACGGGTGGTTCGCCCATGATCTGAGGTCCGAAACATGCCAGACCAGGTGGACCCTGTTCCTCCAACAGCTCGGACCGATACAATTTGTCCAGTTTCAGTCTTGCGTCAGTCGACGGCAAGTTTCTATAAATGACTCTCTCTTGTATTCCATAGTGGTTGTGCCCACCATTCTCTGCATGCTCCATCTTCGAGTAACCATCATTGTATCTATCATTTGCCTGATTGTGGTGAGCTGGTCTCACATCGTTCTTGCCGAGGCTCATACCTCGGCTGAAGATTCGGTGGAGGGTTCCTCCTCCCTTCCGTCGGGTTATTGTTCTCATGATTTCCTCTTACGAGGTTCCCGTGCTCTTTGTTTGCATGGCCGGGGTTTCTATCTCCACTGTTACCTCGACTCCCATTGCCTCTATTCTCATTGACCTTCCCGGCCATCGCCAGATCATATGGGACAATTTGTTTATTTCTTTTTCCCGAAGTCACCGCCCTATCTTTTCGTGCATTGTTTCCTGGTGAGGACGCTGCCGCCGCAGATAGTGCGGGGGCTGCCCCTGCCGAATGAACCATGCGCGAAGCTCCCGGTCTCGCCGGGTCAGCCCTAAGTATTTCCTCATTCTACTGTTTCGCGATGCGTACCAGCTCATTTACTCTTTCCTGCTGTTTTTCCCGGGATTCCCCGCTTAATCCTTCCAACTCCAGGGCTGCGGCATTTGCCGCCCTGAGGTTCTTTGCCGGGGTACTATACCTCGGCAAGCCTGGATCGACTAAATCATCCGTACGAGCCTCGTTCTCCGTGTTGATATCATTTATGAGATTCTTTCCTCTTAACCTCAACTCATCTACTTGCTCAGGGGCCACATCTAGTTTGTTTTCTCTAGCGTATTCTCGCAGGGTCCTATTTAAGGACTCCCGCAAGGCCGATACCTTTTTTTGCCTCTACTAGCACTTTCTGTCTAGTTTCTTCTAACTACGCCTGTGCGTTAGCCGGATGAAGTATCGGCGCCACTAGCATAGTTAGATTATCTATAGTTGCCTGAAGGATATTTTCTGGCCTCTCCAGAGGTGGTCATCTTACCCTTGCCGCCTTTGGAGTCACCTCCTTCACCTCGGCTGACTTGGTTGCTGGTGGATCTATCCCGGTGGGCTGTGGAGCTGCCTGCTTCTTGGCCACCTGTGCTCCTGTCACCGGGTCCCTTCTTGGTCTGGTGCTTGCTCCTGCTGCTGGTGCTGGGGACGTCATCATCACCTCGACACTGCCAACAGGGTGTTCTCCATGTGGCCCACTAGCAGCACGGAGGGGAGGTTCTCCCACCTCGATGACTCGGTGCGGGTAGACGCAGGATGTGTCGACGCCGACGTAGGTCTTGTGAGCGCCCAGGTTGATGAAGATGCCATTGCGCGGAGGTGCTTTCCTCCTGAAGCTGCCGACGTTATCGCTGACATAGTCCCAGATATCGAATCTTTGGACTAAGCCAGAAACAACCCGCTCGCTGGTGTGGATGAAGTTTCTCGTCCGGATCTTGACTCCAGCTAGCACCGCTGCTGGCCCCATGGTGGGCGCCAACTGTCGTGGTGGTGGCACGGCAGATGCCATGGGTAGGCTAAAGTATGGGGCCAATGGATGCTAGAGGGATCTGGGGAGGGAAGATGTATTGATTTCTACACTCAACTCACCAATAAGTAGATCTTTATTCCTCTTCTCAAGAACTACAAGTGCTCCTAGAGCTGTATCATAGAGAAGAAGAAAACTACAATGCGAGCCTTATGGTGTAGAATGAATCGATCCCCCTCTCTGGAGCCCGTTCCCCTCCTTATAAAGATATTCCTTGACTCCTCCTAGGGCTGACATGGCAATCATATTCTTGGAATATGCTTGTCCCAAAGTGGTAACTCGGCGGCCTCCTTTCCGTGTCCCCCTTCTATCGTTGACAATGTTCCAGAGAGCTTCACATGCACGCCTCGGGCCTCCTCACTGTCACCTCCATGACGCTTGTCTGCCCTTCTGCGGCTCTACTCCTTGTCCTTAGCGCTTGGCTCTGTATAGATTCCTCCTAGCCAGCAACTAGGGCTTGACTATAGGCACCTCCTTCTCCTGCAAGTTTCATGATACTCGGCCTCATCTCGCATAACTCGGCTCGGCCTTTATCTGCATACAAGTCGATCAGTCTCATTCGGCCGACATAGCTCATACGTCGGCTAAGTAAGGTGTTACTCATTCTATCTTTGCCATGGTTCTGCTTATCTCGGTCGGATCTTACATCATTCGACCGACACAGCCAGTAATTCGGCTTAATGTAAGGGAAACTCCTTTCTTCTTTCCCCTATCTTGACCCTATCCGGGGTCACCCCCCCAATAGGTTAAGGTTAACAAACCTAGCCTCCAACATGTGAAATAAAGAATCTGCAGCAATTTCATAATTAGGAACAAGTTCTGCTAAAGATCTATCCTTAATATCCTCATGCTTGATAACATGATTAAAGAATTTTTCAATATTTTCTTTCCCAATTATAGAACCACTACCTATTGAAAGGTCTTTCAGGGTGAACTTAGGGATCAACATGGTGATCCAGAACAAGGTGATAACTATAGGAGGAACTAATTTTTTTTGTGTTTTTGATAAGAAAAGGCAAATCAAATGAAACTAAAAATTTTGTATTTTTGAAAGAAAGAAACAAGCAAAAAAAAGCAAAAGAAACTAAGAAAAACAAAAGGAAAAACAAAGTAAATAGAATGGTTGTGAGAGACTCCCCTTGCAAGAATCTTCTTTCTCCCTGAAAGTTGAATGACGAGGAGGAAGAGATTGAAGCTGTCCTTAACTCCCCAGCAATAGCGCCAGAAAACGTCTTGATGGCTCAGATACTGTAGAGCTTCATTGGCAAACCCCAAGAGGAAGGTATGATGAGCATATCAGTAAGTTTTCCTTAGTTATGAAACCAAGGTTATCGAACCAGTAGGAGTAAGGAAACAACTCCAAGGTGTTGCTAACAACTTGGAACCTGCACAACACAAAATCCAAAATTTGCCCCAACTTATAGTGATGTTGTCAATCTCACCAGTTTGCTAAAAACAAAGGTTTAAACATATAGTGTGGAAGATAGTAGTTGCTTGTAGAAAGTAAACAGTAACAATAGATGATGTATCAATGATAAAGATTGGACCAGGGTCCACAGTTCACTAGAGGTGTTCTCCTTAAGATAGATAACATGTTGGGTGAACAAATTACAGCGGGGCAATTGACAGATTGAGGAAGCATAATAATGCAGATACTAGACATCATGACTCCTATGAGATTTGATTGGGCATTACAACAATATACATAGACCGTAATCCAAATCCATCTATGACTAATAATCCACCTTCAGGTTATCATCCGAACCACCCTTCAAGTATTAAGTTGCAAGCAATAGATAATTGCATTAAGCAATGTGTGTAAAGTAAACAATACAATTGTTCCATGAACAAAAGATTGTTGTTTTCTCCCTAGTAGCAATAGCACATCTACAACCTTAGAGATTTATGCCACTTCCCCAGATTACTAGAGGCATGAACCTACTATCGAGCATAAATACTCCCTCTTGGAGTCACAAGCATCTACTTGGCCAAGATAGCTACTAGCAACGGAGAGCATGCAAGATCACAAATAACACTGACATGATAGAATCAATAATCAATCTGGCATAGTATCTCAATATCCATCGGGTCCCCACAAACACAACATGTATGATTGCAAATAGATGATCATGAATGGAGCTCACAAGATCTAAACATGATAGCACAAAGGAGGAGAAACAACCATATAGATACTGTATGGACCCATAGTCCAAGGGTGAACTACTCACGCATCATAACGGAGGTTGGCATGGTGATGAAGAAGGCCTCCAGGATGATCTCTCCCCTCCGGCAGGGTGTGGGGAAGTGCTTCAGATCCCCCTGATCTAAGGACGATGGTGGCGGTCGCTATAGACTGTTTCATGGGGATTTGATCGGGTCCTTAGGGTTTCTGCATTAGGGTGACTTATAGGCGAAGGGGCAAGGTCGATGGTCAGCCAGGGGGGGCACACCTAGTGGTGGCATACCCCCTGGGCTGCGCGGCCCTAGGGTGTGGCCACCTGGTGGACCCCCATTGGCTGCCCTTCGGTCTCTGTGTTCTCTTCAGTAAAATATTGACTTTGGCTTTTGTCCCATCCAATTCTAAGAATATTTCCTTACTAGCTTTTCTGAAACCAAAAACAGCAGAAAATAGGCAACTGGCACTGTGGCATCTTGTTAATAGGTTAGTCCCAGAAAATGTATAAAAATACCTTAAAGTGTAGACAAAACATAACAAAGTTGATACTAAACAAACATGGGGCATCAAAAACTATAGATACATTTACGACGTATCAATACCTTAGAGCAGCAGCGGGTGACCAAGGCGCAAGCCTCGGAGTCCAAAGTTGCTTCGGATGTGGCTGCTCCCTAGGGTCCTTCTGCTTCGTAGTTGCTTTTGTAGTTTTATGTTTGCTTTTGCTGTCGCCCATGTAATGTCTTGTACTTGATGAATTTTGATTGTACCACAGAGTGATTAGTTCGATGTGTACATATGCCTCTTCTTGTACCGGTATCAGTTCCTCTTATCCTTATACTTTGTCATTTGTGCGCCTCTTAGGGCCCCTCGAGTGTTGACCTGGTGACTTTGTCGGTTGCCTTGGTTGCTGCCCGTCTAGCAACGAGTGAGGCATCACAGTTGCCGTTTTTGTGTGACCACATCCGAAGCTTGGAGAAGGATATCCTTGTCATCCATGGACATGCAAATGTTTGTAAGTCTAAGACGGAGCGAGTTGTTGCGAGAGAAACGTATATCCTTGAAGAGTTTTGCCAGGTTGGTGAGCAGCTTCAGTGTAAGTCACCCTAGATATCTTTCGCTTGTTTTGTGGTTGGGACCGATTTTTTCGGCTTTTTGAGCTGTTGCTCTTTTGCAGTTGTCAATCTTATTCCGCGGAAAGAGAAGGAGCGTGTTGCTATCCGGCTCAATTGTCTCACCCAGCAGGAATTGGAAGCCAGAGGTTTCTTCTGGATGGACCGCGACCGAGTGACTGTGGTCGCAACAATGTAGGACCATGTCCACCAGGTGCTTCAGGTTTTGAAGCGTGCGAGGTTGTCACTCGCGCCCATCTGGGCTGCCATGTTCCCCCTAGATGCGGCTCCATCCAGTTTCCTGGGGATGCTAGGGAAGTTCTGAAGCGTAGATGCCGTGAAGGATCTTGTGCACCAACAACTTGTTGCGGGTGCAAAGGCGGCGCTGGCGCTTGTTCGGCTGCACCGTCGAGACGTGAACTTGGCGTAAATAGCGGCAGGGCCGCCCATTCCTCTGGATGGTATGTCATGTGATATGCGCCCGCACTATGCTGCAGTGGCCCGTCGTACCAAATATATCGTGCACTTCTTTGATGAGCGGATGAATGTTGTGCTTCCGTGTAGTTGAGTCCTATAAGTGTTGTACAAAACAATATAAAATCTGTATAGTTTCGATTGGGCCTTTTCTTCCCTTGTAAAGTTTGTAAAATGTGTGGCACGTGGTGCTTGTTGTTGTTGAGTTTTTCATGTCCTTTTCATTAGCCTGACGTGGTCAGCTACTCAGGGTAATGTATTATTGTAATAGTCGACGAAGTCGTAGGGTGAGGCATAGCCCGCGAGCATGTTTAGGAATGTAAATTTGCATAAGAGAAAAGTATATTGGCTAAGGAAATTTGCTTTTATTCATCGCATAGTAGGGGATACAAGTTTTCGGTTGAGTAGCCTAGCTGAATAGCCTTATTGAAAATAAAGACAACTAAGGGTAGAAGCATCGCAGTTGTACGATGTTCCAGGGTTGGAGTATGCTACTCCGGACTCGACGTCTTGAGGCGGTAAGCGCCACCTGGATACTTCGGTGACCACGTAGGGTCCTTCCTAAGGTGATTTGAGCTTCAGGTGCCCTCTCTGCTTGAGTCGCATGACGAGGTCTCCTTCGACGAAGGACCTTGGGCGTAGCCATCGGCTGTGGTAGTTGTGGAGACTCTGCTGGTACACCGTTGAACATGCCGTGGCGATGTCGCGGGCCTCATCCAGTAGGTCGACGACATCTTCGAGTGCGGCCTTTGATTCGGCCTCGCTATAAGCTATGACCCATGGGGCCTTGTAGCGTACCTCGGCGGGCAGCATTGCTTCGGCTCTGTACACCATGAAGAAGGGAATGTAGTCGGTGGCACTATTTGGCGTTGTGCGCAGGCTCTAGAGAACGGAGGGAAGCTCATCTTCCCAGGCACCCGTCGCTCGTTTGAGAAGGCACAGGAGTCATTTCTTGATCCTGTTGCAGACGAGGCCATTGGCCTTTTCCACCTAAACGTTGGTTTGTGGGTGCGCCATCGAGGCGTATATGACGTTGATGCCAAGTCCATCGCAGAAGTCTCGAAATTCTTTTGAGGTGAAGTTCGTGCTATTGTCGGTGATGATGCTATCAGGCACCCCGAACCTGTAGACAATGGACTAGAAGAACTTGATGACAGTAGTACCAGTTTGGTTAGTGACAGGCATGGCCTCGATACACTTTGTCGACTGCCACTAGGAGGAAGACGTGTCCTCCGCGTGAGGATTTTTGCAGCTTGCCGACCATGTCGAGTCCCCATTGAGCAAAGAGCCAGACCAATGGTATGGGTTGTAGCTTTGAGTCTGGTGTGTGTGGTTTGTCGGCGAACCTTTGGCAAGCATTACACTTCTCGATGATGTCCTTGGAATCATGCTCTGTGGTTGGCTAGTAGAAACCATATCATGGAGCCTTGGCAACAAGGCGCAGCTACCGGCATGGTGCCCGCAGATGCCTTCGTGGATGTCTAGGAGGATGCTCCTCCCATCGCTATCGGTGATGCATTGTTGGATTACCCTGGTGATGTTGTGCTTGTACAGCTTGTCGTTGATGATGGTGAAGGCTTTTGAATGGCGAGCGATATTCCTGGCGTCCGTCGTGTCCTTCGGAAGTTGCTTGCTCAACAAGTACCTAACGTATGGTTGGGTCCATGTTTGCTCGATTGCCAACACCTGCATGAGGCTTACCATCTCGATGTACGCATCTGGCTCTTTGGGTGCCTTGGTTGTTTCGGTTGGCGTAGCCCCCGAGTGTCCCGTCGCATTGGATGTGCCCTTGGGATTTTTGCCCTTAATGGAGCGCTCGCAGATTTGTTCAAGGAACACGCCCGGCGGTACCGGAGCGCAAGTGGAGCCAATGTTGGCAAGCTTGTTGGCCTCTTTATTACGTTCCTGGCTAACATGTCGGAGTTCACAGCCATGGAAGTCTCCTTCGAGTCCATTGTAGAAGTCGCGGTAGGCAATCATATTGTTGCTGACGTCGTCGCATTGGTTCATCGTCTGCTGGACAACGATGCTGGAATCGCCATAGATGACCAGTCACATGGCACCATAGAATTTGGCCATCCGCATGCCATGGATCAGCGCCTCGTATTCAGCCTCGTTGTTGGATGCACGAAACTTCATCCACAACACATACATCATCTTGTCCCCTTGGGGGATGTCAAGATTACTCCGGCTCCAGCTCCAGCGTAGCGTTTGGAACCTTTGAAGTACATCATCCAGAGCTAGGACATGTCCGGAGTGTGCGGAAGTTGGATCTCCATCCAGTGGACGAAGAAGTCAGGAAACACCTACGACTTGATGGAGGTGCGACGCTCGTAGATAATGTCGCACACGGACAACTCAATGCCCCAAAGGGACACTCGCCCCTTTGCTTCAGGGTTGTTGAGGATGTGTGATAGAGGTGCGTCATTGACGACCACTATCTGGTGCTCCTGGAAGTAGTGACGTAGTCGACGCGTGGTCATAAATATGTCGTATGCTAGCTTATGGTAGTGAGGGTACCTCTGCTTTGTGGGTGTTAGCACCTCGCTGAGGTAGTACACCGGGCGTTGCACCCCATGGGTTTTGCTGTCTTTGGGTCATTCGACCACGAGTGCTGTGCTGACCACTTGATGCATTGCAGCAATGTAGAGCAGCATGGGTTCTCTCGCCGTTGGTGTCACCAGTACGGGAGATGTTCACAGGAGGCATTTGAGGTCTTCGAATGCCTCATCTGCTTTAGCTGTCCACTCAAATGTATCCGACTTGCGGAGCAGCTGGTAGAAGGGGAGAGCCTTTTCACCCATGCGGCTGATGAACCTGCTTAGCACCGCGATTTTCCCGCTGCTAGACTCCTTTGATGTTCTTCAGCTTTTCCATGGCTAATATAGCCTTGATTTTCTTCGGGTTGGCTTTGATGCCCTTTCGGAGATGAATTACCCGAGCAGTTGCCCGGATGGGACGTCGAAGGCGCACTTTTCGGGTTCAGCTTGATCCTGTATGAATCAAGGTTATCGAACGTCTCGCGGAGATCGTCGATCAATGTTTAGCTTTCCTTTTTCTTTGACATAGAATTGAATATTGCGACCAATTTGGTTATTCGGGCATGCCTGCATGCACATTTGATAGGTTACGCCTGCGTTCTTGAGCTCGAAGGGCATCGTGCTGTAGCAGAAGACCCTGAACGGCATGATGAAAGCCGTTTTCTCCTGGTCCTCGACCTTCATCCGAATCTGATTATAGCCTGAGTAGGCATCAAGGAACGAGAGCCACTCACATCTCGCGGAGGAATCGATGATTTGATCGATCCACGGTAGAGGAAAGTGATCCTTTGGGCAGTGACATCCGCAAGATGTCCGTGTCTTTCTTAGGGACAAGCACGGGGTTAGCTACCCAGGTGCTTTATTTGATCTCCCTTATGAAGTTGGCATCGAGGAGTCTATTGACTTCGATACCGATTGCCTCTGCTCTTCCCTCGGACAGTCGGTGCATCGTCTGCTTCACTAGACATGCATTTGGGTATACATTGAGTGCATGCTCGGCAAATTCCCTAGGAACTCCTGGCATGTCCACACAACACCAGGCGGAGTTTCCTAGCGCTCACGGAGGAATTCGACGACCGCGAGTTCCTATGCGGGACTCAGGTTGTTGGTGATCAAAACTGTCTTGGAGGGGTCCGTCGGGTGGACCTGTACCGCCTTGGTGTTGACTGTAGAGTCGAACGACATGTCGGGTGCGTTCTGCTTGGTGACAGGAGGCAAACTATTGTCCGTCAACTCCTTCAACCTTTTGAGCTCCTGCTGCATGCCGAAAGACTGGGAGATTCTATTGAAATCTCTGTCGCAGCTGTCAGACTTGGTGAATCTTCCTGGAACGATGATGACACTGTTAGGTCCTGGCATCTTCATTAGAAGGTATGTGTAGTATGGTACTTCCAGGAATCTCGTGAATGCTACACGCCTGAGGATGGAGTGGTATTGCAGGGGCCAGTCGACCACCTCGAACTCAAGCCGCTCACGCCTGAAGTTCTTAGGGGTGCCGAAGATGACGTCGAGCCATATTTTGCCCAGGGGGTACACTCCTTTACCTAGGACGATGCCATGGAAGGTAGTGTCTGATGCCTCCAGGCTGCATAGCGAGATCCACATAGCTGCGAGTGTGCTGGCGAACATAAGATTGATGCCGCTGCCGTCGTCCATGAAGACACAACTCATCTCGAATCTGCCGATCTGAGCTTCGAGCACCAGGGCAGAGTGGCCTGGGCAAGGTATTTGTCGGGGGTGATCCGAACGGTCGAAGGTGATGCATGACTCCGAGCCACTGAGGTACTCAGGTATGGCTGGTGGAGAGGTAACAGCCAGGTTTACCTGGCGAGTGATGGCCTTCTGTATCCTGCTGGCTGGAAGTCCCTTTTGTTATCATGGCACCCAACGATCGTGGGTACTGCTCTACCCCATTATTTGGGGTCGGTGCGGCTGCAGGCTGTCTGGGTCCTCTGGGTGGTGGTGGTGGTGGGGCACCGTATGCTACGGGCCCAGGGGCGAAACCAAAACCATGGTTCGTTGCGTCACGTCGCAGTTGGGTGTATCCCTCGTGGAGCTTCTGGAGTTCTCGGCAGTCCTTCAGCAGATGGCTGGCTTTCTTCTTGCCATCGTGCTTGTTGATGTAGAAGTGGATGGTGCAGGGACCCGATAGCTTGTCGAATGCGGAGAGCTCGTCGTCTCGATTGCGGCGCTGCCATGCTTGAGTGGGTTTCCCAATGTCAGGATAGCCACCGCTGCGATAGCCGCTGCTGCGGTTTCCATCTTCACAGTGTTCGGCATAGCTAGCCGCGACCATATCGATCTCTTCATGATTGTCATAGACACTCTCTCTTCTTTTCCCTCGGCGATCACGTCTGCGACCGAGGTCGTCTTCGTCATTTGAACGAGTTCGGTTGACAGCATCTTCACCGTCTGCCCAACGGTTGGCGATGTCCATCAGGTGGTCAATGGTTTTGGGCTTGATCCGGCCCAACTCCTCTCTGAACTCGCGACGTCTCACACCGTCGTTCAATGCATCGATTGCCCTCTCTTCTGAGATGTTCTCGGCAGAGTTCTTGATTGCAAACCAGCACTACACGTAGGAGCGGATCGACTCATTGGACCGCTGACAACAAGCGCGCAGCTCTTCGATGGAGGCGAGCCTTTTGCAGGTGCCCTTGAAGTAGCAGATGAAGCTGTAGACCAGCTCCTCCCAACTACGGATGGATCCGGAGGGAAGATTATTGAGCCAGCCCCTAGCCGCACCCTTCAGATGCAGCTGAAGACACTGCATGGCTGTGTTTTTGCTTCCGCCGTGCAGTTTGACCGATGAGATGTGGTCATCTAGCCAGATATTTGGCTCTTGTAGGCCATCAAACTTGGGGTTGTCTAACGGGAGCTTGAAGCCCCTAGGCATCTGAGACTTTCGTATGGCTTTGCTGAAGCATCTAGCGCCACATAGCTCTGTGTCTTTGTCCTCTGATTCTGTGGAGCATGCATGCCTTGCGCATGATCTGTCGATCTTGCACTGTGTGAGATCATCGTGAGCATCATAGTTTTTACTCCTTCGCTGAGGGCTGTGGCGTTGCTGCGACAAGTCATGCTCATCCTCGTCGGATGAGGGCGTGCGGCTCCTTGTGAATTTTACCGCAGCCTTTTTCTTCGGCTCTAGGGACGTTTCCCCGAGTAGTGTGGCTCCCACGAGCCCAATACCCGCAATCACAAATTTATGGATTGCGTGTCTAGGATCTCCCACCGGTGGTGGGTTTGCTGCTAGGTATGTGGTGGCCGCCATAACCACAGCCTGCGGTGTTTTTGGCATTATGTTGCCATGCGAGTCCATCGACATGAAGGACAAGGAGAGTGCCTTGGTGGCCTCGCAGCGAGCGGCAGGGTCCATGCGCTCCGGCCAAGAGCGGTGCTTTTGGCCGTCGTAGCCTTTGTAGGAGGACCCGCCAGTGGAGGAGAGTACGGCTCATTGAGCGCTTGACTCATCAGCTACTCGCATGCGCTTCTTGAGCTCTTTATTCTGCTCGACCTTCCTATTATGTTGCTTTATGAGGAGCCAGTGATATCCCATCAGCATGTCGTGAGAGGAGTCGAGTGGCAGAGGGTTGGTACCCCGCACGGCCTCCCAAACTCTTTCCCACTAGGCCTCGCTGGGTGGATCTGCTGATGAGGATGATAGCCGCCTTTTGGGGCTTTGGATGGCCCATTCCCGTTGAGATTTTGTGGGGGATGGGCCATTGGTCCCGTTTGGGGCATTAGCAGCCTGCATATCAGTAGGGGAAACTGGTGGATTGGCCCTATTGTTGACGTAAACGTCGATGATCGCACATATGTAGCGGTGGGGGAGATTGTTACTCCTGCAGCTCTCAGATTCGGAACCGTAGGTTCCTTCCTACGTAGGAGGGTCACAGAGATCAGAGTTATAGTTGTTGATATCATCCGAATCGCATGTCAGAGATGGTGTGCTCAGCACACCAATTGGCGGCACCCACAAAGCAGGTGCGATTTCTCGGGGTACCACCCATTCAGGGAGGCGGATGGTGCCAATCTTTCCTACCTAGGAGCATAGGCTTCCAAGCATCATGTCGACTCCGTCTCCTACCGAATTGAAGTCTTGGCAGGTTGACGGTGAGTGGAAGGTGAAGTCGATGGTGCCGAAGAGGAGGTGGTTCTCCGTCGCAAAGGAGTCGAAGATCGCGGTGGATGGAGCCGTCACGACCGCACGTTCAGCATCCCTAGTTCCCACAGATGGCGCCAATTGACGATGGTTCGACTCGTCAATGCCCATTTTTATGGACTTGGGTTTTGGAGAAGGAGGGGATGCTAGAGATCGTGGAACGGCTAACAGATTCGCAATGCAGGGACACGAGGTTTACCTAGGTTCAGGCCCCCGGAGGGAAAACCCTACTCATGCTTGTTTGTTCTTGATTGATGGCGATGCCGAGGGTTACAGGGGTGCATAGATGAGATCTGGCGGATTATGTGCTAGAGTAAAGGTGATATCCTCCTCGTCGTGCCCTCCTGGCTTTTATATGGGGAGGCCAGGTCTCGGGGTAGTTCGAGCCGGTTTTAAATTAGGGTTTTACCCTTTGAACTTTCTATCTAAAGCTGGTAGTGTTATCCAAGTAGCCGCATCCTTCATGGGCCCGGGTCACCCGAATCCTTTCTGGACTTGACCATCCGAAGCAGATAATTATGTGGGCTTCCGCCAGGCTAGACCGGATAGGCTAACATCAGGAACCCATAGGGCATACCCATGTCAATCTCGCAAGAGTAACAAGTATCCTACTCCCTTCAGTCCAAATTAACGAACGCAACCAAAATTCAAACACAATTTTGCAAATACATCCTTAATACATTCAAGACTTCTCAAAGTTTGGAAATTCAAAATCAAATCTCCTCTCTCCACCGTTATCATCTCCCTTCCGCCATCGTCGACCGCTCCCCAATAGTCTGCACCACTCCGCCACCTCTCATATGTTGTCGGTTGCTCCCAGCATAATGCCCCACAACACCACCCCCCGCACGAGTGCGTTCGTCGTGTCCCCTATGAGCTAGCGAATGACGCCTCCCATCCGAGATCATGCCCATCGCGTTCCCTACGATCTCGCCGATGGAGAGTTCCTTACGGGCTTGAAGACATCATTGAAAGAACATTTCCTATTCCTGAGATTTTGATGTTTGATGATAACACACCTATCGGTTTAATCGTGCGCTAATTGCATCTTAGGTTTTCTAGGTTGTGGCACAAATATTGAGTTGCCCTTGGTTGCACCGACCAAAGTCACCAGAGTTGACCGGTAGTACCGGTTGCTCTGGTACTACCGCTCCCTGGTACCGGTTGCATCTGATTGAGGTGGGCAGGCCTTGATTTTCCTTAGTACCACCTGGTATCGTGGAGCGGCACTACCGCTCCAACCGAGAGTACCGCTTGTGGCAAGCGGTACTACCGCTTGGACATGGTAGTGTCGCTCGGCAGTACCGGGCAACGCTAAGGAAGGACTAGGCTTTCCCTTCTCGCTCAGTACCAACTGGTACTTGGGACCGGTACTACCGCCCTGATCGGTAGTACCGCGTCTTGTGACCGGTACTACCGCTTGGGTGTAGTACCTCAAGGTGGTTCCGGACATGATCGTGGCTGGCTCGACCACGTGGTGCCCTCTCTGGTACTTGGTCCGGTACTGGACCGGTAGTACCGGTTGTGACCGGTACTACCGCTTGAGTATCGGTAGTACCGGTGCATTTAATGCACCAACGGGCAGATTCTCCAAGTGGTATAAATACCCCTCCACCTACCTTGGGACAAAGTGCTCGTTGCATTGAAGACTACCACCTCCATTTGAGCCACCAAATCGCCAAGATCTCTTCACTCCACCAACCGAATTCTTTGATCTTTGGAGAATCGAAGGAGGAGCCCTTGATCTACCACTTCACCAAAAGAGATCTTCATTTCCCCCTCATTCATTTGAGGGCCCCCCATTGCTCTAGTGTTTTTCATTGGAAACCCTAGTTCTAGATTTGGTTCTTACAAGCTTGTCTTTGATTGTCTTAACATCTTTCTTGTATTTGGGAGCCTCCAATTAAGTTGTGAATGTGTGCCCCGAACTTGTTGTAAACATGTCGGCTTCCACCTTGAAGGCTGCCGATATAGTGGAAGGTGAATCGATCCTGTTGGGGTGAGATTCATCGGAGAACAAGGGAGGCCTCTCGTGGTGTTGGTGGTTTTAAACCACCCCCTCTCCAAATGTAGACGTACTTCCCCTCAAAAGGAAGGAACTACGGGAAACAAATCCTTGTGTCTCCGCGTCCACCACTTTGGTTACTTCTATCCTTGACCACACTTTACTTACTTGTTCTTGCTTAGTGTTGTCTTAGCTTGTGCTTGTTTTTCATACAGGTAAATTCACCTTAGTTGCATTATATAGAGAATTTACCTTTCTTGTCAAACCTTTATTTAAAAAAGAAGAAAATTTGAAGTAGCACCTATTCACCCCCCTCTAGGTGCCCATACGATCCTTTCAATTGGTATCAGAGCCTCGGCTCTTTATTTGGGCTTTACCGCCTAAGAGTATATGGGTAGAAATGAAGGGGAAGGTGGTGGTGAGCATACCACGGTGACCATGGATGATCTCAATAACTTGGAAACAAGATTGAGCTCCACCATGGCCAACGAGATCAAACAATTGCAAAATTTAATTGAGCAAATTGTTAAAGATAAGGTAGGATCATCATCCCCTCCTCCTCAAGAAAAACTACCGCCTTCATCCAAAGAGAATGCCCCGGCATCTCACACGGATAAGGTGGTGGGGGATAATCAAGGCAACATTAACTCCTCCACAAAAAAGGTTGGTGAGAAGGGAGAGCATCATGACTCTCATGCGTGGTTCTCTCCCGACCCTCCAATTCCTCACCCTCATGTAAACAATAGAGGTGACCCACCTAAGCTTGAAGCATCTACTACTTTTGCTCAATGGCAATCTCTAATGAAAAATCATGTGGGCAGCTCTTGCATTGAACTATGGAACATCATCGAACAAGGACTCTATATTGGGGATCCAAGCAACTTTACAAGAAGAGAAGTTGTCAATAGTCAACTCAATGCCACCGCCTTGCACATGATTCAACAAGGATTGGGTACAAAGGATTACCCACACATTGAGCACCTCAGCATTGCCAAGGAAGCTTGGGATGCTCTCACGGTGTTGTTTGTTCGGAATGAGAGCATGAGGAGGAACCGGTATGATGCACTAAGCAATGAAGCTGAAGGATTCTACATGATGGAAGGTTAAAATCATGAAGACATGTACCGTAGGCTCAAGACCACCGCCACCGCTTTTAGAAATGTGGGTGCCTCACATGTGGATGATGCATGGATAAAAAGGAAATATGTGAGTGCACTCATGCCCTTTGAGCCCACCGACTTGAAGAGCCTACAAGGAAGACACAACTACCATCGCATGACCTCCAATGAAGGTATGCAAGAGATGGACTCTTTCAAGGTTGCCGCCAAGAATGCCAAAGATGACTGTGCTCGAGCCCTTGGTATGATGAATGTTGTCAACGTTGCTTTGAAGGCCAAAGTTGTGGAACATGGGGATGAAGATGATAGTGATGAAGGCCTCTCCATGAACCACCCCGATGAGGCCAAGATTTCTCATAGTCAATATATGTCCTTCTATGCAAAGAACTTTTGGAAGAACCCCGCCAAGGCCAAGATGGAAATGCAACGAAAAAGCAACCCAAATGGGAAAAGAGAAAATACCACTAGATTGAGAACTTGTTTCAATTGTGGTGACCGCTATCACTTTGTGGCGAGTTGCCCCTATGAGAAGAGAGAAGATCATGGGGGTAAGCTTGTGTTGAAGAAAACTCCCAAAGCTCCTTACAAGAAACCCTTAGTCAAGAAGAATCCCACCAACAAGAAGTCGGGCAAAATTGTTTTGATCACTCATGAAGAATTCTCCTCCTACAATGAAGATGAGGAAGAAAAAAATCTAACGCTGTGGATGCTCTAGCCACTACTTCTACTCCAACATTCTCACTCTTCGATTCTCCAAATGAGAACACTCCCATCAAGAACTTCACTTGCCTTATGGCAAGAGGAATGGAGGCATCCTCATAATCTCACTCCACTCCCTTAGCTAATGATGAAATTGATGATGAGATGTCTCTTGATGTAAAAAGGTAATTAATTGCCTTCGATGAGTTTATGACTAACTTACAAGGGGATGCTAAGATGCATTTTGGGAACATCTTAGATCAACTTTCCCACACACAAGAGCTTCTAGATGTAAGGTGTAAACTTGGGCACGAACACATGATTGAGCTCGAGGCCTTAAACAATGCTCTAGAAGAAGAACAAGAGACTAGGATGTCTCTTGAACTAAAACTTGAAGGGCTTGATGAGGCCAATGACATTATTGTTAATAGACTCATCAAAGAACGTGATAATGGTATTGCTAAATGCAAAAGGTCTAAAAAGGACAAGATTGAGTTTGGTGTGGTTCATGAAAAACTTGCCGAGGAATTTAGTTTGCTTGACAAGGCTCACAAGGCTTTGGAAAGTGAACTATTGTCACTCACAAAGTCCCATGAAACGCTTCAAACTCAATTGGCCAATATTCCTTCACCTAGTAACTTAATTCCATCTACTAGTACAACTATTCTTGAAGAAAATTCTAGGTTGAAGGGGGAGCTAGCCAAGGCCACATTTCCACAAGGCAACAAGTCCATTGATGATCTTTTGAGTAAGCAAAGGCCTAGTGGTGAGAAAGGGGGCATTGGTTTTGTCTCAAAGACCAAGAAGAAGAACAACAAGAAGAAGGCCAAGCCCGCACAAGAGAAAAACAAGGTCATTGTGGATAGTAAGACCACAAGTGGTAAAACTATGTCTCATGATGACTTTGCGGGAAGTTCTAACCCTCACTATATTCTAATGTGTGATTATTATGGTGATGTGTATGCACAATATGTTGGCCCATATGATGGTTATATTGCTTGGTCTATTTGGGTACCCAAGACCCTTGTCGCTAACAAAAGAGGACCCATTGAAAAATGGGTACCTAAAAATTAGCTTGATCTTTTGTAGACATATGCTTCGGAGGGTCATGCTTGTCACATCCCAAGATTTTCCAAATATTATAATGTGAAAATAAATGAATAAAATAAAACTTTGTTGATTTTCAGGTGAGAAGAAACTTTTGAATTTATTTGAAAAACCTTCAAACCTATTTTGATAAAGATAAAATCCTAAAGGGGTTTAAAAGATAAACATTTAATAAAGGAAAATAAAAATATTTAAAATTACTATTTTGGATCTTTTAATAAAAGGATTTGGTTTTCAAAAGAAAAGGTGGGTTTATAAATAAAGATTATTTTATAGAGCCAAATTAAACCTTGGCCAAGCTTTTTGAAATAAAATGTTTTGTTTTGATAAAAATAGTAAAGGTTTATTAAATAAAATAATAAGGATTTAATATCCAGTTTATTAAAAATAAAAGGTTTTACTATTTTAAAGAAACACTAAAACTTATTTATTTATTTTAAATAAGTTTTCTAAAGTATTACTTAAATATTCAAAATAAAACCTACTGATTTGGTTTTGAAAATATTTAGTTTTCAAATGGAGATTTTAAATAAATCAAATTCTATTTTGTTTATTAAACAAGGTCTATTTATTTATGGACCCAAAAATAAAATTATTTTTTATTTTGGACTTTGGTTTATGTGTTAAACAGAACCAAATTCAAATGAAAAGTATGGTGATTGCTTGAATTGTTTTGTTTGTTCGAATTGTTGTTTGATTTTCAAAACAGAAAATGTCGGAAAAAGGAAAAACAAATTGAAAGAAAAATAAGAATTGACTCCCAACGCCAAGCCCAACAAGACCCAATCCAGCCCACCTACTCTCTCCACAAACGTTTTTCCACAGAGCAACCGTGGACCTCTTTTCCCTCTCACTCCCTCGCTGACGCCCGGACCCCACACAGCCAGACCACCTCCTTCCTCCTCGCGACGACCACGCCGGCCATTTCCTGCCGTTGATGCCGCAGCAGAATTCATAATGCCGCAGTGATTCCGCTCAGCAATCTCGCCCTCTTAGCGCCCACTCTCTCTCTCTCCATTTCCTCAAGCTCCTCCCTCTCGCCTCAGTGCCTGAATCGAACTTCGCCTCTCACCGCTCCGACCACCGTCTCCTGACCAATTCGCCGAGCCTCGCCACCCTGCCTCCCCAAGCACACGAGAACATTCCCCACTTCCAGACGCCTTATGCATGCCCTCCGTTCGACGGCACCCCGTAACGCGTCACCTTGACAAGCTCTAAGCGCCTCGTCTGTCTTCCACTCCGGCTGAACCCCCTGTAAACTCCGTCCCCACTCCTCGATGATGCTTCCACACTCGCCACGTCCTACTACATCTGACCATGCCCTTGTCCGCCTTAGGGCGATCTGCGGCGTGCCTCGACAAAACAACCAGAACGCGACGACGTTCCCCACTCCGGCGGCGATTACTCCCTGACAGGCGCCCTTGACCCAAGAAGACCACGTTGAGCTTCCCCCATATTCTGCGATCTCGGTGAGCATATTCTTTTCTCCTCCTGCTTCGTAGCACGACTCACTGTCGCCGACCGTGCCCGCCGCTGCCAGTGCCGCCAGTTCTTTGTTGAGCTGCTGCGGATAGTAGGATCTAGATAGGACGCACACGATAGAAGCTAAGCGAAGCGGTAGTAGCATCCTGCGCCGTGCGATCTGTTCAGATCCAACGCCCATAGAGGCGATCCAACCCGAACCGGTGTCGACCAATAGGAACGCACTGCGTGGCTAGATTCGATTTAAAAACAGATTTGACAACAGATTTGTTATGCAAATTGAAACCTTTGTAACTTTTGATCCACACGTCCAAAAATTACAAACTTTATATCATTGGAATCAGTGGAACAAGCCCTAGCCAACCATGCAATTTGTTTAGTAAATAGTACCAGTTAGATTGTTTGTTTTTGCAGAAACAATTGTATGTTTGTTTAGATTAGAAAAATTGTTCAAAATGTTTTAGGATAAAACCTTTGCAAATTAGTTTGTGGTGAACTTATTGACCCTAGGAACCAACCCAAAGTTTTGAAAATTGATTTGTTATAGTTTAGGATGGATCAATTGGTTTAGCCCATTTCTAGGCTAATAAAATTAATGGTTTTGTTATGACAATGTTTTTGGAATATAGACTTTGGTAAAATGATTTGGATCAAACCTACTAAAAACACCAAGTTTTGAGAAACAACAACTTATTTAGTGAACAAACTTAAGGTTGTTGCTTTGATAAAATATTTTCCACCACATAAAATAATGTTTAGATTTAAAAATGGTTTATGGACAAAACCCTTTTGCAAATGACTTTGCCACTTTGGAAAATGACCACCTTGAACCATACAAAGTTTAGAAACCTAGTGGAGAGATCCCATTGTTTTGTGTGTGAAATTGTTTGATTGATTATTGGTTTGGAATGCTAGTTGATATTGTGTTTGATTGATTGATTGTAGTGAAGTTAGAAAAGTGTGAGACTAGCAAGATCAAGGAGTGAACCAACATTCCCTACCAAAAGAAAGGCAAGTGACACTATCATCTAAAGTCCTACTATTTTCATTATACTTAGTGGATTTTGAAACATGCATGAAAAGAATTTTATACTTATGCTATGCTAATCCTAAAGGATACCTTATACATTCCTTAGAGAAACATTGTAGTTGTTACATGCTTAGCCATGCTATATTTTGAAAAGAGACACATGTTGAGATTTTATGAAGTTGAGAAAAGGACTTGTGATTTTATATAATAAAACAAGGACTCAATGAACCACCTGGGTGGACAAGGACTTTGAGTTTTGGAGAAGGTGGCAACAAAAGGAACCATGTCTATGGCAATCTCTTTGTGTTGTGCTCCAAAGTAAAACCACCCAGGAAACTTAGAGATTGGACATGTTTCTCCAATTGTGGCTATCGTGTACAACCACATGCTATTTATGGCTCTGGCTTAGTCAACTACATTGGGAAGACCCATGCATTGTCTTGATTCTTGGACATGAGGACCTGAATCCTACATGGGTACAAGACAAGCTAGCAATGGTGTATGGAGGACCCTCGAAAGACTTCACATTCTCAATCTGCCAATACTCCATCTTGGTGAGCACTAATCCAGGTGGCCACTGGTGGCAACAAGATGGGATTGTGACATGTGGGTAAAGTGTACTACTTCAAGATAATAAAATCTAAGTACTTAGCCGTGTCCCCGGTTATATGGACAATACTGAGCAACTAAAGTTTGAAGCTATGGGAAATCTCGACATTCTAATTTCTAAAAGAAAACTTTTAAGACTTGATGCACGGGTACCAAGGAGCTCAAGAGATTTTGATAAAGCTTGATGCACTTGGGGTTACCAAGGAGCTCAAGAGATTTTGATAAAACTTGTTGCACTTGGGGTTACCAAGGAGCTCAAGGGATTTTTGACAAGGACTTGAACACTTGGGAATTTACCAACGAGTTCAAGGGATTTTGAAAAGAAGATTTGACAAAGGACCAAAACCATTTTGAAAAGGTAGGATAAATTTTGCTTCTGCAAATGAGCCTTAAACCCTACTTAGCCAAAATGCATGTAATGATAGGATCCACTTATATTCAACTTAGTAGTGAAACTTGCCAATACAATTCAAATGTATTGACCCTTTGTGGCTGTAACTTGTAATGTTGCAGGTTTGATTGATTTTAGTGAAGATTGATTGATTAGGATTTCAAAGTCTACAACCAACATATCTGCCTATGGCACTTTGAAGATGAAGGACCCCATGCTTATAGTTATTCCGCTGCAATGTAATGTAATAGCCAATGAGCTATGTAAGATGTAATAAAATTTAAGTTTTTCCTGGTTATAAAGTTGATTATGACCTTTGTTTCTTGATATTACATCTTAACGCGTGGATGCTAGCTATTGATCTAGGGACTACAAGGAAAGCCCTACCACATAATAGGTCATAGCATAGCGATAGTATCATCCTACACATGCATCTACAAAATACACGACAATGCATTGAAAATAGTAGGACGATATTATGAACAAAATAGCATCTACTTGCCTTGATTGAAGCGGTCGGAGGAACAATCCAAACACGAGCAAGGGTTGCACTCTACACAATCTACCGCGACACAATTGCATTCATAAACAAACAATTTACAAACATATGCAACAAAGATGATGCATGAATGCAAGAGCGGCAAGTGAATTGGTGCTACAGCTGCACCACATAATACTAATACATACTACCGAATACATGCATGAAAAATAGATTTGGTGCTAGGAAAACTATTAACCAAAAGTAGAGATCTCTACTAGAGCTAGAACTTAAATAATTCACGGGTAGTATACTGTTTTTAAAATCCTGGAAAAATTCTACCGCATAGGCATCGCTGATAAGAAACAGTACCAATTGGAATTACTCAAAAAGGAGTTATAAAACTTCCCGAGTAATTAAAACACTACAGAAAGCCATTAGACAAATACTGCAGAAGTTTTACTGTAAGCCTATCTTTTAATTCACGATGAGATTCCCTCGTTCATACGAGTTCAGGGACATATCATAACGATTTTCGAGCTACAATTTATTGCTCGAAAATGCCACTAACTAGTTTGATTAAACTATACTAAACCCGGGATAAAAAGTCTGAAACAAAGGTACAACAAGATTCTACACGACTCACTGAACTCGTGCATATTTTATTTGCAAATTTTGGCCAAGCGGTTTAATTTCTACGCAATTTACAAGATTCTACCGAAATCTGTCAACTAATAGGATTAACGAAATTGACCCAGTCATCATGATCTGTTTGGTTGAAGTGGTTTGGCCACCGATCAAGGCGTGGCCGTCGACCAATGTCTGGGGCCTCGACTAGTCAACGTCTCGAGTGCTGATGCCAGTCAACGACGATCTAAGCCGCTGATCTGAGATCGGCGGTGGCTGTCTTACCGAAGCGGACGGCGAATCGAACTCCGCGACTCCGGACGGCGGCGGCGACGGTCGGTTCGGCGGCGTGGTTCTACCAGACGTACACACACGGTCAACTTCGGCTCGAATAATAAACGCAGACGCGTCGTGGCGATCTGCAGGGCGCAGTTGGCGGCGGCGGATGGAGACGCGGAGCACGGGAACGGAAAGAGGGCGGCGAGACGAACCCGACAACAGACGCAGCGATGGCCGATGACGACCGGAGGCGGCGGCGACGGCGGACGTGCTCGCGCCTGGGAGCGCGCACGCAGGGAGATGGCGGCGGCGGGGTTGGGTCGCGTGCACGGGAACCGAGGCCAGGGGTGGGGCCCTCCTTAAAAAGTCCTCGCGTGCAGAAAAAGAAAAAAAAAACCTGAACCGAATCGGTCCGCAGTTGACTCCGTTTGAAATCTGTCCCGGATTTTCGGACCGTTTTCGGCGGTTTACTAAAACGTCCGAATCTTTTGCATACGAACTCCGATTTGGCGATTTTCGCGCCTACGGGTTCAGATCGCCGAGGGAACAACCTTCAGTCGAAGTTTGTGCGAAAACTCGAACCTACAGAGGTGGTTGTTGCAAGTCCTCAAAGCTCCCTTGAGAACCTCGAGAAGTAGAAGCGGGTTTTGCAAATAGCGTTCCGATCCTCTCTACTGACGGTAATGCATGGAAAGATATGATGCGATGCAATGAATGATATGCAAGACCAAATCTAAAATTTGGGATGTGACAAGACTAACCCTTAAGATGAATCTGGCCCTCGAGATTGGGCATGCTAACAAATAGGTGTGGGTAGTCCTCTCGGATGTCATCTTCACGCCTCCCAAGTGGCTTCCTCTTGATTGTGGTGGCTCCACTGCACCTTGCAAAACTTGATTGTCTTGATGCAGGTAGTCCTTCTGCTGTCGAGAATCTTGACCGGTTTCTCCTCATAGGTCAAATCATTCTCAAGCTGAACCTCCTCTAGCAGTGCAGTGTCTCTCAATGGTGTATCCACCATCTCCGGATGGCACTTCTTCAGCTAGGATCGTGGAACACGTTGTGAGCAGCAGTGAGCCTCCGCAACTCCAACTGATAGGCAACTTCTCCTTTGCGTGCTAAGACCCGACACGGTCCAATAAATCGAGGTGCAGCCACCCTTAATACCAAATCTCTTGATTCCTCGAGTGGCGATACTGAGGTATGCTCTATCACCTATCTCATACACCACTTCCTTGCGCTTGGCGTCAGAGCTCTTCTGCCTTTGATTGTGCTACCTTCATGGTCTCTAATCAAGGCGACTTTCTCCTCGGCGTCCTTGATCAAGTCAGGTCCAAACAATCGACGTTCTCCTACTCCATCCCATAGCAATGGTGTTCGCACTGCTTCCCATACAACACATCGAACGGTGGCGTCTTGATGTTGGTTTGATAGCTGTTGTTGTATGAAAACTCCGCATACGGTAAATTTTCATCCCAACTAGAACCATGAGCCAAGGCGCAAGCTCTTAGCATGTTCTCCAAAATCTGATTCACCCTCAGTGCATCCATCCGCTATGGGTGAAGCTGTGCTAAACTCAATCTAGTACCAAGTGACTCGTGCAAATTGGCGCCAAGTGTGAGGTAAATTGGGTGCCTCTATCGACACGATACTCTTGGGAACTCCATGTAGGCACACAATCTTGTCCATGTAAATCTTGGCCAACCTTGCACTTGTATAGGTCTTCCTTCACTGGTATAAAGTGGGCTACCTTGGTCAAATGATCACTACCCAAATAGAGTCATATCCAGACCTGGTCTGGCGATCCTGTGATAAAGTCCATTCCCACTCTATCCCATTTCCAATCCGCACAAAGGCTGTAGCAGTCCTGCTGGTTTCTGGTGTTCCGCCTTCACTCGGCTACATACATCACATAGGGCAATATGCTTGGCGATATCTCCCTTCATGTTGTTCCACCAGAATCTGTCCTTTAGATCCATATACATCTTCGTATTGCCCGGATGTATGGAATACGGCGAGTCATGAGCTTCCTGCATAATCAACTTCCTTAACTCCGGATCGTTGGGCACACACAAACGATCTCCATACCACAAGGTACCTTGCTCATCCTCGTGGAATTCCCTTGCTCGACCTTCCTTCATCTTTTCCTTAACTTCATCTATCTCTTTGTCTCCCACTTGAGCCTTCCTGATTCTGTCCTGAAGCGTTGGTTGGACTTCCAATGTAGCCAAATATCCTTCAGATACTACCTCCATTCTAAGGTCCTTGAATTGCTTGCACAAATCCTCAGGCAATTCACCAATTGTCAATCCATTGGCATAAACCTTTCGGCTCAGAGCATCTGCTACTACATTGGCCTTTCCTGGGTGGTATTGTAGATTCATATCATAGTCCTTGATAAGTTCCAACCATCTCCTTTGTCTCATGTTCAGCTCCTTCTGTGTAAATATGTATTTCAGGCTCTTGTGGTCGGTGTACACATCACAGTGTTTTCCCATTAAGTAATGCCTCCATACCTTGAGCGCATGAACCACTGACGCTAACTCCAAGTCATGGGTGGGGTAATTCCGCTCATGGTGCTTGAGTTGTCGCGAGGCATAAGACACTACTCTCCCATCTTGCATCAGCACACTCCCAAGTCCCTGTCGAGAAGCATCACAGTACACTTGGAAATCCTTCTGAAGATCTGGTAAACACAGAACAGGCGCAGTCACTAGTCGACGCTTCAGTTCCTGAAAGCTAGCTTCACACACATCCGTCCATTCAAACTTCCTCTCCTTCTTCAGAAGTTCAGTCATCGGCTTTGCAATCTTGGAAAAGTTTTCAATGAACCTCCTATAATATCCAGCAAGTCCCAGAAAGCTTCGAATCTCTCCCGCATTCTTGGGTGCTTCCCACTCAGTTACTGCAGTCACTTTGCTTGGATCAACAGCGACTCCTTCTCCTGACACTACGTGTCCAAGAAACCCAACGGTGTTAAGCCAGAATTCACACTTGCTGAATTTGGCATACAGCTGGTGTTCCCTCAGTTTCTCCATAATCAGTCGCAGATGTTTCTCATGCTCAGCATCATCCTTGGAATATATCATTATGTCATCAATAAACACCACTACGAACTTGTCCAAGTACTCCATAAATACCTTGTTCATCATGGTCATGAAATATGCGGGCATTCGTTAGTCCAAATGACATAGCATATACTCGTATAAACCATACCTAGTGGTGAAGGCGGTTTTGGTACATCCTCCTTCCGGATCTTCAATTGAAAGTAGCTGATCGCAGATCAATCTTCTTGAACACCTTTGCTCCTTCCGATTGATCAAACAAATCATTTATGTTCGGCAGAGGGTACTTGTTCTTGGCGGTTACCTCATTTAGCGGCGATAGTCCACCACTAATCTCTTGTCTTTGTCTTTCTTCTCCACAAATGAGCAGTGCACCCCATGACGACGCACTAGGCTGAATGAATCCCTTTTCCAGCTGCTCTTTCAACTGTTTCTTCAATTCCCTCAGCTCATCCACATCCATCTTATATGGTTTATTTGCTATTGGTCCTGTTCACGCATCAGTCGATAAGAAACTCTACTTCCACATCAGTGGCATTCTGGCAGTTCTTCCGAAACACGCTGGGTAATCCCTAATCAGCACAAGATCCATGCTAACCCCTTAAGAGAATTCAACTTACACCTTCACGGTTGTGTGACTTGAATCTAATCCTCTTACCATCCGGTTTTGAGGAAACAGTCTGTGCACAATCTATGTGTCCCCATGCATAGACATCCAATCCATACCGAATGACATCTAATCCTGTGATTCCAACACTACCAAATGTGCAATGAAGTTGTGTGTTCCAATCCTCACAGATTAAGTTGCGGCATCCACTAGCTATCATATCTCCTCTGGTGAACTCACTCTAAAAGACCTCTTCATAGACTCGAGGTAACTTATACTTATCCACAAATGCTCTTGATATGAATGAATGCGATGCACCAAGATCGAAAAGTATAAGTGCAGGTAAGTATTGATTGGAAACTTACCAATCACAAGGTCGCTCGTCGAATCTCCTCCACATTCATGTAGTTCCTCGTGGCCTTCTCATTGTTGGTTGGCTTCAGTCCTTTCCTCTCCGGACAATTGTCGACGATAGTGTCCCATACGCTTACACTTGAAGCATGTCACCTCACCTGCATCCTTCTTCACAAAATTGCGATCACGGTTGCGGTCATGTCCACCGTGTCCTCCAGTGGTGAGAGTGTCCTCCTTGTGGCTATGGTGACTCGCTCCTATGGTTGTCATGACGATGCCCATCGCCTCCATGGTGGTGGCGGTCATGGCTCCCATGGTCACTTCCTCCATGCTTGGAGTATCCATCATATGAAGTGCGAGACTTGTGATGTGAACCAGAGTGGTGATTGTTGTTCTTTCTCTTGCGGCTTTCCACTTGCTTGTGCTTCCCTTCCAAGATTCTGGCCTTGTCCATGAGCTCCTGGAAAGTGGGGCAATAAACCACCAGTAGCTGCACTGAAAGCTCATCACTGAGGCCATCCAGAAATCTCTCCCTCCTTTTTGCATCAGTGTCAACATCCTCAGGTGCATAACGGGACAAATTATTGAACTCCTCAATATACTCAGCCACGGTGCGATTGGTTTGGCGCAAGTTGCGGAACTCTTTCCTCTTCAGGCTCAGAACTCCTGAAGACACGTGGTCGGTCCTGAAACCTTCCTCAAACATTGCCCAAGTCACAGTATTCAGAGGGTGGGTGATCTGAAATGTGTCCCACCAAGAAGCGGCTGGTCCCTCCAGTAGGTGAGCGGCAAACCTCACCTTATCAGCATCAGTGCATCCAACAGTTACCAGATCCTTGTTGACTGAACGCAACCAGTCGAGAGCAACCATTGGTTAGATTGCGAAAGAGAACTTAGCTGGCCTTAACCTCAGAAATCTGGTGAGAGCATCTCCACGAGGCTGATTGTTTCGATGTTGTTGTTCGATTCGCCATGAACTGGGTCATCACTTGGGTCAGCTGCCTGAGCTGCCATGAGCTGCTCCAACTCAGTGGGTTGGCGGCGGGGGGGCATCTGCGGTTCAGCACAGGTAAGAGGTAAGTTTAGAAAGAATCAACTACGGTAATAGGATTCTACCCATGCATATGGTCAAGCAACAACAAACAATAGCAGACAATCACAAGCAAGCAACACATCAACAAACAAGCGGTCCAGCAACATCCCAGGTGTTATCCTAGCAGTATATAACTACTGAAATAGTTTTACAAGAGTTGGCAATGGTTAACTAAACAGTTGAGCATCAAAACGACAAAACAGCAATTCTGACAGAACAGTTCTGCTGTGTTCGCGAATTTTTCCGCCTGACTTAAACTCGTCAGAAAATTAAGCCAATTTTTGTGCATATAGAACAAGAAGTTCCACATCAGCCCAACTTTTTTCAGATTTTTCCGAGTTACCAGAAAATATGAAAATCATGCAATACTGCTGTATCAGCAGAAAACTGCAGCGAAAACAACACAGATAGTAACCAAATTGCCATAACTCTTTCATATAATTTTGCACAAATAATTCCTGGAATATTGGAGTACACAAATAAGCATCTAAATACTCTTACACTAACACGAACTAAGTATCACAACGATCGAGAATAATCCTAACGATTTCGCCTAACGAGGACTAATTGGTGGACTTCTATCTATTGCTTGAAGAGTTTGAGGTAGGCCCTTGCGGTCATGCGTTGGCGCTTCGGCTCGCGGTACAACCATGGCGGCGGAGTGTACACGTCTCCTGAACCATCACTTGAAACGTCAAACTCCACCTCTTCTGGATCCTCCTCTTCTTCATCCTCATTTGCAAGCGCAATGACTTCATCTCCTCCACCATCATCGCTCCATCATCATCATCCTCGTCCTCATCATCATCATCTCCATGTCATCATCATCCCCATTGTTGCCATCATCTCCATTGTCATCATCGAGGGTGGATTCAGCTGTGCTTGGAGAGCGCAACTGGGCTGTCATAGCTTCAATAGTTTGATCCCTTTCTGGATTGTCCCTTGCGATTCTTTGTATGTTCCGGTGTTCTCTGCACAGTACCATGAAGATGTGCTATGGTTGCATCTCTGGCTATCAGGGCATTCTCCAGAACTCCCACAGCTTCATGCAAAGTGTCAATCTCCTGTCCTTGGACCACCATACCATTGCTAGTAAAATCTGCAATCTCCTTTATCATCCTCACCTTCTACTGCTAGAGCTCCATTCTCCTTTCCATGTCCTCTATGTGCCTCGGCCGGGCGGCATGTTGTTCCTGTGCCTGGGTAACCACAATGTTCCCATCTTCATCACGCCTTCCATAGTCACGGTAGGGTGAATACGCCGGTAGTAGGTGTCGGACTTGATGGCCTTTGAGACAGGGCTTCATGTATGGCCAAGTTGATTCCAAGTCCCCAGTTGATGTCTTGGTGTAGATCAAGTGCACGGGTTTGGCAAGGCGGCATCTCTGAATATGAAGGTAGTGATCTCCCATGCATCCTCTCCATATCCATAGGTGTCAGCCTTCTTCCTTGAACATGGGCGTGGCAATCCCAATGAGCTGAGAGCTGAGCTAACTGCCTTGCAAAGGGCCTTGGTGACTCCATGGTGGCATACTTAGTCCTGACTTCTCCCATCTATCAAGTAAAAGAGGAAAGTGTAAGAATAGCATATGGTAAGAATTTACGAGGGTGAAAGGCATAAGATGAAAGATAGAGTTAATATAGGCTTTAATAAATCTATGGCTTCCTAATCCAATTCTAGGTCACGATCCTACAGTCGACACACGGCTCGATACCATCCTGTGACACCCGGTTCTGAAAGACCGTGGCCTCTATGTGACATGCCAATCCCTGGATCGGTTCATTGGCCCACAATAGAGTAAGATAGATAACATAGCAAAATATCCGTATCATAGATAACGAAGATCCAGTACCATTATTACAATAAAAGCAGCACAAAGCTAGCTCAAATTATTCAGGTAGCAACATAAACGAGATAAATCCTCCATTATTCAAATTGCCCACAAGTGAACAAGTGCCGAGTGGAGTACCGTGGCCTATAACGATCAATCAGAATCGGAATAACCTGCAGCATAAAACGCAACAGCCCCGAAGGGTCAATACATGGAATGTATGGCAAGTAGAGCTAGTAAATGGAGACAATAGTACTAACATCTACATGCATATTTGTCAAGTGGAGCTGTGTCTGGCTTGCATTTGCAAATAACTTTGTCCTACTTTCATAAACAGTTTTTGATTTTTCTTTGAAAAGATCCCAATTAAGTTATCCCAACAACATTAAAACAATTATGAAATTAGAATGAGCGAGAAATATGTCATGGAATCAATATCTAGCAACTCAGTTGTCCATAACCGGGGGCACGGCTAATCGATTAGATTATACACTCTGCAGAGGTTAGTACACTTTACCCATGTGACTTGGCCAGCCCAGCTCGTACCATCACTCTCATTTTGGGTGATGATAGGGAGAAGACCAAGAAGAGACTGTTCGGGAAGTAGCTCCTCAATCCTGACGCGCACCGGTCCAACCTACCAAAATTCTACATCTCTGGATACGCGGGTTCGAGTTACCACAACCTACTAAGTCCAACCAACCGCCCATTTCATTATTGGCACATGGTTGTATACGTAAGATACACAATAAAGAAGCCAATCATTCTCTCTTGATACCTGGGTGCCTTTCCGCAATGAAACCACCAAAATTATCAATACCATCACACCGGAGGATTCATTGATTAAGTTGTTTTAGTTTTCACAAACCAATACTTTGAGAAAACAAGTATCAATGATGTAACCCAGCCCTCGTTCAACATAGCATGGCTAAGCACATCTACAACGGTGGTTCATCTACAAGGAAAGCCCTACCACATAATAGGTCATAGCATAGCGATAGTATCATCCTACACATGCATCTACAAAATACACGACAATGCATTGAAAATAGTAGGACGATATTATGAACAAAATAGCATCTACTTGCCTTGATTGAAGCGGCCGGAGGAACAATCCAAACACGAGCAAGGGTTGCACTCCACACAATCTACACGACACAATTGCATTCATAAACAAACAATTCACAAACATATGCAACAAAGATGATGCATGAATGCAAGAACGGCAAGTGAATTGGTGCTACAGCTGCACCACATAATACTAATACATATTACTACCGAATACATGCATGAAAAATAGATTTGGCGCTAGGAAAACTATTAACCAAAAGTAGAGATCTCTACTAGAGCTAGAACTTAAATAATTCACTACGGTAGTATACTGTTTTAAAATCCTGGAAAATTCTACCGCATAGGCATCGCTGATAAGAAACAGTACCAATTGGAATTACTCAAAAAGGAGTTATAAAACTTCCCGAGTAATTAAAACACTGCAGAAAGCCATTAGACAAATACTGCAGAAGTTTTTACTGTAAGTCTATCTTTTAAATTCACGATGAGATTCCCCTCGTTCATACGAGTTCAGGGACATATCATACGCGATTTTCGGAGCTACGAAACTTTTACTATGAATTTATTACTCCGAAAAGGCCACTAACTAGTTTGATTAAACTGTACTAAACCTGACAGTAAAAGTCTGAAACAAAGGTACAGCGAGATTCTACACGACTCACTGAACTCGTGCATATTTTATTTGCAAATTTTGGCCAAGCGGTTTAATTTCTACGCACTTTACAAGATTCTACCGAAATCTGTCAACTAATAGGATTAACGAAATTGACCCGATCAGCGTATGTTGACTGGTCAACTGTCTCGATGACTGACGCTAAGCGGGCGTCGACCAGTCAACGTCTGGGGCCTCTGACTAGTCAGCGTCTGAGTGCTGACCAGTCAGCGAGCGATCTAAGCCGTGATCCGAGATCCGACGGTGGCTGTCTTCTACCGGATACGGACGGCGAATCGAACTCCGCGAGCTCGACGGACGGCGGCGTCGGTTCGGCGGCGTGGTTCCACTGCGTACACACACGGTCAACTACGGCTCCCGGAATAATAAGCAGCGTGCAGCGTCTGCTTGGCGATCTCGGCGGCCGTTGGCGGCAGCGGATGGAGACGCGAGCACGAACGGAAAGAGGGCGGCGAGGCGAACCCGGCAGCGAGCGGCGATGGCCGCGATGACGAGCGGCGGCGGCGGCGCGGCGGCGGCGACGGCGATGCTTTCGCGCGCTGAGCGCAGCGAGAGATGGCGGCGGCGGGGTTGGGTCGCGTGCACGGGAACCAAGGCCAGGGGTGGGGCCCTCCTTAAAAAGTCCCTCGCGCGCAGAAAAAAAAAGAAAAGAAAAAAAAACCTGAACTGAATCGGTACGCAGTTGGACTCCGTTTCGGAAATCGGTCCGGATTTTCGGACCGTTTTCCGTCGGTTTACTAAAACGTCCGAGTCTTTTGCATACGAACTCCGATTTGAGCGATTTTCGCGCCTACGGGTTCGTATCGTCGAGGGTAACAACCTTCAGTCGAAGTTTGTGCGAAAACTCGAACCTACAGACGTGGTTGTTGTAAGTCCCTCTGAAGCTCCCCGTAGGAACCTCGAAGCGAAGTAGAGACGGGGTTTTGCAAATAGCGTTCCATCGATCCTCTCTCTACTCGCGGTAATGCATGGAAAGATATGATGCGATGCAATGAACGATATGCAAGACCAAATCTCAAAGTTGGGATGTGACATTTTCACAGACCACATATCGAATCACCAGTGTCATTCCATGTCTGTTCTTTTGACAGACCACATATGGATCCACCAGTGTCATTGCATGTGTGTTCTTTTCACAGACCACATATGGATCCACCAGTGTCATTTCATGTGTGTTCTTTTTACATACCACATATGGATCCACCATTTTCATTGCATGTGTGTTCTTTTCACATACGACATATGGATCCACCAGTGTCATTGCATGTGTGTTCTTTTCACAGACCACATATGGATCCACCAGTGTCATTGCATGTGAGTTCTTTTCACATACCAGATATGGATCCACCAGTGTCATTACATGTGTGTTCTTTTCATAGACCACCTATGGATCCACCAGTGTCATTGCATGTGTTCTTTTCAATGACCATGTATGGATCTACTAGAGTCATTGAAATGTGTTCTTTTTCACACCACACATGAAACCACCATTGTCATTGCGTGTGTTCTTTTCATAGACCATACATGGATCCACCATTGGCATTGCACGTGTGTTCTTTTCATAGACCATACATGGATCCACCATTGTCATTGCATGTGTGTTCTTTTCACGGACCACATATGGATCCACTAGTGTCATTGCATGTGTTTTCTTTCCATTAACCACAACTAGAGTCATTGCATGTGTGTTCTTTTCACAAACCACATATGGAACCACCATTGCCATTGCATGTATGTTCTTTTCACAGACCACATATGGAACCACCATTACCATTGCATGTGTGTTCTTTTCACAAACCACATATGGATCAACCAGTGTCATTGCATGTGTGTTCGTTTCACAGACCACATATGGATCCACCATTTTCATTGCATGTGTGTTCTTTTTACAGACCACATATGGATCCACCAGTGTAATTGCATGTGTGTTCTTTTCACAGACCACATGTGGATCCACCAGTGTCATTGCATGTTTGTTCTTTTCACTGACCACATATGGATCCACCATTTTCATTGCATGCGTGTTCTTTTCACATACCACATATGGATCCACCATTTTCATTGCATGTGTGTTCTTTTCACATACCACATATGGATCCACCAGTGTCATTGCATGTGTGTTCTTTTCACAGACCACATATCGATCCACCATTTTCATTGCATGTGTGTTCTTTTCATATCCCACATATGGATCCACTAGTGCCATTGCATGTGTGTTCTTTTCATTAACCACAACTAGAGTCATTTCATGTGTGTTCTTTTCACAAACCACAAATGGAACCACCATTGGCATTGCATGTATGTTCTTTTCATAGACCACATATCGAACCACCAGTGCGATTGCATGTGTGTTCTTTTCACAAACCACATATGGATCCACCAGTGTCATTGCATGTGTGTTATTTTCACAGACCATATATGGATCCACTAGTATCATTGCATGTGTGTTCTTTTCACAGACCACATATGGATCCACCAGTGTCATTGCATGTGTGTTCTTTTCACAAACCACATATGCAACCACCAGTTTCATTGCATGTGTGTTCTTTTCACAGACCACATATGGATCCACCAGTGTCATTGCATGTGTGTTCTTTTCATAGACCACATATGATCCACCAGTGTCATTGCATGTGTGTTCTTTTCACATACCACATATGGATCCGCCAGTGTCATGTGTGTTCGTTTCACAGACCACATATGGATCCACCATTTTCACTGCATGTGTGATCTTTTCACAGACCACATATGGATCCACCAGTGTCATTGCATGTGTGTTCTTTTCACAGACCACATATGGATCCACCAGTGTCATTGCATGTTTGTTCTTTTCACTAACCACATATGGATCCACCGGTGTCATTTCATGTGTGTTCTTTTGACATACCACATATGGATCCACCATTTTCATTGCATGTGTGTTCTTTTCACATACCACATATGAATCCACCAGTGTCATTGCATGTGTGTTCTTTTCACAGACCACATATGGATCCACCAGTGTCATTGCATGTGTGTTCTTTTCACATACCACATATGGATCCACCAGTGTCATTGCATGTGTGTTCTTTTCATAGACCACATATGGATTCACAGTGTTATGCATGTGTGCTCTTCTCAGACCACATATGGATCCACCAGTGTCATTGCATGTGTGTTCTTTTCAATGACCAAGTATGGATCAACAAGAGTCGTTGAAATGCGTGTTCTTTTCACAGACCACAACTAGAGTCATTGCATGCTGTTCTTTTCACAAACCACATGAAACCACCATTGTCATTGCATGTGTATTCTTTTCATAGACCACATATGGATCCGCCATTGTCATTTCGTGTGTTCTTTTCACGGACCACGTGGATCCACTGAGTCATTGCATGTGTGTTCTTTTCATTAACCACTAGTCATTGCATGTGTGTTCTTTTCACACAACAAATATGGAACCAACATTGTAATTGCATTTATGTTCTTTTCACAGACCACATATGGAACCACCATTGCCATTGCATGTTTGGTCTTTTCACAAACCACATATCGATCCACCAGTGTCATTGCATGTGTGTTCTTTTCACATACCACGTATGGATCCACCAGTGTCATTGCATGTGTGTTCTTTTCACATACCACATATGAATCCACCAGTGTCATTGCATGTGTGTTCTTCTCACATACCACATATGGATCCACTATTTTCATTGCATGTGTGTTCTTTTCACATACCACATATGGATCCATCAGTGTCATTGCATGTGTGTTCTTTTCAAAGACCACATATGGATCCACCAGTGTCATTGCATGTCTGTTATTTTCACAAACCACATACGGATCCACAAGAATCATTTCATGTGTGTTCTTTTCACAGACCATATATGGATCCACTAGTATCATTGCATGTGTGTTCTTTTCACAGACCACATATGGATCCACCAGTGTCATTGCATGTGTGTTCTTTTCACAGACCACACATGGATCCACCAGTGTCATTGCATGTTTGTTCTATTCACAAACCACATATGGATCCACCAGAATCATTTCATGTGTGTTCTTTTCACAGACCATACATGGATCCACTAGTATCATTGCATGTGAGTTCTTTTCACAGTCCACATATGGATCCACCAGTGTCATTGCATGTGTGTTCTTTTCACAGACCACATATGGATCCACAGTGTCATTGCATGTGTGTTCTTTTCACAGACAAATATTGATCCACCAGTGTCATTGCATGTCTGTTCTATTCATAAACCACATATAGATCCACCAGAATCATTTCATGTGTGTTCTTTTCACAGACCATACATGGATCCACTAGTATCATTGCATGTGTGTTCTTTTCACAGACCACATATGGATCCACCAGTTTCATTGCATGTGTGTTCTTTTCACAAACCACATATGGATCCACCAGTTTCATTGCATGTGTGTTCTTTTCACAAACCACATATGGAACCACCATTTTCATTGCATGTATTCTTTTCACAGACCACATATGGATCCACCCGTGTAATTGCATGTGTGTTCTTTTCACAGACCACATATGGATGCACAAGTGTCATTGCATGTGTGTTCTTTTCAATGACCATGTATGGATCTACTAGAGTCATTGAAATGCGTTTTCTTTTCACAGACCACAACTAGACTCATTGCATGCTTGTTCTTTTCACAAACCATACATGAAACCACCATTGTCATTGCATGTGTATTCTTTTCATAGACCACATATGGATCCGCCATTGTCATTTCATGTGTGTTCTTTTCACGGACCACATATGGATCCACTAGAGTCATTGCATGTGTGTTCTTTTCATTAACCACAGCTAGAGTCATTGCATGTGTGTTCTTTTCACAAACCACATATGGAACCACCATTGTCATTGCATGTATGTTCTTTTCACAGACCACATATGGAACCACCATTGCCATTGCATGTCTGGTCTTTTCACAAACCACATATCGATCCACCAGTGTCATTGCATGTGTGTTCTTTTCACATACCACGTATGGATCCACTAGTGTCATTGCATGTGTGTTCTTTTCACATACCACATATGGATCCACTAGTGTCATTGCATGTGTGTTCTTTTCACAGACCACATATGGATCCACCAGTTTCATTGCATGTGTGTATGTTTCACAGACTACATATGGATCCACCAGTGTCATTGCATGTGTGTTCTTTTCACAGACCACATATGGATCCACCAGTGTCGTTGCATGTGTGTTCCTTTCACAGACCATATGGATCCACAGTGTTATTGCATATACATTCTTTTCACACACCACATATGGATCCACCAGAATCATTTCATGTGTGTTCTTTTCACAGACAATACATGGATCCACTAGTATCATTGCATGTGTGTTCTTTCACAGACAACATATGGATCCACCAGTTTCATTGCATGTGTGTTCTTTTCACAAACCACATATGGAACCACCATTTTCATTGCATGTGTGATCTTTTCATAGACCACATAAGGATCCACCAGTGTAATTGCATGTGTGTTCTTTTCACAGACCACATACGGATCCACCAGTCTCATTTCATGTGTGTTCTTTTGACAGACAACATATGGATCCACCATTTTCATTGGATATGTGTTTTTTTCATGAACCAAATATCGATCCACAGTGTCATTGCATGTGTGTTCTTTTCACAGACCACATATGGATCCACAGATGTCATTGCATGTGTGTTCTTTTCACAAACCACACATGGATCCACCAGTGTCATTGCATGTGTGTTCTTTTCACAGACCACATATGGATCCACCAGTGTCATTGCATGTGTGTTCTTTTCACAGACCACATATGGATCCACCAGTGTCATTGCATGTGTGTTCTTTTCACATACCACATATGGATCCACCGGTGTGACTGCATGTGTTTTCGTTTGACAGACCACATATGGATCCACCATTTTCATTGCATGTGTGTTCTTTTCATAGACCACATATGGATCCACAAGTGTCATTGCATGTGTGTTCTTTTCACAGACCACATATGGATCCACTAGTGTCATTGCATGTTTGTTCTTTTCACAGACCACATATGGATCCACCAGTGTCATTTCATGTGTGTTCTTTTGACATACCACATATGGATCCACCATTTTCATTGCATGTGTGTTCTTTTCACATACGACATATGGATCCACCAGTGTCATTGCATGTGTGTTCTTTTCACAGACCACATATGGATCCACCAGTGTCATTGCATGTGAGTTCTTTTCACATACCAGATATGGATCCACCAGTGTCATTCCATGTGTGTTCTTTTCATAGACCACATATGGATCCACCAGTGTCATTGCATGTGTGTTCTTTTCACAGACCACATATGGATCCACCAGTGTCATTGCATGTGAGTTCTTTTCACATACCAGATATGGATCCACAAGTGTCATTCCATGTGTGTTCTTTTCATAGACCACATATGGATCCACCAGTGTCATTGCATGTGTGTTCTTTTCACAGACCACATATGGATCCACCAGTGTCATTGCATGTCTGTTCTTTTCAATGACCATGTATGGATCTACTAGAGTCATTGAAATGTGTTCTCTTTTCACAGACCACACATGAAACCACCATTGTCATTGCACGTGTGTTCTTTTCATAGACCATACATGGATCCACCATTGTCATTGTGTGTGTGTTCTTTTCACGGACCACATATGGATCCACTAGTGTCATTGCATGTGTGTTCTTTCCATTAACCACAACTAGAGTCATTGCATGTGTGTTCTTTTCACAAACCACATATGGAACCACCATTGTCATTGCATGTATGTTCTTTTCACACACCACATATGGAACCACCATTACCATTGCATGTGTGTTCTTTTCACAAACCACATATGGATCCACTAGTGTCATTGCATGTGTTTTCTTTTCACATACCACGTATGGATCCACCAGTGTCATTGCATGTGTGTTCTTTTCACATACCACATATGGATCCACTAGTGTTATTGCATGTGTGTTCTTTTCACAGACCACATATGGATCCACAAGAGTCATTGCATGTGTGTTCTTCTCACATACCACATATGGATCCACTATTTTCATTGCATGTGTGTTCTTTTCCCATACCACATATGGATCCATCAGTGTCATTGCATGTGTGTTCTTTTCACAGACCACATATGGATCCACCAGTGTCATTGCATGTCTGTTATTTTCACAAACCACATACGGATCCACCAGAATCATTTCATGTGTGTTCTTTTCACAGACCATATATGGATCCACTAGTATCATTGCATGTGTGTTCTTTTCACAGACCACATATGGATCCACCAGTGTCATTGCATGTGTGTTCTTTTCACAGACCAAATATGGATCCACCAGTGTCATTGCATGTGTGTTCTTTTCAATGACCAATTATGGATCTACTAGAGTCATTGAAATGCGTGTTCTTTTCACAGACCACAACTAGAGTCATTGCATGCCTGTTCTTTTCACAAACCACACATGAAACCACCATTGTCATTGCATGTGTATTCTTTTCATAGACCACATATGGATCCTCCATTGTCATTTTGTGTGTGTTCTTTTCACGGACCACATATGGATCCACTAGAGTCATTGCATGTGTGTTCTTTTCATTAACCACAGCTAGAGTCATTGCATGTGTGTTCTTTTCACAAACCACATATGGAACCACCATTGTCATTGCATGTATGTTCTTTTCATAGACCACATATGGAACCACCATTGCCATTGCATGTCTGGTCTTTTCACAAACCACATATCGATCCACCAGTGTCATTGCATGTGTGTTCTTTTCACATACCACGTATGGATCCACCAGTGTCATTGCATGTGTGTTCTTTTCACATACCACATATGGATCCACTAGTGTCATTGCATGTGTGTTCTTTTCACAGACCACATATGGATCCACCATTTTCATTGCATGTGTGTACGTTTCACAGACTACATATGGATCCACCAGTGTCATTGCATGTGTGTTCTTTTCACAGACCACATAGGGATCCACCAGTGTCATTGCATGTGTGTTCTTTTCACAGACCACATACGGATCCACCAGTGTCATTGCATGTCTGTTCTTTTCACAAACCACATATGGATCCACCAGAATCATTTCATGTGTGTTCTATTCACAGACCATACATGGATCCACTAGTATCATTGCATGTGTGTTCTTTCACAGACCACATATGGATCCACCAGTTTCATTGCATGTGTGTTCTTTTCACAAACCACATATGGAACCACCATTTTCATTGCATGTGTGATCTTTTCACAGACCACATATGGATCCACCAGTGTAATTGCATGTGTGTTCTTTTCACAAACCACATATGGATCCACCAGTCTCATTTCATGTGTGTTCTTTTGACAGACAACATATGGATCCACCATTTTCATTGTATATGTGTTCTTTTCGCAGACCAAATATCGATCCACCAGTGTCATTGCATGTGTGTTCTTTTCACAGACCACATAAGGATCCACCAGTGTCATTGCATGTGTGTTGTTTTCACAAACAACAAATGGATCCACCGGTGTCATTGCATGTGTGTTCTTTTCATAGACCACATATGGATCCACCAGTGTCATTGCATGTGTGTTCTTTTCACAGACCACATATGGATCCACCGGTGTCACTGCATGTGTTTTCGTTTCACAGACCACATATGGATCCACCATTTTCATTGCATGTGTGTTCTTTTCACAGACCACATATGATTCCACCAGTGTCATTGCATGTGTGTTCTTTTCACAGACCACATATGGATCCACTAGTGTCATTGCATGTTTGTTCTTTTCACAGACCACATATGGATCCACCAGTGTCATTTCATGTGTGTTCTTTTGACATACCACATATGGATCCACCATTTTCATTGCATGTGTGTTCTTTTCACATACGACATATGGATCCACCAGTGTCATTGCATGTGTGTTCTTTTCACAGACCACATATGGATCCACCAGTGTCATTGCATGTGAGTTCTTTTCACATACCAGATATGGATCCACCAGTGTCATTCCATGTGTGTTCTTTTCATAGACCACATATGGATCCACCAGTGTCATTGCATGTGTGTTCTTTTCACAGACCACATATGGATCCACCAGTGTCATTGCATGTCTGTTCTTTTCAATGACCATGTATGGATCTACTAGAGTCATTGAAATGTGTTCTCTTTTCACAGACCACACATGAAACCACCATTGTCATTGCACGTGTGTTCTTTTCATAGACCATACATGGATCCACCATTGTCATTGCATGTGTGTTCTTTTCACGGACAACATATGGATCCACTAGTGTCATTGCATGTGTGTTCTTTCCATTAACCACAACTAGAGTCATTGCATGTGTGTTCTTTTCACAAACCACATAATGAACCACCATTGTCATTGCATGTATGTTCTTTTCACAGACCACATATGGAACCACCATTACCATTGCATGTGTGTTCTTTTCACAAACCACATATGGATCCACCAGTGTCATTGCATGTGTTTTCTTTTCACATACCACGTATGGATCCACCAGTGTCATTGCATGTGTGTTCTTTTCACATAACACATATGAATCCACTAGTGTCATTGCATGTGTGTTCTTTTCACAGACCACATATGGATCCACAAGAGTCATTGCATGTGTGTTCTTCTCACATACCACATATGGATCCACTATTTTCATTGCATGTGTGTTCTTTTCACATACCACATATGGATCCATCAGTGTCATTGCATGTGTGTTCTTTTCACAGACCACATATGGATCCACCAGTGTCATTGCATGTCTGTTATTTTCACAAACCACATACGGATCCACCAGAATCATTTCATGTGTGTTCTTTTCACAGACCATATATGGATCCACTAGTATCATTGCATGTGTGTTCTTTTCACAGACCACATATGGATCCACCAGTGTCATTGCATGTCTGTTCTTTTCACAGACCACATATGGATCCACCAGTGTCATTTCATGTGTGCTCTTTTCACAGACCATACATGGATCCACTAGTATCATTGCATGTGTGTTCTTTTCACATACGACATATGGATCCACCGGTGTCATTGCATGTGTGTTCTTTTCACAGACCACATATGGATCCACCAGTGTCATTGCATGTGTGTTCTTTTCACAGACCACATATGGATCCACCAGTGTCATTGCATGTCTGTTCTATTCACAAACCACATATGGATCCACCAGAATCATTTCATGTGTGTTCTTTTCACAGACCATACATGGATCCACTAGTATCATTGCATGTGTGTTCTTTTCACAGACCACATATGGATCCACCAGTTTCATTGCATGTGTGTTCTTTTCACAAACCACATATGGATCCACTAGTTTCATTGCATGTGTGTTCTTTTCACAAACCACATATGGAACCACCATTTTCATTGCATGTGTATTCTTTTCACAGACCACATATGGATCCACCAGTGTAATTGCATGTGTGTTCTTTTCACAGACCACATATGGATCCACAAGTGTCATTGCATGTGTGTTCTTTTCAATGACCATGTATGGATCTACTAGAGTCATTGAAATGCGTTTTCTTTTCACAGACCACAACTAGAGTCATTGCATGCTTGTTCTTTTCACAAACCATACATGAAACCACCATTATCATTGCATGTGTATTGTTTTCATAGACCACATATGGATCCGCCATTGTCATTTCGTGTGTGTTATTTTCACGGACCACATATGGATCCACTAGAGTCATTGCATGTGTGTTCTTTTCATTAACCATAGCTAGAGTCATTGCATGTGTTTTCTTTTCACAAACCACATATGGAACCACCATTGTCATTGCATGTATGTTCTTTTCACATACCACATATGGAACCACCATTGCCATTGCATGTCTGGTCTTTTCACAAACCACATATCGATCCACCAGTGTCATTGCATGTGTGTTCTTTTCACATACCACGTATGGATCCACCAGTGTCATTGCATGTGTGTTCTTTTCACATACCACATATGGATCCACTAGTGTCATTGCATGTGTGTTCTTTTCATAGACCACATATGGATCCACCAGTTTCATTGCATGTGTGTACGTTTCACAGACTACATATGGATCCACCAGTGTCATTGCATGTGTGTTCTTTTCACAGACCACATATGGATCCACCAGTGTCATTGCATGTGTGTTCTTTTCACAGACCACATATGGATCCACCAGTGTCATTGCATGTCTGTTCTTTTCAATGACCATGTATGGATCTACTAGAGTCATTGAAATGTGTTCTCTTTTCACAGACCACACATGAAACCACCATTGTCATTGCACGTGTGTTCTTTTCATAGACCATACATGGATCCACCATTGTCATTGCATGTGTGTTCTTTTCACGGACAACATATGGATCCACTAGTGTCATTGCATGTGTTCTTTCCATTAACCACAACTAGAGTCATTGCATGTGTGTTCTTTTCACAAACCACATATGGAACCACCATTGTCATTGCATGTATGTTCTTTTCACAGACAACATATGGAACCACCATTACCATTGCATGTGTGTTCTTTTCACAAACCACATATGGATCCACCAGTGTCATTGCATGTGTTTTATTTTCACATACCACGTATGGATCCACCAGTGTCATTGCATGTGTGTTCTTTTCACATAACACATATGGATCCACTAGTGTCATTGCATGTGTGTTCTTTTCACAGACCACATATGGATCCACAAGAGTCATTGCATGTGTGTTCTTCTCACATACCACATATGGATCCACTATTTTCATTGCATGTGTGTTCTTTTCACATACCACATATGGATCCATCAGTGTCATTGCATGTGTGTTCTTTTCACAGACCACATATGGATCCACCAGTGTCATTGCATGTCTGTTTTTTCACAAACCACATACGGATCCACCAGAATCATTTCATGTGTGTTCTTTTCACAGACCACATATGGATCCACCGGTGTCATTGCATGTGTGTTCTTTTCACATACCACATATGGATCCACCGGTGTCATTGCATGTGTGTTCTTTTCACATACCACATATGGATCCACCGGTGTCACTGCATGTGTTTTCGTTTCACAGACCACATATGGATCCACCAGTGTCATTGCATGTATGTTCTTTTCACAGACCACATATGGAACCACCATTGCCATTGCATGTCTGGTCTTTTCACAAACCACATATCGATCCACCAGTGTCATTGCATGTGTGTTCTTTTCACATACCACGTATGGATCCACCAGTGTCATTGCATGCGTGTTCTTTTCACATACCACATATGGATCCACTAGTGTCATTGCATGTGTGTTCTTTTCATAGACCACATATGGATCCACCAGTTTCATTGCATGTGTGTACGTTTCACAGACTACATATGGATCCACCAGTGTCATTGCATGTGTGTTCTTTTCACAGACCACATATGGATCCACCAGTGTCATTGCGTGTGTGTTCTTTTCACAGACCACATATGGATCCACCAGTGTCATTGCATGTGTATTCTTTTCAATGACCATGTATGGATCTACTAGAGTCATTGAAATGTGTTCTCTTTTCACAGACCACACATGAAACCACCATTGTTATTGCACGTGTGTTCTTTTCATAGACCATACATGGATCCACCATTGTCATTGCATGTGTGTTCTTTTCACGGACAACATATGGATCCACTAGTGTCATTGCATGTGTGTTCTTTCCATTAACCACAACTAGAGTCATTGCATGTGTGTTCTTTTCACAAACCACATAATGAACCACCATTGTTATTGCATGTATGTACTTTTCACAGACCACATATGGAACCACCATTACCATTGCATGTGTGTTCTTTTCACAAACCACATATGGATCCACCAGTGTCATTGCATGTGTTTTCTTTTCACATACCACGTATGGATCCACCAGTGTCATTGCATGTGTGTTCTTTTCACATAACACATATGGATCCACTAGTGTCATTGCATGTGTGTTCTTTTCACAGACCACATATGGATCCACAAGAGTCATTGCATGTGTGTTCTTCTCACATACCACATATGGATCCACTATTTTCATTGCATGTGTGTTCTTTTCACATACCACATATGGATCCATCAGTGTCATTGCATGTGTGTTCTTTTCACAGACCACATATGGATCCACCAGTGTCATTGCATGTCTGTTTTTTCACAAACCACATACGGATCCACCAGAATCATTTCATGTGTGTTCTTTTCACAGACCACATATGGATCCAACGGTGTCATTGCATGTGTGTTCTTTTCACATACCACATATGGATCCACCGGTGTCACTGCATGTGTTTTCGTTTCACAGACCACATATGGATCCACCATTTTCATTGCATGTGTGTTCTTTTCACAGACCACATATGGATCCACCAGTGTCATTGCATGTGTGTTCTTTTCACAGACCACATACGGATCCACTAGTGTCATTGCATGTTTGTTCTTTTTACAGACCACATATGGATCCACCAGTGTCATTTCATGTGTGTTCTTTTGACATACCACATATGGATCCACCATTTTCATTGCATGTGTGTTCTTTTCACATACGACATATGGATCCACCAGTGTCATTGCATGTGTGTTCTTTTCACAGACCACATATGGATCCACCAGTGTCATTGCATGTGAATTCTTTTCACATACCAGATATGGATCCACCAGTGTCATTCCATGTGTGTTCTTTTCATAGACCACATATGGATCCACCAGTGTCATTGCATGTGTGTTCTTTTCACAGACCACATATGGATCCACCAGTGTCATTGCATGTCTGTTCTTTTCAATGACCATGTATGGATCTACTAGAGTCATTGAAATGTGTTCTCTTTTCACAGACCACACATGAAACCACCATTGTCATTGCACGTGTGTTCTTTTCATAGACCATACATGGATCCACCATTGTCATTGCATGTGTGTTCTTTTCACGGACAACATATGGATCCACTAGTGTGATTGCATGTGTGTTCTTTCCATTAACCACAACTAGAGTCATTGCATGTGTGTTCTTTTCACAAACCACATAATGAACCACCATTGTCATTGCATGTATGTACTTTTCACAGACCACATATGGAACCACCATTACCATTGCATGTGTGTTCTTTTCACAAACCACATATGGATCCACCAGTGTCATTTCATGTGTTTTCTTTTCACATACCATGTATGGATCCACCAGTGTCATTGCATGTGTGTTCTTTTCACATAACACATATGGATCCACTAGTGTCATTGCATGTGTGTTCTTTTCACAGACCACATATGGATCCACAAGAGTCATTGCATGTGTGTTCTTCTCACATACCACATATGGATCCACTATTTTCATTGCATGTGTGTTCTTTTCACATACCACATATGGATCCATCAGTGTCATTGCATGTGTGTTCTTTTCACAGACCACATATGGATCCACCCGTGTCATTGCATGTCTGTTATTTTCACAAACCACATACGGATCCACCAGAATCATTTCATGTGTGTTCTTTTCACAGACCATATATGGATCCACTAGTATCATTGCATGTGTGTTCTTTTCACAGACCACATATGGATCCACCAGTGTCATTGCATGTCTGTTCTTTTCACAGACCACATATGGATCCACCAGTGTCATTTCATGTGTGTTCTTTTCACAGACCATACATGGATCCACTAGTATCATTGCATGTGTGTTCTTTTCACATACGACATATGGATCCACCAGTGTCATTGCATGTGTGTTCTTTTCACAGACCACATATGGATCCACCAGTGTCATTGCATGTCTGTTCTATTCACAAACCACATATGGATCCACCAGAATCATTTCATGTGTGTTCTTTTCACAGACCATACATGGATCCACTAGTATCATTGCATGTGTGTTCTTTTCACAGACCACATATGGATCCACCAGTTTCATTGCATGTGTGTTCTTTTCACAAACCACATATGGATCCACCAGTTTCATTGCATGTGTGTTCTTTTCACAAACCACATATGGAACCACCATTTTCATTGCATGTGTATTCTTTTCACAGACCACATATGGATCCACCAGTGTAATTGCATGTGTGTTCTTTTCACAGACCACATATGGATCCACAAGTGTCATTGCATGTATGTTCTTTTCAATGACCATGTATGGATCTACTAGAGTCATTGAAATGCGTTTTCTTTTCACAGACCACAACTAGAGTCATTGCATGCTTGTTCTTTTCACAAACCATACATGAAACCACCATTGTCATTGCATGTGTATTGTTTTCATAGACCACATATGGATCCGCCATTGTCATTTCGTGTGTGTTATTTTCACGGACCACATATGGATCCACTAGAGTCATTGCATTTGTGTTCTTTTCATTAACCATAGCTAGAGTCATTGCATGTGTGTTCTTTTCACAAACCACATATGGAACCACCATTGTCATTGCATGTATGTTCTTTTCACAGACCACATATGGAACCACCATTGCCATTGCATGTCTGGTCTTTTCACAAACCACATATCGATCCACCAGTGTCATTGCATGTGTGTTCTTTTCACATACCACGTATGGATCCACCAGTGTCATTGCATGTGTGTTCTTTTCACATACGACATATGGATCCACTAGTGTCATTGCATGTGTGTTCTTTTCACAGACCACATATGGATCCACCAGTTTCATTGGATGTGTGTACGTTTCACAGACTACATATGGATCCACCAGTGTCATTGCATGTGTGTTCTTTTCACAGACCACATATGGATCCACCAGTGTCATTGCATGTGTGTTCTTTTCACAGACCACATATGGATCCACCAGTGTCATTGCATGTCTGTTCTTTTCAATGACCATGTATGGATCTACTAGAGTCATTGAAATGTGTTCTCTTTTCACAGACCACACATGAAACCACCATTGTCAATGCACGTGTGTTCTTTTCATAGACCATACATGGATCCACCATTGTCATTGCATGTGTGTTCTTTTCACGGACAACATATGGATCCACTAGTGTCATTGCATGTGTGTTCTTTCCATTAACCACAACTAGAGTCATTGCATGTGTGTTCTTTTCACAAACCACATATGGAACCACCATTGTCATTGCATGTATGTTCTTTTCACAGACCACATATGGAACCACCATTACCATTGCATGTGTGTTCTTTTCACAAACCACATATGGATCCACCAGTGTCATTGCATGTGTTTTCTTTTCACATACCACGTATGGATCCACCAGTGTCATTGCATGTGTGTTCTTTTCACATAACACATATGGATCCACTAGTGTCATTGCATGTGTGTTCTTTTCACAGACCACATATGGATCCACAAGAGTCATTGCATGTGTGTTCTTCTCACATACCACATATGGATCCACTATTTTCATGGCATGTGTGTTCTTTTCACATACCACATATGGATCCATCAGTGTCATTGCATGTGTGTTCTTTTCACAGACCACATATCGATCCACCAGTGTCATTGCATGTCTGTTTTTTTCACAAACCACATACGGATCCACCAGAATCATTTCATGTGTGTTCTTTTCACAGACCATATATGGATCCACTAGTATCATTGCATGTGTGTTCTTTTCACAGACCACATATGGATCCACCAGTGTCATTGCATGTCTGTTCTTTTTCACAGACCACATATGGATCCACCAGTGTCATTTCATGTGTGTTCTTTTCACAGACCATACATGGATCCACTAGTATCATTGCATGTGTGTTCTTTTCACATACGACATATGGATCCACCAGTGTCATTGCATGTGTGTTCTTTTCACAGACCACATATGGATCCACCAGTGTCATTGCATGTATGTTCTTTTCACAGACCACATATGGATCCACCAGTGTCATTGCATGTCTGTTCTATTCACAAACCACATATGGATCCACCAGAATCATTTCATGTGTGTTCTTTTCACAGCCATACATGGATCCACTAGTATCATTGCATGTGTGTTCTTTTCACAGACCACATATGGATCCACCAGTTTCATTGCATGTGTGTTCTTTTCACACACCACATATGGATCCACCAGTTTCATTGCATGTGTGTTCTTTTCACAAACCACATATGGAACCACCATTTTCATTGCATGTGTATTCTTTTCACAGACCACATATGGATCCACCAGTGTCATTGCATGTGTGTTCTTTTCACAGACCACATATGGATCCACAAGTGTCATTGCATGTGTGTTCTTTTCAATGACCATGTATGGATCTACTAGAGTCATTGAAATGCGTTTTCTTTTCACAGACCACAACTAGAGTCATTGCATGCTTGTTCTTTTCACAAACCATACATGAAACCACCATTGTCATTGCATGTGTATTGTTTTCATAGACCACATATGGATCCGCCATTGTCATTTCATGTGTGTTATTTTCACGGACCACATATGGATCCACTAGAGTCATTGCATGTGTGTTCTTTTCATTAACCATAGCTAGAGTCATTGCATGTGTGTTCTTTTCACAAACCACATATGGAACCACCATTGTCATTGCATGTATGTTCTTTTCACAGACCACATATGGAACCACCATTGCCATTGCATGTCTGGTCTTTTCACAAACCACATATCGATCCACCAGTGTCATTGCATGTGTGTTCTTTTCACATACCACGTATGGATCCACCAGTGTCATTGCATGTGTGTTCTTTTCACATACCACATATGGATCCACTAGTGTCATTGCATGTGTGTTCTTTTCACAGACCACATATGGATCCACCAGTTTCATTGCATGTGTGTACGTTTCACAGACTACATATGGATCCACCAGTGTCATTGCATGTGTGTTCTTTTCACAGACCACATATGGATCCACCAGTGTCATTGCATGTGTGTTCTTTTCACAGACCACATACGGATCCACCAGTGTCATTGCATGTCTGTTCTTTTCACAAACCACATATGGATCCACCAGAATCATTTCATGTGTGTTCTATTCACAGACCATACATGGATCCACTAGTATCATTGCATGTGTGTTCTTTCACAGACCACATATGGATCCACCAGTTTCATTGCATGTGTGTTCTTTTCACAAACCACATATGGAACCACCATTTCATTGCATGTGTGATCTTTTCACAGACCACATATGGATCCACCAGTGTAATTGCATGTGTGTTTTTTCGCAGACCACATATGGATCCACCAGTCTCATTTCATGTGTGTTCTTTTGACAGACAACATATGGATCCACCATTTTCATTCGATATGTGTTCTTTTCGCAGACCAAATATCGATCCACCAGTGTCATTGCATGTGTGTTCTTTTCACAGACCACATATGGATCCACCAGTGTCATTGCATGTGTGTTCATTTCACAAACCACACATGGATCCACCGGTGTCATTGCATGTGTGCTCTTTTCACAGACCACATATGGATCCACCAGTGTCATTGCATGTGTGTTCTTTTCACAGACCACATATGGATCCACCAGTGTCATTGCATGTGTGTTCTTTTCACATACCACATATGGATCCACCGGTGTGATTGCATGTGTTGTTTCACAGACCACATATGGATCCACCATTTTCATTGCATGTGTGTTCTTTTCACATACCACATATGGATCCACCAGTGTCATTGCATGTGTGTTCTTTTCACAGACCACATATGGATCCACTAGTGTCATTGCATGTTTGTTCTTTTCACAGACCACATATGGATCCACCAGTGTCATTTCATGTGTGTTCTTTTGACATACCACATATGGATCCACCATTTTCATTGCATGTGTGTTCTTTTCACATACGACATATGGATCCACCAGTGTCATTGCATGTGTGTTCTTGTCACAGACCACATATGGATCCACCAGTGTCATTGCATGTGAGTTCTTTTCACATACCAGATATGGATCCACCAGTGTCATTCCATGTGTGTTCTTTTTATAGACCACATATGGATCCACCAGTGTCATTGCATGTGTGTTCTTTTCACAGACCACATATGGATCCACCAGTGTCATTGCATGTGTGTTCTTTTCAATGACCATGTATGGATCTACTAGAGTCATTGAAATGCGTTTTCTTTTCACAGACCACAACTAGAGTCATTGCATGCTTGTTCTTTTCACAAACCATACATGAAACCACCATTGTCATTGCATGTGTATTGTTTTCATAGACCACATATGGATCCGCCATTGTCATTTCGTGTGTGTTATTTTCACGGACCACATATGGATCCACTAGAGTCATTGCCTGTGTGTTCTTTTCATTAACCATAGCTAGAGTCATTGCATGTGTGTTCTTTTCACAAACCACATATGGAACCACCATTGTTATTGCATGTATGTTCTTTTCACAGACCACATATGGAACCACCATTGCCATTGCATGTCTGGTCTTTTCACAAACCACATATCGATCCACCAGTGTCATTGCATGTGTGTTCTTTTCACATACCACGTATGGATCCACCAGTGTCATTGCATGTTTGTTCTTTTCACATACCACATATGAATCCACTAGTGTCATTGCATGTGTGTTCTTTTCACAGACCACATATGGATCCACCAGTTTCATTGCATGTGTGTACGTTTCACAGACTACATATGGATCCACCAGTGTCATTGCATGTGTGTTCTTTTCACAGACCACATATGGATCCACCAGTGTCATTGCATGTGTGTTCTTTTCACATACCACATATGGATCCACCAGTGTCATTGCATGTCTGTTCTTTTCAATGACCATGTATGGATCTACTAGAGTCATTGAAATGTGTTCTTGTTTCACAGACCACACATGAAACCACCATTGTCATTGCACGTGTGTTCTTTTCATAGACCATACATGGATCCACCATTGTCATTGCATGTGTGTTCTTTTCACGGACAACATATGGATCCACTAGTGTCATTGCATGTGTGTTCTTTCCATTAACCACAACTAGAGTCATTGCATGTGTGTTCTTTTCACAAACCACATATGGAACCACCATTGTCATTGCATGTATGTTCTTTTCACAGACCACATATGGAACCACCATTACCATTGCATGTGTGTTCTTTTCACAAACCACATATGGATCCACCAGTGTCATTGCATGTGTTTTCTTTTCACATACCACGTATGGATCCACTAGTGTCATTGCATGTGTGTTCTTTTCACATAACACATATGGATCCACTAGTGTCATTGCATGTGTGTTCTTTTCATAGACCACATATGGATCCACAAGAGTCATTGCATGTGTGTTCTTCTCACATACCACATATGGATCCACTATTTTCATTGCATGTGTGTTCTTTTCACATACCACATATGGATCCATCAGTGTCATTGCATGTGTGTTCTTTTCACAGACCACATATGGATCCACCAGTGTCATTGCATGTCTGTTATTTTCACAAACCACATACGGATCCACCAGAATCATTTCATGTGTGTTCTTTTCACAGACCATATATGGATCCACTAGTATCATTGCATGTGTGTTCTTTTCACAGACCACATATGGATCCACCAGTGTCATTGCATGTCTGTTCTTTTCTAAGACCACATATGGATCCACCAGTGTCATTTCATGTGTGTTCTTTTCACAGACCATACATGGATCCACTAGTATCATTGCATGTGTGTTCTTTTCACATACGACATATGGATCCACCAGTGTCATTGCATGTGTGTTCTTTTCACAGACCACATATGGATCCACCAGTGTCATTGCATGTGTGTTCTTTTCACAGACCACATATGGATCCACCAGTGTCATTGCATGTCTGTTCTATTCACAAACCACATATGGATCCACCAGAATCATTTCATTTGTGTTCTTTCCACAGACCATACATGGATCCACTAGTATCATTGCATGTGTGTTCTTTTCACAGACCACATATGGATCCACCAGTTTCATTGCATGTGTGTTCTTTTCACAAACCACATATGGATCCACCAGTTTCATTGCATGTGTGTTCTTTTCACAAACCACATATGGAACCACCATTTTCATTGCATGTGTATTCTTTTCACAGACCACATATGGATCCACCAGTGTAATTGCATGTGTGTTCTTTTCACAGACCACATATGGATCCACAAGTGTCATTGCATGTGTGTTCTTTTCAATGACCATGTATGGATCTACTAGAGTCATTGAAATGCGTTTTCTTTTCACAGACCACAACTAGAGTCATTGCATGCTTGTTCTTTTCACAAACCATACATGAAACCACCATTGTCATTGCATGTGTATTGTTTTCATAGACCACATATGGATCCGCCATTGTCATTTCGTGTGTGTTATTTTCACGGACCACATATAGATCCACTAGAGTCATTGCATGTGTGTTCTTTTCATTAACCATAGCTAGAGTCATTGCATGTGTGTTCTTTTCACAAACCACATATGGAACCACCATTGTCATTGCATGTATGTTCTTTTCACAGACCACATATGGAACCACCATTGCCATTGCATGTACGGTTCTTTTCACAAACCACATATCGATCCACCAGTGTCATTGCATGTGTGTTCTTTTCACATACCACGTATGGATCCACCAGTGTCATTGCATGTGTGTTCTTTTCACATACCACATATGGATCCACTAGTGTCATTGCATGTGTGTTCTTTTCACAGACCACATATGGATTCACCAGTTTCATTGCATGTGTGTACGTTTCACAGATTACATATGGATCCACCAGTGTCATTGCATGTGTGTTCTTTTCACAGACCACATATGGATCCACCAGTGTCATTGCATGTGTGTTCTTTTCACAGACCACATACGGATCCACCAGTGTCATTGCATGTCTGTTCTTTTCACAAACCACATATGGATCCACCAGAATCATTTCATGTGTGTTCTTTTCACAGACCATACATGGATCCACTAGTATCATTGCATGTGTGTTCTTTCACAGACCACATATGGATCCACCAGTTTCATTGCATGTGTGTTCTTTTCACAAACCACATATGGAACCACCATTTCATTGCATGTGTGATCTTTTCACAGACCACATATGGATCCACCAGTGTAATTGCATGTGTGTTTTTTCACAGACCACATATGGATCCACCAGTCTCATTTCATGTGTGTTCTTTTGACAGACAACATACGGATCCACCATTTTCATTGTATATGTGTTCTTTTCGCAGACCAAATATCGATCCACCAGTGTCATTGCATGTGTGTTCTTTTCACAGACCACATATGGATCCACCAGTGTCATTGCATGTGTGTTCATTTCACAAACCACACATGGATCCACCGGTGTCATTGCATGTGTGCTCTTTTCACAGACCACATATGGATCCACCAGTGTCATTGCATGTGTGTTCTTTTCACAGACCACATATGGATCCACCTATGTCATTGCATGTGTGTTCTTTTCACATACCACATATGGATCCACCGGTGTGACTGCATGTGTTTTCGTTTCGCAGACCACATATGGATCCACCATTTTCATTGCATGTGTGTTCTTTTCACATACCACATATGGATCCACCAGTGTCATTGCATGTGTGTTCTTTTCACAGACCACATATGGATCCACTAGTGTCATTGCATGTTTGTTCTTTTCACAAACCACATATGGATCCACCAGTGTCATTTCATGTGTGTTCTTTTGACATACCACATATGGATCCACCATTTTCATTGCATGTGTGTTCTTTTCACATACGACATATGGATCCACCAGTGTCATTGCATGTGTGTTCTTTTCACAGACCACATATGGATCCACCAGTGTCATTGCATGTGAGTTCTTTTCACATACCAGATATGGATCCACCAGTGTCATTCCATGTGTGTTCTTTTTATAGACCACATATGGATCCACCAGTGTCATTGCATGTGTGTTCTTTTCACAGACCACATATGGATCCACCAGTGTCATTGCATGTGTGTTCTTTTCAATGACCATGTATGGATCTACTAGAGTCATTGAAATGCGTTTTCTTTTCACAGACGACAACTAGAGTCATTGCATGCTTGTTCTTTTCACAAACCATACATGAAACCACCATTGTCATTGCATGTGTGTTCCTTTCATAGACCACATGTGGATCCACTATTGTCATTGCATGTGTGTTATTTTCACGGACTACATATGGATACACTAGTGTCATTGCATGTGTGTTCTTTTCATTAACCACAACTAGAGTCATTGCATGTGTGTTCTTTTCACAAACCACATATGGAACCACCATTGTCATTGCATGTATGTTCTTTTCACAGACCACATATGGAACCACCATTGCCATTGCATGTCTGGTCTTTTCACAAACCACATATCGATCCACCAGTGTCATTGCATGTGTGTTCTTTTCACATACCACGTATGGATCCACCAGTGTCATTGCATGTGTGTTCTTTTCACATACCACATATGGATCCACTAGTGTCATTGCATGTGTGTTCTTTTCACAGACCACATATGGATCCACCAGTTTCATTGCATGTGTGTTCTTTTGACAGACCACATATGGATCCACCAGTGTCATTGCATGTGTGTTCTTTTCACAGACCACATATGGATCCACCAGTGTCATTGCATGTGTGTTCTTTTCACATACCACATATGGATCCACCAGTGTCATTGCATGTGTGTTCTTTTCAATGACCATGTATGGATCTACTAGAGTCATTGAAATGTGTTCTTGTTTCACAGACCACACATGAAACCACCATTGTCATTGCACGTGTGTTCTTTTCATAGACCATACATGGATCCACCATTGTCATTGCATGTGTGTTGTTTTCACGGACAACATATGGATCCACTAGTGTCATTGCATGTGTGTTCTTTCCATTAGCCACAACTAGAGTCATTGCATGTGTGTTCTTTTCACAAACCACATATGGAACCACCATTGTCATTGCATGTATGTTCTTTTCACAGACCACATATGGAACCACCATTACCATTGCATGTGTGTTCTTTTCACAAACCACATATGGATCCACCAGTGTCATTGCATGTGTTTTCTTTTCACATACCACGTATGGATCCACTAGTGTCATTGCATGTGTGTTCTTTTCACATAACACATATGGATCCACTAGTGTCATTGCATGTGTGTTCTTTTCACAGACCACATATGGATCCACAAGAGTCATTGCATGTGTGTTCTTCTCACATACCACATATGGATCCACTATTTTCATTGCATGTGTGTTCTTTTCACATACCACATATGGATCCATCAGTGTCATTGCATGTGTGTTCTTTTCACAGACCACATATGGATCCACCAGTGTCATTGCATGTACATTTTTTCACAAACCACATACGGATCCACCAGAATCATTTCATGTGTGTTCTTTTCACAGACCATATATGGATCCACTAGTATCATTGCATGTGTGTTCTTTTCACAGACCACATATGGATCCACCAGTGTCATTGCATGTGTGTTCTTTTCACAGACCACATATGGATCCACCAGTGTCATTTCATGTGTGTTCTTTTCACAGACCATACATGGATCCACTAGTATCATTGCATGTGTGTTCTTTTCACATACGACATATGGATCCACCAGTGTCATTGCATGTGTGTTCTTTTCACAGACCACATATGGATCCACCAGTGTCATTGCATGTATGTTCTTTTCACAGACCACATATGGATCCACCAGTGTCATTGCATGTCTGTTCTATTCACAAACCACATATGGATCCACCAGAATCATTTCATGTGTGTTCTTTTCACAGCCATACATGGATCCACTAGTATCATTGCATGTGTGTTCTTTTCACAGACCACATATGGATCCACCAGTTTCATTGCATGTGTGTTCTTTTCACACACCACATATGGATCCACCAGTTTCATTGCATGTGTGTTCTTTTCGCAGACCACAACTAGAGTCATTGCATGCTTGTTCTTTTCACAAACCATACATGAAACCACCATTGTCATTGCATGTGTATTGTTTTCATAGACCACATATGGATCCGCCATTGTCATTTCGTGTGTGTTATTTTCACGGACCACATATAGATCCACTAGAGTCATTGCATGTGTGTTCTTTTCATTAACCATAGCTAGAGTCATTGCATGTGTGTTCTTTTCACAAACCACATATGGAACCACCATTGTCATTGCATGTGTGTTCTTTTCACAGACCACATATGGAACCACCATTGTCATTGCTTGTGTGTTCTTTTCACTGACCACATATGGATCCACCAGTGTCATTGCATGTGTGTTCTTTTCACATACCACATATGGATCTACCAGTGTCATTGCATGTGTTCTCTTTTCACAGACCACATATGGATCCACCAGTGTCATTGCATGTGTGTTCTTTTCACAAACCACATATGGATCCACCAGTTTCATTGCATGTGTGTTCGTTTCACAGACCACATATGGATCCACCAGCGTCATTGCATGTCTGTTCTTTTCACAGACCACATATGGATCCACCAGAGTTCATTGCTTGTGTGTTCTTTTCACAGACCACATATGGATCCACCAGTGTCATTGCATGTGTGTTCTTTTCACAGACCACATATGGATCCACCAGAGTCATTTCATGTGTGTTCTTTTCACAGACCATACATGGATCCACTAGTATCATTGCATGTGTGTTCTTTCACAGACCACATATGGATCCACCAGTTTCATTGCATGTGTGTTCTTTTCACAAACCACATATGGAACCACCATTTCATTGCATGTGTGATCTTTTCACAGACCACATATGGATCCACCAGTGTAATTGCATGTGTGTTTTTTCACAGACCACATATGGATCCACCAGTCTCATTTCATGTGTGTTCTTTTGACAGACAACATACGGATCCACCATTTTCATTGGATATGTGTTCTTTTCGCAGACCAAATATCGATCCACCAGTGTCATTGCATGTGTGTTCTTTTCATAGACCACATATGGATCCACCAGTGTCATTGCATGTGTGTTCATTTCACAAACCACACATGGATCCACCGGTGTCATTGCATGTGTGCTCTTTTCACAGACCACATATGGATCCACCAGTGTCATTGCATGTGTGTTCTTTTCACAGACCACATATGGATCCACCTATGTCATTGCATGTGTGTTCTTTTCACATACCACATATGGATCCACCGGCATTGCATGTGTTTTCTTGCACCACATATGGATCCACCATTTTCATTGCATGTGTGTTCTTTTCACATACCACATATGGATCCACCAGTGTCATTGCATGTGTGTTCTTTTCACAGACCACATATGGATCCACTAGTGTCATTGCATGTTTGTTCTTTTCACAGACCACATATGGATCCACCAGTGTCATTTCATGTGTGTTCTTTTGACATACCACATATGGATCCACCATTTTCATTGCATGTGTGTTCTTTTCACATACGACATATGGATCCACCAGTGTCATTGCATGTGTGTTCTTTTCACAGACCACATATGGATCCACCAGTGTCATTGCATGTGAGTTCTTTTCACATACCAGATATGGATCCACCAGTGTCATTCCATGTGTGTTCTTTTCATAGACCACATATGGATCCACCAGTGTCATTGCATGTGTGTTCTTTTCACAGACCACATATGGATCCACCAGTGTCATTGCATGTGTGTTCTTTTCAATGACCATGTATGGATCTACTAGAGTCATTGAAATGTGTTCTCTTTTCACAGACCACACATGAAACCACCATTGTTTATTGCATGTGTGTTCTTTTCATAGACCATACATGGATCCACCATTGTCATTGCATGTGTGTTCTTTTCACGGACCACATATGGATCCACTAGTGTCATTGCATGTGTGTTCTTTCCATTAACCACAACTAGAGTCATTGCATGTGTGTTCTTTTCACAAAACACATATGGAACCACCATTGTCATTGCATGTATGTTCTTTTCACAGACCACATATGGAACCACCATTACCATTGCATGTGTGTTCTTTTGACAAACCACATATGGATCCACCAGTGTCATTGCATGTGTTTTCTTTTCACATACCACGTATGGATCCACCAGTGTCATTGCATGTGTGTTCTTTTCACATACCACATATGGATCCACTAGTGTCATTGCATGTGTGTTCTTTTCACAGACCACATATGGATCCACAAGAGTCATTGCATGTGTGTTCTTTTCACATACCACATATGGATCCACTATTTCCATTGCATGTGTGTTCTTTTCACAGACCACATATGGATCCATCAGTGTCATTGCATGTGTGTTCTTTTCACAGACCACATATGGATCCACCAGTGTCATTGCATGTCTGTTATTTTCACAAACCACATACGGATCCACAAGAATCATTTCATGTGTGTTCTTTTCACAGACCATATATGGATCCACCAGTATCATTGCATGTGTGTTCTTTTCACAGACCACATATGGATCCACCAGTGTCATTGCATGTGTGTTCTTTTCACAGACCACATATGGATCCACCAGTGTCATTGCATGTCTGTTCTATTCACAAACCACATATGGATCCACCAGAATCATTTCATGTGTGTTCTTTTCACAGACCATACATGGATCCACTAGTATCATTGCATGTGTGTTCTTTTCACATACGACATATGGATCCACCAGTGTCATTGCATGTGTGTTCTTTTCACAGACCACATATGGATCCACCAGTGTCATTGCGTGTGTGTTCTTTTCACAGACCACATATGGATCCACCAGTGTCATTGCATGTCTGTTCTATTCACAAACCACATATGGATCCACCAGAATCATTTCATGTGTGTTCTTTTCACAGACCATACATAGATCCACTAGTATCATTGCATGTGTGTTCTTTTCACAGACCACATATGGATCCACCAGTTTCATTGCATGTGTGTTCTTTTCACAAACCACATATGGATCCACCAGTTTCATTGCATGTGTGTTCTTTTCACAAACCACATATGGAACCACCATTTTCATTGCATGTGTATTCTTTTCACAGACCACATATGGATCCACCAGTGTAATTGCATGTGTGTTCCTTTCACAGACCACGTATGGATCCCCTAGAGTCATTGAAATGCGTTTTCTTTTCACAGACCAAAACTAGAGTCATTGCATGCTTGTTATTTTCACAAACCATACATGAAACCACCATTGTCATTGCATGTGTATTCTTTTCATAGACCACATATGGATCCGCCATTGTCATTTCGTGTGTGTTCTTTTCACGGACCACATATGGATCCACTAGAGTCATTGCATGTGTGTTCTTTTCATTAACCACAGCTAGAGTCATTGCATGTGTGTTCTTCTCACAAACCACATATGGAACCACCATTTTAATTGCATGTATGTTCTTTTCACAGACCACATATGGAACCACCATTGCCATTGCATGTCTATTCTTTTCTCAAACCACATATCGATCCACCAGTGTCATTGCATGTGTGTTCTTTTCACGTACCACGTATGGATCCACCAGTGTCATTGCATGTGTGTTCTTTTCACATACCACCTATGGATCCACTAGTGTCATTGCATGTGTGTTCTTTTCACATACCACATATGGAACCACCATTTTCATTGCATGTGTGATATTTTCACAGACCACATATGGATCCACCAGTGTAATTGCATGTGTGTTCTTTTCACAGACCACATATGGATCCACCAGTCTCATTTCATGTGTGTTCTTTTGACATACAACATATGGATCCACCATTTTCATTGCATATGTGTTCTTTTCACAGACCAAATATCGATCCACCAGTGTCATTTCATGTGTGTTCTTTTCACAGACCACATATGGATCCACCAGTGTCATTGCATGTGTGTTCTTTTCACAAACCACACATGGATCCACCGGTGTCATTGCATGTGTGTTCTTTTCACAGACCACGTATGGATCCACCAGTTTCATTGCATGTGTGTTCTTTTCACAGACCACCTATGGATCCACCAGTGTCATTGCATGTGTGTTCTTTTCACATACCACATATGGATCCACCGGTGTGACTGCATGTGTTTTCGTTTCACAGACCACATATGGATCCACCATTTTCATTGCATGTGTGTTCTTTTCACAGACCACATATGGATCCACCAGTGTCATTGCATGTGTGTTCTTTTCATAGACCACATATGGATCCACTAGTGTCATTGCATGTTTGTTCTTTTCACAGACCACATATGGATCCACCAGTGTCATTTCATGTGTGTTCTTTTGACATACCAGATATGGATCCACCAGTTTCATTGCATGTGTTTTCTTTTCACATACGACATATGGATCCACCAGTGTCATTGCATGTGTGTTCTTTTCACAGACCACATATGGATCCACCAGTGTCATTGCATGTGAGTTCTTTTCACATACCAGATATGGATCCACCAGTGTTATTCCATGTGTGTTCTTTTCATAGACCACATATGGATCCACCAGTGTCATTGCATGTGTGTTCTTTTCACAGACCACATATGGATCCACCAGTGTCATTGCATGTCTGTTCTTTTCATTGACCATGTATGGATCTACTAGAGTCATTGAAATGTGTTCTCTTTTCACAGACCACACATGAAACCACCATTGTCATTGCAAGTGTGTTCTTTTCATAGACCATACGTGGATCCACCATTGTCATGGCATGTGTGTTCTTTTCACGGACCACATATGGATCCACTAGTGTCATTGCATGTGTGTTCTTTCCATTAACCACAACTAGAGTCATTGCATGTGTGTTCTTTTCACAAATCACATATGGAACCACCATTGTCATTGCATGTATGTTCTTTTCACAGACCACATATGGAACCACCATTACCATTGCATGTGTGTTCTTTTCACAAACCACATATGGATCCACCAGTGTCATTGCATGTGTGTTATTTTCACATACCACGTATGGATCCACCAGTGTGATTGCATGTGTGTTCTTTTCACATACCACATATGGATCCACTAGTGTCATTGCATGTGTGTTCTTTTCACAGACCACATATGGATCCACAAGAGTCATTGCATGCGTGTTCTTTTCACATACCACATATGGATCCACTGTTTCCATTGCATGTGTGTTCTTTTCACAGACCACATATGGATCCACCAGTGTCATTGCATGTCTGTTCTTTTCACAAACCACATACGGATCCACCAGAATCATTTCATGTGTGTTCTTTTCACAGACCATATATGGATCCACTAGTATCATTGCATGTGTGTTCTTTTCATATACCACATATGGATCCACCAGTGTCATTGCATGTGTGTTCTTTTCACAGACCACAAATGGATCCACCAGTGTCATTGCATATCTGTTCTATTCACAAACCACATATGGATCCACCAGAATCATTTCATGTGTGTTCTTTTCACAGACCATACATGGATCCACTAGTATCATTGCATGTGTGTTCTTTTCACAGACCACATATGGATCCACCAGTTTCATTGCATGTGTGTTCTTTTCACAAACCACATATGGAACCACCATTTTCATTGCATGTGTATTCTTTTCACAGACCACATATGGATCCACCAGTGTAATTGCATGTGTGTTCTTTTCACAGACCACATATGGATCCACCAGTGTCATTTCATGTGTGTTCTTTTGACATACAACATATGGATCCACAATTTTCATTGCATATGTGTTCTTTTCACAGACCAAATATGGATCCACCAGTGTCATTGCATGTATGTTATTTTCACAGACCACATATGGATCCACCAGTGTCACTACATGTGTGTTATTTTCACAAACCACACATGGATCCACCGGTGTCATTGCATGTGTGTTCTTTTCACAGACCACATATGGATCCACCAGTGGCATTGCATGTGTGTTCTTTTCACAGACCAAATATGGATCCACCAGTGTCATTGCATGTGAGTTCTTTTCGCATACCACATATGGATCCACCAGTTTGATTGCATGTGTGTTCGTTTCACAGACCACATATGGATCTACCATTTTCATTCCATGTGTGTTCTTTTCACAGACCACATATGGATCCACCAGTGTCATTGCATGTGTGTTCTTTTCACAGACCACATATGGATCCACCAGTGTCATTGCATGTGTGTTCTTTTCACAGACCACATATAGATCCACCAGTGTCATTTCATGTGTGTTCTTTTGACATACCACATATGGATCCACCATTATCATTGCATGTGTGTTCTTTTCACATACGACATATGGATCCACCAGTGTCATTGCATGTGTGTTCTTTTCACAGACCACATATGGATCCACCAGTGTCATTGCATGTGAGTTCTTTTCACATACCAGATATGGATCCACCAGTGTCATTCCATGTGTGTTCTTTTCATAGACCACATATGGATCCACCAGTGTCATTGCATGTGTGTTCTTTTCACAGACCACATATGGATCCACCAGTGTCATTGCATGTGTGTTCTTTTCAATGACCATGTATGGATCTACTAGAGTCATTGAAATGTGTTCTCTTTTCACATACCAGAATTAGAGTCATTGCATGCCTGTTCTTTTCACAAACCACACATGAAACCACCATTGTCATTGCATGTGTGTTCTTTTCATAGACCATATATGGATCCACCATTGTCATTGCATGTGTGTTCTTTTCACGGACCACATATGGATCCACTAGTGTCATTGCATGTGTGTTCTTTTCATTAACAACAACTAGAGTCATTGCATGTGTGTTCTTTTCACAAACAACATATGGAACCACCATTGTCATTGCATGTATGTTCTTTTCACAGACCACATATGGAACCACCATTGCCATTGCATGTGTGTTCTTTTCACAAACCACATATGGATCCACCAGTGTGATTGCATGTGTGTTCTTTTCACATACCACATATGGATCCACTAGTGTCATTGCATGTGTGTTCTTTTCACAGACCACATATGGATCCACAAGAGTCATTGCATGTGTGTTCTTTTCACAGACCACATATGGATCCACCAGTGTTACTGCATGTGTATTCTTTTTACAGACCACATATGGATCCACCAGTGTAATTGCATGTGTGTTCTTTTCACATACCACATATGGATCCACCAGTGTCATTGCATGTGTGTTCTTTTCAATGACCATGTATGGATCTACTAGAGTCATTGAAATGCGTTTTCTTTTCACAGACCACAACTAGAGTCATTGCATGCTTGTTCTTTTCACACACCATACATGAAACCACCATTGTCATTGCATGTGTATTCTTTTCATAGACCACATATGTATCCGCCATTGTCATTTCGTGTGTGTTCTTTTCACGGACCACATATGGATCCACTAGAGTCATTGCATGTGTGTTCTTTTTATTAACCACAGCTAGAGTCATTGCATGTGTGTTCTTTTCACAAACCACATATGGAACCACCATTTTAATTGCATGTATGTTCTTTTCACAGACCACATATGGAACCACCATTGCCATTGCATGTCTGTTCTTTTCTCAAACCACATATCGATCCACCAGTGTCATTGCATGTGTGTTCTTTTCACTTACCACGTATGGATCCACCTATGTCATTGCACGTGTGTTCTTTTCACATACCACCTATGGATCCACTAGTGTCATTGCATGTGTGTTCTTTTCACATACCACATATGGAACCACCATTTTCATTGCATGTGTGATCTTTTCCCAGACCACATATGGATCCACTAGTGTAATTGCATGTGTGTTCTTTTCACAGACCACATATGGATACACCAGTCTCATTTCATGTGTGTTCTTTTGACATACAACATATGGATCCACCATTTTCATTGCATATGTGTTCTTTTCACAGACCAAATACCGATCCACCAGTGTCATTGCATGTGTGTTCTTCTCACAGACCACATATGGATCCACCAGTGTCATTGCATGTGTGTTCTTTTCACAAACCACACATGGATCCACCGGTGTCATTGCATGTGTGTTCTTTTCACAGACCACCTATGGATCCACCAGTGTCATTGCATGTGAGTTCTTTTCACATACCACAGATGGATCCACCGGTGTGACTGCATGTGTTTTCGTTTCACAGACCACATATGGATCCACCATTTTCATTGCATGTGTGTTCTTTTCACAGACCACATATGGATCCACCAGTGTCATTGCATGTGTGTTCTTTTCACAGACCACATATGGATCCACCATTGCCATTGCATGTATGTTCTTTTCACAGACCTCATATGGAACCACCATTGCCATTGCATGTGTGTTCTTTTCACAAACCACATATGGATCCACCAGTGTGATTGCATGTGTGTTCTTTTCACATACCACATATGGATCCACTAGTGTTATTGCATGTGTGTTCTTTTCACAGACCACATATGGATCCACAAGAGTCATTGCATGTGTGTTCTTTTCACAGACCACATATGGATCCACCAGTGTTATTGCATGTGTATTCTTTTCACAGACCACATATGGATCCACCCGTGTAATTGCATGTGTGTTCTTTTCACAGACCACATATGGATCCACCAGTGTCATTGCATGTCTGTTCTTTTCAATGACCATGTATGGATCTACTAGAGTCATTGAAATGCGTTTTCTTTTCACAGACCACAACTAGAGTCATTGCATGCTTGTTCTTTTCACAAACCATACATGAAACCACCATTGTCATTGCATGTGTATTCTTTTCATAGACCACATATGGATCCGCCATTGTCATTTCGTGTGTGTTCTTTTCACGGACCACATATGGATCCACTAGAGTCATTGCATGTGTGTTCTTTTCATTAACCACAGCTAGAGTCATTGCATGTGTGTTCTTTTCACAAACCACATATGGAACCACCATTTTAATTGCATGTGTGATCTTTTCACAGACCACATATGGATCCACCAGTGTAATTGCATGTGTGTTCTTTTCACAGACCACATATGGATCCACCAGTCTCATTTCATGTGTGTTCTTTTGACATACAACATACGGATCCACCATTTTCATTGCATATGTGTTCTTTTCACAGACCAAATATCGATCCACCAGTGTCATTGCATGTGTGTTCTTTTCACAGACCACATATGGATCCACCAGTGTCATTGCATGTGTGTTCTTTTCACAAACCACACATGGATCCACCGGTGTCATTGCATGTGTGTTCTTTTCACAGACCACGTATGGATCCACCAGTGTCATTGCATGTGTGTTCTTTTCACAGACCACCTATGGATCCACCAGTGTCATTGCATGTGTGTTCTTTTCACATACCACATATGGATCCACCGGTGTGACTGCATGTGTTTTCGTTTCACAGACCACATATGGATCCACCATTTTCATTGCATGTGTGTTCTTTTCACAGACCACATATGGATCCACCAGTGTCATTGCATGTGTGTTCTTTTCACAGACCACATATGGATCCACTAGTGTCATTGCATGTTTGTTCTTTTCACAGACCACATATGGATCCACCAGTGTCATTTCATGTGTGTTCTTTTGACATACCAAATATGGATCCACCAGTTTCATTGCATGTGTGTTCTTTTCACAGACCGCATATGGATCCACCAGTGTCATTGCATGTGAGTTCTCTTCACATACCACATATGGATCCACCAGTGTCATTCCATGTGTGTTCTTTTCATAGACCACATATGGATCCACCAGTGTCATTGCATGTGTGTTCTTTTCACAGACCACATATGGATCCACCAGTGTCATTGCATGTCTGTTCTTTTGAATGACCATGTATGGATCTACTAGAGTCATTGAAATGTGTTCTCTTTTCACAGACCACACATGAAACAACCATTGTCATTGCATGTGTGTTCTTTTCATAGACCATACATGGATCCACCATTGTCATTGCATGTGTGTTCTTTTCACGGACCACATATGGATCCACTAGTGTCATTGCATGTGTGTTCTTTCCATTAACCACAACTAGAGTCATTGCATGTGTGTTCTTTTCACAAACCACATATGGAACCACCATTGTCATTGCATGTATGTTCTTTTCACAGACCACATATGGAACCACCATTACCATTGCATGTGTGTTCTTTTCACAAACCACATATGGATCCACCAGTGTCATTGCATGTGTGTTCTTTTCACATACCACATATGGATCCACCAGTGTCATTGCATGTGTGTTCTTTTCACATACCACGTATGGATCCACCAGTGTCATTGCATGTGTGTTCTTTTCACATACGACATATGGATCCACTAGTGTCATTGCATGTGTGTTCTTTTCACAGACCACATATGGATCCACAAGAGTCATTGCATGTGTGTTCTTTTCACATACCACATATGCATCCACTATTTCCATTGCATGTGTGTTCTTTTCACATACCACATATGGATCTATCCGTGTCATTGCATGTGTGTTCTTTTCACAGACACAATATGGATCCACCAGTGTCATTGCATGTCTGTTCTTTTCACAAACCACATACGGATCCACCAGAATCATTTCATGTGTGTTATTTTCACAGACCATATATGGATCCACTAGTATCATTGTATCTGTGTTCTTTTCATAGACCACATATGGATCCAGCAGTGTCATTGCATGTGTGTTCTTTTCACAGACCACAAATGGATCCACCAGTGTCATTGCATATCTGTTCTATTCACAAACCACATATGGATCCACCAGAATCATTTCATGTGTGTTCTTTTCACAGACCATACATGGATCCACTAGTATCATTGCATGTGTGTTCTTTTCACAGACCACATATGGATCCACCAGTTTCATTGCATGTGTGTTCTTTTCACAAACCACATATGGAACCACCATTTTCATTGCATGTGTATTCTTTTCACAGACCACATATGGATCCACCAGTGTAATTGCATGTGTGTTCTTTTCACAGACCAAATATGGATCCACCAGTGTCATTTCATGTGTGTTCTTTTGAGATACAACATATGGATCCACAATTTTCATTGCATATGTGTTCTTTTCACAGACCAAATATGGATCCACCAGTGTCATTGCATGTGTGTTCTTTTCACAGACCACATATGGATCCACCAGTGTCATTGCATGTGTGTTATTTTCACAAACCACACATGGATCCACCGGTGTCATTGCATGTGTGTTCTTTTCACAGACCACATATGGATCCACCAGTGTCATTGCATGTGTGTTCTTTTCACAGACCAAATATGGATCCACCAGTGTCATTGCATGTGAGTTCTTTTCACATACCACATATGGATCCACCAGTGTGATTGCATGTGTGTTCGTTTCACAGACCACATATGGATCCACCATTTTCATTCCATGTGTGTTCTTTTCACAGACCACATATGGATCCACCAGTGTCATTGCATGTGTGTTCTTTTCATAGACCACATATGGATCCACTAGTGTCATTGCATGTTTGTTCTTTTCACAAACCACATATAAATCCACCAGTGTCATTTCATGTGTGTTCTTTTGACATACCACATATGGATCCACCATTATCATTGCATCTGTGTTCTTTTCACATACGACATATGGATCCACCAGTGTCATTGCATGTGTGTTCTTTTCACAGACCACATATGGATCCACCAGTGTCATTGCATGTGAGTTCTTTTCACATACCAGATATGGATCCACCAGTGTCATTCCATGTGTGTTCTTTTCATAGACCACATATGGTTCCACCAGTGTTATTGCATGTGTGTTCTTTTCACAGACCACATATGGATCCACCAGTGTCATTGCATGTGTGTTCTTTTCAATGACCATGTATGGATCTACTAGAGTCATTGAAATGTGTTCTCTTTTCACATACCAGAATTAGAGTCATTGCATGCCTGTTCTTTTCACAAACCACACATGAAACCACCATTGTCATTGCATGTGTGTTCTTTTCATAGACCATATATGGATCCACCATTGTCATTGCATGTGTGTTCCTTTCACGGACCACATATGGATCCACTAGTGTCATTGCATGTGTGTTCTTTTCATTAACCACTACTAGAGTCATTGCATGTGTGTTCTTTTCACAAACCACATATGGAACCACCATTGTCATTGCATGTATGTTCTTTTCACAGACCACATATGGAACCACCATTGCCATTGCATGTGTGTTCTTTTCACAAACCACATATGGATCCACCAGTGTGATTGCATGTGTGTTCTTTTCACATACCACATATGGGTCCACTAGTGTCATTGCATGTGTGTTCTTTTCACAGACCACATATGGATCCACAAGAGTCATTGCATGTGTGTTCTTTTCACAGACCACATATGGATCCACCAGTGTTATTGCATGTGTGTTCTTTTCACAGACCACATATGGATCCACCAGTGTCATTGCATGTGTGTTCTTTTCACAAACAACATATGGATCCACCAGTGTCATTGCATGTCTGTTTTTTTCACAAACCACATATGGATCCACCAGAATAATTTCATGTGTGTTCTTTTCACATACCAAATATGGATCCCTAGTATCATTGCATGTCTGTTCTTTTCACAAACCACATATGGATCCACCAGTGTCATTGCATGTGTTCTTTTCACAGACCACATATGGAACCACCATTTTCATTGCATGTGTGTTCTTTTCACACACCACATATGCATCCACCAGTGTCATTACATGTGTGTTCTTTTCACAGACCACATATGGATCCACTAGTGTCATTGCATGTGAGTTCTTTTCACATACCACATATGGATACACTAGTGTCATTGCATGTGTGTTCTTTTCACAGACCACATATGGATCCACCAGTGTCATTGCATGTCTGTTCTTTTCACAAACCACATACGGATCCACCAGAATCATTTCATGTGTGTTATTTTCACAGACCATATATGGATCCACTAGTATCATTGCATGTGTGTTCTTTTCATAGACCACATATGGATCCAGCAGTGTCATTGCATGTGTGTTCTTTTCACAGACCACAAATGGATCCACCAGTTGTCATTGCATATGTGTTCTATTCACAAACCACATATGGATCCACCAGAATCATTTCATGTGTGTTCTTTTCATGACCATACATGGATCCACTAGTATCATTGCATGTGTTCTTTTCACACCACATATGGATCCACCATTTCATTGCATGTGTTCTTTTCACAAACCACATATGGAACCACCATTTTCATTGCATGTGTATTCTTTTCACAGACACATATGGATCCACCAAGTAATTGCATGTGTGTTCTTTTCATGCACCAAATATGGATCCACCAGTGTCATTTCATGTGTGTTCTTTTTGAGATACAACATATGGATCCACAATTTTCATTGCATATGTGTTCTTTTCACAGACCACATATGGATCCACCAGTGTCATTGCATGTGTGTTCTTTTCATAGACCACATATGGATCCACCAGTGTCATTGCATGTGTGTTATTTTCACAAACCACACATGGATCCACCGGTGTCATTGCATGTGTGTTCTTTTCACACCACATATGGATCCACCAAAGGCATTGCATGTGTGTTCTTTTCACACCAAATATGGATCCACCAGTGTCATTGCATGTGAGTTCTTTTCACATACCACATATGGATCCACCAAAGGTGATTGCATGTGTGTTCTTTTCACGAACCACATATGGATCCACCATTTTCATTCCATGTGTGTTCTTTTCACAGACCACATATGGATCCACCAGTGTCAATGCATGTGTGTTCTTTTCACAGACCACATATGGATCCACTAGTGTCATTGCATGTTTGTTCTTTTCACACACCACATATAAATCCACCAGTGTCATTTCATGTGTGTTCTTTTGACATACCACATATGGATCCACCATTTTCATTGCATGTGTGTTCTTTTCACAGACCACATATGGATCCACCAGTGTCATTGCATGTGTGTTCTTTTCATATACCACATATGGATCCACCAAGGTCATTGCATGTGAGTTCTTTTCACATACCATATGGATCCACCAGTGTCATTCCATGTGTGTTCTTTTCATAGACCACATATGGTTCCACCAAGTCATTGCATGTGTGTTCTTTTCATTGCATCACATATGGATCCACCAGTGTCATTGCATGTGTGTTCTTTTCAATGACCATGTATGGATCTACTAGAGTCATTGAAATGTGTTCTCTTTTCACAGACCACAACTAGAGTCATTGCATGCCTGTTCTTTTCACAAACCACACATGAAACCACCATTGTCATTGCATGTGTGTTCTTTTCATAGACCATATATGGATCCACCATTGTCATTGCATGTGTGTTCTTTTCACGGACCACATATGGATCCACTAGTGTCATTGCATGTCTGTTCTTTTCATTAACCACAACTAGAGTCATTGCATGTGTGTTGTTTTCACAAACCACATATGGAACCACCATTGTCATTGCATGTGTGTTCTTTTCACAGACCACATATGGAACCACCATTGCCATTGCATGTGTGTTCATTTCAATGACCACATATGGATCCACCAGTGTCATTGCATGTGTGTTCTTTTCACATACCACATATGGATCCACTAGTGTCATTGCATGTGTGTTCTTTTCACATACCACATATGGATCCACAAGAGTCATTCCATGTGTGTTCTTTTCACAAACCACACATGGATCGACCGGTGTCATTGCATGTGTGTTCTTTTCACAGACCACATATGGATCCACCAGTGTCATTGCATGTGTGTTCTTTTCACAGACCACATATGGATCCACCAGTGTCATTGCATGTGTGTTCTTTTCAATGACCATGTATGGATCTACTAGAGTCATTGAAATGTGTTCTCTTTTCACAGACCACAACTAGAGTCATTGCATGCTTGTTCTTTTCACACACCATACATGAAACCACCATTGTCATTGCATGTGTATTCTTTTCATAGACCACATATGTATCCGCCATTGTCATTTCGTGTGTTCTTTTCACGACCACATATGGATCCACTAGAGTCATTGCATGTGTGTTCTTTTATTAACCACAACTAGAGTCATTGCATGTGTGTTCTTTTCACAAACCACATATGGAACCACCATTTTAATTGCATGTATGTTCTTTTCACAGACCACATATGGAACCACCATTGCCATTGCATGTCTGTTCTTTTCAAACCACATATCGATCCACCAGTGTCATTGCATGTGTGTTCTTTTCACTTACCACGTATGGATCCACCTATGTCATTGCACGTGTGTTCTTTTCACATACCACCTATGGATCCACTAGTGTCATTGCATGTGTGTTCTTTTCACATACCACATATGGAACCACCATTTTCATTGCATGTGTGATCTTTTCCTGACCACATATGGATCCACTAGTGTAATTGCATGTGTGTTCTTTTCACAGACCACATATGGATACACCAGTCTCATTTCATGTGTGTTCTTTTGACATACAACATATGGATCCACCATTTTCATTGCATATGTGTTCTTTTCACAGACCAAATACCGATCCACCAGTGTCATTGCATGTGTGTTCTTCTCACAGACCACATATGGATCCACCAGTGTCATTGCATGTGTGTTCTTTTCACAAACCACACATGGATCCACCGGTGTCATTGCATGTGTGTTCTTTTCACAGACCACCTATGGATCCACCAGTGTCATTGCATGTGAGTTCTTTTCACATACCACAGATGGATCCACCGGTGTGACTGCATGTGTTTTCGTTTCACAGACCACATATGGATCCACCATTTTCATTGCATGTGTGTTCTTTTCACAGACCACATATGGATCCACCAGTGTCATTGCATGTGTGTTCTTTTCACAGACCACATATGGATCCACCATTGCCATTGCATGTATGTTCTTTTCACAGACCTCATATGGAACCACCATTGCCATTGCATGTGTGTTCTTTTCACAAACCACATATGGATCCACCAGTGTGATTGCATGTGTGTTCTTTTCACATACCACATATGGATCCACTAGTGTCATTGCATGTGTGTTCTTTTCACAGACCACATATGGATCCACAAGAGTCATTGCATGTGTGTTCTTTTCACAGACCACATATGGATCCACCAGTGTTATTGCATGTGTATTCTTTTCACAGACCACATATGGATCCACCCGTGTAATTGCATGTGTGTTCTTTTCACAGACCACATATGGATCCACCAGTGTCATTGCATGTCTGTTCTTTTCAATGACCATGTATGGATCTACTAGAGTCATTGAAATGCGTTTTCTTTTCACAGACCACAACTAGAGTCATTGCATGCTTGTTCTTTTCACAAACCATACATGAAACCACCATTGTCATTGCATGTGTATTCTTTTCATAGACCACATATGGATCCGCCATTGTCATTTCGTGTGTGTTCTTTTCACGGACCACATATGGATCCACTAGAGTCATTGCATGTGTGTTCTTTTCATTAACCACAGCTAGAGTCATTGCATGTGTGTTCTTTTCACAAACCACATATGGAACCACCATTTTAATTGCATGTGTGATCTTTTCACAGACCACATATGGATCCACCAGTGTAATTGCATGTGTGTTCTTTTCACAGACCACATATGGATCCACCAGTCTCATTTCATGTGTGTTCTTTGACATACAACATATGGATCCACCATTTTCATTGCATATGTGTTCTTTTCACAGACCAAATATCGATCCACCAGTGTCATTGCATGTGTGTTCTTTTCACAGACCACATATGGATCCACCAGTGTCATTGCATGTGTGTTCTTTTCACAAACCACACATGGATCCAACGGTGTCATTGCATGAGTGTTCTTTTCACAGACCACATATGGATCCACCAGTGTCATTGCATGTGTGTTCTTTTCACAGACCACCTATGGATCCACCAGTGTCATTGCATGTGTGTTCTTTTCACATACCACATATGGATCCCCGGTGTCATTGCATGTGTTTTCTTGCATACCACATATGGATCCGCCATTTTCATTGCATGTGTGTTCTTTTCACAGACCATATATGGATCCACCAGTTGTCATTGCATATGTGTTCTTTCATACCACATATGGATCCACTAGTGTCATTGCATGTTTGTTCTTTTCACGCACCACATATGGATCCACCAGTGTCATTTCATGTGTGTTCTTTTGACATACCACATATGGATCCACCAGTGTCATTGCATGTGTGTTCTTTTCACACACCACATATGGATCCACCATTTTCATTGCATGTGTTTTGTTTTCACAGACCACATATGGAACCACCATTGTCACTTCATGTGTGTTCTTTTCATAGACCACATATGGATCCACCAGTGTCATTGCATGTGTGTTCTTTTCCCCCACCACATATGGATCCACCAGTTGTCATTGCATGTGTTTCTTTGAATGACCATGTATGGATCTACTAGAGTCATTGAAATGTGTGTTCTTTTTCACTGCACCACTCATGAAACAACCAGTGTCATTGCATGTGTGTTCTTTTCACAAACCACACATGGATCGACCGGTGTCATTGCATGTGTGTTCTTTTCATAGACCACATATGGATCCACTAGTGTCATTGCATGTATGTTCTTTTCATTAACCACAACTAGAGTCATTGCATGTGTGTTCTTTTCACAAACCACATATGGATCCACCATTGTCATTGCATGTATGTTCTTTACACAGACCACATATGGAACCACCATTGCCATTGCATGTGTGTTCTTTTCACAAACCACATATGGATCCACCAGTGTCATTGCATGTGTGTTCTTTTCACATACCACATATGGATCCACCAGTGTCATTGCATGTGTGTTCTTTTCACAGACCACATATGGATCCACCAGTGTCATTGCATGTCTGTTCTTTTCACATACGGATCCACTAGTGTGATTGCATGTGTGTTCTTTTCACATACCACATATGGATCCACCATTTTCATTGCATGTGTGTTCTTTTCACATACCACATATGCATCCACTATTTCCATTGCATGTGTGTTCTTTTCACATACCACATATGGATCTATCCGTGTCATTGCATGTGTGTTCTTTTCACAGACACAATATGGATCCACCAGTGTCATTGCATGTCCGTTCTTTTCACAAACCACATACGGATCCACCAGAATCATTTCATGTGTGTTATTTTCACAGACCATATATTGATCCACTAGTATCATTGCATCTGTGTTCTTTTCATAGACCACATATGGATCCAGCAGTATCATTGCATGTGTGTTCTTTTCACAGACCACATATGGATCCACCAGTGTCATTGCATGTCTGTTCCCACATATGGATCCACCAGAATCATTTCATGTGTGTTCTTTTCATAGACCATACATGGATCCACTAGTATCATTGCATGTGTGTTCTTTTCACAGACCACATATGGATCCACCAGTTTCATTGCATGTGTGTTCTTTTCACAAACCACATATGGAACCACCATTTTCATTGCATGTGTATTCTTTTCACAGACCACATATGGATCCACCAGTGTAATTGCATGTGTGTTCTTTTCACAGACCAAATATGGATCCACCAGTGTCATTTCATGTGTGTTCTTTTGAGATACAACATATGGATCCACAATTTTCATTGCATGTGTTCTTTTCACACCAAATATGGATCCACCAGTGTCATTGCATGTGTGTTCTTTCATAGACCACATATGGATCCACCAGTGTCATTGCATGTGTGTTTTCACAAACCACACATGGATCCACCGGTGTCATTGCATGTGTGTTCTTTTCACAGACCACATATGGATCCACCAGTGTCATTGCATGTGTGTTCTTTTCACAGACCAAATATGGATCCACCAGTGTCATTGCATGTGAGTTCTTTTCACATACCACATATGGATCCACCAGTGTGATTGCAAGTGTGTTCGCTTCATACCACATATGGATCCACCATTTTCATTCCATGTGTGTTCTTTTCACAGACCACATATGGATCCACCAGTGTCATTGCATGTGTGTTCTTTTCATAGACCACATATGGATCCACTAGTGTCATTGCATGTTTGTTCTTTTCACAAACCACATATAAATCCACCAGTGTCATTTCATGTGTGTTCTTTTGACATACCACATATGGATCCACCATTATCATTGCATGTGTGTTCTTTTCACATACGACATATGGATCCACCAGTGTCATTGCATGTGTGTTCTTTTCACAGACCACATATGGATCCACCAGTGTCATTGCATGTGAGTTATTTTCACATACCAGATATGGATCCACCAGTGTCATTCCATGTGTGTTCTTTTCATAGACCACATATGGTTCCACCAGTGTTATTGCATGTGTGTTCTTTTCACAGACCACATATGGATCCACCAGTGTCATTGCATGTGTGTTCTTTTCAATGACCATGTATGGATGTACTAGAGTCATTGAAATGTGTTCTCTTTTCACATACCAGAATTAGAGTCATTGCATGCCTGTTCTTTTCACAAACCACACATGAAACCACCATTGTCATTGCATGTGTGTTCTTTTCATAGACCATATATGGATCCACCATTGTCATTGCATGTGTGTTCCTTTCACGGACCACATATGGATCCACTAGTGTCATTGCATGTGTGTTCTTTTCATTAACCACAACTAGAGTCATTGCATGTGTGTTCTTTTCACAAACCACATATGGAACCACCATTGTCATTGCATGTATGTTCTTTTCACAGACCACATATGGAACCACCATTGCCATTGCATGTGTGTTCTTTTCACAAACCACATATGGATCCACCAGTGTGATTGCATGTGTGTTCTTTTCACATACCACATATGGGTCCACTAGTGTCATTGCATGTGTGTTCTTTTCACAGACCACATATGGATCCACAAGAGTCATTGCATGTGTGTTCTTTTCACAGACCACATATGGATCCACCAGTGTTATTGCATGTGTGTTCTTTTCACACACCACATATGGATCCACCAGTGTCATTGCATGTGTGTTCTTTTCACAGACAACATATGGATCCACCAGTGTTATTGCATGTCTGTTTTTTTCACAAACCACATATGGATCCACCAGAATCATTTCATGTGTGTTCTTTTCACATACCAAATATGGATCCCTAGTATCATTGCATGTCTGTTCTTTTCACAAACCACATATGGATCCACCAGTGTCATTGCATGTGTTCTTTTCACAGACCACATATGGAACCACCATTTTCATTGCATGTGTGTTCTTTTCACACACCACATATGGATCCACCAGTGTCATTACATGTGTGTTCTTTTCACAGACCACATATGGATCCACTAGTGTCATTGCATGTGAGTTCTTTTCACATACCACATATGGATACACTAGTGTCATTGCATGTGTGTTCTTTTCACAGACCACATATGGATCCACCAGTGTCATTGCATGTCTGTTCTTTTCACAAACCACATACGGATCCACCAGAATCATTTCATGTGTGTTATTTTCACAGACCATATATGGATCCACTAGTATCATTGCATGTGTGTTCTTTTCATAGACCACATATGGATCCAGCAGTGTCATTGCATGTGTGTTCTTTTCACAGACCACAAATGGATCCACCAGTGTCATTGCATATCTGTTCTATTCACAAACCACATATGGATCCACCAGAATCATTTCATGTGTGTTCTTTTCACAGACCATACATGGATCCACTAGTATCATTGCATGTGTGTTCTTTTCACAGACCACATATGGATCCACCAGTTTCATTGCATGTGTGTTCTTTTCACAAACCACATATGGAACCACCATTTTCATTGCATGTGTATTCTTTTCACAGACCACATATGGATCCACCAGTGTAATTGCATGTGTGTTCTTTTCACAGACCAAATATGGATCCACCAGTGTCATTTCATGTGTGTTCTTTTGAGATACAACATATGGATCCACAATTTTCATTGCATATGTGTTCTTTTCACAGACCAAATATGGATCCACCAGTGTCATTGCATGTGTGTTCTTTTCATAGACCACATATGGATCCACCAGTGTCATTGCATGTGTGTTATTTTCACAAACCACACATGGATCCACCGGTGTCATTGCATGTGTGTTCTTTTCACAGACCACATATGGATCCACCAGTGGCATTGCATGTGTGTTCTTTTCACAGACCAAATATGGATCCACCAGTGTCATTGCATGTGAGTTCTTTTCACATACCACATATGGATCCACCAGTGTGATTGCATGTGTGTTCGTTTCACAGACCACATATGGATCCACCATTTTCATTCCATGTGTGTTCTTTTCACAGACCACATATGGATCCACCAGTGTCAATGCATGTGTGTTCTTTTCACAGACCACATATGGATCCACTAGTGTCATTGCATGTTTGTTCTTTTCACACACCACATATAAATCCACCAGTGTCATTTCATGTGTGTTCTTTTGACATACCACATATGGATCCACCATTATCATTGCATCCGTGTTCTTTTCACATACGACATATGGATCCACCAGTGTCATTGCATGTGTGTTCTTTTCACAGACCACATATGGATCCACCAGTGTCATTGCATGTGAGTTCTTTTCACATACCAGATATGGATCCACCAGTGTCATTCCATGTGTGTTCTTTTCATAGACCACATATGGTTCCACCAGTGTCATTGCATGTGTGTTCTTTTCACAGACCACATATGGATCCACCAGTGTCATTGCATGTGTGTTCTTTTCAATGACCATGTATGGATCTACTAGAGTCATTGAAATGTGTTCTCTTTTCACATACCACAATTAGAGTCATTGCATGCCTGTTCTTTTCACAAACCACACATGAAACCACCATTGTCATTGCATGTGTGTTCTTTTCATAGACCATATATGGATCCACCATTGTCATTGCATGTGTGTTCTTTTCACGGACCACATATGGATCCACTAGTGTCATTGCATGTGTGTTCTTTTCATTAACCATAACTAGAGTCATTGCATGTGTGTTCTTTTCACAAACCACATATGGAACCACCATTGTCATTGCATGTATGTTCTTTTCACAGACCACATATGGAACCACCATTGCCATTGCATGTGTGTTCTTTTCACAAACCACATATGGATCCACCAGTGTCATTGCATGTGTGTTCTTTTCACATACCACATATGGATCCACTAGTGTCATTGCATGTGTGTTCTTTTCACAGACCACATATGGATCCACAAGAGTCATTGCATGTGTGTTCTTTTCACAGACCACATATGGATCCACCAGTGTTATTGCATGTGTGTTCTTTTCACAGACCACATATGGATCCACCAGTGTCATTGCATGTGTGTTCTTTTCACAGACAACATATGGATCCACCAGTGTCATTGCATGTCTGTTTTTTTCACAAACCACATATGGATCCACCAGAATCATTTCATGTGTGTTCTTTTCACATACCATATATGGATCCACTAGTATCATTGAATGTGTGTTCTTTTCACAGACCACATATGGATCCACCAGTGTCATTGCATGTGTGTTCTTTTCACAGACCACATATGGAACCACCATTTTCATTGCATGTGTGTTCTTTTCACACACCACATATGGATCCACCAGTGTCATTACATGTGTGTTCTTTTCACAGACCACATATGGATCCACTAGTGTCATTGCATGTGAGTTCTTTTCACATACCACATATGGATACACCAGTGTCATTGCATGTGTGTTCATTTCACAGACCACGTATGGATCCACCAGTGTCATTGCATGTGTGTTCTTTTCACATACCACATATGGATCCACCATTGTCATTGCATGTGTGTTCTTTTCACAGACCATGTATGGATCTACTAGAGTCATTGAAATGTGTGTTCTTTTCACATACCACAACTAGAGTCATTGCATGTGTGTTCTTTTCACAAACCACATATGGAACCACCATTGTCATTGCATGTATGTTCTTTTCATAGACCACATATTGAACCACCATTGCCATTGCATGTGTGTTCTTTTCACAAACCACATATGGATCCACCAGTGTCATTGCATGTGTGTTCTTTTCACATACCACGTATGGATCCACCAGTGTCATTGCATGTGTGTTCTTTTCACATACCATATATGGATCCACTAGTGTCCTTGCATGTGTGTTGTTTTCACCGACCCCATATGGATCCACCATTTTCATTGCATGTGTGTTCTTTTCATAGACCACATATGGATCCACCAGTGTCATTGCATGTGTGTTCTTTTCACAGACCACATATGGATCCACCTGTGTCATTGCATGTGTGTTCTTTTGACAGGCCACATATGGATCCACTAGTGTCATTGCATGTTTGTTCTTTTCACAAACCACATATGGATCCACCATAATCATTTCCAGTGTGTTCTTTTCATAGACCATATATGGATCCACTAGTATCATTGCATGTGTGTTCTTTTCATAGACCACATATGGATCCACCAGTGTCATTGCATGTGTGTTCTTTTCACGGGCCACATATGGAACCACCATTTTCATTGCATGTGTGTTCTTTTCACAGACCACATATGGATCCACCATTTTCATTACATGTGTGTTCTTTTCATAGACCACATATGGATCCACCAGTGTCATTGCATGTGTGTTCTTTTCACAGACCACATATGGATCCACCAGTGTCATTGCATGTGTGTTCTTTTCACATACCACATATGGATCCACCAGTGTCATTGCATGTGTGTTCGTTTCACAGACCACATATGGATCTACCATTGCCATTGCAAGTGTGTTCTTTTCACAAACCACATATGGATCCACCAGTGTCATTGCATGTGTGTTCTTTTCACATACCACGTATGGATCCACCAGTGTCATTGCATGTGTGTTCTTTCCACATACCACCTATGGATCCACTAGTGTCATTGCATGTGTGTTCTTTTCACAGACCACATATGGATCCACCAGTGTCATTGCATGTCTGTTCTTTTCACATACCACATATGGATCCACTAGTGTCATTGCATGTGTGTTCTTTTCACAGACCACATATGGATCCACCATTTTCATTGCATGTGTGTTCTTTTCACAGACTACATATGGATCCACCAGTGTCATTGCATGTGTATTCTTTTCACAGACCACATATGGATCCACCAGTGTCATTGCATGTGTGTTCTTTTCACAGAACACATATGGATCCACCAGTGTCATTGCATGTCTGTTCTTTTCACAAACCACATATGGATCCACCAGAATCATTTCATGTGTGTTCTTTTCATAGACCATACATGGATCCACTAGTATCATTGCACGTGTGTTCTTTCACAGACCACATATGGATCCACCAGTTTCATTGCATGTGTTTTCTTTTCACAAACCACATATGGAACCACCATTTTCATTGCATGTGTGATCTTTTCACAGACCACATATGGATCCACCAGAATCATTTCATGTGTGTTCTTTTCACAGACCATACATGGATCCACTAGTATCATTGCATGTGTGTTCTTTCACAGACCACATATGGATCCACCAGTTTCATTGCATGTGTGTTCTTTTCACAAACCACATATGGAACCACCATTTTCATTGCATGTGTGATCTTTTCACAGACCACATATGGATCCACCAGTGTAATTGCATGTGTGTTCTTTTCACAGACCACATATGGATCCACCGGTCTCATTTCACGTGTGTTCTTTTGACATACAACATATGGATCCACCATTTTCATTGCATATGTGTTCTTTTCACAGACCAAATATGGATCCACCAGTGTCATTGCATGTGTGTTCTTTTCACAGACCACATATGGATCCACCAGTGTCATTGCATGTGTGTTCTTTTCACAAACCACACATGGATCGACCGGTGTCATTGCATGTGTGTTCTTTTCACAGACCACATATGGATCCACCAGTGTCATTGCATGTGTGTTCTTTTCACAGACCACATATGGATCCACCAGTGTCATTGCATGTGTGTTCTTTTCACATACCACATATGGATCCACCGGTGTGATTGCATGTGTATTCGTTTCACAGACCACATATGGATCCACCATTTTCATTGCATGTGTGTTCTTTTCACAGACCACATATGGATCCACCAGTGTCATTGCATGTGTGTTCTTTTCACAGACCACATATGGATCCACTAGTGTCATTGCATGTTTGTTCTTTTCACAGACCACATATGGATCCACCAGTGTCATTTCATGTGTGTTCTTTTGACATACCACATATGGATCCACCAGTTTCATTGCATGTGTGTTCTTTTCACATACGACATATGGATCCACCAGTGTCATTGCATGTGTGTTCTTTTCACAGACCACATATGGATCCACCAGTGTCATTGCATGTGAGTTCTTTTCACATACCAGATATGGATCCACCAGTGTCATTCCATGTGTGTTCTTTTCATAGACCACATATGGATCCACGAGTGTCATTGCATGTGTGTTTTTTCACAGACCACATATGGATCCACCAGTGTCATTGCATGTCTGTTCTTTTCAACGACCATGTATGGATCTACTAGAGTCATTGAAATGTGTTCTCTTTTCACAGACCACACACATGAAACCACCATTGTCATTGCATGTGTGTTCTTTTCATAGACCATACATGGATCCACCATTGTCATTGCATGTGTGTTCTTTTCACGGACCACATATGGATCCACTAGTGTCATTGCATGTGTGTTCTTTCCATTAACCACAACTAGAGTCATTGCATGTGTGTTCTTTTCACAAACCACATATGGAACCACCATTGTCATTGCATGTATGTTCTTTTCACAGACCACATATGGAACCACCATTACCATTGCATGTGTGTTCTTTTCACAAACCACATATGGATCCACCAGTGTCATTGCATGTGTGTTCTTTTCACAGACCACATATGGATCCACCAGTGTCATTGCATGTGTGTTCTTTTCACATACCACATATGGATCCACTAGTGTCATTGCATGTGTGTTCATTTCATTAACAACAACTGGATCCACAAGAATCATTGCATGTGTGTTCTTTTCACATACCACATATGGATCCACTATTTCCATTGCATGTGTGTTCTTTTCACATACCACATATGGATCCATCAGTGTCATTGCATGTGTGTTCTCTTCACAGACCACATATGGATCCACCAGTGTCATTGCATGTCTGTTCTTTTCACAAACCACATACGGATCCACCAGAATCATTTCATGTGTGTTCTTTTCATAGACCATATATGGATCCACTAGTATCATTGCATGTGTGTTCTTTTCATAGACCACATATGGATCCACCAGTGTCATTGCATGTGTGTTCTTTTCACAGACCACAAATGGATCCACCAGTGTCATTGCATATCTGTTCTATTCACAAACCACATATGGATCCACCAGAATCATTTCATGTGTGTTCTTTTCACATAACATACATGGATCCAAAAGAATCATTGAATGTGTGTTCTTTCATGCACCACATGGATCCACCAGTTTCATTGCATGTGTGTTCTTTTCACAAACCACATATGGAACCACCATTTTCATTGCATGTGTGATCTTTTCACAGACCACATATGGATCCACCAGTGTAATTGCATGTGTGTTCTTTTCACAGACCACATATGGATCCACCAGTCTCATTTCATGTGTGTTCTTTTGACATACACCATATGGATGCACCATTTTCATTGCATATGTGTTATTTTCACAGACCAAATATCGATCCACCAGTGTCATTGCATGTGTGTTCTTTTCACAGACCACATATGGATCCACCAGTGTCATTGCATGTGTGTTCTTTTCACAAACCACACATGGATCCACCGGTGTCATTGCATGTGTGTTCTTTTCACAGACCACGTATGGATCCACCAGTGTCATTGCATGTGTGTTCTTTTCACAGACCACATATGGATCCACCAGTGTCATTGCATGTGTGTTCTTTTCACATACCACATATGGATCCACCGGTGTGACTGCATGTGAGTTCTTTTCACAGACCACATATGGATCCACCATTTTCATTCCATGTGTGTTCTTTTCACAGACCACATATGGATCCACCAGTGTCATTGCATGTGTGTTCTTTCATGCACCACATATGGATCCACTAGTGTCATTGCATGTTTTTTTCTTTTCACAGACCACATATGGATCCACCAGTGTCATTTCATGTGTGTTCTTTTCACAAACCACACATGGATCCACCAGTTTCATTGCATGTGTGTTCTTTTCACATACGACATATGGATCCACCAGTGTCATTGCATGTGTGTTCTTTTCACATACCACGTATGGATCCACCAGTGTCATTGCATGTGTGTTCTTTTCACATACCACATATGGATCCACCGGTGTGACTGCATGTGTTTTCGTTTCATAGACCACATATGGATCCACCATTTTCATTGCATGTGTGTTCTTTTCACAGACCACATATGGATCCACCAGTGTCATTGCATGTGTGTTCTTTTCACAGACCACATATGGATCCACGAGTGTCATTGCATGTTTGTTCTTTTCACAGACAACATATGGATCCACCAGTGTCATTTCATGTTTGTTCTTTTGACATACCACATATGGATCCACCAGTTTTATTGCATGTGTGTTCTTTTCACATATGACATATGGATCCACCAGTGTCATTGCATGTGTGTTCTTTTCACAAACCACATATGGATCCACCAGTGTCATTGCATGTGAGTTCTTTTCACATACCAGATATGGATCCACCAGTGTCATTCCATGTGTGTTCTTTTCATAGACCACATATGGGATCCACCATTGTCATTGCATGTGTGTTCTTTTCACAGACCATATATGGATCCACCAGTGTCATTGCATGTCTGTTCTTTTCAATGACCATGTATGGATCTACTAGAGTCATTGAAATGTGTTCTCTTTTCACAGACCACACATGAAACCACCATTGTCATTGCATGTGTGTTCTTTTCATAGACCATACATGGATCCACCATTGTCATTGCATGTGTGTTCTTTTCACGGACCACATATGGATCCACTAGTGTCATTGCATGTGTGTTCTTTCCATTAACCACAACTAGAGTCATTGCATGTGTGTTCTTTTCACAAACCACATATGGAACCACCATTGTCATTGCATGTATGTTCTTTTCACAGACCACATATGGAACCACCATTACCATTGCATGTGTGTTCTTTTCACAAACCACATATGGATCCACCAGTGTCATTGCATGTGTTTTTTTTCACATACCACGTATGGATCCACCAGTGTCATTGCATGTGTGTTCTTTTCACATACCACATATGGATCCACTAGTGTCATTGCATGTGTGTTCTTTTCACAGACCACATATGGATCCACAAGAGTCATTGCATGTGTGTTCTTTTCACATACCACATATGGATCCACTATTTCCATTGCATGTGTGTTCTTTTCACAGACCACATATGGATCCATCAGTGTCATTGCATGTGTGTTCTTTTCACAGACCACATATGGATCCACCAGTGTCATTGCATGTCTGTTCTTTTCACAAACCACATACGGATCCACCAGAATCATTTCATGTGTGTTCTTTTCACAGACCATATATGGATCCACTAGTACCATTGCATGTGTGTTCTTTTCATAGACCACATATGGATCCACCAGTGTCATTGCATGTGTGTTCTTTTCACAGACCACAAATGGATCCACCAGTGTCATTGCATATCTGTTCTATTCACAAACCACATATGGATCCACCAGAATCATTTCATGTGTGTTCTTTTCATAGACCATACATGGATCCACTAGTATCATTGCATGTGTGTTCTGTCACAGACCACAATCCACCAGTTTCATTGCATGTGTGTTCTTTTCACAAACCACATATGGAACCACCATTTTCATTGCATGTGTGATCTTTTCACAGACCACATATGGATCCACCAGTGTAATTGCATGTGTGTTCTTTTCACAGACCACATATGGATCCACCAGTCTCATTTCATGTGTGTTCTTTTGACATACACCATATGGATCCACCATTTTCATTGCATATGTGTTATTTTCACAGACCAAATATCGATCCACCAGTGTCATTGCATGTGTGTTCTTTTCACAGACCACATATGGATCCACCAGTGTCATTGCATGTGTGTTCTTTTCACAAACCACAAATGGATCCACCGGTGTCATTGCATGTGTGTTCTTTTCACAGACCACGTATGGATCCACCAGTGTCATTGCATGTGTGTTCTTTTCACAGACCACATATGGATCCACCAGTGTCATTGCATGTGTGTTCTTTTCACATACCACATATGGATCCACCGGTGTGATTGCATGTGTGTTCTTTTCACAGACCACATATGGATCCACCATTTTCATTGCATGTGTGTTCTTTTCACAGACCACATATGGATCCACCAGTGTCATTGCATGTGTGTTCTTTTCACAGACCACATATGGATCCACGAGTGTCATTGCATGTTTGTTCTTTTCACAGACAACATATGGATCCACCAGTGTCATTTCATGTTTGTTCTTTTGACATACCACATATGGATCCACCAGTTTTATTGCATGTGTGTTCTTTTCACATATGACATATGGATCCACCAGTGTCATTGCATGTGTGTTCTTTTCACAGACCACATATGGATCCACCAGTGTCATTGCATGTGAGTTCTTTTCACATACCAGATATGGATCCACCAGTGTCATTCCATGTGTGTTCTTTTCATAGACCACATATGGATCCACCAGTGTCATTGCATGTGTGTTCTTTTCACAGACCACATATGGATCCACCAGTGTCATTGCATGTGTGTTCTTTTCAATGACCATGTATGGATCTACTAGAGTCATTGAAATGTGTTCTCTTTTCACAGACCACACATGAAACCACCATTGTCATTGCATGTGTGTTCTTTTCATAGACCATACATGGATCCACCATTGTCATTGCATGTGTGTTCTTTTCACGGACCACATATGGATCCACTAGTGTCATTGCATGTGTGTTCTTTCCATTAACCACAACTAGAGTCATTGCATGTGTGTTCTTTTCACAAACCACATATGGAACCACCATTGTCATTGCATGTATGTTCTTTTCACAGACCACATATGGAACCACCATTACCATTGCATGTGTGTTCTTTTCACAAACCACATATGGATCCACCAGTGTCATTGCATGTGTGTTCTTTTCACATACCACGTATGGATCCACAGTGTCATTGCATGTGTTCTTTTCACATACCACATATGGATCCACTAGTGTCATTGCATGTGTGTTCTTTTCACAGACCACATATGGATCCACAAGAGTCATTGCATGTGTGTTCTTTTCACATAACACATATGGATCCACTATTTCCATTGCATGTGTGTTCTTTTCACAGACCACATATGGATCCATCAGTGTCATTGCATGTGTGTTCTTTTCACAGACCACATATGGATCCACCAGTGTCATTGCATGTCTGTTCTTTTCACAAACCACATACGGATCCACCAGAATCATTTCATGTGTGTTCTTTTCATGCACCATATATGGATCCACTAGTACCATTGCATGTGTGTTCTTTTCATAGACCACATATGGATCCACCAGTGTCATTGCATGTGTGTTCTTTTCACAGACCACAAATGGATCCACAAGTGTCATTGCATATCTGTTCTATTCACAAACCACATATGGATCCACCAGAATCATTTCATGTGTGTTCTTTTCATAGACCATACATGGATCCACTAGTATCATTGCATGTGTGTTCTGTCACAGACCACAATCCACCAGTTTCATTGCATGTGTGTTCTTTTCACAAACCACATATGGAACCACCATTTTCATTGCATGTGTGATCTTTTCACAGACCACATATGGATCCACCAGTGTAATTGCATGTGTTCTTTTCACAGACCACATATGGATCCACCAGTCTCATTTCATGTGTGTTCTTTTGACATACACCATATGGATCCACCATTTTCATTGCATATGTGTTATTTTCACAGACCAAATATCGATCCACCAGTGTCATTGCATGTGTGTTCTTTTCACAGACCACATATGGATCCACCAGTGTCATTGCATGTGTGTTCTTTTCACAAACCACAAATGGATCCACCGGTGTCATTGCATGTGTGTTCTTTTCACAGACCACGTATGGATCCACCAGTGTCATTGCATGTGTGTTCTTTTCACAGACCACATATGGATCCACCAGTGTCATTGCATGTGTGTTCTTTTCACATACCACATATGGATCCACCGGTGTGACTGCATGTGAGTTCTTTTCACAGACCACATATGGATCCACCATTTTCATTCCATGTGTGTTCTTTTCACAGACCACATATGGATCCACCAGTGTCATTGCATGTGTGTTCTTTTCACAGACCACATATGGATCCACTAGTGTCATTGCATGTTTTTTTCTTTTCACAGACCACATATGGATCCACCAGTGTCATTTCATGTGTGTTCTTTTCACAAACCACACATGGATCCACCAGTTTCATTGCATGTGTGTTCTTTTCACATACGACATATGGATCCACCAGTGTCATTGCATGTGTGTTCTTTTCACATACCACGTATGGATCCACCAGTGTCATTGCATGTGTGTTCTTTTCACATACCACATATGGATCCACCGGTGTGACTGCATGTGTTTTCGTTTCATAGACCACATATGGATCCACCATTTTCATTGCATGTGTGTTCTTTTCACAGACCACATATGGATCCACCAGTGTCATTGCATGTGTGTTCTTTTCACAGACCACATATGGATCCACGAGTGTCATTGCATGTTTGTTCTTTTTCACACAACATATATGGATCCACCAGTGTCATTTCATGTTTGTTCTTTTGACATACCACATATGGATCCACCAGTTTTATTGCATGTGTGTTCTTTTCACATATGACATATGGATCCACCAGTGTCATTGCATGTGTGTTCTTTTCACAAACCACATATGGATCCACCAGTGTCATTGCATGTGAGTTCTTTTCACATACCAGATATGGATCCACCAGTGTCATTCCATGTGTGTTCTTTTCATAGACCACATATGGATCCACCAGTGTCATTGCATGTGTGTTCTTTTCACAGACCACATATGGATCCACCAGTGTCATTGCATGTGTGTTCTTTTCAATGACCATGTATGGATCTACTAGAGTCATTGAAATGTGTTCTCTTTTACTGCACTACACATGAAACCACCATTGTCATTGCATGTGTGTTCTTTTCATAGACCATACATGGATCCACCATTGTCATTGCATGTGTGTTCTTTTCACGGACCACATATGGATCCACTAGTGTCATTGCATGTGTGTTCTTTCCATTAACCACAACTAGAGTCATTGCATGTGTGTTCTTTTCACAAACCACATATGGAACCACCATTGTCATTGCATGTATGTTCTTTTCACAGACCACATATGGAACCACCATTACCATTGCATGTGTGTTCTTTTCACAAACCACATATGGATCCACCAGTGTCATTGCATGTGTGTTCTTTTCACATACCACGTATGGATCCACCAGTGTCATTGCATGTGTGTTCTTTTCACATACCACATATGGATCCACTAGTGTCATTGCATGTGTGTTCTTTTCACAGACCACATATGGATCCACAAGAGTCATTGCATGTGTGTTCTTTTCACATAACACATATGGATCCACTATTTCCATTGCATGTGTGTTCTTTTCACAGACCACATATGGATCCATCAGTGTCATTGCATGTGTGTTCTTTTCACAGACCACATATGGATCCACCAGTGTCATTGCATGTCTGTTCTTTTCACAAACCACATACGGATCCACCAGAATCATTTCATGTGTGTTCTTTTCACAGACCATATATGGATCCACTAGTATCATTGCATGTGTGTTGTTTTCATAGACCACATATGGATCCACCAGTGTCATTGCATGTGTGTTCTTTTCACAGACCACAAATGGATCCACCGGTGTCATTGCATGTGTGTTCTTTTCACAAACCACATATGGATTCACCAGAATCATTTCATGTGTGTTCTTTTCATAGAGCACATATGGATCCACCAGTGTCATTGCATGTGTGTTCTTTTCACAGACCACAAATGAATCCACCAGTGTCATTGCATATCTGTTCTATTCACAAACCACATATGGATCCACAGTAATCATTTCATGTGTGTTCTTTTCATGCACCATACATGGATCCACTAGTATCATTGCATATGTGTTCTTTCACGCACCACATATGGATCCACCATTTCATTGCATGTGTGTTCTTTTCACAAACCACATATGGAACCACCATTTTCATTGCATGTGTGATCTTTTCACAGACACATATGGATCCGCCAGTAATTGCATGTGTGTTCTTTTCACGCACCACATATGGATCCACCAGTCTCATTTCATGTACATTCTTTTGACATACAACATATGGATCCACCATTTTCATTGCATATGTGTTTTTTCACGCACCAAATATCGATCCACCAAAGTGTCATTGCATGTGTGTTCTTTTCACAGCCCACATATGGATCCACAGTGTCATTGCATGTGTGTTCTTTTCACAAACCACACATGGGTCCACCGGTGTCATTGCATGTGTGTTCTTTTTACAGACCACGTATGGATCCAAAGATGTCATTGCATGTGTGTTCTTTTCACAGACCACATATGGATCCACCAGTGTCATTGCATGTGTGTTCTTTTCACATACCACATATGGATCCACCGGTGTGACTGCATGTGTTTTCGTTTCACAGACCACATATGGATCCACCATTTTCATTGCAGGTGTGTTCTTTTCACAGACCACATATGGATCCACCAGTGTCATTGCATGTGTGTTCTTTTCACAGACCACATATGGATCCACTAGTGTTATTGCATGTTTTTTTCTTTTCACAGACCACATATGTATCCACCAGTGTCATTTCATGTGTGTTATTTTCACAAACCACACATGGATCCACCGGTGTCATTGCATGTGTGTTCTTTTCACAGACCATGTATGGATCCACCAGTGTCATTGCATGTGTGTTCTTTTCACATACCACGTATGGATCCACCAGTGTCATTGCATGTGTGTTCTTTTCACATACCACATATGGATCCACCGGTGTGACTGCATGTGTTTTCGTTTCACAGACCACATATGGATCCACCATTTTCATTGCATGTGTGTTCTTTTCACATACCACATATGGATCCACCAGTGTCATTGCATGTGTGTTCTTTTCACAGACCACATATGGATCCACGAGTGTCATTGCATGTTTGTTCTTTTCACAGACAACATATGGATCCACCAGTGTCATTTCATGTGTGTTCTTTTGACATACCACATATGGATCCACCAGTTTCATTGCATGTGTGTTCTTTTCACATACGACATATGGATCCACCAGTGTCATTGCATGTGTGTTCTTTTCACAGACCACATATGGATCCACCAGTGTCATTGCATGTGAGTTCTTTGCACATACCAGATATGGATCCACCAGTGTCATTCCATGTGTGTTCTTTTCATAGACCACATATGGATCCACCATTGTCATTGCATGTGTGTTCTTTTCACAGACCACATATGGATCCACCAGTGTCATTGCATGTCTGTTCTTTTCAATGACCATGTATGGATCTACTAGAGTCATTGAAATGTGTTCTTTTCACAGACCACACATGAAACCACCAGTTTCATTGCATGTGTTCTTTTCATAGACCATACATGGATCCACCATTGTCATTACATGTGTGTTCTTTTCACGGACCACATATGGATCCACTAGTGTCATTGCATGTGTTTTCTTTCCATTAACCACAACTAGAGTCATTGCATGTGTGTTCTTTTAACAACCCACATATGGAACCACCATTGTCATTGCATGTATGTTCTTTTCACAGACCACATATGGAACCACCATTACCATTGCATGTGTGTTCTTTTCACAAACCACATATGGATCCACCAGTGTCATTGCATGTGTGTTCTTTTCACATACCACGTATGGATCCACCAGTGTCATTGCATGTCTGTTCTTTTCACATACGGATCCACTAGTGTCATTGCATGTGTGTTCTTTTCACAGACCACATATGGATCCACAAGAGTCATTGCATGTGTGTTCTTTTCACATAACACATATGGATCCACTATTTCCATTGCATGTGTGTTCTTTTCACAGACCACATATGGATCCATCAGTGTCATTGCATGTGTGTTCTTTTCACAGACCACATATGGATCCACCAGTGTCATTGCATGTCTGTTCTTTTCACAAACCACATACGGATCCACCAGAATCATTTCATGTGTGTTCTTTTCACAGACCATATATGGATCCACTAGTATCATTGCATGTGTGTTGTTTTCATAGACCACATATGGATCCACCAGTGTCATTGCATGTGTGTTCTTTTCACAGACCACAAATGGATCCACCAGTGTCATTGCATATCTGTTCTATTCACAAACCACATATGGATTCACCAGAATCATTTCATGTGTGTTCTTTTCATAGACCACATATGGATCCACCAGTGTCATTGCATGTGTGTTCTTTTCACAGACCACAAATGGATCCACCAGTGTCATTGCATATCTGTTCTATTCACAAACCACATATGGATCCACCAGAATCATTTCATGTGTGTTCTTTTCATAGACCATACATGGATCCACTAGTATCATTGCATGTGTGTTCTTTCACAGACCACATATGGATCCACCAGTTTCATTGCATGTGTGTTCTTTTCACAAACCACATATGGAACCACCATTTTCATTGCATGTGTGATGCATGTGTGTTCTTTTCACAGACCATGTATGGATCCACCAGTGTCATTGCATGTGTGTTCTTTTCACATACCACGTATGGATCCACCAGTGTCATTGCATGTGTGTTCTTTTCACATACCACATATGGATCCACCGGTGTGACTGCATGTGTGTTCTTTTCACAGACCACGTATGGATCCACCAGTGTCATTGCATGTGTGTTCTTTTCACATACCACATATGGATCCACCAGTGTCATTGCATGTGTGTTCTTTTCACAGACCACATATGGATCCACCAGTGTCATTGCATGTTTGTTCTTTTCACAGACAACATATGGATCCACCAGTGTCATTTCATGTGTGTTCTTTTGACATACCACATATGGATCCACCAGTTTCATTGCATGTGTGTTCTTTTCACATACGACATATGGATCCACCAGTGTCATTGCATGTGTGTTCTTTTCACAGACCACATATGGATCCACCAGTGTCATTGCATGTGAGTTCTTTGCACATACCAGATATGGATCCACCAGTGTCATTCCATGTGTGTTCTTTTCATAGACCACATATGGATCCACCATTGTCATTGCATGTGTGTTCTTTTCACAGACCACATATGGATCCACCAGTGTCATTGCATGTCTGTTCTTTTCAATGACCATGTATGGATCTACTAGAGTCATTGAAATGTGTTCTCTTTTCACAGACCACACATGAAACCACCATTGTCATTGCATGTGTGTTCTTTTCATAGACCATACATGGATCCACCATTGTCATTACATGTGTGTTCTTTTCACGGACCACATATGGATCCACTAGTGTCATTGCATGTGTTTTCTTTCCATTAACCACAACTAGAGTCATTGCATGTGTGTTCTTTTAACAACCCACATATGGAACCACCATTGTCATTGCATGTATGTTCTTTTCACAGACCACATATGGAACCACCATTACCATTGCATGTGTGTTCTTTTCACAAACCACATATGGATCCACCAGTGTCATTGCATGTGTGTTCTTTTCACATACCACGTATGGATCCACCAGTGTCATTGCATGTGTGTTCTTTTCACATACCACATATGGATCCACTAGTGTCATTGCATGTGTGTTCTTTTCACAGACCACATATGGATCCACAAGAGTCATTGCATGTGTGTTCTTTTCACATAACACATATGGATCCACTATTTCCATTGCATGTGTGTTCTTTTCACAGACCACATATGGATCCATCGATGTCATTGCATGTGTGTTCTTTTCACAGACCACATATGGATCCACCAGTTGTCATTGCATGTCTGTTTTTCACAAACCACATACGGATCCACAGTAATCATTTCATGTGTGTTCTTTTCACAGACCATATATGGATCCACTAGTATCATTGCATGTGTGTTTTTCATAGACCACATATGGATCCACCAGTGTCATTGCATGTGTGTTCTTTTCATTGCACCACAAATGGATCCACCAGTGTCATTGCATATCTGTTCTATTCACAAACCACATATGGATTCACCAGAATCATTTCATGTGTGTTCTTTTCATAGACCACATATGGATCCACCAGTGTCATTGCATGTGTGTTCTTTTCACAGACCACAAATGGATCCACCAGTGTCATTGCATATCTGTTCTATTCACAAACCACATATGGATCCACCAGAATCATTTCATGTGTGTTCTTTTCATAGACCATACATGGATCCACTAGTATCATTGCATGTGTGTTCTTTCACAGACCACATATGGATCCACCAGTTTCATTGCATGTGTGTTCTTTTCACAAACCACATATGGAACCACCATTTTCATTGCATGTGTGATGCATATGTGTTTTTTTCACAGACCAAATATCGATCCACCAGTGTCATTACATGTGTGTTCTTTTCACAGACCACATATGGATCCACCAGTGTCATTGCATGTGTGTTCTTTTCACAAACCACACATGGATCCACCGGTATCATTGCATGTGTGTTCTTTTCACAGACCACGTATGGATCCACCAGTGTCATTGCATGTGTGTTCTTTTCACAGACCACATATGGATCCACCAGTGTCATTGCATGTGTGTTCTTTTCACAGACCACATATGGATCCACCAGTGTCATTGCATGTTTGTTCTTTTCACAGACAACATATGGATCCACCAGTGTCATTTCATGTGTGTTCTTTTAACATACCACATATGGATCCACCAGATTCATTGCATGTGTGTTCTTTTCACATACGACATATGGATCCACCAGTGTCATTGCATGTGTGTTCTTTTCACAGACCACATATGGATCCACCAGTGTCATTGCATGTGAGTTCTTTGCACATACCAGATATGGATCCACCAGTGTCATTTCATGTGTGTTCTTTTCATAGACCACATATGGATCCACCATTGTCATTGCATGTGTGTTCTTTTCACAGACCACATATGGATCCACCAGTGTCATTGCATGTCTGTTCTTTTCAATGACCATGTATGGATCTACTAGAGTCATTGAAATGTGTTCTCTTTTCACAGACCACTTATGAAACCACCATTGTCATTGCATGTGTGTTCTTTTCATAGACCATACATGGATCCACCATTGTCATTGCATGTGTGTTCTTTTCACGGACCACATATGGATCCACTAGTGTCATTGCATGTGTGTTCTTTCCATTAACCACAACTAGAGTCATTGCATGTGTGTTCTTTTCACAAACCACATATGGAACCACCATTGTCATTGCATGTATGTTCTTTTCACAGACCACATATGGAACCACCATTACCATAGCATGTGTGTTCTTTTCACAAACCACATATGGATCCACCACTGTCATTGCATGTGTGTTCTTTTCACATACCACGTATGGATCCACCAGTGTCATTGCATGTGTGTTCTTTTCACATACCACATATGGATCCACTAGTGTCATTGCATGTGTGTTCTTTTCACAGACCACATATGGATCCACAAGAGTCATTGCATGTGTGTTCTTTTCACATAACACATATGGATCCACTATTTCCATTGTATGTGTGTTCTTTTCACAGACCACATATGGATCCATCAGTGTCATTGCATGTGTGTTCTTTTCACAGACCACATATGGATCCACTAGTGTCATTGCATGTCTGTTCTTTGCACAAACCACATACGGATCCACCAGAATCATTTCATGTGTGTTCTTTTCACAGACCATATATGGATCCACTAGTATCATTGCATGTGTGTTGTTTTCATAGACCACATATGGATCCACCAGTGTCATTGCATGTGTGTTCTTTTCACAGACCACAAATGGATCCACCAGTGTCATTGCATATCTGTTCTATTCACAAACCACATATGGATTCACCAGAATCATTTCATGTGTGTTCTTTTCATAGACCACATATGGATCCACCAGTGTCATTGCATGTGTGTTCTTTTCACAGACCACAAATGGATCCACCAGTGTCATTGCATATCTGTTCTATTCACAAACCACATATGGATCCACCAGAATCATTTCATATGTGTTCTTTTCACAGACCATACATGGATCCACTAGTATCATTTCATGTGTGTTCTTTCACAGACCACATATGGATCCACCAGTTTCATTGCATGTGTGTTCTTTTCACAAACCACATATGGAACCACCATTTTCATTGCATGTGTGATCTTTTCACAAACCACATATGGATCCGCCAGTGTAATTGCATGTGTGTTCTTTTCACAGACCAAATATCGATCCACCAGTGTCATTACATGTGTGTTCTTTTCACAGACCACATATGGATCCACCAGTGTCATTGCATGTGTGTTCTTTTCACAAACCACACATGGATCCACCGGTGTCATTGCATGTGTGTTCTTTTCACAGACCACGTATGGATCCACCAGTGTCATTGCATGTGTGTTCTTTTCACAGACCACCTATGGATCCACCAGTGTCATTGCATGTGTGTTCTTTTCACAGACCACATATGGATCCACGAGTGTCATTGCATGTTTGTTCTTTTCACAGACAACATATGGATCCACCAGTGTCATTGCATGTGTGTTCTTTTCACAGACCACATATGGATCCACCAGTGTCATTGCATGTGTGTTCTTTTCACAGACCACATATGGATCCACGAGTGTCATTGCATGTTTGTTCTTTTCACAGACAACATATGGATCCACCAGTGTCATTTCATGTGTGTTCTTTTAACATACCACATATGGATCCACCAGATTCATTGCATGTGTGTTCTTTTCACATACGACATATGGATCCACCAGTGTCATTGCATGTGTGTTCTTTTCACAGACCACATATGGATCCACCAGTGTCATTGCATGTGAGTTCTTTGCACATACCAGATATGGATCCACCAGTGTCATTCCATGTGTGTTCTTTTCATAGACCACATATGGATCCACCATTGTCATTGCATGTGTGTTCTTTTCACAGACCACATATGGATCCACCAGTGTCATTGCATGTCTGTTCTTTTCAATGACCATGTATGGATCTACTAGAGTCATTGAAATGTGTTCTCTTTTCACAGACCACACATGAAACCACCATTGTCATTGCATGTGTGTTCTTTTCATAGACCATACATGGATCCACCATTGTCATTGCATGTGTGTTCTTTTCACGGACCACATATGGATCCACTAGTGTCATTGCATGTGTGTTCTTTCCATTAACCACAACTAGAGTCATTTCATGTGTGTTCTTTTCACAAACCACATATGGAACCACCATTGTCATTGCATGTATGTTCTTTTCACAGACCACATATGGAACCACCATTACCATTGCATGTGTGTTCTTTTCACAAACCACATATGGATCCACCAGTGTCATTGCATGTGTGTTCTTTTCACATACCACGTATGGATCCACCAGTGTCATTGCATGTGTGTTCTTTTCACATACCACATATGGATCCACTAGTGTCATTGCATGTGTGTTCTTTTCACAGACCACATATGGATCCACAAGAGTCATTGCATGTGTGTTCTTTTCACATACCACATATGGATCCACTATTTCCATTGCATGTGTGTTCTTTTCACAGACCACATATGGATCCATCAGTGTCATTGCATGTGTGTTCTTTTCACAGACCACATATGGATCCACCAGTGTCATTGCATGTCTGTTCTTTTCACAAACCACATACGGATCCACCAGAATCATTTCATGTGTGTTCTTTTCACAGACCATATATGGATCCACTAGTATCATTGCATGTGTGTTGTTTTCATAGACCACATATGGATCCACCAGTGTCATTGCATGTGTGTTCTTTTCACAGACCACAAATGGATCCACCAGTGTCATTGCATATCTGTTCTATTCACAAACCACATATGGATTCACCAGAATCATTTCATGTGTGTTCTTTTCATAGACCACATATGGATCCACCAGTGTCATTGCATGTGTGTTCTTTTCACGAACCACAAATGGATCCACAGTGTCATTGCATATGTTTCTATTCACAAACCACATATGGATCCACCAGAATCATTTCATGTGTGTTCTTTTCATAGACCATACATGGATCCACTAGTATCATTGCATGTGTGTTCTTTCACAGACCACATATGGATCCACCAGTTTCATTGCATGTGTGTTCTTTTCACAAACCACATATGGAACCACCATTTTCATTGCATGTGTGATCTTTTCACAGACCACATATGGATCCGCCAGTGTAATTGCATGTGTGTTCTTTTCACAGACCACATATGGATCCACCAGTCTCATTTCATGTCTGTTCTTTTGACATACAACATATGGATCCACCGGTGTGACTGCATGTGTTTTCGTTTCATAGACCACATATGAATCCACCATTTTCATTGCATGTGTGTTCTTTTCACAGACCACATATGGATCCACCAGTGTCATTGCATGTGTGTTCTTTTCACAGACCACATATGGATCCACGAGTGTCATTGCATGTTTTTTCTTTTCACAGACCACATATGGATCCACCAGTGTCATTGCATGTGTGTTCTTTCCACATACCACCGATGGATCCACTAGTGTCATTGCATGTGTGTTCTTTTCACAGACCACATATGGATCCACAAGAGTCATTGCATGTGTGTTCTTTTCACATAACACATATGGATCCACTATTTCCATTGCATGTGTGTTCTTTTCACAGACCACATATGGATCCATCAGTGTCATTGCATGTGTGTTCTTTTCACAGACCACATATGGATCCACCAGTGTCATTGCATGTCTGTTCTTTTCACAAACCACATACGGATCCACCAGAATCATTTCATGTGTGTTCTTTTCACAGACCATATATGGATCCACTAGTATCATTGCATGTGTGTTGTTTTCATAGACCACATATGGATCCACCAGTGTCATTGCATGTGTGTTCTTTTCACAGACCACAAATGGATCCACCAGTGTCATTGCATATCTGTTCTATTCACAAACCACATATGGATTCACCAGAATCATTTCATGTGTGTTCTTTTCATAGACCACATATGGATCCACCAGTGTCATTGCATGTGTGTTCTTTTCACAGACCACAAATGGATCCACCAGTGTCATTGCATATCTGTTCTATTCACAAACCACATATGGATCCACCAGAATCATTTCATGTGTGTTCTTTTCATAGACCATACATGGATCCACTAGTATCATTGCATGTGTGTTCTTTCACAGACCACATATGGATCCACCAGTTTCATTGCATGTGTGTTCTTTTCACAAACCACATATGGAACCACCATTTTCATTGCATGTGTGATCTTTTCACAGACCACATATGGATCCACCAGTGTAATTGCATGTGTGTTCTTTTCACAGACCACATATGGATCCACCAGTCTCATTTCATGTCTGTTCTTTTGACATACAACATATGGATCCACCGGTGTGACTGCATGTGTTTTCGTTTCATAGACCACATATGGATCCACCATTTTCATTGCATGTGTGTTCTTTTCACAGACCACATATGGATCCACCAGTGTCATTGCATGTGTGTTCTTTTCACAGACCACATATGGATCCACTAGTGTCATTGCATGTTTTTTTCTTTTCACAGACCACATATGGATCCACCAGTGTCATTGCATGTGTGTTCTTTTCACATACCACATATGGATCCACTAGTGTCATTGCATGTGTGTTCTTTTCACAGACCACATATGGATCCACAAGAGTCATTGCATGTGTGTTCTTTTCACATACCACATATGGATCCACTATTTCCATTGCATGTGTGTTCTTTTCACAGACCACATATGGATCCATCAGTGTCATTGCATGTGTGTTCTTTTCACAGACCACATATGGATCCACCAGTGTCATTGCATGTCTGTTCTTTTCACAAACCACATACGGATCCACCAGAATCATTTCATGTGTGTTCTTTTCACAGACCATATATGGATCCACTAGTATCATTGCATGTGTGTTGTTTTCATAGACCACATATGGATCCACCAGTGTCATTGCATGTGTTCTTTTCAGCACCACAAATGGATCCACAGTGTCATTGCATATGTTCTATTCACAAACCACATATGGATTCACCAATCATTTCATGTGTGTTCTTTCATAGACCACATATGGATCCACCAGTGTCATTGCATGTGTGTTCTTTTCACAGACCACAAATGGATCCACCAGTGTCATTGCATATCTGTTCTATTCACAAACCACATATGGATCCACCAGAATCATTTCATATGTGTTCTTTTCACAGACCATACATGGATCCACTAGTATCATTTCATGTGTGTTCTTTCACAGACCACATATGGATCCACCAGTTTCATTGCATGTGTGTTCTTTTCACAAACCACATATGGAACCACCATTTTCATTGCATGTGTGATCTTTTCACAAACCACATATGGATCCGCCAGTGTAATTGCATGTGTGTTCTTTTCACAGACCAAATATCGATCCACCAGTGTCATTACATGTGTGTTCTTTTCACAGACCACATATGGATCCACCAGTGTCATTGCATGTGTGTTCTTTTCACAAACCACACATGGATCCACCGGTGTCATTGCATGTGTGTTCTTTTCACAAACCACACATGGATCCACCGGTGTCATTGCATGTGTGTTCTTTTCACAGACCACGTATGGATCCACCAGTGTCATTGCATGTGTGTTCTTTTCACAGACCACATATGGATCCACGAGTGTCATTGCATGTTTGTTCTTTTCACAGACAACATATGGATCCACCAGTGTCATTGCATGTGTGTTCTTTTCACAAACCACATATGGATCCACCAGTGTCATTGCATGTGTGTTCTTTTCACAGACCACATATGGATCCACGAGTGTCATTGCATGTTTGTTCTTTTCACAGACAACATATGGATCCACCAGTGTCATTTCATGTGTGTTCTTTTAACATACCACATATGGATCCACCAGATTCATTGCATGTGTGTTCTTTTCACATACGACATATGGATCCACCAGTGTCATTGCATGTGTGTTCTTTTCACAGACCACATATGGATCCACCAGTGTCATTGCATGTGAGTTCTTTGCACATACCAGATATGGATCCACCAGTGTCATTCCATGTGTGTTCTTTTCATAGACCACATATGGAACCACCATTTTCATTGCATGTGTGATCTTTTCACAGACCACATATGGATCCGCCAGTGTAATTGCATGTGTGTTCTTTTCACAGACCACATATGGATCCACCAGTCTCATTTCATGTCTGTTCTTTTGACATACAACATATGGATCCACCGGTGTGACTGCATGTGTTTTCGTTTCATAGACCACATATGGATCCACCATTTTCATTGCATGTGTGTTCTTTTCACAGACCACATATGGATCCACCAGTGTCATTGCATGTGTGTTCTTTTCACAGACCACATATGGATCCACTAGTGTCATTGCATGTTTTTTTCTTTTCACAGACCACATATGGATCCACCAGTGTCATTGCATGTGTGTTCTTTTCACATACCACATATGGATCCACTAGTGTCATTGCATGTGTGTTCTTTTCACAGACCACATATGGATCCACAAGAGTCATTGCATGTGTGTTCTTTTCACATACCACATATGGATCCACTATTTCCATTGCATGTGTGTTCTTTTCATAGACCACATATGGATCCATCAGTGTCATTGCATGTGTGTTCTTTTCACAGACCACATATGGATCCACCAGTGTCATTGCATGTCTGTTCTTTTCACAAACCACATACGGATCCACCAGAATCATTTCATGTGTGTTCTTTTCACAGACCATATATGGATCCACTAGTATCATTGCATGTGTGTTGTTTTCATTGACCACATATGGATCCACCAGTGTCATTGCATGTGTGTTCTTTTCACAGACCACAAATAGATCCACCAGTGTCATTGCATATCTGTTCTATTCACAAACCACATATGGATTCACCAGAATCATTTCATGTGTGTTCTTTTCATAGACCACATATGGATCCACCAGTGTCATTGCATGTGTGTTCTTTTCACAGACCACAAATGGATCCACCAGTGTCATTGCATATCTGTTCTATTCACAAACCACATATGGATCCACCAGAATCATTTCATGTGTGTTCTTTTCACAGACCATACATGGATCCACTAGTATCATTGCATGTGTGTTCTTTCACAGACCACATATGGATCCACCAGTTTCATTGCATGTGTGTTCTTTTCACAAACCACATATGGAACCACCATTTTCATTGCATGTGTGATCTTTTCACAAACCACATATGGATCCACCAGTGTAATTGCATGTGTGTTCTTTTCACAGACCACATATGGATCCACCAGTGTCATTGCATGTGTGTTCTTTTCACAGACCACATATGGATCCACCAGTGTCATTGCATGTGTGTTCTTTTCACAAACCACACATGGATCCACCGGTGTCATTGCATGTGTGTTCTTTTCACAGACCACGTATGGATCCACCAGTGTCATTGCATGTGTGTTCTTCTCACGAACCACGTATGGATCCACCAGTGTCATTGCATGTGTGTTCTTTTCACAGACCACATATGGATCCACCAGTGTCATTGCATGTTTGTTCTTTTCACAGACAACATATGGATCCACCAGTGTCATTGCATGTGTGTTCTTTTCACATACCACATATGGATCCACCAGTGTCATTGCATGTGTGTTCTTTTCATGACCACATATGGATCCACAGTGTCATTGCATGTTTGTTCTTTTCACAGAACAACATATGGATCCACCAAGTGTCATTTCATGTGTGTTCTTTTAACATACCACATATGGATCCACCAGATTCATTGCATGTGTGTTCTTTTCACATACACATATGGATCCACAGTGTCATTGACTGTGTGTTATTTTCACAGACCACATATGGATCCACCAGTGTCATTGCATGTGAGTTCTTTTCACATACCAGATATGGATCCACCAGTGTCATTCCATGTGTGTTCTTTTCATAGACCACATATGGATCCACCATTGTCATTGCATGTGTGTTCTTTTCACAGACCACATATGGATCCACCAGTGTCATTGCATGTCTGTTCTTTTCAATGACCATGTATGGATCTACTAGAGTCATTGAAATGTGTTCTCTTTTCACAGACCACACATGAAACCACCATTGTCATTGCATGTGTGTTCTTTTCATAGACCATACATGGATCCACCATTGTCATTGCATGTGGTCTTTTCACGGACCACATATGGATCCACGAGTGTCATTGCATGTGTGTTCTTTCCATTAACCACAACTAGAGTCATTTCATGTGTGTTCTTTTCACAAACCACATATGGAACCACCATTGTCATTGCATGTATGTTCTTTTCTGACCACATATGGAACCACCATTACCATTGCATGTGTTTTTTTCACAAACCACATATGGATCCACCAGTGTCATTGCATGTGTGTTCTTTTCACATACCACGTATGGATCCACCAGTGTCATTGCATGTGTGTTCTTTTCACATACCACATATGGATCCACTAGTGTCATTGCATGTGTGTTCTTTTCACAGACCACATATGGATCCACAAGAGTCATTGCATGTGTGTTCTTTTCACATACCACATATGGATCCACTATTTCCATTGCATGTGTGTTCTTTTCATAGACCACATATGGATCCATCAGTGTCATTGCATGTGTGTTCTTTTCACGGACCACATATGGATCCACCAGTGTCATTGCATATACATTCTTTTCACAAACCACATACGGATCCACAGAAATCATTTCATGTGTGTTCTTTTCACAGACCATATATGGATCCACTAGTATCATTGCATGTGTGTTGTTTTCATAGACCACATATGGATCCACCAGTGTCATTGCATCTGTGTTCTTTTCACAGACCACAAATGGATCCACCAGTGTCATTGCATATCTGTTCTATTCACAAACCACATATGGATTCACCAGAATCATTTCATGTGTGTTCTTTTCATAGACCACATATGGATCCACCAGTGTCATTGCATGTGTGTTCTTTTCACAGACCACAAATGGATCCACCAGTGTCATTGCATATCTGTTCTATTCACAAACCACATATGGATCCACCAGAATCATTTCATGTGTGTTCTTTTCACAGACCATACATGGATCCACTAGTATCATTGCATGTGTGTTCTTTCACAGACCACATATGGATCCACCAGTTTCATTGCATGTGTGTTCTTTTCACAAACCACATATGGAACCACCATTTTCATTGCATGTGTGATCTTTTCAGCACCACATATGGATCCGCCAAAGGTAATTGCATGTGTGTTTTCACAGACCACCTATGGATCCACCAGTGTCATTGCATGTGTGTTCTTTTCACATACCACATATGGATCCACCGGTGTGACTGCATGTGTTTTCGTTTCACAGACCACATATGGATCCACCATTTTCATTGCATGTGTGTTCTTTTCACAGACCACATATGGATCCACCAGTGTCATTGCATGTGTGTTCTTTTCACAGACCACATATGGATCCACTAGTGTCATTGCATGTTTTTTTCTTTTCACAGACCACATATGGATCCACCAGTGTCATTTCATGTGTGTTCTTTTGACATACCACATATGGATCCACCAGTGTCATTGCATGTGTGTTCTTTTCACAAACCACATATGGAACCACCATTGTCATTGCATGTATGTTCTTTTGACAGACCACATATGGAACCACCATTACCATTGCATGTGTGTTCTTTTCACAGACCACATATGGATCCACCAGTGTCATTGCATGTGTGTTCTTTTCACATACCACGTATGGATCCACCAGTGTCATTGCATGTGTGTTCTTTTCACATACCACATATGGATCCACTAGTGTCATTGCATGTGTGTTCTTTTCACAGACCACATATGGATCCACAAGAGTCATTGCATGTGTGTTCTTTTCACATACCACATATGGATCCACTATTTCCATTGCATGTGTGTTCTTTTCACAGACCACATATGGATCCATCAGTGTCATTGCATGTGTGTTCTTTTCACAGACCACATAGGGATCCACCAGTGTCATTGCATGTCTGTTCTTTTCACAAACCACATACGGATCCACCAGAATCATTTCATGTGTGTTCTTTTCACAGACCATATATGGATCCACTAGTATCATTGCATGTGTGTTCTTTTCATAGACCACATATGGATCCACCAGTGTCATTGCATGTGTGTTCTTTTCACAGACCACAAATGGATCCACCAGTGTCATTGCATATCTGTTCTATTCACAAACCACATATGGATCCACCAGAATCATTTCATGTGTGTTCTTTTCACAGACCATACATGGATCCACTAGTATCATTGCATGTGTGTTCTTTCACAGACCACATATGGATCCACCAGTTTCATTGCATGTGTGTTCTTTTCACAAACCACATATGGAACCACCATTTTCATTGCATGTGTGATCTTTTCACAGACCACATATGGATCCACCAGTGTCATTGCATGTGTGTTCTTTTCACAGACCACATATGGATCCACCAGTGTCATTGCATGTGTGTTCTTTTCACAAACCACGCATGGATCCACTGGTGTCATTGCATGTGTGTTCTTTTCACAGACCACGTATGGATCCACCAGTGTCATTGCATGTGTGTTCTTTTCACAGACCACCTATGGATCCACCAGTGTCATTGCATGTGTGTTCTTTTCACATACCACATATGGATCCACCGGTGTGACTGCATGTGTTTTCGTTTCACAGACCACATATGGATCCACCATTTTCATTGCATGTGTGTTCTTTTCACAGACCAAATATCGATCCACCAGTGTCATTACATGTGTGTTCTTTCATGCACCACATATGGATCCACCAGTGTCATTGCATGTGTGTTCTTTTCACAAACCACACATGGATCGACCGGTGTCATTGCATGTGTGTTCTTTTCACAGACCACATATGGATCCACCAGTGTCATTGCATGTGTATTCTTTTCACAGACCACATATGGATCCACCAGTGTCATTGCATGTGTGTTCTTTTCACAGACCACATATGGATCCACGAGTGTCATTGCATGTTTGTTCTTTTCACAGACAACATATGGATCCACCAGTGTCATTTCATGTGTGTTCTTTTAACATACCACATATGGATCCACCAGATTCATTGCATGTGTGTTCTTTTCACATACGACATATGGATCCACCAGTGTCATTGCATGTGTGTTCTTTTCATAGACCACATATGGATCCACCAGTGTCATTGCATGTGAGTTCTTTGCACATACCAGATATGGATCCACCAGTGTCATTCCATGTGTGTTCTTTTCATAGACCACATATGGATCCACCATTGTCATTGCATGTGTGTTCTTTTCACAGACCACATATGGATCCACCAGTGTCATTGCATGTGTGTTCTTTTCAATGACCATGTATGGATCTACTAGAGTCATTGAAATGTGTTCTCTTTTCACAGACCACTTATGAAACCACCATTGTCATTGCATGTGTGTTCTTTTCATAGACCATACATGGATCCACCATTGTCATTGCATGTGTGTTCTTTTCACGGACCACATATGGATCCACTAGTGTCATTGCATGTGTGTTCTTTCCATTAACCACAACTAGAGTCATTGCATGTGTGTTCTTTTCACAAACCACATATGGAACCACCATTGTCATTGCATGTATGTTCTTTTCACAGACCACATATGGAACCACCATTACCATAGCATGTGTGTTCTTTTCACAAACCACATATGGATCCACCACTGTCATTGCATGTGTGTTCTTTTCACATACCACATATGGATCCACCAGTGTCATTGCATGTGTGTTCTTTTCACATACCACATATGGATCCACTAGTGTCATTGCATGTGTGTTCTTTTCACACACATATGGATCCACAGAGTCATTGCATGTGTTCTTTTCACATAACACATATGGATCCACTATTTCCATTGTATGTGTGTTCTTTTCACAGACCACATATGGATCCATCAGTGTCATTGCATGTGTGTTCTTTTCACAGACCACATATGGATCCACCAGTGTCATTGCATGTCTGTTCTTTTCACAAACCACATACGGATCCACCAGAATCATTTCATGTGTGTTCTTTTCACAGACCATATATGGATCCACTAGTATCATTGCATGTGTGTTCTTTTCATAGACCACATATGGATCCACCAGTGTCATTGCATGTGTGTTCTTTTCACAGACCACAAATGGATCCACCAGTGTCATTGCATATTTGTTCTTCACAAACCACATATGGATTCACCAATCATTTTATGTGTGTTCTTTTCATAGACCACATATGGATCCACCAGTGTCATTGCATGTGTGTTCTTTTCACAGACCACAAATGGATCCACAGTGTCATTGCATATGTTCTATTCACAAACCACATATGGATCCACGGTAATCATGTCATGTGTGTTCTTTTCACAGACCATACATGGATCCACTAGTATCATTGCATGTGTGTTCTTTCACAGACCACATATGGATCCACCAGTTTCATTGCATGTGTGTTCTTTTCACAAACCACATATGGAACCACCATTTTCATTGCATCTGTGATCTTTTCACAGACCACATATGGATCCACCGGTGTCATTGCATGTGTGTTCTTTTCACAGACCACATATGGATCCACCAGTGTCATTGCATGTGTGTTCTTTTCACAAACCACGCATGGATCCACTGGTGTCATTGCATGTGTGTTCTTTTCACACCACATATGGATCCACCAAAGTGTCATTGCATGTGTGTTCTTTTCACAGACCACCTATGGATCCACCAATGTCATTGCATGTGTGTTCTTTTCACATACCACATATGGATCCACCGGTGTGACTGCATGTGTTTTCGTTTCACAGACCACATATGGATCCACCATTTTCATTGCATGTGTGTTCTTTTCACAGACCAAATATCGATCCACCAGTGTCATTACATGTGTGTTCTTTTCACAGACCACATATGGATCCACCAGTGTCATTGCATGTGTGTTCTTTTCACAAACCACGCATGGATCCACTGGTGTCATTGCATGTGTGTTCTTTTCACAGACCACGTATGGATCCACCAGTGTCATTGCATGTGTGTTCTTTTCACAGACCACGTATGGATCCACCAGTGTCATTGCATGTGTGTTCTTTTCACAGACCACATATGGATCCACGAGTGTCATTGCATGTTTGTTCTTTTCACAGACAACATATGGATCCACCAGTGTCATTTCATGTGTGTTCTTTTAACATACCACATATGGATCCACCAGATTCATTGCATGTGTGTTCTTTTCACATACGACATATGGATCCACCAGTGTCATTGCATGTGTGTTCTTTTCATAGACCACATATGGATCCACCAGTGTCATTGCATGTGAGTTCTTTGCACATACCAGATATGGATCCACCAGTGTCATTCCATGTGTGTTCTTTTCATAGACCACATATGGATCCACCATTGTCATTGCATGTGTGTTCTTTTTCACGCACATATGGATCCACCAGTGTCATTGCATGTGTGTTCTTTTCAATGACCATGTATGGATCTACTAGAGTCATTGAAATGTGTGTTCTTTTCACATACCACATATGAAACCACCAGTGTCATTGCATGTGTGTTCTTTTCAGAGACCACAGATGGATCCACCAGTGTCATTGCATGTGTGTTCTTTTCACTGACCACATATGGATCCACTAGTGTCATTGCATGTGTGTTCTTTCCATTAACCACAACTAGAGTCATTGCATGTGTGTTCTTTTCACAAACCACATATGGAACCACCATTGTCATTGCATGTATGTTCTTTTCACAGACCACATATGGAACCACCATTACCATAGCATGTGTGTTCTTTTCACAAACCACATATGGATCCACCACTGTCATTGCATGTGTGTTCTTTCACATACCACGTATGGATCCCCCAGGGTCAGTGCAGGTGTGTTCTTTTCACATACCACATATGGATCCACTAGTGTCATTGCATGTGTGTTCTTTTCACAGACCACATATGGATCCACAAGAGTCATTGCATGTGTGTTCTTTTCACATAACACATATGGATCCACTATTTCCATTGTATGTGTGTTCTTTCACACCACATATGGATCCATCAGTGTCATTGCATGTGTGTTCTTTTCACAGACCACATATGGATCCACCAGTGTCATTGCATGTACATTCTTTTCACAAACCACATACGGATCCACCGTAATCATTTCATGTGTTCTTTTCATGCACCATATATGGATCCACTAGTATCATTGCATGTGTGTTGTTTTCATAGACCACATATGGATCCACCAGTGTCATTGCATGTGTGTTCTTTTCACAACCACAAATGGATCCACCAGTGTCATTGCATATCTGTTCTATTCACACCACATATGGATTCACCAGAATCATTTCATGTGTGTTCTTTTCATAGACCATATGGATCCACCATGTCATTGCATGTGTGTTCTTTCACACCACAAATGGATCCACCAGTGTCATTGCATATGTTCTATTCACAAACCACATATGGATCCACCAAATCATTTCATATGTGTTCTTTTCATGCACCATACATGGATCCACTAGTATCATTTCATGTGTGTTCTTTCACAGACCACATATGGATCCACCAGTTTCATTGCATGTGTGTTCTTTTCACAAACCACATATGGAACCACCATTTTCATTGCATGTGTGATCTTTTCACAGACCACATATGGATCCACCAGTGTAATTGCATGTGTGTTCTTTTCACAGACCAAATATCGATCCACCAGTGTCATTACATGTGTGTTCTTTTCACATACCACATATGGATCCACCAGTGTCATTGCATGTGTGTTCTTTTCACAAACCACACATGGATCCACCGGTGTCATTGCATGTGTGTTCTTTTCACAGACCACGTATGGATCCACCAGTGTCATTGCATGTGTGTTCTTTTCACAGACCACATATGGATCCACCAGTGTCATTGCATGTGTGTTCTTTTCACAGACCACATATGGATCCACGAGTGTCATTGCATGTTTGTTCTTTTCAAAGACAACATATGGATCCACCAGTGTCATTTCATGTGTGTTCTTTTAACATACCACATATGGATCCACCAGATTCATTGCATGTGTGTTCTTTTCACATACGACATATGGATCCACCAGTGTCATTGCATGTGTGTTCTTTTCACAGACCACATATGGATCCACCAGTGTCATTGCATGTGAGTTCTTTGCACATACCAGATATGGATCCACCAGTGTCATTCCATGTGTGTTCTTTTCATAGACCACATATGGATCCACCATTGTCATTGCATGTGTGTTCTTTTCACAGACCACATATGGATCCACCAGTGTCATTGCATGTACATTCTTTTCAATGACCATGTATGGATCTACTAGAGTCATTGAAATGTGTTCTCTTTTCACAGACCACACATGAAACCACCATTGTCATTGCATGTGTGTTCTTTTCATAGACCATACATGGATCCACCATTGTCATTGCATGTGTGTTCTTTTCACGGACCACATATGGATCCACTAGTGTCATTGCATGTGTGTTCTTTCCATTAACCACAACTAGAGTCATTGCATGTGTGTTCTTTTCACAAACCACATATGGAACTACCATTGTCATTGCATGTATGTTCTTTTCACAGACCACATATGGAACCACCATTACCATTGCATGTGTGTTCTTTTCACAAACCACATATGGATCCACCAGTGTCATTGCATGTGTGTTCTTTTCACATACCACGTATGGATCCACCAGTGTCATTGTATGTGTTTTCTTTTCACAAACCACATATGGATCCACTAGTGTCATTGCATGTGTGTTCTTTTCACAAACCACATATGGATCCACAAGATTCATTGCATGTGTGTTCTTTTCACATACCACATATGGATCCACTATTTCCATTGCATGTGTGTTCTTTCACGACCACATATGGATCCATCAGTCATTGCATGTGTGTTCTTTTCACGCACACATATGGATCCACCAGTGTCATTGCATGTCTGTTCTTTTCACAAACCACATACGGATCCACCAGAATCATTTCATGTGTGTTCTTTTCACAGACCATATATGGATCCACTAGTATCATTGCATGTGTGTTGTTTTCATTGACCACATATGGATCCACCAGTGTCATTGCATGTGTGTTCTTTTCACAGACCACAAATAGATCCACCAGTGTCATTGCATATCTGTTCTATTCACAAACCACATATGGATTCACCAGAATCATTTCATGTGTGTTCTTTTCATAGACCACATATGGATCCACCAGTGTCATTGCATGTGTGTTCTTTTCACAGACCACAAATGGATCCACCAGTGTCATTGCATGTGTGTTCTTTTCACATACAACAAATGGATCCACCAGAATCATTTCATGTCTGTTCTTTTCACGAACCACATATGGATCCACTGGTGTGATTGCATGTGTGTCGTTTCACAGACCACATATGGATCCACCAGTTTCATTGCATGTGTGTTCTTTTCACAAACCACATATGGAACCACCATTTTCATTGCATGTGTGATCTTTTCACAGACCACATATGGATCCACCAGTGTAATTGCATGTGTGTTCTTTTCACAGACCACATATGGATCCACCAGTCTCATTTCATGTGTGTTCTTTTGACATACAACATATGGATCCACCGGTGTGACTGCATGTGTTTTCGTTTCACAGACCACATATGGATCCACCATTTTCATTGCATGTGTGTTCTTTTCACAGACCACATATGGATCCACCAGTGTCATTGCATGTGTGTTCTTTTCACAGACCACATATGGATCCACGAGTGTCATTGCATGTTTTTTTATTTTCACAGACCACATATGGATCCACCAGTGTCATTTCATGTGTGTTCTTTTGACATACCACATATGGATCCACCAGTGTCATTGCATGTGTGTTCTTTTCACAAACCACATATGGAACCACCATTGTCATTGCATGTATGTTCTTTTGACAGACCACATATGGAACCACCATTACCATTGCATGTGTGTTCTTTTCACAAACCACATATGGATCCACCAGTGTCATTGCATGTGTGTTCTTTTCACATACCACGTATGGATCCACCAGTGTCATTGCATGTGTGTTCTTTTCACATACCACATATGGATCCACTAGTGTCATTGCATGTGTGTTCTTTTCACAGACCACATATGGATCCACAAGAGTCATTGCATGTGTGTTCTTTTCACATACCACATATGGATCCACTATTTCATTGCATGTGTTTTCTTTTCACAGACCACATATGGATCCATCAGTGTCATTGCATGTGTGTTCTTTTCACAGACCACATATGGATCCACCAGTGTCATTGCATGTGTTTCTTTCACAAACCACATGGATCCACCGTAATCATTTCATGTGTGTTCTTTTCATGCACCATATATGGATCCACTAGTATCATTGCATGTGTTCTTTTCATAGACCACATATGGATCCACATTGTCATTGCATGTGTGTTCTTTTCATGCACCACAAATGGATCCACCAGTGTCATTGCATATGTGTTTTTTTCACAATCCACATATGGATCCACCGTAATCATTGCATGTGTGTTCTTTTCACAGACCATACATGGATCCACTAGTCTCATTGCTTGTGTGTTCTTTCACACCACATTTGGATCGACCAGTGTCATTGCATGTGTGTTCTTTTCACAAACCACATATGGAACCACCATTTTCATTGCATGTGTGATCTTTCACACCACATATGGATCCACCATGTCATTGCATGTGTGTTCTTTTCACACCACATATGGATCCACAGTGTCATTGCATGTGTGTTCTTTTCACAAACCACGCATAGATCCACTAGTGTCATTGCATGTGTGTTCTTTTCACAACCATATGGATCCACAGTGGCATTGCATGTGTGTTCTTTTCACAGACCACATATGGATCCACCAATGTCATTGCATGCGTGTTGTTTTCACATACCACATTTGGATCCACCAGAGTCATTGCATGTGTGTTCTTTTCACAAACCACATATGGACCCACCAGAGTCATTGCATGTGTGTTCTTTTCACAAACCACATATGGATCCACCAGTGTCATTTCATGTGTGTTCTTTTCACAGACCACATATGGATCCACTAGTGTCATTGCATGTTTTTTTCTTTTCACAGACCACATATCGATCCACCAGTGTCATTTCATGTGTGTTCTTTTCACAGACCACATATGGATCCACCAGTGTCATTGCATGTGTGTTCTTTTCACAAACCACATATGGAACCACCATTGTCATTGCATGTATGTTTTGACAGACCACATATGGAACCACCATTACCATTGCATGTGTGTTCTTTTCACAGACCACATATGGATCCACTAGTGTCATTGCATGTGTGTTCTTTTCACATACCACGTATGGATCCACCAGTGTCATTGCATGTGTGTTCTTTTCACATACCACATATGGATCCACTAGTGTCATTGCATGTGTGTTCTTTTCACAGACCACATATGGATCCACCAGTGTCATTGCATGTGTGTTCTTTTCACATACCACATATGGATCCACTATTTCCATTGCATGTGTGTTCTTTTCACAGACCACATATGAATCCACCAGTGTCATTGCATGTGTGTTCGTTTCACAGACCACAAATGGATCCACCAGTGTCATTGCATATCTGTTCTATTCACAAACCACATATGGATCCACCAGAATCATTTCATGTGTGTTCTTTTCACAGACCAAAAATGGATCCACTAGTTTCATTGCATGTGTGTTCTTTTCAGCACCACATATGGATCCACCAGTTTCATTGCATGTGTGTTCTTTTCACAAACCACATATGGAACCACCATTTTCATTGCATGTGTATTCTTTTCACAGACCACATATGGATCCACCAGTGTAATTGCATGTGTGTTCTTTTCACAGACCACATATGGATCCACCAGTGTCATTTCATGTGTGTTCTTTTGACATACAACATATGGATCCATAATTTTCATTGCATATGTGTTCTTTTTACAGACCAAATAAAGATCCACCAGTGTCATTGCATGTGTGTTCTTTTCACAGACCACATATGGATCCACCAGTGTCATTGCATGTGTGTTATTTTCACAAACCACACATGTATCCACCGGTGTCATTGCATGTGTGTTCTTTTCATAGACCACATATGGATCCACCCGTGTCATTGCATGTGTGTTCTTTTCACAGACCAAATATGGATCCACCAGTGTCATTGCATGTGAGTTCTTTTCACATACCACATATGGATCCACCAGTGTGATTGCATGTGTGTTTGTTTCACAGACCACATATGGATCCACCATTTTCAGTGCATGTGTGTTCTTTTCACAGACCACATATGGATCCACCAGTGTCATTGCATGTGTGTTCTTTTCACATACCACATATGGATCCACTAGTGTCATTGCATGTCTGTTCTTTTCACAAACCACATACGGATCCACCAGAATCATTTCATGTGTGTTCTTTTCACAGACCATATATGGATCCACTAGTATCATTGCATGTGTGTTCTTTTCATATACCACATATGGATCCACCAGTGTCATTGCATGTGTGTTCTTTTCACAGACCACAAATGGATCCACCAGTGTCATTGCATATCTGTTCTATTCACAAACCACATATGGATCCACCAGAATCATTTCATGTGTGTTCTTTTCATAGACCATACATGGATCCACTAGTATCATTGCATGTGTGTTCTTTTCACAGACCACATATGGATCCACCAGTTTCATTGCATGTGTGTTCTTTTCACAAACCACATATGGAACCACCATTTTCATTGCATGTGTATTCTTTTCACAGACCACATATGGATCCACCAGTGTAATTGCATGTGTGTTCTTTTCACAGACCACATATGGATCCACCAGTGTCATTTCATGTGTGTTCTTTTGACATACAACATATGGATCCACAATTTTCATTGCATATGTGTTCTTTTCACAGACCAAATATAGATCCACCAGTGTCATTGCATGTGTGTTCTTTTCACAGACCACATATGGATCCACCAGTGTCATTGCATGTGTGTTATTTTCACAAACCACACATGGATCCACCGGTGTCATTGCATGTGTGTTCTTTTCACAGACCACATATGGATCCACCCGTGTCATTGCATGTGTGTTCTTTTCACAGACCAAATATGGATCCACCAGTGTCATTGCATGTGAGTTCTTTTCACATACCACATATGGATCCACCAGTGTGATTGCATGTGTGTTTGTTTCACAGACCACATATGGATCCACCATTTTCATTGCATGTGTGTTCTTTTCACAGACCACATATGGATCCACTAGTGTCATTGCATGTGTGTTCTTTTCACAGACCACATATAGATCCACCAGTGTCATTTCATGTGTGTTCTTTTGACATACCACATATGGATCCACCATTATCATTGCATGTGTGTTCTTTTCACATACGACATATGGATCCACCAGTGTCATTGCATGTGTGTTCTTTTCACAGACCGCATATGGATCCACCAGTGTCATTGCATGTGAGTTCTTTTCACATACCAGATATGGATCAACCAGTGTCATTCCATGTGTGTTCTTTTCATAGACCACATATGGATCCACCAGTGTCATTGCATGTGTGTTCTTTTCACAGACCACATATGGATCCACCAGTGTCATTGCATGTGTGTTCTTTTCATCTTCCATGTATGGATCTACTAGAGTCATTGAAATGTGTTCTCTTTTCACATACCACAATTAGAGTCATTGCATGCCTGTTCTTTTCACAAACCACACATGAAACCACCATTGTCATTGCATGTGTGTTCTTTTCATAGACCATATACGGATCCACCATTGTCATTGCATGTGTGTTCTTTTCACGGACTACATATGGATCCACTAGTGTCATTGCATGTGTGTTCTTTTCATTAACCACAACTAGAGTCATTGCATGTGTGTTCTTTTCACAAACCACATATGGAACCACCATTGTCATTGCATGTATGTTCTTTTCACAGACCACATATGGAACCACCATTACCATTGCATGTGTGTTCTTTTCACAAACCACATATGGATCCACCAGTGTCATTGCATGTGTGTTCTTTTCACATACCACGTATGGATCCACCAGTGTCATTGCATGTGTGTTCTTTTCACAGACCACATATGGATCCACCATTTTCATTGCGTGTGTGTTCTTTTCATAGACCACATATGGATCCACCAGTGTCATTGCATGTGTGTTCTTTTCACAGACCACATATGGATCCACCAGTGTCATTGCATGTGTGTTCTTTTCATGCATCGACATAGGATCCACCAGTGTCATTGCATGTTTGTTCTTTTCACAGACCACATATGGATCCACCATAATCATTTCATGTGTGTTCTTTTTACAGACCATATATGGATCCACTAGTATCATTGCATGTCTGTTCTTTTCACAGACCACATATGGATCCACCAGTGTCATTGCATGTGTGTTCTTTTCACAGACCACATATGGAACCACCATTGCCATTGCATGTGTGTTCTTTTCACAAACCACATATGGATCCACCAGTGTCATTGCATGTGTGTTCTTTTCACATACCACATATGGATCCACTAGTGTCATTGCATGTGTGTTCTTTTCACAGACCACATATGGATCCACCAGTGTTATTGCATGTGTGTTCTTTTCACACACCACATATGGATCCACTAGTGTCATTGCATGTGTATTCTTTTCACAGACCACATATGGATCCACCAGTGTCATTGCATGTGTATTCTTTTCACAGACCACATATGGATCCACCAGTGTCATTGCATGTGTGTTCTTTTCACATACCACATATGGATCCACTGGTGTGATTGCATGTGTGTTGTTTCACAGACCACATATGGATCCACCATTTTCATTGCATGTGTGTTCTTTTCACAGACCACATATGGATCCACCAGTGTCATTGCATGTGTGTTCTTTCATGTAATTGCCACATATGATCCACTAGTG